>CM052716.1:7262595-7307687 GCA_028551405.1 Uromys caudimaculatus
TCTTTATTGTTTCTACTCTATGTTTAGTTCCTGGATAGTTTTGTTCATTTCCTTTGTCTGTGTGATTGTGTTTTCCTGTAATTCTGCCTGTTTGATTGTGTTTTCCTGAAATTCTTTGGTGGATATTTGTGTTTCTTCTTTAAGGGCTTCTAGCTGTTTACCTGTGTTCTCTTGTATTTCTTTAAGGGAGTTATTTATGTCCTTCTTAACATCTTCTATCATCATCATGAGAACTGATTTTAAATCTGAGTCTTGCTTTTCTGGTGTGTTGGGATATCCAGGGCTTGCTGTGGTGGGAGAGCTGGGTTCTGATGATGCCAAGTAGCCTTGGTTTCTGTTCTTCATGTTCTTGCCCTGCCTTTTGCCATCTTAACTCTGATGTTAACTGATCTTACTCTGTCTGGCTGTGACTTGTCCCTCCTGCAGGTCTCTGTATCAATACTCATTGAAGACCAGCTCTCTCTGAGAGGTGGGTTTGGAGTGCTGTGACACAGGGTCAGCTCTGGTGTACAGACAGAAACCAGAAGGATCTTGTCCCCAGGGGTCCCTTGGTTCCTGTGTCCCTCTCTGCAAGGGTCCCTCTTGATCCAGTGAGTTTGAACAGAAGCAGTGGTTTTGCCTATGCTCGAAGGTGTGTCAGCACTCCTGGGATACCAGCTCTCTCCTGGAGCCCTGTGGCCCAGGCTGAGGTCCCCAGGTCCCAGTGAACAGTGGTGCTTGTCTTATCCCCACTCATAGCTTTTCCATGCTCCTGGGACCGTGACTTTCTCCCAGTGCTGCTTGGCTATGGAACCCTGGTGTTCCAGGCAGAGGTCTCCCGCCACAGATGGAAACTGGAAGGTTCCTGTCCCTGACTTTTCCTCCTCAGTCTCTGTGTCCTGAGGGCCTGTAAGAGAAACTTTCTCCTGGAGCTGCTTCGCCATCTGCACTTGCCTCTTGATTCCACATTTATCAATCGAAGCCCCGAGAGCAAGATGTCCTGCCTCAAAAATCCCACTGAAAATCTAATGCCTTGAATCTCTTGAAAGTTCTTGCTGTATATCATACATAGACACATAGTAATGAGCAACCCTTTAATCATGGCCGTCGGGTACCATGGGCCATTTTAAGAGCTTTCTATGCGTTAACTACTTAACTGTCAGATGGATCCGATTAGGCACGGTGCGTGTGTACAATCATTTTAAAGATGAAGAAACAAAGGCAGAGAGTGAATATAGGACCTAAATGATGTGGCTGAGATCTCAACCAAGCAGCCAGGTTACCCTCGCCACCCTTTACCAGCCAGCCTCTCCAACCAGGTAACTAAGCTGGAGCTAAGGACACTCAGCATGAAACAGAGCAAAGGTAACCTCTAAATGTCTCTTTGTCCTGTAGAAATAAGTTTCATCATCTCATAAAGATGGAAGAAAAGTTATAGGTTTAATCCAAAAATTCAATAACGCATGTATATCAAAAGCTAAGCCCACCACATGAGTTCTCCCAAAATGACACGATTTTAAAATGTTGCTACATGTTATCAGGTTGTGCAAAAGACAGTAAACAAAAAATTAGATAAGGGTGAAAACTAAAGCCTTCCAGAGTTTATGAGAAGCAGAGAAGCTTGATCCATATTGGGCAGGAGTCACAGTGTGTTCTGGATGTCCCAAGCCTGGTGGCCTGAAATCTCCCTTTTTATCTTCCCCACAGATTTGTTCTAACTCATGTTTCCTTTTCCAGGCAGAAGCTGATATCTTGGAAGACTTCGAACCAAGGCAACTGGTAAAAGGAAACATTAAACTGTGGGCTTGCTTACAGCTTTAGAGAGGTTGTCCATGATCATCATGTTGGAAGGCATGGCGGCAGTCAGGTGGGGAGTCATGGCGGCAGTCAGGTGGGGAGTCATGGCAGCAGGCAGGTGGGCAGTCATGGCGGCAGTCAGGTGGGCAGTCATGGTGGCAGTCAGGTGGGGAGTCATGGCGGCAGGCAGGTGAGGAGTCATGGCGGCAGTCAGGTGGGGAGTCATGGCGGCAGTCAGGTGGGGAGTCATGGCAGCAGGCAGGTGGGGAGTCATGGCGGCAGTCAGGTGGGGAGTCATGGTGGCAGGCAGGTGGGCAGTCATGGCACAGGAGCAGTAGCTGAGAGCTCACATTCAATCCGCAAGACAAAGGCAAAGAGAGAAAGATTGGGCCTGGCATGGGCTTTTGAAATCTTAAAGCCCATCCCTGGTGACACACTTCCTCTAACAGGCCACTCTACCTAATCTTCCTAAACAGTTCACCAACTGGGGATAAACACTCAGATACTTGAGTTTCAGGGAACCATTATCATTCAAACCACTACACTGGCTTTTTTCTTTTATATCTTCCTTCTGTCACCCTGTCTCACATATAAATCTTTTTCAGCAGCTCCAGATATATCACACACAGCAAAATAGGATCTAATTCTTTCACAAAATCAACACCAGATGGGCAGGACTGCGGCACCAAGGATATAGGCCAGGACTCAGAAGTGATGTATCAAGAGCTACAAAGGGTCTTTGAAGAGGTGTCAGTGACAATTCAATGATGCTCCCCTTCAAAGAATATCTATTCCCAATGTCAGGAAATTGGAAAGGTTGAAAACGACATTCAACCAGCATTCAAGGATTTTCTACACAAAAATCAAGCCCAGAGAATGGCTCACACCTTCCAAATGCAAAGGCTCATACAGGGAACGGGTAGCAACATGTGGGACAGAGCCTGGAAAAGCCACATCAGCACCTCCTCGATTATCATGCTTGTTGGATGTCTGTTGTGTCTACTTCACACCATTCTTTAGGGAAACTATACCTCCCCTAGGGCTCCCGACCCCCACATCCTGCCCACACAGCATTGCCAGGCCAATCTGACGTTCCTTCCTAGGAATTCAATCTTGATAGGGGCACACAGGGAGAAGGTTAAATGTAAATCATCACGTTAACATTTATACCCAGAAGACCTTGCTTGGCATCCCTAGAACTATCTCTGAACTAATCCATCAATTAGTGTATTGCTAGCATTTGATGGCATTGTTGGGAGAGAGTGAGAACCAGAAGAAAGAGCTTTAGAGTCTACAGTCTGCCGAGAGCTCCTGAAGCCCTTAGGCCTCCTATTGCTCTGCCACATGCCCCAGAGTCAGAAGAGGGTCTACATGACTTATAACTGCCCTTCTAAGTCATGGTCTTGGTTTGGTGTGAGCCTTCCTTTGTATGTCTGATTCTTGTCTTTGGAATGGCAAAACTTTGTGCTATTATGTATGGGAACGCTTTTTTGAAATTTTACAGGGCCTCACAGCTGTAGTCTGCCTTGTGTCTCATAGGAGATTATGAAATTTGACTTTAAAAAGTGCTGGAACTGGTTAGACCTTGGGGATTCTTGGATCTGAAGTAAATGCATTTAAAAAAAAAATTGTAAGATAGACATGAGTATTTGGGGACTGAGAAAGGACGTTATGGTTGGAAATAAAATGTTTCCAAAATACTCATGTTTTGAAGGCCTGGTCCCCAGTGCAGTGGGTTTTTGAGGTGGGGCTTTTGAGAAGTGATGGAGTCTTGAGGTTTTGACAGAGTCAATGGATTAATCCACTGATGAGTTCATGTGATGGCCTTGTCAAGAAAAACTAAGGGGCAGAACCTCATTACAGGAAGGCCACTGGGGGTGTAGCCTTCTATATACCTTGGCTCTGGCTCCTTCTTTCATTCAGCTCCTGGGCTACTGTGGGTTAGCCCTTCTCCCCATGTCCTTGAACCATGATGTCACCACAGGCTAAAAAAAAGCAAACAAAAACCTAGAGCCATCTAACTGTGCACTGAACCATGAGGCAAATAAACCTTTCCACCTTCAAATTGTTCTTCTCAGCAATGAAAAACTAACTAATATACCCTGGTCACTCAATGACTCCATTCATCTGCCTTTGGGTCTATTTTTCTGTCTGGGTATCTCTGGTGTTCATCCTGTTTTTGTATTTTATAACAGGTATGGTCTAAAAAAATAAACTTTGATTTAGATTAATGTTATATAATTGAAATAAAACATAGAATGCAAAAAGGAGAGAAAATTGACCTACTACAGACTTGATACAATCATTCTATGATCAAAATGACTAAGGCAAAATGACCTATAAGAACTAAAGAAATAAAACACCTAATCAAGAAACACAGTAATGTGGTAGGGTTACAGATGACTTGAGTGCATAGTCAGTTTAATTCATATTGAATGTTATCACTGAGCAGTAACTTAAGTGGTAATGAATGGATCCAAGACTATTATATATTGGAGTATAGTCTAGAAGTTTAGAAGTATGCTAAAAAATAACCATTAAAAACCCAGCACACACTTATCAAATGCAAAAAGACCTGGGTGACTGTGGTGATTTGAATATGCTTGGCCCATGGGAAGTGGCACTATTAGGAGGTGTGGCCTTGTTGGAATAGGTGTGACTTTGTTGGATGAAGTGTGTCACTGTGTAGGTAGGCTTTGAGGTCTCCTCCTATACTCAGGCTCTGCACAGTGACGATGAGAATCTCTTACTGACTGCCTGAAGAGGAGAGTCTCCTCTGGCTACCTTTGGATCAAGATCTAGAACTCTCAGCTCCTTCTCCAGTACCATGTCTGTCTGGATGCTGCCATGCTACTGCCATGATGATAATGGATTGAACATCTGACACTGTAAGCCAACCCCAATTAAATGTTTTCCTTTATAAGAGTTGCCTTGGTCATGGTGTCTCTTCACAGCAATGGAGACCCTAACCAAAAGAGTGACCATGCCTGGATCCCATACAAAATTCTCTTCAAAAGAAATAACATCTTCCTGACTAGGGGGGAGTCTTATGAAGCTGGAACAACAAAGGTACTTTTTCAATGAGTGGCGTTTAACTCTCTGAAAATGTAAAGATGTATGCAACCAATTTTAAAATACTTTAGCAAACACCAGGCAGTATTGTGCTAGTTTGGGTTCCATGTTTGCCATATCCAGTAGCCTGATCAAGAATGCCTGTCCAGATTCAGAGATCAGCAAGCCACACATCATAGATGACTATAGTAAGAGGTCTAGCCCTCATATCACCATCAGCACCAAAAGTTACTGTAACTAATCTAGTAAAGCCAGATGAGGATTTCTATACAGGGCAGTTAGATGACAGGTATCAAAACACAGATGAGGGGAGGAAGGTCTGGTGGCCCAAGGCAGAGGGAGAGATGGTACCTATCATGTATCTTATGACTAACTAGCTCAAAAGTCCCAAATACATGAATTAAATATCACACCATACCCAACATATACATATAATTATTACATGCCAACGTTAAAATAATAATGATAATACAGTGAGAAAATCACCCTGGGTAAAACTTAATAGCACCCAAGTTACATGACTAAGTAAATGCTTGAGTCACAATCCCTATGCTTTAGACAAGATAAACAAAGAACCAGGAAAAACACTTGATGTCTCAAGAGCCCCATAAACAGCCATCAAATTGAGAGAAAATTATCCTGTAGACTCAACCATGTCTACTTCCTGTGACCTTCTGTACAGGGTGGTTGGTTCTTTACCTGACAGAGAACATTTGAAGAATAATAAAGATCTGAAGCAGTGTAAATGCTAACGATCTCTACTTGGCTATTCTGAAAGGCATGCATATCTCCAAGCAGCGCGCAGCACCCAATAAATTACATAATTTTTGTTTGTCTATTTTACTCAATTAGTTTCTTTAAAAGTGAAGGCTGGGCACCAAGCAGGCAGCATACATCAGTTGATATGAGGTCCCTGACACATATACAGCAGAATACCGCTTGGTCTGGCTTCAAGGAGAAAACATGCACCTGGTTCTCAAAAGACTTGAGGCTCCAGGGAGGGGGGAGTTCTGGTGCGGGGACATTCTCTTTGAGACAGGGGAGGAGGAATAGAATGAGGAACTGTCAGAAAGTGGACTGGGAAGGGGATAACGACTGGACTGCAAAAATAGATTTACTAATAATAACAACAACAATAATAATAATATAATGGAGGCCCGGGAACTACACTGAGCTCAGATGTTTGAATGGATGAGTTTGCTAGTAAGCACCCAGATGGAGGCTGCAGCCTGTTCACAATCTGATTTCCACACAACCTGGAGAGCAGTTGTCATCCACCCAAAAGAAACAGAGTTTGCAGAAATTCAACAGGGAGCACACAGTGGTGAGGTGGAATGCCTGAATGTTACCAGCGGAGACCAGGCTATGCATGCTGGGACTTAAGTGCTTAGAGATAATCTGACCTACCAAGACCAACAGATTAACATTGTGATTCCATTCAAATGTGTGATTTATTTTTGACTTGAGATTTTTAAGCTGGGAAGTTTAAGAAACATTGGCTTGGCTTCACATAGCATTGAGAGGTTTAGGAGCACTCGAGATTTACAGTATTCATAAGTTTAATTTATTACATTAACTACAAAGGAGAAATCAAATATATTATATTTATAAATGCAGTAAAAATGTTGAAAAGAATTTAATTAAACAAGTTGTAAAAGTGGGTGATTATTCAAGGTAGACTTGCCCGTTCAACTGCAACAGCAATAAAAGCACCTTGAGTTGAATAGGAAAGAGTCCGCTGATTTATGAAAAGAACAATAAGATTTACACACAGGGTACAGATAGTTTTAACGAAATCAAGATTCCTTATTGTGTTATTTGAAGAAATTGAATATTAGCTTGAAGCCCCAAATAAATATGCCACATATGTGGTCAAGGAGGGGGAGAGTCAACGTGAAGATGAAAACAAACTCTTAACACAGGAGAGCCATGAGTCACTGCGGACAGAGAAGCTGGCAGGGTTCTCACCCAGGAAGAGCAGCAGACTTCTGGAACAACTGTTGCCAACACTTCTAGGGAGTGCCCTGAAAAGTAAAGCAAGTCTGAGAGTGGGTCTTCATGTCATATCTAATTATGATACACTGGGGGTTGGGGAAGGCGATAACGGGGACGGGGTGGAACTCCACCGGGCACCCAAAGCCCTTTCAATGACAGACCTGTTTGGCTGCTTGGAGACCTTGGTGAACAGTTTCCCAGGGGTGTCATGGCCACAGAGAATCTCCTTGGTGGATCCACACTCTTCCATGCAGGTGTACAAAGGACTGGTTATCTAGGGCCAGCCTGAATGATCATTCTGTCTCCTGGGCTCTTCCTATACCACAAACCCAGAATATTTATACCCATTCTCTCTCTCTCTCTCTCTCTCTCTCTCTCTCTCTCTCTCTCTCTCTCTCTCCCTCCCTCCCTCCCTCCCTCCCCCCCTTTCTCTCTGATTGTGTATACAAAACTCCCTTTTTAACAATGTTCAATGTCTTTATGATTTTAATGTCTTCTGACTTAACAAATGAAAGTTGCACGTCTAGAAAGCCAATGAGCCACAAATCATGAATAACTGAGAATTGCCTTGATCTTAATCCATTCCAGCTGCTACTGAAACATGTATTGCCTGGTGTGGTGGTGTGTACCTTTAATCCCAGCACTTGGGAGACAGAATCAGGTGGATCTCTGTGACTTAGGGACAAGCCTGATCACTACCAATTCAGACCAGCCAGGCTACACAGTGAGCTCTCTCAAAAAAAAAAAAAAAAACCTTGGTGCCTGATTGCACCATCAATGTAAGTAACTAGTAACAGAAACGAGCACTGATCTGCCGACTGCAGAGCTTTCCAGTTGAGAAGATGCCAACAGACTTGGTTCTTGATGAGGTCTCACTTGATTTCAAAGATGGTGGCAGCTTCATGCCCCCACATGGCAGAAGACCCTGATTTCTGATTCTTCCCACTAAATACAGACAGACAGACAGACAGACAGACACACACACACACACAGAATGGGGGAAAGAAGTACAGAGAGACTCTGAAAGGATGGTCCCACAAGAGGAAACTGGGCAGTGGATTTTACCAATGTGCCTATGTCACCTCCTACAACCACATAGGGAACTATAGGGATCTCAAAAATTTAAATGATTGAAATAGCTTCAAGGTAGATGTAAAAAAATGTAGGGAAATCCTACTAATGTTTTCAAAAAGTGAGTGAGTTAGAAATGGTGACTTAGATGTGTCCTGAGACATTCCCACAATTGTCAACACAGTTAGTTCTCAGGGCTGAATTTACCATGAAAGTAATAACCCTTAGCTTTGATACCAGTTAAAGGTTTCACAGGACCCTGCTGAGGCCCTGCATGCTACCTGAACTACACTGGCCTAAGTAAAATCTCAAAAAAAAAAACTTAAGGAATATTAGTGAATAGGGTTTTTATTTCAAATTGTTCACATCTTCCTTCCTCTCCTGTTGTGTGGCAGTGACAAACAGAGCAAGAATTTGGGGGTTCTGAGGAGGAGAAGCTGGCAGTTTGGTTTAGCAGATGCAGTTAGACAAGCTTTGTGCACCTCAGTCATGGCAGAGCAATTGTTAACACCATTAGAGGATTCCCCTACCACCCACTGTGCCACTTCACCTAGAACCATGACACAATCGTCATAGACAGAAGTAGGATTTTACTCAACAGTGCATATGGTCCTGTTATGAACTGTGCCCCCTAACACACATAAGTTGCAGTCCTATACCCCATTGTAACTTTACTTGTAGGGGATATGTGTTCATTTACTTCCAATTACCACAAACTAATTACCTGAGACTGTATACTTTATAAAGAAAAGAGGTTTGTTTATATCATTGTTCTAGAGCATTAAGGCATGCTGTTGGTGTTTCTTCAGCTCTGGAAAGAGCTTCTAGGCTACAGCATGGCAGATGACATCATAGAAGTTATGTGTGCCAAAGCAAGAAGAGCTCATATGGCAAGCCAAGAAGCCAGAAGGAATCAGAGGCTGTGCTTGCTCATAAGTCATGCTCAGGGGAGCTAACTGAAGTCCCTGATGAACTATATCAATGCCTTCCAAGGAAAATTACCTTGTCCTAGCCTTCACCCTTCAGCATTCCACCACTATCACCCACCACTGCCACACGCTCTTCCAGTTTCCAGCACACAGACCTTAGAAGGATGCATGCACACCATATCTAAACCACAACAGGAGGCCACTGAAGGTAACATCGTACGGTAGAACCCTAGTTCAGCACCACCAGTGTCTTTCTCAGAGGAAGAGATACCAAGATGCACATGCTGAGGCTACAGACATAAGATGGCCAAGGAGAGAACCCACAGGAGAAACAGACATGCCAGCCATTTCACCTCAAATTTTAAGCCCCTATCACTGTGAGAAAACAACTTTGTATGTTTAAGTGCCCAGTCTACAGTACGTGGTGATGGTATCTGGGACAGATTTTGTTCTGGCACCTCAGACATGGGATAATGAAGGCAAAAGGAGGTTGGACACATGCATAACAGCTGCTAGTCTGTGCAAACTCCTCCCCATCTTCAAAGGTGAACAATTAAAAGTAAAATGTTTACCATGAATCCAAGTGGAAACATAAGGCTGTATCCACGGAGGGGAAGAGGGATATGTTTACGGCTCATGCTTTTTATGAAAATAACTCAAAATAGAATGTATTAGAATTTCCTTTTAAGAAGTCAAACAGTGAAGACTAAAAACATCTCAGTATGTGATGCCTGCGTATTCCAATACAGGAGATTTCCCTGTGTAATGGCAGCTTCGTATCCTGATGGAATCTGGAAGCCTTTGATGAAACAGCTGCAAAGTAGAACTAATACAGGAAGGCAGTGGGGACACTCATGTGTTCAGTGTTGGAATGGCTCTTCATATTGAACCGTAAGTCAATATATGCAGTGTAAAAGCAACTTAATGATAGTTACATAGTTCAATAAATCAGGGCAGTCGCAGCACATACAGCCTAAACCAAGAGGGAAATACCACAGTCAGGGGAAGCAAAGAAAGTAGTTGTGGTATTTTTCAGTATTTAAACATACAGGTAGCATTTTATTGCAAAATTAACTTTTCATGTTTCTGGTGTTTTGTAATATTTGTGTTTATCATTCTACATAAAAAAGCACTACCACACTTAATGTTTTTGTGTTTTTTATTACTTTTTCTGAAACCACCTCTGACCTCCTCAATACTATCAGTGTCACCACCAATGAGCTCTTACTCAGCAGTTCAACAAAGTGTGTTTAGTTTTTAAGAAATGATATGTCACCAGTGTCCTCATGGCCTGAGGAACACTCATAAGGAAAATGGATATTTTTACTCAAGAAAGGAATTGAGATAGCTCATCAGTTAAGAACATACAATGCTCTTCCAGAGGACCTGAGTTCAGTTCCCAGAACCCACACTGGGTGGCTCTCAACTGCCTATAACTCCAGCTCTGACACCTTCTTCTGGCCTTCAGGGGACACACACACACACACACACACACACACACACACACACACACACACACACAAATAAATTCTTTAAAAAAGAAAGCGACTAGCCAGGCAGTGGTGGCACACACCTTTAATCCCAGCACTTGGGCAGAGAGAGGCGGATTTCTGAGTTCGAGGCCAGCCTGGTCTACAGAGTAAGTTCCAGGACAGCCAGGGCTACACAGAGAAACCCTGTCTTGAAAAACCAGAAAAAAGAAAGAAAGAAAGAAAGAAAGAAAGAAAGAAAGAAAGAAAGAAAGAAAGAAAGAAAGAAAGAAAGCGACTGAATAGAGTCGTTTTGTTAGACTTGTTTTCAGGAAAACACACTTTTTCACTTGTATCTTTTTCCCTCTGAATCTATAAATGTGCTCAACCTCTGGTTTAAAAGAAAAAAAACAAAACGGTTCTTTCCATGAGTACTTTTATGCCACGGTTCTGAAACAACTGGTACTGTTTATTGGCAGCTTTTTCTCTCATCCTTTATGAAGTATAAAACAGTGGTGTCCATGAGCAAGACCCTGACTTCAGTGCTAGTGTTGCAGAAATAATATTAAATAGATAGATTAGATAGATAGATAGATAGATAGATAGATAGATAGATAGATAGATAGATTAGATTAGATTAGATAGATAGATAGATAGATAGATAGATAGATAGATAGATAGATAGATAGATAGATAGATAGATGCAAAAACACATATTGTAGTTTACGTAATGTCTCAGAATTAGTAAGTGGCCCTTTGTGTCTTCAACACCCCGGTCACAGATCTTACTCCAGAAGCTAGTTAGCCTCAAAGGCCCTTGCAGAAGTGTACCAACCAGAGCCCTTAGCTCTGAGTTTACGGGTTTGCCAATGACCACAGAAGTTGGTAGAAATCATTGTTGGTAAAATGAATGGTGTTATGTGAGTTGGCTACCCTATCTTTCAGATCCCTATTCTGGGTCTGAACAGAAACGGGCATCTTCTAACAGTCTCACACGTGGCCTTTGATGGCATTAAGTCTAAGATTCCACAAAATGCCTAAAAGAATTCTGCTGTCTGGTCTGTCAAAGGGCCTTGATACAAAGAGTTGGGATTTCTCCCAAACTTTGTGCCCCTTGCTAAACAGACTTATATAGGGACAACACTCTGAGGACATCTTTTACTGTCAACTTCTGCAAGTGAGGAGACCCCACAACCTTTGCACAGAGAAGGTAATCTACATCCATAAAAATGACCACAGAAAGGCCACAGTGATCTTCCTTAATGGCATACCTGATGTCCAGTCACATGATCAGTCTACCCACCAGACTGACTCCTAGCCACCTGAGGAGCAAAGAATTGCCACCCACGTCATGAGCCCTCACAAGCATAAAAATGTCTCTCCTTGAAAAATACATGAATAGATAATATTGGCCCAGGTTTAGTATTTTAGAGACTCATTTAATTTTGTCTCCAGTAATTAGTTTATTTATCCTCAGAAAGTGACCCTAATCTTATCCATTTTGGAGTCTCTATTACTAACAGATATATAACGGTTGCTAAGCAACTTCATGCATTGTTATTTCTTCATCTAATTTAAAATTTTCAATCACTGTAGAGGTCTTCAGAGAGAAGTTATTGTTCAGGGTGGGCCAAGGACCATTTTTCACTGTAGCCCATTCAATTTAGAAAAGAAATTACAGCATACTGCTTAATCATCATAAAATGATTTGTTCAGAACATTTCCCATCTTCTTGAAGTATAGCTGTCTTCCTTCAGTAATCAGATATACTTAATTTATTTTAAACTTTCCCCAAAGAATTTCCTTTCCCCTTCAATCCTTGCCCCTTCCTCCATTCCCCCTGCACTCAAGACAATTTATAGACATTCCTCTGCATGGGAGCCGTGAGACCTGGAAAGGAAGATCTGGGAATGTAAGATGAACTCCTGTCATCATACAATTTGGTCCTGTGAAAGGAGCTTTGGTGGTAGGATGGTCATTCCAGTGAACCTCTTACCCACAATCCCTACATCTTTGGAAAGAAGTTGTATTTCCCACTGAAGTTCCTAAGACGAATATTGCGGAATTAATCAACTGTTTGTTCTAATAATAGTCTGGTTTGGTTTCAGATGCTGTGGGGGAGCACTGCTGAGGTACATTCCCAGAGGATGGCGCGTCATGTTTTCTCATTCACCCAATAATATTTCTTGACATACGATTAAATTTCTTGGCAAAAATTTGTTGGCAGGAAGTATGTTCCCATAAAACAGGGAAATCATTTCTGTGCCGAGACCCCCTCAACGCGTATTGAAACATCAAGTGTATCAAAAGAGATTACAATAAGCTCATCATTTATCACAATTGCTGGGGATCTGGGGCAGCCTATGGTACAAGGCTTGGAAGAGTGAAAGAAAAGAACTCTAAATGTGCAATATTTTAAAGGAAATTTAATTTAGTTACCATAACAATATGGAGAAAATCTGATTTTCTTAGCACTAAAGTCTCCCCCAAGACAAGTTTAACTTTGGTTTTTTTGGTTTTTTGTTTTGTTTTGTTTTGTTTTTTTTGGCTTAAAATCTTATTAGGTATCTTGGTCTGTATGGGGGTGATGGGACACTTCCAAGAGATGTTTAAATTGCAAGTGAGTTACAAGTTACTGGGGGTGAGGTCAGTTTATTCCTGGTTCCTGTGATTTATTTTCAGCGTTAAGATTTTCATTTGGGGTCCAAGAGCTAGAAACAGCTAGTAACAACTAGAAAAGAAATAGGAAAAAGTCCGATCAACAGAGTGGTTCACTAGGGTATGTGGCAGGCACGTGACCCACTCTCTTCTTACTCACTAAGGAGACAGCCAAGCACACTTTGCAAAGAAGCAAGAGTGCCTACGATTTCAACGCCATCTGTGAACTGCCCACCCCTATCCTTCTGTCTCTCAGCACTCATGGACTGCCCAGCCCTATCCTTCTGTCTCTCAGCACTTACGCTTCTCACTAACAGCCTTAGAAAAACTCAAAATGTTGCCATGATGATCAAAGAGTTTAAAGCAGCTAGGGAAAACTCTTGAGTCCCACAACTTATTACTGGCTCTCTAAATCCAGAGCATTTAGAATAAAGCCTGAGTTATCAATGGGGCCAAATGTTTACTTTACTCCTTTCCTCTGACCACAAAAGTTGGGAACACTTTTGGGATCCAGAACTGGTAGTGAAACTAAACCGAGTGGGGGAATGTGGAGAGTTTGATACAGGAGTGTGCCTGCTACATAGGTTCTGATTCCAGAATTTCTTCCTAATGCAGCAGGGGGGTGGCAAGCACTGCCTGAGGAGACCCAGGTAAATCTGCCATCTTCCAAGTTCAGATAGAAATATATAGGCCGGCTAAACACACTTACACACAGTTCTTTTGGAGTCAGTGAGTAGCTGGTAGTATGTGAGGGGCACATTAATTATTTACACACTAATATGTGCTGTGAAACATAAGGGATAATGTGAGGATAGTTTATCTTTTCAAATATTTTAAATATCATACCCACTTCCATAATTCTTAGGGCAAGAGAAACATGCAGGCCTGTGTGTTTTCATGTCTCAAGCCATCAGACATATAGGTTAATCGGCTTCTAATCAATTACTTTGTCAAATATGGCTTTAAATGACCAGGAAGGTCCAATTCAAGATGAAAGATACTTTCTGAGAGCTGCTTCTGTGCACATGTGTGGACACTCTTGCCCGCCTCCTATTTCTTCTATACACAGTCCAACATCGGCTCTAGGGCCTAGGGATGGAGCACTCCAGGGATGGGTGCCCTGTTGAGGATGACCTGAGGAAGATACCATACACTGACCAGGGATGCAGAGGCTCTTTGAGCAGGAAATTCCAAAGCCTCCAACTCTCAGCACCAGAAAGTGAGGCCGGGGTCAAAGGTAAGTCCACTCTTCTCCCTCAGTCTTCACCTGGGGAGAAGAGATGGCTGAATGGACTCAGACGCTCCAACTTCAGCTATCCCCTGAGATCTTGACTCTGAGTCTGTTTGCTCATGTTAGCTGAAGGAAAATTGAGATTTATCAGAATCTATTACACACTTAAAGATTCAAAATAGCTCTATCTTTGTGCACAAAAGCACACAAAGTTCCTAGAGTCAAATTTATGTCTCCAGTTGTGCTCCACTTATTCCCTTCAGCTCCTTCAAAGCCTGCTAAGCTCCCCCACCACCTCTAACCATCACTCTGTATTTCCACCCTACACACACACACACACACACACACACACATGCACATATATACATATGTATGCATATAGGTATATGGACGTGTATGTGTGTATATATACATATGTACATATGTGTATTTATACATACATGTATGTGCATGTGTACATACACACACACACACACACACACACACACACACATATATATATATATATATGCAGCTCCTTCTCCCTCAAGTCTACACTGAACGTTCCAGATACACTGTGCTCATAGTCACTTCCCAGCGATGGATTCTGGGTACTTCTGCAGAAACAAGTGGATTAATGTACGCTACATCTAAGACAAAACTATTAGAGTGTATCTACTATAAATCTGAAGGTCACCACACAATAGAGGGAGATGTCATCATGGCAAATAGAGCCCACAAGTATTCTAAATATAGCCTAAGTCAGGCTGGCACTAACAGTCTAGGGGCCTTTTAGAAAATCACTTTTCACATGCTGCCCTTTGTTTCTGACAAATATTGATTCGAATTGTTTTGAATAAACAATGAAAATGGTATCTCATATAGAAATCGAATTCCACTATTCAGCAGCAGAGACAGTTCGGAAGAGCCTGGACGTTCCGTTTGAGGTTGTTGGTGGCCTTTAGTGGCTGTGAGAGTCTCAGACAAGTCCCTGGAGCCTTCTTTACTGAAAAAGAAATGAGGAAGCTAAGAACCTTTGTGATGATAATCAAGTTTAATGCTCCAATTTCATACTTGGGGACACAGATGTAGAGCTGTCACATGATGCCCCCGTGTCACAGGATCATTGCAGAAAGGCTTGGAGATTCCCTTGCAAGTGATATGAGCCCATTCGCCTATGAGCATCTTAGGTCTGAAAGTCCCTACTTCTGAATGTGAAAATGTTTCAGTAACCCAGCCTCCCCATCAGAGCAAGCAGCTCATTTGTAAATCTACTAAAGAACAAAGGGTGTGGAAGAAAACCCATTATTTGCCATTAATCAGGAAATCAAGAGGATAATGATAAGAAAGAACTTAATGACAGCCAAGGAAGCAGCCTGGAGAACTGAGTTCTGGGCTCTGTTCCAGAGCATTCCATAGTAGGCCTTGGACAGGAGCTGCCAAATGACCTCAACAATCTGCTGTTTATCTGTCAACAAACTTGAACGATGCCGGCAATGACAAAAGTCCTTGAGAGGCTGAGATGAAGACAGTAAAATCTTTTTAAAATGTTCTACCACTATATACATGGAACTAGCAAGATGGCTCAGCAGCAAAGAGCATCCACTGCTCTTGCAGAATACAGGACTGAGTTCAGTTACCAGCACCCACATCAGGAAGCCCAGAGGCCCCTGTAACTTTAGCTCCAGGGAATTATTTTATGTCTTCCTCTCACCTCCATGGGCACCTCATGCGCATAAACCCTGACCCACTAAGAGACACTAGCATAAAACATATAATTAAAATAGTAACATGCAACTAAAATCATAAAAAATTAAGCGTTAAAAATACTGTGTGTATATATTTATACAGAGGATCACATGTCAGAGATGTTGTGAAAACATTCAAAGATTTTTCACTTACCTTTTTTTAAAATCAGCGTCCAGCTGTCCCCACCCCCAACTGACTTGGTTCCTCTCCCCCACCACTCTCCACATTTACTCTCAACTTCTGGTATGTTGCCACGAGGAACCAAGTAAAATGTAGGAGACTCTGTGTCAATGTAAATAAAGCTGGCAAGCCATACAGTGAAGAACCACAAGCACGCAGCACCCTCTCACACACATTTCTGATACAGACCACAGAAGGATGCCACGATCCATAAACTGACATTTCACCACAAGGAAGCAGCTTCACCCCATGTTCTCTGCTGAAGCCTCCTAAGCCAGTCCCTCCTGAAGAAGTGTTTAGTGATTCACTGCTAATGGCTTTTTTTTTTTAACTTTTTAATTAGTATATCTATCAGGTACTAGTTGGAAAATCTAATTAAAATGCTTAGTAATATTAAATCTATGTCTAAGATGTCCATAATACCAGACACCAGGGCAAGGCTGGCCCTGTGTTGTTAGCATGGATCATGCATTATAGAGTGAAATCTCTTGCTTTCAGCTCTGTCAGCCACAGACTCCGAATGCCTGCAGATTACTAGCCTTGTTTTATCTGCAACACTCATGTCCTGCCTTGTACATGGCCTGGGCTGATAGACTCCTACTCATGTTCCTGGAAAGCCTTCCAAACCTCTGCTCTCCCACTGGCTCCTTGTCACAGAGGAGGGACAACAGCAGTCTCCTGGCTTGTGAGATTCTCTGACTGAACCTAAGTCACCCCTAGATCCCAAGGATCTGGCAGAGGACCTTGGGTGGTAGAACTCAGGGAACAATTGACACCTGAGTACCTAGGGCATTAGCAAGGGGCAAGAACGAAGGTGACTCCATTTCCTGTCATTCCTAGAAAACAAGCAGCTGCTCTACCTAACTCAAACAAGACAGTTTATAAAAACAGTTCACACAGATTTTTTTTTTCTGGACTCACAGCCTGGAACTAGGAAATAGTCAAGGGCTATGAAAGAAGGTACAATGAGCCGATCTGATGTGTCAAACACTTGAGTTGTGCATATATTTACACATCCAAAACTATCTAGTTCCTTGGAAAAAGCTTCTCTGGAAAACTATTGACAGGGTTGGGGGTAGATTTAAGGGTGAGTTTCCCAAAACAGGAGCACCAAGGAAAAATTAAACATGACCTGAAGCAGAAGGATTCAGGTCACTTTGCTAGTACTTGATAGACACAAGAACTCATGTCACCACTGTTGGCTGCTGCTTCTACTTCTTCTTCTTCTAGTTCTTCTTGTTCTCCTCCTCCTCTTCCTCCTCCTCCTCCTCCTCCTCCTCCTCCTCCTCCTCCTCCTCCTTCTCTCTCTCTCTCTCTCTCTCTCTCTCTCTCTCATACACATACACACACATCACACATACTCTCTCTCACACACACTCATCCTCTCTCTATCTCTCTTTCTATCTATCTCACACACATACACACATTCTTTCTCTGTCTCTCTCTCACACACCACATGCATACAGAGAGAGAGAGAGAGAGAGAGAGAGAGAGAGACAGACAGACAGACAGAGAGAGAGAGAGAGAGAGAGAGAGAGAGAGAGAGAAAGAGAAAAGATTGAAGAAAACTGCACACCTAAGCCACTGCAGAGGTGAGATTGTTGTGAGGTTGGTTTGTGGCCAATGAGAGGTAGGAAAGAGCCCCAGTCTCTCTTCCTTTGGAAGTTCATGTGTTCTGGATAGTACACTCAAGATAGTCAAAACCAGGCATGGTAGTGTGAACTTACAGTCTTCCATACTCAGAATCAGGACCACTTGAACCCAAGAGCTCAAGACAACTCAGCCTTGGCAACATAGTGAGATGGATGTCATCTTTAAAAATAAAACATAGTATCTGTCATTCTAGTTCACAAGTGAAAGTATCCACCCACCCTGTCTTATGTGGGGTTTGTTCCCAACTCCAGTAAGACCTTTCTATCCTAATGAAAACATTTAATATCCTCAATTAAATTTTAGACTAATCACACCCAGGTGTCAAAGCAAAACAGGTCTATGACATTGGGAACCACTTCTCACAATGAGCAGGATTTTTTGGTTCTTCCAGAACTGGGCAAACAAGTACGGTGACCAATCATACTTTGAAAGCCTAACTCTCAGGAGTTCGATTTACAAAAGTGCTTGAGACCCAGCCAGTTTAGTATTGGAAGACCAAACATGACTAATCACCCCAGAACATGCCAGCCCATTGCCTTGAACACCTGAAATAACCATCACTCTCAGATAAGTGGCCCGTTTCATTTTTCTGAGACAACACACACACACACACACACACACACACACACACACACACACACACACACACACACACACCATGTGTCTGTATGCATGCACACCCACTCTCTCCTGTTCATAATGTGTACAAGCCAGAGGTTGATATCAATCACTTCTGTACTTCATTTTTTGAGAAGAAATTTCTCACTGAACCAGGAACCCCGATCCTGTCAGCCATGTGGCCAGCAAGTCTAGGGATCCACCTGCCTCTGCCCCTCAGCGTGGGGATTATAGACACTCCCCTCAGGGTCCAGCTTTCACTTAGATGCTTCAGATCCCAACTCAGGTCTGTATGCTGGTACAGCAAGCGCATTGTCCACTTAGCCCTCACAATGACACAAAATTATGTCCCCGTTTTTCTGCTTGTATTTTTAAACTGCTTGTTGTTCCAAGCTAATTTACTATGATTTTATTTCTAGCTACTTTTTACCCTCAAACAGCCTTATAATTGGAATAATTGGGAGCATTAGAGCAGACAGAAGTTTGTAAGGGAAAATTAGAACCATTTGGGATTTGCCCTACCCAATTAGAGAATATCATGAAATTTGAATGCTATACCCAGAATTCAGAGCATCCCACATACAGCCAAGTCATTCCTTATTCTAAACATTATCTTGTCTATTATTATCAATTGTCACTGAAAATATGAGCTTGCACTCAGCCAGATAAGAGGAGACGATGCGGTGTTTTGTTTGTAATTCATGACCACATCGACACAGCTGCTAAGACTCTTTGGAGCCCAGCAGCTGTCTTAGCTTCCCTAGTCCACTTGACCCCTGTTCTCCTTGAAGCATTTGCCTTTGTATCAGTAATTGAGCCCACTCATGGTTTTCCACCCACCCTCATGAGCACTCATTCTTTAATGTCAACAGATGTTGCATCTTCTCTGTCGTCTAACATTTCTTAAGAGTCTACCACTGTCCCTCTAACGTCTTTATTGTACATGGTCTCCTTGAATGGTAAAATCTATCCATAACTACCAAATATATAGCAATGATGCTAAGTCCCTCTCCTCAGCTCCCAATTCATGTACCTTCAGCCATCTCTGGGTATGTTTCCCACAGACACTCCAAAGTCTACATACCTGAAACTACACTCTGAACTCCTTGACAGCCTGCTTCTTCAGATGATGTATGAGCAAGATTGTGACCAATGGTGCTCTTCCCTCTAATGACATGACCAGCTGGAACATCAGACTGTGACATGGCTTGAAATTACATCTTTGAAATATAATTAAATGAAGGATGTAAATGTGATCATCTTGAATTTAGGATAGGTTCTAAATCTGTAGAGGTCCTTTTAGAGACAGACAGGGGGAGATCTGAAAGTCAGACATACCCAGGAGTGGAGGCTTTGTGAAAATAGAGGAAGAGCCTGGGACAATTTATCGCTAAGTCGAAGGATACCGACAACCAAAGCTACCAGATACAAAGCAGGAAAAAGCACAGAATGAATTCGACTGCAGACCACCCAACAAAACAAAAACAAACAAACAAAAAAAATGAATTCTGCTGATACTGACATTCAGACTTCTGGCCCTCAGAACCATGTGATAATAAGCTGATGTCATGTTAACCCATCCTGTTTATGACGATGCCCACAGCCCTGAGCACCAACAGGAGCGCCATCCTGCGGGCATCTAACCCCCTGCAGATGCCTTCCTCTCTCACTTTCCATTTCTAAATCCTCTTGACCTTGATAGCTAGCTCTATACAATGATCCCACAGATCTGACCTCCACCAACTTCCTTTTACCTGCTAGTCCTTCAGAGCCTCCACAGTGATCTCCTGACATCCCTCTCTCTCACATCTGGCCTTCACAGAATACTACAGATGCCTTTCCAAACCCAGAACAGAGTTGTACCCGGTTGCTGAGGCAGTAAGAGTCCTCAACATGTACTTACAGGCCTGTGCTCAGCCCATGCATTCCTCCTGCTCATGACACTCCATCACTGCCTTTGGATCGCCTGACTAGCTCCATTCTTGCAGTTGTCACTTTCCCTGGTGAGCACATTCCTCAGGACAGGACAGAGCTTTAATATATACACAGGCTCAGGTAAAATAGCATGAAGGCATGGTGGTTCTCATCCATAATTCTAGCACTTCAAGAAGCCAAAACAGGAGAACTGCCTCAAATTCAAGGCCACCCTAGGCTATGTAGCAAAGTGGTATCTCAACCGTGCTCCCAAGTCAGTGCTCAGTATTTAGCCATCAATCAAGCGGTGCTCATACTAGCCATAGCAACTGGACCATATTCTTACAGCAATCTCCACCCCTCTATCCCCACTACTGTAATGGGTTTGAGCCTATAATTGCTAGTCCTTATGGCTGGAGAAACAGCATCAATGAGCAGTGCCGCACGAGATTCCATCTTCAAAGTCAGGAATAAATGACATGTTGGGTCCACATGGCATTACTCTGACTTCCATCCATCTGTGATAACATAGTCACTGATGGTGGTAACACTTGGGTAAGACTGAACCCATCTGGCTAATATCTCCATCTGTTCATTGGCAACTTGAATTCTATCTGTGGCTTTAAGTCCTGTTTTCCATGTAACCTATTTACAGGTTTTTGGGACCCAGATGGGACTTCTCTTTGTTTGAGCCATATTGTTCTACTTCCACACACGATCTGCAGAAGGCAATATTAGGAGATCTGAAGAAGAAATCAGTAAGAATCGAGAGTAGGAACAATTATCAGGAAAACTCCAAGTACTAGAGAGAATTGTAAGAATCTAGAATTGCCATCCAAGAGCAAAGCAAAGTGCAAATTAATCTCACAAAACCTACTGTTTTAGTCATGTTCTTCAGAGGGGCAGAATCAAAGGTGTGTGTGTGTGTGTGTGTGTGTGTGTGTGCTCTCGAGAGCACAACTGCATGTATGTATACATGCTGAACATGTGTGTGTGTCAAATTGATTAAGTGAACTTTAAAATAATAATGATAGCCAAATCACTCATGAGATTTTGAGAACTCAGTACTTGGTTCTTGAGGCTAGGTACTTAACAGAGTCCCACAATAGCCATCTCTCACTGGGGATTGACAAGTGGCAGTTACTAAGTTAACAAGGTGAGGTGCCTCAGTAGTCCCAACCTGGCACCGGGTGCCCAGAAAGTTCCTAGAGAGCTATTGGCCCCTATCTACAATGAATCTTGGAGATGCTGGTTCTGCTATGGGGGGTCATCAGCAACAACAGGGTAAACCAGCTTGGGTAACAAGAGGGAGGCCAAGCCAGGAAAATTTGAGATCAACTTCCTCAACTGATTTCCCTTAGAATCTGAGCTGCTACCTGAAGGTGCTCCCCACAGTTGGCATAGGTCTTCCCATGTCAATCAGGGCTCTTCGGGTGAGGCTCCCTACTCAGGTGATTCTAATTTATGATGAGTTGACATTGAAACCAACCATAATACCTGCACTAAATGGTGCCTTGTCTTTACAAAACTGGAATCCCAGGGAAGCACTCAAGATCCAGGTCGAAACTGGGGCCCCAGAGCAGGTAAAAGAACTTTTATCTGAGTGAGATGAGAGGAGCAGTTCTGGAAAGGCTGAAGAAATGTGTAACTCCCTGAGAACTTAAGCAATTCTCATGGCATCTTCAGGCTCCTCTTACTTTGAAGCAACTTAATGAAAAATCAGGAGCTGTCTTAATTTTTATTGCTGTGAAGGCACACCATGACCAAGGTAACTCATTTTTTAAAAAGGCATTTAATTGGGGGTTTGCTTACAGTTTCAGAGGGTAGGTAAGTCCATGACCGACACAATGGGGAATATTACAGCAGGCAGGCAAGCACGGAACTAGAGCATTAGCTGAGAGCTTACATCTGATCCGTAAGCCTGAAACAGAGAAAAGGAAAGAGTAGGCCTGGCATGGGCTTTTGAAACCTCAAAGCCCACCTCCAGTGATACATCTCTTCCAACAAGGCCACGCCTCCTAATCTTTCCCAAACAGTTTCACCAACTGGAGACCAAATATTCAAATATATGAGCCTATGATGGTCATTTCCATTCAAACTACCAGAGGAGTTTTCACAAAACAGTCATGGCTATTTGAAAGAGCATAAGGCTTGTTGGGCATAAAACTCAGCCAGTGGGGTGGTGAGAGGGGAAGGGGGACTCAGAATATACACGAAGCCAAATGAGGAGATGAGCCAGTTCACAGGGCCTACCAAGGGACTGAACAGATGGCAAGTTCTCAGCTCCCCAGCTCCTACTATGCTGAGTGAGCACACAGGCTGCCAGCCAACACTGATCCAGAGGACAAGAAAATTGTAGAGAGCATGTTGGGAGTGGGTGGCAAAGAAGGATGTTGACAAGAGTGCCCAAAGGGACTTTGCTTCTGATTCTACTGTGCAGCCAGAAACGCGAATTTTTTCTGTCACCTCCTCAGAAAAATCAGAAGCCAAATAGCCCTTTTATCAATGCATGGTCAGAACACAGAGGCCTGGGGGGTTCTTGGAGACACCAACTCCTACTTCAGAGTGGACACGGGGAAGAACATAGCCACCGTGCGTGCTTCACGTCTGAAGGAACACAGCCATGACACTGCATCAGCCTTTGTAAGAGAAGTCCCAGCTGCAAGTGTCCAATAGCAGAGGCCATAACGAAGAGTATGTTCCTCCCTCGCTCCCATTTTATTCTCCCTTTGCTCTCAGACTCTATTTATTTGCTGAGAGACCTAAGGGCATTGTTTTAAGATTCTGAAAGCCCAGCTGTCCTGGGTTGTAATTAGTTTTAGCCATCAGCAGAAAGCACCTTTGTCTTATTTCTGGAAAGTCAAAGCCAATCGATAACCCCTACATTTATGCCTCCCCTGGTTAATCAGAAGGTCAGTTGGCACAAAACCCTCCACCCTGGGGATGGTGGAAGGCCTCAAGACAATGAAAAGAGCAAAGCCCTCCTTGTCTCCCTGTGGGAAGCCAACAGAGGTGAACTGAAGGGCACCAAGCAAGCAAGCTGATGAGGTCCTGTGTTGACCTCAGAAAGCAGGAGACAGGACCCAGATGAAATACAAATACACATTCCTGAGCTATTGCTTTTCCACTACCTTGGGTCCCACTATTAAAAATGAATATGTTAATTGGATAGCAGCCAATTTTAACCAAACATGTCCAATTTGCAGTTTAATAAACTCCTGCTGCAGTAGCTGGCAAACAAAAACTAAGACACTAACACCACTTATGCTCCCCTTGGAGTCCTATGTCTCTGGGTAATAGACTACTTTCCATCTCAAACATGGACACTTCTATTTCAGAGAACCTCCAGATCATACATGGTTTGAGGGGCAAAAATTATGCTTGCAAAACGCCTCTAAGTCTGCTTAGAAGGAATGTCCCTGGTCACACCTAAAATTGAATGCTATTTTCACCCTCCTGCTTACCAGGCAAACTCACAGGCCCCCAGGACTCCCATCAAACCATCAAATAAAATGGCAGCCAAAGGACGTATGACTGGAGAGCCTGCATGGCATGTGGCCTACTGTGGGAACTCCTGAGGAAATTTCTCCTTCTCCCATCCGTGTGCAAGCAGGAAGACGATAACAGGAGAGAGGTTATGGGGAGTAGTGCCTGCTTGAGTTAATTTCAGGCTTCAGTTCTGAGTTGGTTGCCTTGTGCTCTTTGGGTGCAAAAGAAACCCCTAATCACCCAGCCCTTCCCAGGCAGGTCTTGTGGCTTGGAGCTGTTTGGTATGTCTCTATGGCCCTAAAGGGCCCAGGTAGTATGACATCCAACACTGACCTTCATCTTCAGCACACAGCCAGAGAGGCAGGGCAGATGTATGTGCTGAGCACCCAAGTTAATTTCAGCTAGATTCATCCTCAAGAAAACCTGTGCTAACACTTTTCAGGTGACTGGCTGAGGTAAGAGCTGATAGGACTTAATGGCGCTGATGAATTATAGCCTTCCACCTTGTCAAAAACTCCTCCATTTGACTTTCAAGGCTCTTTGGCCTGGCACATGCTTCCCAAGACTGCATTACTTCTAATCCATCCTTACACAAAGTTCCAACTTCTTTCCTGATCCCCTTTCCCAAGGGCCCTTGGGATCCACAAGGCAGTCTAAGCACAGGATTCCCAGACTCCAAGCTCCCTGGGTACCCTAGAACTCCCTGGACTGTATCACTTCTGTATCACTGCACACACACAGTCTGTGACATCACACACACACACACCACATGCAGGGTGACATACTACAGGGGTGACGTCTGCCTCTCCCCTCCCCCACATACCTAGGATGTGACCCTATCATGCAGGGGTTGTTGTTAAGAGGCTTAGAAAAAGGGTGGCATGCCTTGCAAACAGATCAGAACAGAACTGGAGGTGTTAGCAATGAGTGCAGATCCTTAATAAATACCAAGTCCTCAGGTATTGCTCCCAAGTGACATACACATATCCCCACACTAACAGGAGCCCAAGGTCAATGTACCAACAGATGTGATTCCTAGTGAGGACCCTCTAAAGAAGAAAGTAAGATTTCACCAAAATGGTGATGTATGAACTGAGTCCTGAAGGCTGGGCAGGAGCCTATCAGGGCTGCAGCAAAGAGGAAGGGATCTGCAAAGAAGCCAATGGAGCCTGCATGTTCCTGTCCTCCTCAGTCTCTGGGAACTTGATTCAAGTGCTGTGGGCTCCTTATAGAATCTGCTTGGGCAGGTATGGGCATGGAAAGCCCAGTGTTTGGGCAAGGCTCCCATCTTCCCTTCGCTCACTCTTGCAATGAGGACAGGAAGTCAGGCAGCAGCACTACAGGATTCTCTGAATCTAAACCTTCAAGATGCTCAGACTGTAGGAGCAGCAATGGAGAGGAGCATGCTTGTCACTTCTTTTCCTTCCTGGCGTGGCTTGGCATGTAGTGTGTATTAGTCACAGTCAAGCTGCCTGTAGGGGATTGGATGAGAATGGCCCCAGAGGCTCATATTTGAATGCTTAGTCGCCAGTTAGTGGAACTATTTGGAAAGGATTAGAAGGTGTGGCCTTGTCAGAGGAGGCACATCACTGGGTGTAGGCTTCGAAGTTTCAGAAACTCATACCAGGCCAGTCTCTCATTGCCTACAGTTTGTGAATCAGATGTGATCTCTCAACTATTGTTCTGGAACCATGCCTGCCTGCTTTCGGACATGGTGGTCATCGGCTAACCCTCTGAAACTGTAAGCAAGTCCTCAGTTAAATGCTTTCCCGTGTAAGTTGCATGGTCATGATGCCTCATCATCACAGCAATCGAGCCATGACTAAGACATTGTGATGACAAAATGTCATAGACTAGAGACTGAAGCAACAAATGTGTTTCTCACAGCTCTGGGTAGAAGAAGTCCAGAACCAAATCAGTTCCAGCACGTCTGATCCTTAGTGGGGGCTTTCTTCCTGGCTTGCTGTATCTTACTGTGACACAGAGTCAACTCATGGATTCACATAGCCTATAACTTTCTGGAGGCCCAACCTACTGGGAGTTAGAACTTCAGCATGTAAATTGGGAGATGGAAGAGACACATTCCATTTGTAGCACACCACTTATACTAATGTGGCAAAACATTAGCCCAAAATGCTGTTCAGGAGAATTCCTTTCTAAAGGTGTATGTTGAATGTCTCTCTGCCTGCCAGACCTGCTTCTCCTTTCCTCCTTTTAAGAAGCTCTTCTGGCACTTTCTGAACCTTGGCTCCATGGTACATAATGTGACCTACATCTACGAAAAGCACCATAAAGTGATGCTTCACATAAAGTGATACCTGAATTATCCTGATTTCTTTTAAGGGTAGAGATTCGTACAGAATATCCAAAAGAAGATGGAACAGGGAAATTTTGGCTGAGCACACCTGTTATTACAACAAAATACCCAACAGGTTGAATTCAAGGCTAGCCTGATCTAAATAGTGAGACCTATATAGATCAGAGCCAGAGACCCTGGCTCAAAACACACACCCACACACCCACAGGCGCACACACACACACACACACAAACTTACATGCATACACACACACACACACACACACACACACACACACACACACACATGCCCATGCACACACACACAATAAGTAACTCAAAGGATCCAATAGAAACCAACCTGAGCCCATAGTCTCAGAGGCTTCAGGCCATTGTCACTTGACCTAATTGCTTTTAGACATGTGAAGAAGCTCTACATCATGGCAGAGGAGTACAGAAAGGTAAGGCAGTCAAGAAGCTGAGACAAAAGGGAGGGTCTAGTATCTCAGTGCACTTTCAAAAGGATGCCCTCAATTACCTACCTCCTCCAACTAGTCCCACATACTGAACCTTCCACCATCTCCCCACACAATAGTAAGCTGGAGACCAAGCCCTTGGATAGCTCTGATGACAGTGCAGTTGCTGCAGCCTTCTCACCATTGTGGGGTGGTTACAGGTCTTTCTAAGGACAAATTCACACAGCAGAAGAAACTGGGCACGGCAACCAGAAGAGGTAACAGTGCTGGAGCCCTCAGCCTACGACAACGTTCCCATTAAGCAAAGGAAGGATTCGGTCTTTGATTGGGGCAGTAGAAGCCATTTCATTTTGAGTTGCTTCCATGTTTGCCTGCCTGCTTGTTCTTATCACTAGGGGTGGGGGCTGGAATCCCTGGCTTCACACATACTATGCAGACACCCCGAGCCTCACTCCCACCCCACCTGCCAGCTCCTAAGGATACATCATTTTCCATCTCCTAAACAAGGTAACAGGAATGAAGGTTTCTAACTCGACACAGGTTAGGCTCTTGCTAAGTTTTTATTAACTAAATAATCATTTTTTCTAAAGCAGCAAAATAAAAGTTATAAAGAAAATGGTTATTCCTAAAGAACAGTTTAAATGTGATTAGTATGTACTCAAGCACATTATCATGTTGAAATGAAGTCAGTTTCTTAAATTCGAAGGGTAGAAATGACACATAAATGGCCAATACATGTTTTATCTATAGCACAATATGAATTTATAAACTGTGCTTATTTGTGGCTTTGATTTCTTATATTTTAATGTATATAACCTTCTAACCTTCCTTTTCAAAGCCTACATGGAAAGTTCATGTTCTAAGGGGCAGACTAGCTAGCTCAACAGTTAATTACATTCCTTGCTCTTAGGGACAACCCATGTTGAGTCCCCGACACCCACATGGTGGCTCATAATCATGCACACCTCTGGTTTCGGAGAATCCGATGCCCTCTGCTGACTTCCTCAGGTACCAGAAAAGAATGTGGTGCGCATGCATACATACATACATACATACATACATACAGGCAAATCAATAATACATATAAAATAAAAATCTATTAAAATATTAATAAAAATGTCAGAGGTCATTATGAGTCCTGTCCAACTGTGAAGCCTATGAACTACAATGATGGCCAGCATGACAAGATAGCCCCAAGAGTGCAATCATGGCACATCTTGGAAGCAGCCAAAAGTTGTTTAATTGATCACTCAATAGGAAGGAGTTCATGCCTTATACTGCACACCCAGCCAAATACCCAGGGCTGGTGAAGTCATGGATCCTGGAGGAAAACCTACTACTCTCAGTTTCTTAATCCATTATCATCTCTAGCTGCATTCTAAATATTTATTCCTATGCTCACAGAGAAGTGTGGCTCTCACCCCTCATCAAGAAGCTTACTTTTGTATCAGAGGGAAAAACATCACAGAAATCTACTGATCAAAATGCAGACAACTGACCGTGAGGTATCCAATTCTAATCGATATATCTACAATACAATCTATATGCCCAAAGTATGGGGAACATCATGATGACAGAGAGGATGGAAAGATTATAACTACCAGAAAACCAGTTCTGCTGTGAGGTAATGTCTTCTATATATGACATGTTTGACAAAGACCCCTGAGATATGCCTATTGTAAGTCAGGCATCAGTCCCAATTTGTTTCCGTCATGCATAGCTAAGGATTTGATAATTCCAATCAAATAGACTATTATAGAATTTTGATTTCTGACACCAAGACTTGTTCCACAGTTGTTTCTCCAGCGTTCTGAAACAGTCAAGGCACACTTCAATATCCAAGAATTCTGATGCATTTCTCAGAAAGAATCCCACTACGTACAACATTAATCACTCACCACATCTTCAAAGCTTCTATGCTCTGTCAAAATACATCCTAGAGTCTGATGTTAAACAGCCTGATGCATTCTAAATGTTGTAGCGTATGAACACTGGCAGAATGGCTATTTCATCTTCTATTTTCTCTTCTGGAGAACATAGTTTCTCATCCATGTGCTTCAGAATTGCTTGGATTCTTTAGCTCATTATTACAGGAAATAGAATTAATATTTAAAGTCGGTAACAGCTTAATTTCAAGCACATCACAGAAATAACCAGAGTTCCCATAACAAATTATTCCATCCTTTATTCATTGTATTTCCAAGTCACATAATCAAGACAAGATGGAGAAAAATACTCTGAATTCTATTAAATATCCCAGAAAGACTTAGATTTGTTGAACCAATATAAAAAGCCAACAAACACAAAGAAACAAAGACAATCCCAGCTACCCACCGGTTGCCAGTGCCCTCAAGAAAGCAGATTTCATACCACACGAGAGAATACTATAATGTAAAGAAGTCTTGTGGGTTGCAGAACCATGGCTGCCCACAGATGTAAGTTCGTGATCACTGCTTTGCTCCATTTGAGTTTTCCAGACAATGGAAACTCCCTCGGGGAACCCTTACCATCTCTAGGAACATGCTGGCCTTTCCAGCATGAAAGAACATTGTTTTTTCTCAATGGGTTCAAGTTTGCTATTTCTCCAAAAGACATTAAATAGAAAAGCAAGTGCACACAGACATAGACTATATAAAAAGATATATGCTTGTATAATGTCGTGGCCCATTTCCTGCTGCTTTAACAGAATACTTGAGTCTATATAATATAAGAAGAAGTATATTTAACTCGACTTTAGAGGCTGACAGTTGAATATCAGTTGCCCCAACTATCTGGCTTCTGTTGGGGGCCTTTTGATAGAGGCACTGCCAGGTAGGCGCATGAGCAGAAGAGTCACAGGATACGATGGGAAGCTAATCAGATGGAGGGGCTAGCCTTACTCTCTTATGACTCACTCTTGTGGAAAACAATCCAGAGTCTTCCAAGAGCTGTATCACTCTTTCCAAGAGCCACATTGTTAATAAGCTAACCACCATGGACACCTGACCTTCATCTCTACTTCTTAAAGGTTCTTCTACATGTCTATTCTACCTCATCGTCCACTAACTGAACCCTTGATAAACAAACCGCATCTGGGATGAAACATAGATCAGAGGTTCTTCATTCTGCAGTTGCTAAAACCAGTCAGAACTGCCTTTCTTCACCACAAAAGCAGAAGCACCCATTAGCCATAGGGTTGAGCAAACTACCCACAGCCCTGGTATGAGACCCAGTCTCAGAGAGTCTCTCATTTTGAGCCCTAATACCCGTACAAGTTACCCCGTCTTGGTAAGGCAGAGGCTAAAAGAAAGAATGGGGAACTTTGGTCTTTGAGTATGGACAGAGAAATCTTAGAAGGAAATAGAAAGAAAGAAGAAGGAAAGGGACATATCAGCTTCAAGGGACAGAATCCACAGTCTTCTGGAGTGACCCACAATACTCTATGCGTGTCGTGAACCTGGAGATAAAAGGAGCCACAGCCAGGCCAGGCACAGGGCAGCTGAGCTGAGCAGGAAAAGAGGGCAGCAGGAGCTGAGCCAAGAGGAAAGCCCAAAAGCTTGCTGCAAAAAGCGAAGCATGTCTTCTCCCTGAGAGCCTCTAGGGGGCGCTGTGCAGCACAACTGACCCACCCGTCTGCTCTAGTAATGCTGACTCAGACCTCTAATCTAAATACTTGTGAGAGAACAAATTTCTGTGCGTTGAGGTATCAACTTATTCGTTAAATTTAAATTTTAATGAACTTTATAGAATTACAGAATTTTCACAGGAAATTCACGAAAAGATGCTGGAATTGTCAATATGAAAGAACACAAAGGATATTGTAGAGGCAAATACGAGAGAACAGGGCCCAGGAACAAATGTAGGTTACTCCATATTTTGCATTCAATAAAATAATAATTTTATCAAGTTTTTATAGTGACAGAACAAAGGAAGTCATACATCAGGGCTCTTGTTGGAAATGCCACTTAAGTGGGTTACAGTAAAGTGAATGAAATGTTACTATTGGCCACCATAGCAGTAAGTTTGTGCTCCACCGCTTTGTGCTCCCGGTGGATCAGTGGATTGCAGGCATGCACCCTCCCCACGAGCTACCCTTGGATCTGCAAATGACACACACACACACACATACACACACACACACACACACACACACACACACACACACACACACACACACACACACACGCTTATTTGGCTACCTCAAAGGCTGAGTACTCCTAAGCCTTCCCCTATTACCCCAGACCCAATTGGGGAAGGGCCAGTGACCACTTGCCTGAAATCTCACATGGCTGATTGGCTTTATCTCCTGCCGCTACTGTGTTCCATCCTTCCTCCCCAAGTCATGGTGATTCTCCTCCTCTTCTCTGCACAACTCTAAGGGTCCCACCCCATACCCAACCATTGGCTACTGGCATCTTTATTGATTGATCAAAACCAAGTGGGGACAAGGACCTTTAGCGTTTGAACACGCAGATTCGGATTGAATCAAAGCATTAGAACCAATCTCCAACAGGCCTCGGATACTATCTGATAACCTTCTTACCTGCGAGGTCAATAGAAGCTAGAAATCTCTTGATACATTTCAAAAGCATTTTCCTGGAAGTCACAAGAACTTTAGGTCATATGCGAAGGTAGGCAAAGTGGTGATTTGGTGACTGAGATAACCCAAAGGAATGTTGCTCCTGACTAACAACCTCACAACCTCTCCACGATCATTGAAGTTCTCAGCTCTCATCAGTTAATCAGGCTCCTGGGGTGTTTGCTGTAGTGGTAGCCCCTTTTTTTTTTCCTGGGCATTTCAGTCAATAGAATCAATATTTTCAGAGCAATGTGAAAGATATATGATAATTAAAATGAAAGAAACAATACAGAACACACTACTCACAAATTAAGTTGAAAGCATTAATATGAATTCCTGGGTTTGTAATGTATCATTGCACTAAAGCCAACATTAGCCCTTTTGTAACCCTAAGATCCCAAACATTAAGATTTATCTAGTAATCAAAAACAATTTGCACATAGTTATGATTTCTTTTTAGTGATACATAAAAATATAGCATGCCATACAAGTGAAAAAAAAACACCTTAGAGTTGCTAGGACACAGATCTGATTGTGAGCACCAGACAGCCCATCCCTCACTCTCCAAGCTTTTGAACAACCAAAAATAACATTTAGCATAATGGATCAAAGTGGTGAAAATACACTAGTTCGTTATAATACTTTAAAACAAGGAGTGGAGAGAAACTTCCTGTCAACTACTTTCCGTGGATTACTTTGAAATTAGTAACTACAATGAAAGCATTCAGCTTCAGCCAAGTCTTGCCAGTAAAGTGTTCCAGAAAACCAGCCACCTGGTTGATAAGAAAAGATCAAATTTACAGAAGAAAGCCAGAAGATAATAGCGAGAGAGGATCACAAAATGAAGAAGTTGGCCTTCTCTGCATCCTTTAGAAACCATTACACAGGCAAAGATTCCAGAGCATGCAAAAAGAAGCTCTCAGGTAGACAGTGGATGAGAACTGGATATTCATATAGTGCCAGAATTGCACCATGCAGATTGTCTTCTAATAACAAGAATAAATCAATATGTGTGCCATAGAGGAATCAATTAGGCTATGATCATTGCAACCCACTGGTTAAACTCACTAATGATGTTATCAAGATATTTGTGTCCCAATTCAACATACATCACGTCACCAAGACTTCAAATGAGAAATATGTGATTTGCAACTACTCATTCTGTAGAAGCAACTTCTGCTTTAGAAGATACAGGGGGGAGAAGAGATCAAGTCAAATGACATCACAAGGAATAAACCTGACAGCTTCGCCATGCAGACATCATGGCCTGAGTTTCTCTGCAACTCAATGGAGGCAGCCTTGCCTAGGAAGTGACACTGAGGACTCCATAGGAAGTACACTGAGGACACCAAGCCACAGCTCTGTGTAGTGAGGCCTGAGGCTCATCTTAAACAAGCCAATATACTGTGCCTTTAAGGACTGACCAGAAAATCTAGAACTATGACTGTGAGTTAGAAAAATCAAACAGGAAAAGGCTGGTGGCATTAATGCCAGGACAGCTCCTGACTAGCTGGCATAGATAACAGCATCTTCTTGCAGCTTTTAAAATCTAAGACAGATGTCTCTTCCTCTCCCTCTCCCTCTCCCTCTCCCTCTCCCTCTTCCTCTCCCTCTCCCTCTCTGCTCTCTTCTCTCCTCTCCTCTCTCTCCCTCTCTTTTTCTCATACAAGAATAATATACCTTAAGTTTTAAAAGTGATGTAAGGATGAGAAGATATTTTTATTTTTTATTTTATTTGTCTGCAGTCTCTAACTTTCTTTCTAAACTGCATTTGTCATAATGAAAATTATAAATAGAAAACAAGATCCATTCAGAAGTTCCATTTTGTGCAATATCAGAGACTTGACATATTGGCCATCATTCCTACTGAAATATCTAAAGGCATTGGACAAAGCATGAAATACCCCTTAGCGTATTTTTGAAAGCCTAGAAAGTAATGACTTTTCCTAAGGAAAACTGAGAGAACTAGATAATCAGTGCTCTGGTTTGTTTTCTGTTTCGGTTATAAAACACTAAGTAAAAACAACTAGGGAAGGAAAGTGCTTATTTGACTTACACTTCCACATCACAGGGCATCACTGAGAGAAGTCAGGGCAGCAAGTCGAGCAAGTCGAGCAGGAACCTGGAGGCAGGGACTCAAGGCAGACCTGGGAGCAGAAACCTTGGAGGAATACTGCTTACAGGTTACTTCTTGGTTCACATCCGTTTATCTTTCTGATTCAGCCCAGGCCCACCTGCTTGATAATGGTACCATGGTAGGCTGGGCTCTCCTGCATCAGTTAGCAAGCAAGAAAGAACTCACAAACACGCACATAGACCAGTCTTATAGAGACAGCTCTTCAGTGAAGGATCCCTCTTTCCAGGTGTATCAACCAAGATTGGCAACAAAATTTAGCTATCACAATTAGCTTTAGGATTTTGCAAGCAAAAATTTCAAGAGCAGATACTAAAAGAATAAAGACAAACAGTACAGGACTTCTAAACTAGTCGTTATGAAGATAAATGGAATGATAAAAGAGAAAATAACAAGGGCAGATGTGTGTGGCAGATATTAGTCCACATGGATGTCACAATATTGTAAATGAAACTTCCAATTTAAAACAAAAGTGGTCAGACTCAGTTAAGGCAGCCAATTGCATATAGCTTACAAAAATTCCCAGAAAAAGGAAAAGGATACCAGAATAATCAAATATAATATACAGAAGAAAAATAAAATTATAACTTGAAGAAAGCTACTAGCATTTCTAGGCCAAAAGATGGATAGAAGATAAGTGGATGGATGGATGGATAGATAGATAGATAATAGATACTAAATAAGTAGGCAGATAATAGATGATGTACAAATGATATGTGTTGTGGGTTGCCCTGGTGCTGTTTGTATTTCGATGTTAATTCTACTTCCTCAAGAGGGGCTGCCCCCGACAAGGAGTAGATCATGTACTCAGGTCATCTCACTGAACCTTCTCCCCATTCTGACTGGTCAATAAAAATAGAGTCAATGACTGGGCAGTGGAAGGGAAAGGTGGGACTGGAGGTCTTGGAGAGGGAAGAGGAGAGAGGAGAATGGAGGAAGAGGAGTTGGAAGGAAGATGGAGCAAGAACCACATGGCCTGGAGAAGCCACAAGTAGCAAGGGATCTCATAGCTGGGGAACAGATTAGCACAGTGATAGCAATCTAGGCATACAGCTTGTAAATAACTGAGTTGTGTGGTTTTTATACCAGCTTATTGGAGTAAGAAATTACCACAACAAAGATGTAAATAAAAATAACAGAAGACACACAGACAACATAGAGAAAGATAATATATGATAGATAGATAGATAGATAGATAGATAGATAGATAGATAGATAGATGCATACATATATACGTACATAGATGATAGGACATAGGTAAATAATAGATAAATGTATAAAATATAGATACAAATGCAATAAATATATTTATATATTAGATCTACAAAACATATGCCATAAAGCATTTCTAAATATAGAATTCAAATAAAATAGTGGCTTTAATTTACCAGGAAAAGAGGATGAGTTGAAACTTGTATGTAACTCAGAAAATCAGACTAAAATAAATAAAGCAAAACTGATAGAACTAATAGAGAAAATTCCACACCAATAATCCTATAGAAAATATTCACATACAGAAATGTTATCCATTGAGTTATCAAGTAGGTAATTACATATTTGCTGTATATTGTTAAAGCTGTAACAATATAAACAATATAATTAATAATGTTTGTTGAAAATTTATATTATACCCAAAATACAAATTTCTTCTTTAGCATTTACAATACTTGATGATACAGTGAGGGGGAAAGCGGCTTAGCACATTTTGAAGCTCTAGGTTCTGTGGATCAGTGCACAGTTAGTTGTTTAAAGCCATTAATAACAATATCAGGAAAACAACTTATTGTTGGGTTCAGAGTAAATTGAATGATGGCCTGGATAGGTAACCTACTATAGATAATCTCCTGAGGACCTTCACAGGTGAGTACCAGCAAATGACCACCAACAGTCAGTCTGATGATGAAGTTAACACTTGAGTCTGTGCATCAAGGTTAGTTCTGATTTAGCACACTATTTTCTTCTTTTGAACATGAGAAATCATTTGTTCCTATCCAAGTCACAGGGTTTTCTGGTTCAACCTTTACCTTTCCAAGCCAAACTGTTCCTTTCTGTGTCCTGGCAAGATAAAGTACCTCAAGTAGCTACCTTTTAAAACACCCTTGTGGGTTGCCTTTACTAGGATGTTCCAGGGAAATCACTGTATTTAGGTCTTCTCTCATACTTTATCTATTTGATGGATAGCTATTAATTCTTAGGACCACAAAAGGACAAGATGGGTGTATGGAAGTTGAACGTTTAAACCAAGTTAAAGTGGAAATTTGCAGCCAACCCACACTGAACCAAGACAGGGTGGAAATTTTTTATGGGATGATTTTATAGTTCATAGGATGTATGCTTCCCTCTGCTTTCATTGGATTTAAAAAAGATAGTGTGGGACTGGGGAGATGGCTCTACCATTAAAGCATTTGCCACACAGATAAGAGGCAGGAGCTCAGATTCCCAGAATGTATATAAAAATGACAGGTGAGTGTGGCATTAATCTGTCATTCCAGCCTAGAAAGACAGAAACAGGGGATCCCCAGAGCTATTTCAGAAAGCTCTAGATGTGACTGAGACCCTATCTCAATAAGATGGAAAAATAGTCCTTTGACTCCTCACATCAACCTCGAGCCTCTACATGCATGTGTGGGTTTAACTAATAGTGATTTTTAATCCCCAGCTGTCCTGGGAAGGTAGAAGAGTTGTTGTGGTATTGCTGGGGCCCACAGGCCCTAAGATCGGAACTGGAACTAGAAAGTATAAGTTGATATGATAGAATAGTTAGGCCTGCTTCGTATACAGCCCTCCGGGAGAAATTATGAACTCAGACAGCCTTGCCTCTGGATAAAAACAGAGATCTGAATTCCTGGCACGTGTTAAAGATGTCACGGGAGGTTGTCAGAGAAGGTGACGTGTGTCAAGAGAGAGGAGGAAATAGGATTTTACGATCTACTTGTGGAAAGCAAAGAACAATAGAAATAGCATATGTTGTTTTGGAGGCCTCTGGGGTTTCACTGAATAATACACAATGGTTATAGGTCATAGAGACGTCAATCTCAAAGGGACTGGGAACCCTCCTTACTGGGTAACTTCATAGTGTCAGAAGGGGCTATGTACATTCCCAGGAGAGAAAAGACATCAGTGGTCTTCCCCAGAACTAGACATTGCATGCCATAATACCAACTTATGAGGCAAGATGCGCCAACTGGGGCATAGTGGCATTGCTGTTATGAGGGTAACCAATCACTTTCTGATTAGATAGGAAGCCAACTAGGAATTCATGCCTAGTAATGTATACCTGGTCAAAAGCCAGCCCTGGGAGGGAACCTATTATTATTTGGCTAAATGGTCACACTGTCAAAATTGTCTTCTAAATGTTTATGTTCAAACCCACAGATTTGGGCCACTTTCAACCCTGATCAGAAAGGTTTCTCTTTGGAGTGGGCCATGATTAATGTAAATAATGAAATAAGTAGTCAAAGGGCTAAGAATCAGAAGAGGTGAGTACTTAGTCAAAAGTGAGACATCTTTATCATGCCTCCATCACTCAGTTACCGCTGCTCTAACCAATGGAGATACGCAACACATACAATCAACAGCAGATACTCTGAGCACAACCAGAGTCCAACCACCTGGCCCCATTCTCCTTAGCAACATTCAGCCTTCTAAGCCTATGCTAGCACTCATGCAGTAGACTCCTAATTGTTCTCCCTGTGTCTACCCATGCTCTTCTCTTTCTCAACAATCTACCCCCAGCACAGAAGGCACCTACTGCAAAAGAAACCCCGGTGTCTAATGGTGAACGTGAACCATGAAGTCCCAGCATCACAACAGAGTCAGACAAAGTTATCTTGGACCCCATGTGGGAAAGAAAAAACCTGTGTCAATATCATTGCAACTTTCAAAGGCAAGCATGACTTTTTAAACATCAATATTATTTCATTGTGTTGAGGAAGAAAAAGCAAGCAAGGAAAACGGCAAAGGCTGCAACAGACAATTCCAGACAGAAACAGCGAAAAGCTGATGATTATATGCAGTAAATGTGTTTATCCTCACCAATAATCCAAGCTCACACATTGGAACAATAACAGAATAATTTCCTATATGCTAAATAGGACTGTTTAAATAATGCCTGGTGACTCTCAGTGCAAGCACAGAGTACAAAGCTGGCTTGTTCTTTCTAAGGGAAAAGTCAGTGAGATGTATCAAAAGGCTTCCAAAAGAGATACTCCACTATTCAATAAACACTATTATAATTATTCCAATTTGCACTCCAAATTTCAAAAAGAATTGTACTTACCAAGTGTACAAGTCTGTAATTCCAACAATAATGGATCTAAAAGGTATAGATCTGTTTTTGATGTATTGGCAAATGGATGTCTACCATTACCACCATCCCTGGTAAAGCCATAATTAATCTGCTAAATACCCAAACTAGAGAATTGAGCCAGGTGAGTCAACCCACTGAGCATTCAAAAACACACATTACGATTATGCTTAGCAAAGTTATCTTAACAAGAAATTTCCTAACACTCACATGAATAAATGCATGTACACATTGGAACAGACTCAGGATGCTTGCTGTAGAAGTCGGCTAAAAGAAGCTTTAACTTGAGACACAAAAACACCAATTACCTTGCAACTTGGGCTTAAGAAATTGGGCATTATTATGAAAGCCTGTGTCATAAGAGCAAACAAAAGACAAGCAGAGCATTTCAGGGTCTCAGCCCTAGCCTTCCATCAGCCCACTGCCAGGAGATTTTACAAGGTTAGTTGCCAATATGAACAAGAAGACTCTAATGCAAGCTGCTCTCTCGGAATTAATACATTTGGAAGTCGAGAGCTAGGCAAGTGGCAATGCTAATCAAGCAAGTGACAGCATTAATCTTCTTTGGCTCAGCTCAAAATAGGATATGCCACAAGTGACCCCCAAGTCCTTCCCTCCCCTTCTCAAGCCATCAGCTGAACATCATATTTCTTTTTCCTGCCAACATCAGCGCCACCAGCCGCACAATCCGAACAGCAGGAAGAACACAGATGATGAGGGAAGCTTATTAACTCGGTCTGTGAGCCTCTGCACTCACCTAAGGCTGCATCTGAGGTATTCTCTTAATTTGCCAAAAGTAATGAGGAGCGTTTCACAGGAGAACAAAGAACTAAAAATGTGAAGACTCAAATTTAAGTTGTGCATTACAAGGACCAGAAGACACAGGAAATTTGGGAAAGTGATTTGAATAGGAGTAAACTCTCAGGAGAACACAGGTGTCACTCTTCTGTGGTAGCATGACAACAGACTGCTAGAAGAGAAGTCAGGGGAAGTCTGACAGGCACTGGATCTGCTTATGCCTGGCAAAGCTCTACCTTGAAGTGAAGAGCAATCTGATGTTGAGTGACTAAGCCAATGTCTATGAACAAGGGTTCAGTGCAGAGCACAGCAGACAGACAAAGGACCAGAATCTTCTATACGAACAAGGTTGTGCTCCTTAATTCTCATTCCATCCCTGCAATGGCAAATACCTCTCCATTTAAGCTAAAAGGAGACAATTTCTCTTTGAAAAATTCTTTGCTGCTGCAAACAAGTGCAGAATTCTTTCCCCAGGTTGCTCCTCATTGCCTTGCAGCCCAGGGACAGTTTTAGAAGTGAATCCATCAGTTAGACTGACAGCACTCACTTCTGTCAAGCCTGAGTCACTTCTCACATGGTAGATCCTACCTGTAATCTCTGCATTCAAAAGGAGGATACAGGGGCATTGCTGTAAGTTTAAGGCCAACCTGGTCTACAACATGATATCTTATCTAAAGCTTGGAAGATCTCACAATGGACCAGCACTCCTGTTCATCAAGGTAAAGAGCTGAATCTGAGCCCCAAGTAAACCAGCATGGCCAAGTGTGTCTGTAGCCCAGAATTGAGGAAGGGAAACGAGTAAATCCAGAAGGCTCTCTGGTAGCTAACATAGCTGGAAATCAGGCAGAAAGCACCTTCAAAGTATGTTCTTACATTTCTCTATTTGGAAAACCTCAGACCAAACTCCAGAAGCAAATCCAAATAGCTTATCAAATCTATAAAAGAGACATATTTGGGGACCCTAAGTCTATAGTGTCAGAGTTCTTAAGGTCAAGGATGAACACCTAACTCAAGGACCAATAAGCAAGTCAACAAGTAGCCTCATAACAGATTTATATGGCAAGGACATTGAGAGGTTGTAAAGTAACAAACAGACAAAAAGATAGAATTTTGAGAAATCAGGTAAGTAATCTTCACTCTCCCCCTGTTCTCCAAATTCCAATCCCCCAGTCTCATCCTCAGCCCTGTAGCATCCAAATGTAGAGGCCTGTTCTTCCTCTCTGCCACTCCCAGGGAACTCCACAGATCTTCTCCTTCAGCCTATGCCCCTCACCCCATCCCTTTGTTTAATCTACCAATATTCTGGGGCACACTCTGTCTGCAAACTTTCTGGCCACACCAGCCTGGGAATCAGCGAGCACCACAGATCTTCTCTTGGAATTCACTCTGTCCCTCACACCATCTCTTTGTCTCAGCAACCAACACCTAGAGATATTCTCTGCCTGGAACCCACTGGCCAACCTAAGAATCAGGGAACTCCACAGATCCTCTTGTTGGACCCAGCATCCCCTTCTCAAACCTGGGAATTAGGCAGGATCTTCACCTTCCTTCCTGTCCTCCAACTCCAATTCCTCAGTCTCATCCCCAGCTCTATAATAGACCACTTTCAGGGACCTGTTCTTCCTCTCTGACTCACTCCTATATAAGATGCTAAACCTCGGGGCAGACCCAGCTTTCCTATTTCTGTAGACCTTTTTAGCACTTGCTTCTAGCTCATCCCCATTCTTTTGTGTCAGTACCCAGTATATATAAAAACTTTCATCCTGGGACCACTAGTGGCCATACCTAGGACTGAGAAGTACTACCAGTCAGGCAAACCACAGATCCCACAAGTCTCTAAAATCCAGAGATGGCAACAGAAACGAAGGAAAGGAGCATGCATTCAGCAAAGACAAGACTATATATCAACACCTAGAATCACAATCACCCCAAACCCAGATGGTTAAACACCAGTGCAAAAAAATTAGCAATCAAGACAAATTGCTATCCACCAGAATTTAACAAACTTACTACAGTAGACCCTGAGAAGTACACTATGGCTGAAGCATAATACAAGGACTTCAAAATAGCAATTATGAATGTTTAAGGACCTTACAGAGGAAATCCATTTTAAGAATCTATGGAAACACAAGTAAACAGTGAAATAAAATGAAGGAAACAGTTCAACACATGAAAGTAAAAATGGAATCACTAAAGGAAATTCAAACTTTAGAAAAACTGCAAATAAAAATGTTAGGAAATCAAACAAACAAAAACAATCTAGAGGCAAGCCTCACCAAGTGAATACAAGAGAGAGAAGAAAAAAATCTCAGGCACTGAAGACAAGATAGAAGAAATGGAAACCTCAGTCAAAGAAAATATTAAATCTAAAAAAATCCAGTAAATCTGGAACACTAGAAAAGACTGAATCTAAGAATAATAAAGATAGAGGAAGGAAAAGAAACCCAGGACAAAGGCACAGAAAATATTTTCAACAAAATCATAAAATTTCCCAAACCTAAAGAAGAAGATTCCTATCAAGGTACAAGAAACACAAACAGATTGGACCAGAAAAGAAATTCTGCACAGTACATAATAACCAAAAATTTTAAAATGTACAGAACAAAGAAAGAATGTTTAAAAGCTACAAGAAAAAGGATCAAATAACATATAAATGCAAATCTATTATAATTAAACCTGATTTTTCAATGGAAACTATAAATCAGAAGGGCCTGGACAGATGTTCTACAAATTCCTAGAGACCACAGAAGTCATCCCAGACTACTATTCCCAACAAAACATTCAATCACAATAAATGGAGAAAGAAAAATAGTACCTGATAAAGCCAAAATCAAGTAGTATCTATCTACAAATCTAGCTCCACAGAAAATGCTAGGAGAAAAACTTGAACAAGAAGAGAATAATCAAACCCAAGAAAACAGAAGGAATAAATAATCTCAGACCAACAAATCAAAAGAAACAGCCTAACTACACCAATAAAATAACAGGAATAAACAAGCTGCTAAGTGATATTTCTCAATATCAATGGTCTCAACTCCCCAACAAAAACACACAGACCAGATTAGAAAATAGGATCCATGATTCTGCTCCATCCAAGAAACACAACTTAGCATCAAGAATAGACATTACCTCTGTTAGTGGCAATTTTAGAAGTGTTGAAATTTTTTGTTAACCCAGCTAGCTCCCAAATAATTGAGACTGGACTATTGTAATTATTTAACAGCTTTAAGGCACAACAATTGAGCGGTATTCATTTATTTTAATAGTCTAAGCTAACCTAGCTACCTCCCAGACAAAATCCCTGAGACACTTGTATTTTGTGACTTTCTTTCTCTGTTTCCCTTTTGATTATCCCATGAATCAGCATTCCATGACCCCATCACCCTGATTCTTTGAAAAAGACAGCAAGTACATTTTTTTAACATTACAAATGAATTCAGAGATCTACCTATCTTTGTAAGCACAGATAATAAGTTTAGCTAGGTGGTATCCTGTCCTGAAATTACTATTCCCAACACCCCAAGCCTAGGCCTAAATTTGCTCTGTCCCAGACTGACCTTGAACTCAGGAATCTGCCTGCCTTTGTAAGCACAAACAATAAACTTAGCTGGGTGGGATCTTGACCTGCAATCGCTACTCCCCAAATCTCTTTATCTCATTCTTCAACATCTTTCTGACAAGCTGTTGTTCTTTTAGGTCAAAAGCCCCTCATATAATTCACATTGCATCCTTATATTTTGAATAGTTGAGAAATTGTACATTCTTAAATTCATGTCTTCAGGGATCTTTTCCACAGCCTTAAAGACTGTCTTGAAGATCACAGCATTTACCATTTTGCTGAGACATTAGACACAACCTCACTACCCAGACTTGTGCTGTCTCTGATTATCATAGAGCCACTAAGAGGAGACATTTCCCAAAAATCTTGACAGGGAGACTATTTCCCAAAAACAGAACATAAAGTTATATATATACAAGCCTCATGTCCAGCAACCATCAACACTTGTGGAGGCCCATGCCCTGCTGGCTCTGTTCCAGGGCAGGAATCACATCACACTGTCCCATCCATGACCATACAAGACTTGGCAGAGGGTGGGTCTTGAAGTTTTATGGCCAGTCTCCTCTCTCCCTCCCTCCCTCCCTCTCTCCCTCCCTCACTCCCTTGCTCCCTACCTCCCTCGCTCCCTATCTCTCTCCCTCTCTCCCTCTCTCCCTCTCTCCTTCTCTCTCCTTCTCTCTCCTTCTCTCCTCTCTCCTTCTCTCCTTCTCTCTCTCCTTTCCTCTCTCTCTTTTCTCCAATACTATGACTGGCTACATGATGCCATGCTCCCCACCATGATGATAATGTACTAACCTCTGAAACTGTAAGAAAGCCCCCCAAAAAATGTTTTCTTTTATAAAAGTTGCCTTTTCTGCCCTAGAGACGTTGCAGGTGTGGCTCCTGTGTCACATGTGCAACAGTAGGTGGCAGAGAGAGAGAGAGAGAGAGAGAGAGAGAGAGAGAGAGAGACTATGTCTATGTTCAGTGTTCTGACCTATGAACATCTGAGTGACTAATAACTTAATATTCCCTGAAAAAGGCGAGTCTCAGATGACCACCAGTCCAGCATTAGGAAGGCCTGAACAGGCTCCCAGGACAAAGAGCACGCCAACTAGAAAAACCTGCCTGGGACTGAAGGCCCCAGAAAGAAGTTAGCCTGAGACAAATGATACTCTCAAGGGGTTACTCAGGTGAGCAGAGATGGGAGCAAACCCAAGACAAACACCAAATTGGTACTGTAGGGCCCAGACAGGAAGCTAGCCTGAGATGACTACCAGTCTGGTGCAGTGCAGACCTGGGGTGGGGGGCAGACCATGCTGAATGTGCCATAAGGCACAAGCAGGATATAGCACTCCTGAGACCACTCCTGAGACAAACCCAGACAGTCAGAGATCCCAGACACCACTAAGAGGAGCAAGAAATTGATGGAAAAATGGAAGAGAAAGAGAAACAGAAGGATGTGGACACAATAAACACGGGCAAAACTGGAGACTCAAGAGTAGAGAGAAATAACCTGATGTGAGTAGCCAGTGATGCCACCTGGGACCATGGTGGTGTCCTGGCCTGTGCTGCCACCAGGGGCCACATCTTGGCCCATGGCCTTACAGCAACAGAGACCTATTACCACCAAAGGCCATGTGAATGTCTCTGGTCTGGGCTGCTACCCAATAATGTGTTAATGTCTAAGGTCTATGCAGAACTGGCCCCTTCCCTTACCTGGTCATCATGAGAGAGCTGGCCCTGGGGACAGGAAAGCTGACCCCATCCCTAACCAGCTCCAGTACTCAGAAGAGTTGGGGCACATTGCTGGAGTTGCAGGTGAGCCAGCCCAGAGAATATGAGCTTGGGAGAGCTGGTCCTATACTCGTCTCCCATGTGTTGGCATAGATGAAGCAAAAAATACCCTCTCATAACCTCACGCCTTACCACCTGCAGCAGTCAAAAGACTTGGTGCTGGGGACATGAGAGAAGGAGAGATGGCCCTGCCCCTCATTAGTTGTAGCACTCAGGAGAATAGACCTCACCTGGGCAGTACAGTAGAGCTGACTCTAGAATAGACAGTTATGGATAGAAGAGGGGTTAGAATGAGAAGACCAAATTGGGAGTGGAGGAAGAAAAGGATAATGGAAGGAATACAGAGAGACAGCTAAAATCAAGGACCATTTGAAGGGTAGTATGGAAATCTAATAGAGTAGAATCCTCCTAAAACTTATACATATATGAAGATGATCTAAATTAAATCAGCAAATAATGGGGGAGAGAGAGTCCCAACTGGCCATCTCTTGTCACCAAGTAAAGCTTCTAGTACTGTTGGATTATATATAATTGAGTTGTTGGCCAAAGTGACCCCACAGAAATCCCCAAACAACCAGGCTGTTGCCAAGACTATAAGTTGCTTTCCACCAACTGACAGAGATAACACCTACACAACTCATTGAGCATGGAGATGTTGAGCTGGTGCCTACCTACATTCCAGGGTCTTTTGTACAGGAAGGTACTTTCCACACTATCAAAAGAGAAATGTAGGAGACCAAGGTAGGCAGGCCTAGAAACCCCCCTGGATCCCAAAAGCGGGCGGCTGTGGCAGGAAACTTCTGCCTGAGACACTAGGATTCCATAGACAAGCAGCTCCGGGAGGAACGCAGAAAAGCCCATAGCAGGGGCAAAGCGTCCCCAGAGCTCACTGATTCTGCCCGCTTTCTGCGGGCCACAGAGACTGACAGCCAACAGCTTCCGGCGAAGGCCGGAAACCTCAGCTTGAGCCACAGGGCCCCACAGCTAATCAGCGCCGGGACAAAGATCCCTTTCAGGAGATCGCAAGACTCAGCAGAGGGCCAAAGACACGCCCCACAGCTCACCAGGTACTGCCCTGAACCCGCGAGACACAGGGACCGAGGTAGGCGGGCCTAGAAACCCCTCTGGATCCCAAAAGCGGGCGGCTGTGGCAGGAAACTTCTGCCTGGGTCAATAGGATTCCATAGACAAGCAGCTCCGGGAGAAAATCCTCTCTCTCCCAGGAACGAGGAAAAGCCTCTAGCAGGGGCAAAACGAGCCCCAGAGCTCAAGGACACCGCCCGCTTTCCGCGGGCCACAGAGACTGAAGGTCAGCAACTTCCAGGACCAGGATCAGACCTGGTGCCACAGCTCTCCAAACCCAAACACCTCTCAGAGAGAGCTGGTCTTCAAGGAGTACTGACACA
>CM052716.1:7308187-7344737 GCA_028551405.1 Uromys caudimaculatus
GAGAGAAATGTAAACACCAACCCAGCCACAAATGGTCCTTTATCCACAATGGTGTACTACCTGCAAGATATGGCAATGATGCCACAAAACCTGTGGAAGTAACCAACCAATAGTTGATTTGACTTAAGGCCCACTTCATAAGATGGAACCTAGATGTCTTAGTCAGGGTTTCTATTCCTGCACAAACATCATGACCAAGATGCAAGTTGGGGAGGAAAGGGTTTATTGAGCTTACACTTCCATGCTGATGTCCATTATGAAAGGAAGTCAGGACTGGAACTCAAGCGGGTCAAGGAGCAGGAGCTGATGCAGAGGCCATGGAGGGATGTTACTTACTGGGTTGCTTCTTCTGGCTTGCTCAGCTGGCTTTCTTATAGAGCCCAAGACTACCAGCCCACAGATGGTACCACTCACAAGGGGCCCTCCGCCCTTGATCACTAATTGAGAAAATGCCTTACCACTGGATCTCATGGAGACATTCTCTCAACTGAAACTCCTTTCTTTGTGATAACTCCAGCTTGTGTCAAGTTGACACACAAAACTAGCCAGTATACCAGCCAATATTGCTTAGGTGACCAACAATCTGAGACTAGCTATCCCGGGGACCTATGGTAAAACTAATAATACTGATCTAAAAAAATGTAGTGATATAATGACTATGATATTCTACTATACTCATGGAGTAGTGCCTTGTTCAGCTATCATCCGAAAAGCACCTTTCTAAAGCCAGATTGAAACAAACATAAGAGACTCACAGCCAGACATTACACAGAGAATGAAAGACCTTGGAATACTCAACCCTAAATGGTATGTCTCCATCAAATCCTTCCCCTAAGAGCTCAAAGAACTTCACAGAAGATGAGGAGAGAGAATGTCAGAGCCAAGGAAGATGGCAGACACCAAGAAAACAAGGCCCTCTACATCAACTTGAGCAAAGATCATATGAACTGACAGAGACTGAAGTAGCATGCACAGGGCCTGTGTGGGTGGCCACCAAGTCCTCAGCACTTTTGCATATTATGGTTTCCACTTTAGTGCTTTGTGAAACTCCTGAGTATGGGAATGAGTAACTCTCTGATTCATGTGGCTTCTCTTGGCCTCTTCCTTTTATTAGTCTGCCTTTTCCAACTTCAATGTGATAGTTCTGTTTTATCTTTTTATATTTTATTTGGTTATATTTTTAATTAATTAATTAGTTAATTAAAACATAGCCATTAAGGTAAAGCTTAACAGCTGAACTGTCATTTATACCTGCTGGGAGAGGGGGAAATCAATTTTCTCCAATGAAGTGACACTGCCCAAACAACCACTTCAGAACAGGTCTCATGGTCAGGAGTAGTTAACCAACATATAATGGTCTCAAGAGTGCTTTTATTCAGTTACAGTTTGTGGGGAGAGGTTATTGTTGTTTTTGTTTGGGGGGTTGTTTTGGGGAATGGGTGATGGTGTTTTATTTTGTTTCTTTGATTTTGCTGTTATGTTGGATTTTTGTTTGTTGAGGAAGAACCTCTAAACAACCCAGGCAATTGCCAAAGCTATTTGTTGTTTTCCACAAACCAATGGTAAGCCCCTATTACTGAAGATAACATGTACACAACTCACTGAACATGAAAAAGTCCAGCTGGTGCCTACCCAGAGTCATCACCCCTTCTGAGTTAAGTAGGGACGGGAGAGGATCTAGAAAGACTTGGGGGAGGAGAATAATATGATCAAAATATATTTAAAGTTAAAATTGTTTTAAATAATTAAGATATATGATCATGAAGATAGATAGATGATAGATAGATAGATAGATAGATAGATAGATAGATAGATAGATAGATAGATAGATAGATGGAAGATATAAAATAATGGTGGAGACAAAGTCCCAACTATACATCTCTAGTCAACAAATAGAACCTCCAGTCCCAGGAATGTGCTACATTTAATCAAACTTAGTCAAAGAGGCCTCAGGCTATTGCCAAGGCTATTTGTTCCTTTCCAAGAGCCGATAGTAAGTTCCTATTGCTGAAGACAACTTGTACACAACTCATAAAACATGAATAAGTCCAGCTGGTGCCTATCTAGAGCCTTCACTCCTACTGACTACTGTTCATGGTCCTAGAAGCTATGTGCACACTATCAGAGCAAAAAGATATACATCAACCCAACTACAAACTCTTCTATCTACATTGGTGACCTGAAAGAAATGCTGGTACAATGGCAGCACAAACCTGTGGGAGTAACCAATCAATATCTGATTGAATCCAAGGCCAACTCCATGAGATGGAACACATCTTCAACATGACTTGTGTGGCTAAGAATCATGTACCTATGGAAAATCTAAATACTACTCTCTAACCCGGGAGCTATCTCCAATTGGTAACTACTCACAAAGGAAAAATTAGTTTTCTCCAACAGAGTCTCAATGTATATAAAACCCAACTTTAAGGACAGACCCCGTGTCCAGCAGTAGGTGGCCAACACAAAACAAACTCAATGTCATTTCTACAGGATCCTTGTCACATAATGATTTATGTGGGTATTACTTTTATTTTGTTTATTTCTTTCATTACAGATCTTTCTCATATCTATTATAGTTCCCAGTGTTTTGGGATTTCTCTGTGTGTGAATGTGTGCGTGTGCATTTGTAAGAGTTTCTTGTGCTTTTTCTTTGGCCCTTTTTCTTCTAATAGTTTGTTTTTATTCAGTCTTATTTTGTATGGGTTTGGGTGGGTGGGAAGTCTGAGAAGAGGTGGGAGGAGAACCATTACCAGAACTTGTTATATGAAAAAAAAACTATTTTCAATTAAAAATACAGAATTTAGAGCTGAAATCCTATGGCCGAAGAAAATAACACTGCTATCTTCACAATGAATCCTGGATTAGTTACTATTCTCATTTGGCTCAACAGTGACAAGGTATAGTCTGCAATGACAGGGATGACTCTGTCTCAAGCAGAAGCATGTTGTCCCTTCAGCCAAGAAGCATGGAGACAAATGCTAGTACTCAGCTCACTTTCTCTTTCCTTCCCGTTTCATTCATTTCATAGCTTAGTACACACAACGATGCCACCAATATTCAGGGTAGCTCGTCCTCTCTCAGTTAAACCTCTCTGAAAACACCCTCACAGACATGCTCTGAGATGGATCCCCTAGGCCATTTCAATTTGAGTCATTTTGGCCACAAAAATTGACCATCATATATCCTGTAGACATCCTAGGCCTGTGGGGATGAGGGAGGGAGATGGCAGTTCCTGACTTCCTGTGTTGGTGTACCTACAAGAAAATATTGAATACTTGAAATAGCATATGAGTCACAGCCTTAAAACGAATAAGTCTACGGAGGACATTAATTAAGTGTCATTTAAATGAATAATTAATAACTAAAAGGAGAAAAATGTTTATCACTGAGTTATCATTGCTAAATCATGTAATCCTAACTTAAATGTCATTATTCATAGACACATGGGTATACTCATGAGCCCATTTCTCTGAAGCACTATTTCCACTGCAAGTTGACCTCATGGTCAAATGAATACTTTTCAGTGGGACACACCGAGGTTTCCAGATGGTTGAATTAAGGAAGACAGACTAAAGAAGACTAAACCAAATAATCATAACTTAAAGGAAATACCTAGAAACATCAATTTCCAATAACAACAATACTTTATATATTTATTTGTATGTTTTATTGGTTCCTTTGTGTGTTACTGTGACTTGAGAGGAGAACGTAAAGAGGAGAATGGTTTATTCTGGCTCTTGAAACAAACTTCTAGGGACTTACTTCCTCCAAGTAGGTCCTACATTTTAACACCCCCCAATAATTCCTTTATATTTTCAGTCTACTAGAGATTGGGCTGCTGATCACATCAGGATCAACCACACTGTTAAAGAACAGCCAGACCTGTGTAAATTTCTGTAGACTGTATTTCACCTGAAATGCATCTATAACTAACAAAAAAGAAGGATAGCATGGTCATACTAAATTGTCAATATACTTAATATAACTAGAAGATGCACAGGAGACCTGATACATACACAGACAAGGGTGAGACCATGTAAAAGAAGAGCTATGAGCCACAGCCTCCTACAGCCAGCCCAGGAAATCAGCCGTTAACTGCAGCAACCTGCCCCAGAAGATCAGCTGCTCTGGTTCGACTTAAGAAGGCAGGCCAAAGTCCCTTGTAACAATCCAGAAAGTTGCAACCAATGGCTGAGACTTAATTAATAACTCACAGATTCCTTAATTATTTCCTCCTACTTTCAAATTAGGGTCTTCTAGAAAACACCAAATGTGCTTCTATAATAGGCTACATAGACTGCCCAGATTCTAGTCAATTCCTTCAACTTCCTGACCCCATAGGCAACATTCTGGGCCCCTGAAGTCCTCTGTTTTTAACTGGGGAGCTTTCCTTTTCCACTGTAGGCTGTTTGAGTCTCACCCAATGCTAATCCCCTCACACCCAGCTCAGAGGAAATAGTCTTGGTCGCTGGACCTCATCCGGCCAGTCTCCAGCCATCTCTTCCCTTCCTTGGACATATCTAAGAAGATTTCATAGACAGGAGTAACACCATAAAGCAGAGTAGTGCCCCATGTAGTGCTGAGGTCCCCAGTACCTGACCCTGAACATTTAAGCTTCACCTTTATAATCACCCCCCTGAAAGGATGATTAATCTCCTTATTCATAGACACGCAGGTGTATTCATGAGCCCCTTTCTCTGAAGCGTTATTTCCATTGTAGGTATATCTTACGATCAAAAAACAAATGCATCCCCAACAGGACACAGTGAGACTTCCAGATGATTCAACGAAGAAGAACAGACTAAAGAAAGCTAAACCAACGTAGAGCTAGCCGAGTTGCCCCAAAATTAGAAATAAAGAGTAGGGAAGCTATCTAGTTTATACTTTATCTTCCTGATTTCTTTAAAGAATCTTAAGAAAATTATCTAGGGATGATGGTAGATGTCTATATCCCAGACGCTGAGGATCAAGAGTCAGAGGTCAGCTTGGGCTACACAGTGAGACCTTTGAAAGAGATGAAGGGGGGCGGGCTACAAGTGAGAACTTTGAAAGAGATGAAGGGGAGGGGCTACACAGTGAGACCTTTGAAAGAGATGAGCGGAGGGAGGGAAGAAAATGAAGAAGAAGTGAGGAGATGGGAGAGAGTGAGAGAAGGAGAGAGAGGAAGAAGAAGCTAATAATCTGAGAAATGATATAAAGTGAAAAGACAAACAAAAAGCTAACATCAGCAACACTCACAGGCAGGTCAAGACACCACTGTGGGTGGGGTGATGTTTGTCTTAGGGTTACAATTGATGTGATAAAACACCATGACCAAAAGAAGGTTGGGAAGGAAAGGGTCTATCTGGCTAACAGTTCCACATCCATAGTCCATCACTGAAGAAAGCCAGGGCAGGGACTCACGCAGGGCAGGAACATGGAGGCAGGAGCTGACACAGAGGCCATGGAGGGGTGCTGCTTACTTGTTTGCTCCCCATGGCTTGCTCAGCCTGCTTTCCTGTAGAACCCAGCAACACTGGCCCAGGGATAGTGATCCCACACACAATGGGCTGGGCCCTCCCTCCCCCATTGATCACTAATTAAGAAAATGCTCTTGGGGCTTGCCTGCAGCCCAATCTTATCGAGGTATTTTCTCAACCGGGGTTCCCTCCTCTCAGATGATATAATTGACATAAAAGTAGTGAGCACAATTTTCATATCCCAATATGAGGGACATTACCTCCAAGAAGTGAACAAAGAAGAGACCACACAAAGGAGATGGTATCCTAAAGTAACTAAAGTGATGGTGCTCCAGACCCAACCTAGTCCACTTCCTTTGTGCATGCTAGGAACATGCTCTACTACTAAGCTACACACACACACATTCTCAAAAAGAAAAGTCACCAAAAAAAAAAAATGAAAGAATGTTCCTCTCAGGGTTCATAGGAAGTAGTACTTGATACACAGAGACTCCCAGCCAGAAATCAGTGTAACAAACTGCAGCCTATGAAAGGGGGAAGAGGAGCAAAGAGCTAGGCTGAGTGCAGACATTTGTGCAGCCATAACTCAGTTACCCAGGTGCCCCGCTAGTTAAAAATAAAAACGTGTCTCTCCTTGGTGTTCCTCTCAGATCTTCTTCTGCTGAGAATCTCACTGTTCACAATTCTCCCCAACCTGTCTGCAATAATTACCTGAGGAACAGTAAGGGGCATTTTTAAACTTCAGTGACACATTAATGAACAAGCTAATCCTCTTGGCAGAGACAGACAAAGATCCACCGTAGGAAACTAAGCAAGAACTCAGATCAAAACACAAAGCAGATAACCAGCCTTGGCAGGCCCGCCGTGCATCAGGGCACCATTTCAGACCATCAGAGCCCCTTCAGATGCCTTGAAGCCACCAGCAGACTCTCCACCTTTATCTTCTCTGACAACTGTTTGGCAGGCGTCTCATCTCGGAAGACTCTAACCTGTCTTGGAGTCAAGGGTTAACAGGCGCCTTAATTGCAGCATCAGTCCAACAAGCTCCTACCTTTTGTAAAAGGAATGCCTCCTGCAAGCTCCATGCAGTGACTGATCCTCCCGCTGCAGATGGAATAACCTCAGTACAATGCCTTGAAGTCTGAAGTTCGAACATACGGGGGATGAGAGTGAGTGCAGTTCTGGGTGCACGGGAAGATGGCTGCTGGAGCTAACGCACCCAGGTGACTCTCCTCAGATCCCCTCAGAATCCTCACCATGGCCAGATCTCCTAAAGGCAACATTATCAGTGAGAACCGTAGGATTCTGCTAGAGGATGAACTATGTTCCTCAAAAAATGTGTTTGGGTACTGGATACTGATAACCCCAGATCTTTGGAGCTGGAGGCGGGGGAAGGGGGAATTTAAAGCCAACCGTAGATACAGAGTGAGTTCTACACCTGTCTATCTGGGTTCCATAGTAAGTCTCTGATTCAAAACTCCAAGGTCTGAAGACACAGTTCGTCAGAATGCCCCTTGCTCGGCATGAACAAGTCCCTAGGTTTGGTCCCCAGTATCGTCCTCAAAACAATAAGTTGATACATTTGTCTTAGTCAAGATTTCTACTGTTGTGATGAAACACCATGACCAAAAGCAGCTTGGGGAGGAAAGGGTTTATTGGGCTTACATTTCCACATTGTAGTCCTTTGCAGAAGGAAATTAAGACAGAAATTCAAGCAGGGCAGGCACCTGGAGGCAGGAGCTGATGCAGAGGCCATGGAGAGATGCTGTTTACCCTCTTGCTCCTCAGGGCTTGCTCAGTCTGCTGTCTTATAGAATCCAGGACCACTAGGCCAGGGTTAGCGTCACTCCCAGTGGGCTGGGCCCTCCCTATCAATCACTAATGAAGAAAATGCCTTCCAGGTTTGCCAAGAGCCTGATCTTCTGAAGGCATTTTCCCCACTGAAACTCCCTCCTCTCCAGTGATGCTAGCTTGTGTCAAGTTGATATAAAACTAGGCAGCACGACTGACCCCTTGTCAACTTGACACACAAACACATCGCTTTCCAATTAGAGCCTTTCCTTCCCATTTATCCTCTAGGCAGCATGTTAATATTATCACAACATCAAACATAAATAACCAAAGTCCCACACTCTATACATTCAACATTTAAAGTTCTTTTAAAAGATGAGAGGGGGGGCCCTTGGTCTTGTGAAGGCTCAGTGCTCAGTGTAAGAGAATGCTAGTGCGGTGAGGCAGGAATGGGTGAGGGGGGAGCAACCTCATAGAAGCCGGGGAAGGAGGAATGGGATACAGGGGTTGTGGAGGAGAAACCAGGAAAGGAGATAACATTCGAAATGTAAATAAGTATCCAATTTTAAAAAAAACAAACAAGGAAAAAAAGAACTTAGTCTTTTTTAAAAATTGAAAATCTATTTTAAAAGTTCAAAGCCTCTATGCTGTGGGCTCCTGTAAAATCAAGATTAAGTTAAATACTGCCTTATTTAACCAGGACAGGCACAGTCACAACCTGAACAAAGCAAAACCAAACTCCAACAGTGTAAATAACTCAATGGCCAATGTCTGGGATTCAGTCATGATCCTCTGGGCTTCTCCAAGGGGCTTGGGTCACTTTTTCAGCTCTGCCCTGAATGTACAGGTGAATACACACATCTGTGTTCTAGGTTCCAGTTGGCTCCACTCTTCTGCTGCTGCTGTTCTTGGTGGTCAGTCACCCCATGGTCCTGGCATCACCAAAATGCTGGGTTCACCTGCCACAACTGGACTGCACTTCATCAATGGCTTCTCCTGGCCCCTCACAATGCCAAGCCTCAGTGGCTCTCCAGAACCCATTTGTAATGGCTATTCTTGACTACATCTGAAATTAACTAAGACCCAAAAATGGTAGTGCAAACCCATGAGGGATTTTGCTTAATCTGGATCTTTTAGGTGAGAAGACATAATTTTAATCCAGATATTTTGAGATGAGAAGGCTCACCTCTAATTTGGGCCACACCTTCAGCTGGAAGACCATATAAGGACATGGAAGACGGAAGTTTCCCTCTTTGCCTGTTTTCTGCTCACCTCGCTAGCAAGCCTGTTCTTTCACTGGCATTCGAGCCTACTTCTTTGGGATTCCAGTGTACACTGAAGACCAGCTGCGACATCCAGCCTCATGGACTGAATAACTACTGGATTCTTAGACCTTCATAGGCAGCCACTGTTAGATTAGCTAGGCTCCAGGGGACTTTCTATATATAAAGACTCATTCTGTAAGTTCTGTTACCTTAGAGAACCCTGACTAATACACCCTTCATGCCTTCAGAATCAGTATCCCCTGGGAGACCCTTACACTACCAAGTTTGGCGGTACAATTTTTACTGCCTCTGGGACACAGCTTCCATATGCTGACTCTCAGGAAACACTTCCCAGGAGATTTCACCTCAGTGATCCTGGTCTCTTCTTAATAACTGCTAATTTCTCAGCCCCAGCTGACCAGCATCAAGTGTCCCTAAAGCAGAGGGTTTACTTAAGTGATTCTGGTCTCTTGCTGATCACAGAAGATTCTTCAGCTCCTTAAGAAGCCTCCCTTGCTTCTAGAATGGCTGCAAGCCCGTGTATGTCACCACAAAATTGAAACGAAGGAATAAGAAGTTAGCTTTCAGTTCTAAGACAAAACTCAAAGTCTACATCAGCTTCGTTCTCTTCTGTCTAATGTCCGGTCCTCCCTCTTCTCCCCTTACCTCACACCTTCTGCAGGATGGAGCTGTCTCAGCAGAGGGATAAAGAGAGTGAGCTGAGTTCTGCTTAATTCAGGCATGAGAAAAAAGTAAGATAAATTAATGTAAAAGTTACACTGCATTTGTCTGATGGATTCTTCCCCCATGGAACAGATTTATAAGTCTTCTTTAAGAGTCTGTATTCCCCTGAGGCGTTTTCTATCTGATTTGATTTATTTCAAAAACCACCTCCTACCTTCTGTTGCCTTAAAGACTGAAATCTCTGAGATCAGAGTCTGAAGCTCAGCCACACCTCTCTCCAGTCTTCCTCTCCCCATTTCTCCTTGCTCTAAGTCCAGGGCTATCCATTCACCAGCTGGCCCTGCCCCATCCTTCCTTCATTCTCTCCTCTCTGTAATAATGGGCTTTCCCCCTTTTTTCTGGTATTATTATAGTATAATCAACAAATAAAATTATATAAATGATAAAAATGTAGCAATGGTGTGTGTGTGTATGTGTGTGTGTGACTGTGTGTATGTGGGGGGGTGTGTATGTCTAGTAAACAAAGTGTACAGGATGGTAATGATAACAACAGTAACGTTTTCATCTTAGATCTCCAGAAGAAAAACTATACTACTTGACCAATCTCCACCCACCCACTCAGCCCCTGGTAACCTCCGTTCTATTCTGTCCCTCTGTGCAGTTGATGATCATAGACTCCACACAGTGAGACTGCACAATACTTAGCTCCCTGTGTCAAACTTATCCACTAGCAGGAAGTGTCCTGCTCACCTATGACCTATCACATGGGAGAATTTGTGTCTTCAGGCTGAGTGGTACTCTATTGTGTGTATATACCGCATCATTTTAATGCAGCTATCCATCAAAGGGAAATTATTATCATGAAAACGTTTCCCTGTGTCTTATCCCTTCCTCTCCTGTTGCCATGGATACCCTCTTTCTCCACTGAGTGACATCAACCTTCTAACCCTCTGTCCTCTACTCCATCCGTTTGCCTCCCTGGAGCCTTCCCTATTCAGTCCAGGCTTTGAGGCCTCTTGTCTGAGCTTGTCTTTCTGAGGTCTGCCCTCACTAGCCTAAAGTCCTGTACACGGGCTTATGGTTGATTATCTGTACTCTCAGATTCCTTCCTTCCCCAGACACACCCCGAGGGAAGCCATTCCTACTATCTCATCCCTGAGCAGCAGGGCAGTGCTTCTGTAGACTCAGGGCCTGAGCGGAATCATTGCTGAGAAGCAGCAGGAAGAACGTTCCTTTCCTAGTTCTCCTGAGAGTTTCACGTCCATATCTCAGCCTTCAATTGGAACGGCTGGACTTCTCACAGCTCACAGGTCGTTCTTGGCCGCGGGGAAGCACACAGAATGAGCCCGATATCAGATGATCCACGTGCCCCGTTGGAGAGGTTGTGTGACCTGCATGGACTCAAAAGGTTTAAAAATCCAATTCTGTGTCTCAGCTGCCCCTGATGACTTGTGTAGCCTGGAGCACAGTTATCTCCTCTCTGGCCAGTGCTTTGGCCATAGGACGGCTCCGGTGTGTTCTTAACAGAAATTCTTGTGAGGATCAGCTAAAAGGTTTAACACCTCAACCAACCTCAGTATAATCTGGACAGTGTGACTAATCCTCTGCCCTGTCCTCCAAGGACATTCCTCTGATCCTTATATTTTCTGGTACAAATGACAGGAGCCATCTCTATCTTATTTATAGCTCTAAATAAATTGGTATGAACACCAACCAAATATATTTATTTTATTCTCCCAGAAATATACCCCCAGAAAATGTCAAGGAAATGATCTTTGAAAAATGCATATCTGAACACGGCATAAAATATTGAAAGGGATGACTGTAGTTACCTTCCATTTTCTGTTAGATTATTCTACAGACTCTAGTAAAAAGCCAGGCCTGGGCTTTTAAAGGCAGAAAATGGCCAAGAGTTACAGAAAGCCCTCAGAGGCCCCAGGTTCTCCTCGATTTTGCTTTTACTTTCAGCATTTTGCCGTGAATGGCCTGCCTCAAATAACTTAGATACTCAAAAATTGATGAATGGGACTTTGCAAGGTAAGGCTCAGATAAAGATGGTGAGAACTCAGCCAACCACAAGCAGCTTGCAAACCCAGCAGAAAGATTTGCTTTGCAGAAAGTGGGGGGAGGGAGGGAGGGATTTGGGGGGAGGGAAGAGGAGAACATGTGTGTGAATCTTACAACCAGGACATTTTTGCCATGCCCATCACACATTAAGGGGAAGATACAGGGCAAGTTCCCTCCTTTGGTAGTTATCACGTAGGTGAAAGGCAGCAGTAGTCACCCTAGCTGGGTCATCAGCATAAATGTTTGCATCCACTAGGCGGTGGGTGGAACAAGAAAGATTTCAATAAAACTCTGTATCTCCCTGGTCATCCCTAAGTATTGAATGGCCAGCTCCAAAGTCTCTTTCTGGTCCCTAAACTAAGTATCATCCCCATTAGAAGCAGATCGAAGTCTCTGAGTTCAGATTTTTGGGTCCCAAGTTTGGAAGAAGATCAGCATAGGAAGATAAGAATCCCTGGTCTTTGGGGATGTTTGATTAAATCAAGTTTCCTGAGGGATCCCTCAGGAGTGAAGAACCTGCCAAGACCTGATACCATCATAATGAAAAAAGTGTGTATCCGGCTGCACTGTGTGAAGTGATCTCTGTATGTTCACTTGTTGATTGCTATGCCAACAGACAGCTGAGTGCTGGCTGGATTTTGGTATTGTTATCCTTATGGATCATCCTCCTGCCTCAGTGTCTTGTAAACACTCTTTCTTCCTCATCTGTTGATTGCCTTAATAAAGAGTTGACTGCCAATAGCAAGGCAGGAAATGGAAGGCAGGACATCCAGGCTGGCAGAGGGTCTCTGGGAAAGGAGTCAGAGGCAGGGGGATTCGCCAGTGGGACACGGAGGTAGTTGGACGTACCGGTACTGAGAGAGAAATAAAGAACTAGCCACTTGGCAGGTCCAGGGCTGTGATAATATGATTAAGTTAGATGAGATAGCCGGGAGGTAGCCCAAGCTAAAATTAGTAAGTCTTTTGTCATTATTTAGCCACTAGCAGGTCCAGAAAGTTGTACTATATGTGTGTTTGAACAGTGTTTCAGAAAATCTCACAGAAGTCCAAATGTCAGAGGTTGTGCGTCAGTAAAGAATGGTGACAGGAGAAACTCTAGTCACTGTCTGCCAGAATCTTATGACTAAGAGCTCATGGGAAATCGGAACTGTTCTGCTCAGCCTCTGTACAGTGCCCAGCTGTTCTGGTGAGTAGAAGTAGGCAGACTGGAACATCTGTTCCCCTGAGCTGAGGGCCTGTAGCATAGTTACCAAACACCCAGCCGAACAGCAGACCTGAGTTACGTGTGAGTTCTGTTCTGTCTCTGACCCCACGGCTGATCTCTGCCTCTCAGGACCCAGTCCTATAACTGTCCACACCACCCTGCCCTTGATGGTCCCCATAAATGTTGACTTCTGTGATTTATTTTACTGTTGCCATTTCTGTTTTGGCTCAAAAGAGAAAAAATAATCTGTCAGAATCTTCTTCAGATAGTTCTTACAATCTACCATGATATGTGTGTGTGTGTGTGTGTGTGTGTGTGTGTGTGTGTGTGTGTAAACATATATATGTATGTATGTTGTGTGTGGATTATGAAAGTATGTGTATGAGTGTATATATGTGTCAGTGAGTGTGTGAGTGTACATGAGTACTGTGTGAGTGTGTGTGTGTATCTGTGTGTATGTGCATGAGTGTGTGTGTCTGTGTGTGTACATGTCTATGTGCATGAGTGTGTGTGTCTGTGTCTGTGTGTGTGTGTGTCTGTGTCTGTGTGTGAGTATGTGTCTGTGTGTGTATGTGTCTGTGTGTATGTCTGTGTGTGTATGTCTGTGTGTCTGAGTCTGTGTGTGTGTCTGTGTGTGAGTGTGTGTGTGTCTGTGTGTCTGTGTCTGTGTGTGAGTGTGTATGTGTCTGTGTGTCTGTGTCTGTGTGTGTGTCTGTGTCTGTGTGTGTGTGTGTCTGTGTGTCTGAGTCTGTGTGTGTGTCTGTGTGTGAGTGTGTGTGTGTCTGTGTGTGAGTGTGTGTGTGTCTGTGTGTCTGTGTCTGTGTGTGAGTGTGTGTGTGTCTGTGTGTCTGTGTCTGTGTGTGAGTGTGTATGTGTCTGTGTGTCTGTGTCTGTGTTTGTCTGTGTCTGTGTGTGTGTCTGTGTCTGTGTGTGAGTGTGTGTGTCTGTGTCTGTGTGTGAGTGTGTATGTGTCTGTGTGTCTGTGTGTGTGTCTGTGTGTGTGTATGAGTGTGTGTGTCTGTGTGTCTGAGTCTGTATGTGTGTCTGTGTCTGTGTGTAAGTGTGTGTGTGTCTGTGTGTGAGTATGTGTGTGTCTGTGTGTGAGTGTCTGTGTGTCTGTGTGTCTGTGTCTGTGTGTGAGTGTGTGTGTCTGTGTCTGCATGTGAGTGTGTCTGTGTGTGTATGTGTCTGTGTGTATGTCTCTCTGTGTGTGTATGTCTCTGTGTGTGTCTCTGTGTTTGTGTGTGTGCGTGTGTGTGCATATGGGTGGGAGGAGTGTTGTAACACTGGGAACTGGATGTGGGGCTCATACTGCCGGGCAAGCACGCTATCACTGAGCTATCCCCACCACTCTTTTCCCTTTTCTACTTTGATACAAAGTCCCACTAAGTAACCCAGATGAGTCTTGAACTCGCTCCACAGCACAAACTGGCTTAGAATATGGGGCTGGCGAGATGGCTCAGTGGTTAAAAGCACTGACTGCTCTTCCAGAGGTCCTGAGTTCAATTCCCAGCAACCACATGGTGGCTCACAACCATCTGTAATGGGATCCGATGCCCTCTTCTGGTGTGTCTGAAGACAGCTACAGTGTACTCATATACCTAAAATAAATCTTAAAAAAAAAAAAAAACCAGAATATGTAATCCTTCTGCCTCAGCATCCTAAGATTACAGGCCTGAGACGGTGGCCCTGGGTAGGAAAAAAAAATATATGTATATCATATATATCCTATATCATAAATATATTTTATATATTACAGTATATCATATATCATATGATATATTTTATATATTACACTATATGATATATTGTATGTGATATATTATATCACATGTAATACATTCATATATGCACATTGAACATATATATTGAAGTAGTGTTTTCTTCATCCCAACATCCAGGATGGGATGAAAGCTGATGAACATGTACCCTCAAATATTCATTTTTTTTCCCTCCAGACTGTATGTTCTAATTGTGTGTGTGCACGTATGCATGTGCGCGTGTGTGTGCATGTGTGTGTGTGTGTGTGTGTGTGTGTGTGTGTGTGTGTGTGTGTGTGTGATGGACTAGTGTGTGCTGTTAACCCTATCCTCCCCCCTCCAAATGCTCCTTTCCTCATTCCAGGAAGTTGATTTTTTTCCTAAACTACTTCAAAAACCTATCTGCTTCCTGTCCTGCCTGCATTACCTTGGCCCTGCAGAGAGCCTTGATGCTCAGCACGAGAGCATTTATCCCTACAGGTCACTTTTTTAAAAGGTTAAAGCAATTGGAAGAAGTCTTTCCCTTGATATCAAAGCCGTAGACCTAGACGATTTTCTAAGCCTAAAGAGACCCACTATAAAAAATAAAAAAAAAAGGCATTTCCTTAAAAGAAAAACACCCGCTGCTTCTTCTTTGCCCAGAAAATTATCAGTTCACAAGGTGAATCTCCCCATGAATAAACTCAGACGCGGATGGGGAAATAAATCATTTGGCTGTCGACATTTTTCCTTTGTGACAGTCATCTTGGAGGAAAGGGCCATTATTTTTTGTACTAATGGAAGTGTCTTGCTAGGTAAGACTTATACATTATCGAAAATGTTTAGAAAGCTTCATCTTTTCAGAGAATTTTTCTCCCTTTAGCTAATAATTTTCTGCGGGAGTCTTACAAATTATGCTACAGGTATACATACCTGCATTTCAAAGGCATGGTTTGAAAAGAAAAAAAAATCCTTCCTGAGGCCACCTTTAAATGATCTTGACATTATGACCCTGAGTTCTGCCTTCCATACACCGAACCATAAGGCCCCTAACCTCCAGCGATGGGATGCTAGCTAATAAACAAATATCCATCTTTTTCCCCCAGACCGTATGTTCGAAGTAAATTTTTATTTGGAAAATATGTCCATCAGAGCAGTAGTCACTTCTGGTATCTTCCAGAATGTTCTGCCAATCTGTAGCAACAAATCTGATGAGCTGAGCCCATCTGCTCTACTCATGGTGTCCAGTAGATTCACCAAACCACTGCCCTCTTGTCCAGGACCTCGCCAGCCTGGTCTCCATCCCCAGAATTCAGTATCTCCAGACACCTATCTCCACACCCACTTAAGCATTGAAGGTTGTTTGTTTGCTTGTTTACTTGCTTATTTGGGTTTTTTTCTTTTTAAACAGATACAGATGACTCTGTAGCCCCAGCTGTCCTGGAACTCACTATGTAGTCCAGACTGGCCTTGAACTCACAGCCTCTTGAGTACTGGGATAATAGGCATGAGACCTCACTCCAAGCAATGAAAGATGTTGACTTACTCTCTTGAGCAGCCAGCAGCAGCAGGGAGTGCACTGCACTTTTTTTTTTTTCAAGATTTTGTTTATGTGTGTGGGTGAGAGAGAGAGAGATACACAGAGACAGAGAGACATAGACCAGGAATGCACATACGAATATGGATATCTGCAGAGGCCAAAAGATAGCATCAGATTCCCTAGAACTGGAGTCACAGGTGTTCATGAGCAACTTGACATAAGTACAATGTTGTGTATAACTTTTGCTACCCCCCTTTAAGCTCTGGGAATGGGCCGCACTACCAGCCCCTGTCCAGAGAATATTGGATCTATGGACGAAAAACACAGACACACACGTTGTTCGATTTCAACCTGCCTTAGCTCCTGCGGCTAGCACGCCCTTCCCAATACTCTTAGCTCAGCACCTCTCAACCTGCCCTCAGCTTCAGTTGCTCAGTTACCTTTAGTCCTAGCTCAATGCCCTAACCTCCTGCCAGGAGAAGTGGCCTATGGCCGTTCTGCCCAAGATCCCACATGGCTGGTCACTTTTTTTTTTTTTTTTTGATTGGATATTTACTTTATTTGCATTTCAAATGTTTCCCCTTTCCAGGTCTCCCTTTCTGAAACACCCTATCCCATCCCCTCTCTCCCTGCCTCTATGAGAGTGCTCACCCACTCACCCACTTCTCTGTCTCCTTCCTGGCATTCCCCTACACAGGGGCATTGAACACCCTCAGGCCCAAGGGCCTCTCCTCCCACTGATATCCAACAAGGCCCTCCTCTGCCACAAATGTGTCAGCACCATGGGTCGGTCCATGTGTATTCTTTGATTGGTGGTCCAGTCTCCTGGAGCACCGGGGGGTCAGGCCAGTTGACCTGTTGCTCCCTCCACGGGGCTGCAAACCCCCTCAGCTCCTTCAGTCCCTTCTCCAACTCCTCCATCCAGGACCCCCACGCTCAGTCCAATGATTGGCTGCGAGCATCTGCCCTGTATTTGCCAGGCTCTGCCTGAGCCTCTCTGGAGACAGCTTATCATGCTTCCATCAGCAAGCACTTCCCAGTATCCACAATAATGTCCCGGTTTGGTGGCTGTATATGGGATGGATCCCCAGGTGGGGCAGTCTCTGGATGGTCTTTCCTTCAGTCTCTGTTCCACACTTTGTCTCCATATTTCCTCCTGTAAGTGTTTTGTTCACCCTTCTAAAGAAGCACTCTAAGATCAAAAACTCAGGTAACAGCAGATGCTGGAGAGGATGTGGAGAAAGAGGAAAACTCCTCTATTGTTGGGATTGCAAGCTGGTACAACCACTCTGGAAATCAGTTTGGCGGACTCTCAGAAAATTGGACATAGTACTACCTGAGGACCCAGCTATACTACTCCTGGGCATATTCCCAGAAGATGCTCCAACATCTAATAAGGATACATGCTCCACTATGTTCATAGCAGCCATATTTATAATAGCCAGAAGCTGGAAACAACCCAGATGTCCTTCAACAGAGGAATGGATACAGAAAATGTGATACACTTACACAATGGAGTATTACTCAGCTATTAAAAACAATGACTTCATGAAATTCGCAGGCAAATGGATGGAATTTGAAAATATCATACTGAATGAGATAACTCAGTCAGAAAAGAACTCACTGAGAGCCGGGCAGTGGTGGCGCATGCCTCCAGCGCTTGGGAGGCAGAGGCAGGTGGATTTCTGAGTTCGAGGCCAGCCTGGTCTACAGAGTGAGTTCCAGGACAGCCAGGACTACACAGAGAAACTCTGTCTTGAAAAGCCAAAAAAGAAAAAAAGAACTCACTGATAAGTGGATATTAGTCCAAAAGTTCGGAATACCCAAGATTCAATTCACAGACCATATGAAGCCTAAGAAGAAGGAAGACCAAAGTGTGGATGCTTCAGGCTGGTCATCTTTTGTCCCTCCAAAGCATAGAGACAACCCCTCTCCTTTCTCCTGCATCTGCTAGCTTGCCTGCAGAGCCCCAGAAACCCCACTTATTTCCTTCTGCCCAGCAATTGGTCCCTCACTGGATTTCTCAAGCTTCACAAAATTGTCACGTTAAGGGAAACTGTTCATTAGGGTAGATCTGTTATGTGTGCTGTGCTATAGAATGTCTAATACCACCGATAAGTACCATTAGCGCAGGCTTCCCAAAAATGGAACAATCACAGCTGTCTCCATCCTAGAGACCACAGGACCAAGCTGGTCTCTCTCCTCTCTCATAGCATCTACACAGCCGCTCTTTGTCACTAACATCTATTATCTCTTGGGATTTCTTTCCTGGAACATGTGCATTAATTTTGTCAACCCAAAGTACTAAAACCTCCTTGAAAGCAGGTCCCCTCTGCTAGTGTCCCCATAATGCTGTATCCAGACCTGAAAATGACAACCTGGACGTATGCGTTTGTCAGTGGAAGCAAAGGCAGTCAAGCCTTCCACATTGAAGATGGATTCTGACTCTGTAGCTCAAGTTTATCTACCTGCCTAGCATCGCTTCACATTTCAACCTCAGTGAGCTCAGCATCATCAGAAAGCCCTGCTGACCTCAGGATTGTGAGCAGGCCTGAAAAGATAGTAAAGCAGTGCAGAACTATCGTCTCCTCATCTGGAATCCATTAAACTCTCATTTCTGAAAATTCAACAAAATGAACTGAAGCGCATGCAGCTTGCTCTGCATGCTGCCGTCGCTCCCTGGAACGATCCCTTCCAGTACACAGAGCTCAATTCTGCATAGCTTCTGGTACGTTCCAAACAGCATCAAAGGGAAGGGTGCCGACTCGCCTTCCAATCCTCTGTAACAACCCTGACTTTTCTTAAACTACCTTTGCATCCTTAATTCTCTTTTTACAAAATAATAATAATAATAATAATAATAATAATAATAATAATAATAATAATCTATTCAGAAAACATTCAATGATTAAAGCTAATCCTTTTTAATTACTTTTTATTATTTCAGAATTTCATATATGCTTACCGTGTGTTTGACCCAACCCCCCCCCCGAACCTCTCTCCTCCAGTTCCTCATTTTTCCCTCCCAACTCCATATGCTTGTTAAAATTAATTGTTCATATTGAATATTTGGCAAGTGTTTATATACTAACCGTGAATTTAGCACTGAAAGGGTCTTGCTTTAAAAGAACACCAGTGTCTCATTTTTATAATTAGACAAATACTCCAGTTAAATGACAACCCTGTAGTAAATGCTGATAGTGAAGCCCTGCAGTGTCCCTTATCCCTGTGTGTGCTCAGACACACAGGAAAATTGTGGGTGACGATCAACCACTTGCTATTTCATCCATGTAGAGAGAACATCCAAAAAGAGAGCCGTGACCCTGTGTTCTGGGCCTGGCTCCGACTACCAGTCACCCTATGACACGGGACATTCCCAGCACAGATGCTATGTTAAATACATTATAAATTTAAGACAAGTATATCAAGACTTCATCCCACTGCAAGTCAAGGAGCACCATACGTCTCTCTAGCCCTTCGCTTGTTCATTCTGAGAGTGAGAAGACAGATTCCACTTGATACCCAAAGTCCCTTCTAGAGCTCAGATCTTACAGGTCATGAGGGTTGATGTTGACTACCAACCTGTCAGGTCATGGTTGATGTTAACTACCAACCTGACAAGATTAGCATCAAGGCACTCTTGTGAGAAGTTATATGCATTAGGTTAATTGAGGTGGGAAGGCTCACCCTACAAGAAGATTCAGCATCCTTTTGGCTTGCATCCTAGACTACACACAAAGAAGGAAAGCAGCTAGGGACCAACAGTCATCACTTCTTTTCCTGCCACCATGTCTTCCCTGTTGTGCTGGACTATACCCTTGAACTCTAGACCAAGATAATCCCTTTCTCCCTTAAGTGGCTTTGTGGGGGGGAGGGAGACTTTTAATCACATAAACAGGAAATATAACTAACATAGAGATTTGAGAACTACTTATAGCACTGTTATTTTTTTACCAAAATATTTTTCTACAGATTTTTACTTGATGAGTAACAAGCATACATGTAGTTTTCAAAATATCATCTATACTGCCCTGGAATTAAATGACACAAAAGAGAAATACATGATTTGGAGAAGAGCCATTTTTCCTAGACTCAGAAGTCAGCAATGAGAAGGTCATATAGAAATCTTCACAGGACAGGAAGCTTTAGATTCACAGACTTCAGAGAAAATCTGCTCAGTCAGATTTCTTTATGGAGTGAAGAGATGACCTCAAGTTGGAAATAAATAGTAATAATGAAAGAAAGAACCAACATGACCTGCACCCTCTCTGATTAGCTTGCTCCAGCTTCCGCCATTCACTTTGGGCTTCTTCCTCCCCCTGATTCTCTTCAGGCAAAGAATTGAAGAGCAACTCTAGCTCTATGTGGAAGCAACAGATACACCAAAGACCAACAAATGGATCACATTTCCACCATTACCATGGAGGCACGCCATCAAGGTTTGCTATGGGAAGCAGAAGGACCTATAGCTAAGTTTGCACAGACTATGAAGCCATGGATGTAAAACCTTTAAGTTAATTTTTATAGGCTGAAGAGGTAACAAAATAAGGGCTGTCTGTGACTTCATTCATCCAATGAACTGAGCCAGGAAGATTCTAAGACAGGCAAGGAGGCATTGTGTCAAGATCTCTGTCTGGTTCGAGCATAAAGCAAGCTGCAGTTTAAGTCACTGCCACTTTTAACTCCATGACCTTGGACGAGTCCTCTGTCTCTTAACATACCTTTCAGAAGGCTGTCATAGGGTGAGGTGAGATAATGTGTTGCTCTTAGCGCATATCCGTCAGTCCTCTGGAGAAACAGAACTAGCAGGCTGTGAATCTAGAAAAAGAACTGCTTTAAAGCCTCAGACTTCATAACTGTGGGGGAGAGCTAATCCAAATGCTGCAGAGCTGGCTGGCAAGCTAGAGACAAAAAGATTCGATGCTAGAACTTGAAGAGGGAAAGGCAAACTGGGGGTTGGCCTTTTGCCTGGGGAGCATCAATGTCTTTCATGTAGGGGTCTTCAACAACTTGAGAGAGGTGTACCACATTGGAGGGGTCGTTTTCTTTTCTCTATTTATTTAAGTATTAATCTTATATAAAAACTACCTTCCATGAGACATCGAGACCATAGATTTGACCAAGCCAAGTTAACAGATAAAATAGCTAGCACAGTCCATGAAGAGTGTTCAGTATATAAGCCAGGCATGGTGATGTGACACATACCTTTAATCCCAGCATTCAGGAGGCAGAAGCAGAGAGATTTCTGAGTTCAAGTCCAGCCTGGTCTACAAAGTGAGTTCCAGGACAGCCAGGACTACACAGAGAAATCCTGTCTCAGATCTAAAAATTAAAATTAGAAAATAAAATAAGAGTGTTCAGTAAGCAGCTTTGCGTCTAGACTATAGTTGGTGAGTTAAAGGATTCATATAGCAATGCAGAGTGACCATGTCTATGAAACAGATGCTCAGGGTACTGAAGGTATGTACAAGAGGATGTGTGTGGGAAACGAAAAGAAGAGATCCAAGAAGCTGTGCCAAATGCTGCCAGCCTATACACGATACCAGCTACTGGAAGGCTGAGTCAGGAAGTTAGCAAGCTTAAGGTCAGCTTGGGTAAATTAATGAGACCCTGTCAAGATTTTTAAGTAAAAAAGAAGGCTAGAAATGTGGCTTCATGATAGAAGACTTGCCCTACATGTATATGGCTCTAGGTTCTATCACCAGCACCACAAAATGGGCGGGGCATGCCTGAGAAGCAGTGAGGCATACCGAGTGGCATAAAGAACACACACGAAGAGCAGATCTGCCCAGTTCCCACCCACCAGAAGTGACTGCATGAATATCTAATGAGAACTGCCCCTGGACATCCTCTTGCTGGCTGAGAGGCTGGTGTGTATCCAGGGCAGCCAAAAGCAGCAGTCTCTATCAGCAGAGGAGCATGGTCATGCTCAGAGCAACAGGCCAAGCATTAAACACAGGGGACTGGAAACCAGGAAATAATCTCTCTGCCAGTATACGGAAAGGTCCTGAGCAGAGGAGAATAGGGAGTAGGGGTATGAGAAGGGAAAACTTAGAACTCGAGCTGCAGTTGGCAGGACGTGTCCACAGCCACATCGGCTCCACATCAAATCACTCTGTTCAAGGCAAGTGTTAGTAGAATGGTGGTGGCTATGGAAAGAATCTGTGAAACAGACATGGAACATCAGGTGGCCCCAGGACCAAATGGCTGGCCATGGCTAGGACTTAAGAACTTTGACAAGGACAGTGATACCCAATCCCCATACAACACAGACCCACCAACCTGTTGCTGCCCTTCACAAAACAACCATCACCTCCCGGGTACCTCGGCCCAGTTCCCTGGAGGGATCACGGGTACCCTTATTTCTAGTCACTCCCACCAGCCTGTTCCATGCCCCGCGAAGTCAATCTTCCCTTGTAAGTCAAATTTTCCCAATGCCTTTCTTACATTATTTAGTTATAAATGGAGGGTTTGGCCCTGGTCACATCCTGCGGGCTCCAGGTGTTCCCGTGGCAAACACTCGCAGCAATCCCCTAAGGTGTTCTTCTGTCATAAAGATCCTAATGGATTTTGAATGAATGAGAAACATTGCCATCACACTGAAACGTGAGTCTATCCATATCTCCATCAGTGACAGACAGAGACACTGAGAGAAACAAACAGGCTTCATCTGGCATATGACAGGAAAGAGGCATTGCCTCAGCTTTCTCCCTCAGCCTTGGCACTGTCAGTTGTAGTGGGGACTGGAACGACAAGCAACTGGAGCCCTTTGAGTTTGTCTCTAAAAAGCATACAGATGAAAGGCCCAATGGGCATTGATGTTTTTAAAAGACAGAAGACATAAAAGCTAAGAGTGCCCAAAGTCTCCTAGTCTAGAAATTTGGGGGAGGGAGTCACTTAAAGCTATTTCCATCTCTTCTCACTAAACTTCCAATTATACAACTCACGACACAAGGTGGGAAGGGAATTGTAATCAATTTCTTGAGTAAATTCATGTAAAATAAATTTATACCCAAAGGATTTGAATAACAAGGCCATTTCATTCAACCAGGAAATCAGATTCTGACAGCTGAGGCTTCTTGAAAAATGGAATCTATTTTCTAAAGGATTTATGAAGGTACTCACTGCCATCAACTGCCAGGACAAAGCTGAATGCAAACTGCTATTCTCTCGTGGGTTGTATTCATAATTTAAAAACATCTGAGACAAATGGGTTACATGGTGTCTTTTTCACACAGTGTCCACCAAGGAAGTCACTTCTCTAAGCCACCTTAAGTGGAAGGCTGTGCTTTATACACAAGCGACTCAATGTATCACCCTTCCCTTACCACAGCCTTCATGCTATCAAGTAGGTGGGTAACACTCTCCACCTCTGATTCCAGCCTGGGTACATGAATGTATTTAGGAGAATACAAGAGAAATGGTACACACTAGTATGAAGCCCAGGTTCATACACTTCCACATATTCTCATGTGCTTTTGCTGTGCCTACAAAAGGAGATCTCAGGCATAGCTCACTGACTCTGTGAAGTATGAGGTGTGTGGATGGGAGTCAAATCTCTGAGCTGTCTGTCCGGCTGTGAGGGTTAGCTTTTTACTGTCAACTTGATCATATTTTTAAAATGTTCATTGCCAAGAGGCACCCACTTGTGCAACAGTAGCACAACTGTTATAGAGACAACCCATAGAATCAATGCATCCATGAAACTGTCAAGAAATGTGATGCTGGGAAATAGCACACACTGACTTGGACTCTAGAAACTCTGTGTTCCTCTGGTAGAGGTGCAGGGTAGGGTAACTGTTCTGTAAAGTAATACAGAGAAACCATGAGGACTGGAAAAGACAGCGAAATGATGGCTATGTCCTGGGTTGGGAAGTGCTTGCCTGTGGGGATGCTGACGATCCCAGCTGTCAATCTCCACCCCATCCTTATCAGTCAACACTTGTTACTGAACAGTCTCCTTCCACTGCACCTTAGGACCCACGAGGTCTCATGCCTGGTTGCCTCCACCCTGTATTCCCTGCTCCTAAACAGTGCTGGTACAGATAGACAGTACAGGCTTGGTGAGCACATGTGTTAAAAATACATCCTGCGAATCTGTGCAAAGACAGTAGAAAAGAGTGTCCGTGTGGTTCCCTGCAGCGGCAGCTGGCTAAACATTAGGAGAGTCGTGTTCTCTACCGGTTTCAAATGACTCCATCTTCCATATCCTCCTAGGCTTGACAACACATATGCTTGAATATACAACTCTTAAACTATTTTGAAAGCTATATCCTCTGTGTCTCAGGAGACTTTGTAAAGGTCTATGACACAGCCACAGAAGAGTGTGTGCACACTCTGCATGGGCACAAAAATCTGGTGTCTGGAATCCTCATCAACCCCAACAGCCACCTTTAGCTCTACTAGTGTTCCTCTGGTGGTACAATTAAGCTGTGGGACTATCTTGATGGCATTTTGATAAAGACTTTCATTATTGGAGCTAAACTCCATGCCCTCTTTACCTCCCTTCCCCCCCCCCCCCCAAGCCGAAGATTCTGTCTTCCTTCCAATAGGTAAAGAACCAGATATATTTCAGCTGGTTTTGGTGAAACTGCCCAAGTCACCAAGCCAGGACATAGAAGCTAAGGAGCTCACCTTTGTTTTGGATTACATAAATGGGTCCCCCAAGTGCACTGCCTTCGGAAATGAGGGAGAATATGTTGCTGCAGTCCAAGACTTTTGCCTATCTATTTTATTTTTCAAAAAGAAAAAAACATGTAATTTTACCTTACCATCAACAAAAAACAAGAATGAAAAAAAACATGTATAGCCTGCCACCCAAAGGAAGATTACATCATATCTGCATGGACATCAAAATCAGCCTTTGGAGGAATCCTCATGATGATAAGAAGTACGCCTGTACATGTTTACATTGGCATGAAGACATGTTTGTGGATTTGGCATTTACAGGAACAGGCATCAATCTATTGAGTGACGGGTATGGGTATGTCTTGTAGAGTATCGAGCTGGATCAGAGAACAAGGAGTTTCTCTCTCAGGATCTACCATTGAGTACGCTCCATCTCACCTTCAGGAGATCTGTCCGTACTTCTCACTCAGATAACAAGATAGCAGTCATTTACTGAACTCTTGATGCATCTGCAGCAATGCAAAGTCTAGTGAAAGATGGGAGTCTGTCTACTGGTTTGATGATTGACCCAAGAGCCAAAGCTTTAGTTTTGAATGGGAAGCCTGGTCACCTGCAGTTTTATTCTCTCCAGGGTGATAAGCAGTCATATAACCTAGGTATCATACAGCAAGGGTACATCAATGATGAAAGTCTTATCCAAACTGAACTAATGAAGGCTGCCTTTAGTTGTTCTGGTACTTGGTTGGCAACAGTTGAACAGAGGCAAGGAAATAAAAAAATGAGCTTGAGCTGCAAATGAAAGCTTCAGCAAGAAAACTCAAGGGTTTGTTCTTAACATGAAGATCACCGTGCCACATGATGACCACATCCCAGCTTTCTGTTTCAATAATGTAGAAAACTATGAAAAACCCATCCTGCTCACAGCTAGCAGAGATGGCCACTTCAAAATGTGGGTAGTAACAGATGACTCTGATATATACCAAAAAGCCATTGGCTGGACTTGTAACTTTGTGGGTAGTTACCACAAGTATCAAGCAAGAATTACTGTTTCTCTGAAGAGGCTCCTTACTAGCAGTTACCTTTAGGAAATAGTTACAATCTGGGATTCAGAAACGTGGAAACTAAAATGTACATTTTGCCAAGGAACTGGGAAAATAAGGCACCTTTGCTTTGGAAGACTGACATGCTCAAAGTATCTTCTCGACACTACTGAGAATGGCATTCTCTGTGGTTGGAATCTGCTCCATTGTTCAATGCAGTGGAGTACAAAATTAAATGTTAGCGTTACGGAATCCAACGCTTTCTCAAACCATGTTGCTGCCGTGGTTCAGTCTTCAGAGGGCTCAGATCTGTTTGTGTTTAAACCTCGAGAGCTGAGGCCATCACATAATCAAAAGAATGCCTCCAGAGCAGAAGTCCAGTGGGGAGTGTCTGTTCCCCCAAGATGTCCCAGAACCATTCACCTCAGAAGCTCACCAGTGGCTGAACAGATCCAAATTTTACTTCCTAACTAAATCACCAACTGGCAGACAGCTGCTAGCAGAAGAAAGTTCGCCAACAACCCCATTTTCTTTAATATTGGGAAAACACAGGCAACAGCAGGATGCCAAGTTAAATGAAACTTCAGAGAGTAAGCTGGTACAACCCCCCTTAACGGAGCACATACCTGCAATTAATGAGCTTCCTCACACCCCAGCCCACAGGGCCGCTGTCAGCTTCTTTCCTGTGCTCTCTGTTTGCAAACTCATTGCTACTCTCTACCGAGACTGAAGGTGCTGAGGAAATTCCTGATGATGTAGATATGGAGGGGAAAAAAAAAAAGAAAGTGAAGATTCAGATGAAGAAAAAGATTTTATGGAAAAACAAATAACACAGGCTTGGGAGAAGATGCTATACATCAGCTGTCAAAATCTGAAGAGAAAGAGCTGAAAAAGTTCAGAAAAGTAGACTATAGCTGACTAGCCGCTCTGTAGGCCATGGCTGTGGCATGACACAGAGACATAATGTACTTAATGTTTACTGGCTGTTAATATTCCATATATATATATCAAGACAAAAAAAAACCCTACATGTTCCCCCCAAAAAGACATGGAGTTGAAAAGGGGATATACTAGGGGGTATGAGGAGAGTTGATGGACAGAAATGGGGTAAATGGGTTCATATTTTAATGTATGCATATATGAAATTCTCAAGAATAAATAGAAATTATCCTTTAAATAAAGTAGATCACTTTCCAAGGGCAACCAAGTATGGATTTTCCCACGTACAATAATATTTTCTGGGTACTTCTTTCGGATCCAGTTTGTCATATGATAGGCGTCTATATCACTTAATTTAATCTACACCTTCTACTTAGTCACTCACACAAGGACAAAAGGATATCACACTGTGTACATCCCGCCTACTGACTGTACTTTACTGAAATAGAAGCATATCTGGAGAAGGTTTCCATTTAAGGTAGATGGGAACCTGGGTGGTACAAAGATCACTAACTAGCCTTAAACACTAGCTTGAAGCACTTGAATACTTGCAGGGAATGTGGCTCATGCTGGGCTGGTAGGCAGCTTTCAGGACGCCCAGCCCTGTTGGATAAATTCAGCAAAATTCTTATTAAGAAAAGGCCAGTCTTGAGACTGTGAGTTAAAGGTTGCAAATGGCACATTTAAAAATAGCACTACATGTGTCAGACCACCAGGTATAACTTGTATGGCCCAAGTTTGTCTCCGTGGGAACAGTGTGAATGCCCAGAACAGTCCATCTTTCAAGGAGCCTGTGATGCTGCAAGTCACATGTCATACCTGCTCATATTTTATTGACTAAAGTAGTCCATGTGCCAAATAGATGAAAGAGGTGGTCTCCAGCCCCGCCCCACCTCACCCCACCTCCTTCTTGAGGAGCTATTGGCAGAGGAGTCATTCTTTTTGAGATTGTGGCCACTGGTGAGTTTCGTACTCTGGTATATGTCTCCACATCTGTGCACATAAGGGCAACAGTAACTGGATTTAGTGGGCTATCATAAATAAGTAAGTAAATAAATAAATAAATAAATAAATAAGAAAGATTGGGAGAAGGAAATGTTGGAGAAGAATATGGGAAGAGTTGGAAAAATGGGAGGTAAATATGATCATATTTCATTGTATGTATGCATGAAATTCTCAAGAATAGATTTTTTAAATTTTAAATAAAATTAGAATGAAAAGGGCATGTGCCCAACTTCCTGCTCCATGAGTCAGGCATGGATGAGTGTCTTTCACTGCAGAAAAGTAAATTGCCAGACCTCACAGCTCCTCTGTCACAGAGGCAGGCTATGGTATCTGGAGTACATAAGCCCCACTGATTCACTGAGCCTAGCTTGGCCCTGTGACTTGCTTTGGCCAATAAGATGTGAGCAGAAGTAACATGTGACATTTTCAAGCAGAAGCCTTTCCAGTCATTACCTGAAACCACCACGCACTTTCAGAGAGGGGCTGCTCACTCTGCCCGCCACAGTCATCTCCACAGAAATAAGCCTTTGTCACTCTGTAAGCCACAGAAAGTCTGGTGGCTGTCCAGGAAGGCTGAGCAATGCAGACTGACACAGCTGAGGTGCCACCACAGTGCCATACGAGGGCTTGAGGACTGAGCAACAGTTGGCCAGAACGTTCTTAGTCTGCAGTGGTAAGACATTTGCCAACCCTATCGCCTGTGAGTGAGAGTGGAGAGTGTAACAAATGAACTTGGGGCTCCCAAAAGGAAATGGGAAAGCTGAACGTAGGTAACGTCGGATATTTGCTAATGGCTGCATTCAACAGGCAGGCACAGTAAGGGGGGACAAAAGAAAAAATGGCCATTTTGCTAGCAGAATTGGGCATTCAGAGAAACCAGAAGTTCCACGATGTCCAAGTTTACAAAGTAGAACTGCTTTCTCCTCCAGTTGTTGAAAGATAAAAGAAAGAGAGCATTGAGCCACAAAAGCCCACAACCTTGGTCCCAGATACTCCGTGGTCTATGTGGCCTCTCAGCCCTTTGTTAAAGCCCTGGTTGGGCAGGCGTGTAAGAGCAGCTTCACCCATCACCGAAGAGGCAAAAATAGTGACAGCTGAAGTTAATAATTCTGTACATAGGACTGAAGTACATTATTTAGAAACTCAAAAGCATACCCACTTTCCAAAATCGCGAGACAAAACCAAAGCTTAGCTGCTAAAGCATCTCTGGCTTATGCTTCTCCAGGCGCCCTGCTAAGGAGACCTGCTCATACCCTCTGGGCTTCCATCCTAAGTCACACCAGCTCAAAGCAAGATGACTCTTGGGTCTAAGTACACCAGACAAGGTTCTTCCAAACTCCCTGACTGGCAGCAGAATTCACACACCTGCACTTTTAGGGCTGAGGTCCTCAGCTCCAGAGCCCAGTCACCACTGCCTGACATGTGACCTCTCTAGAGGATGACCAGAGAGTAGTTCTACTGTTTTGTCTGTCTGATCCTATCAGCCTTGATCTCTATACTCTTTGAAAGGGCTCACCTGGTAAGGGGATGCCTCAAGACTCAATCATTTGCAGCTAAATGATCTCTAGATGCAGAGAACAGAGACACATTCTCCTTGGAGAGACTGTGGGAAGGAACATGGTGTAATAGACTTCTCCTCCTATTTCTCCTCCTGCTCCTCCTCCTCTTCCCCCTCTTCCTCTACCACCTCCTTCTCCACCACTACCTCCTCCTCTTCCTCTACTACCTCCTCCTCTTCCTCCTCTTCCTTCACCACATCCTCCTCTTCCTCTTCCTCCTCCTCTTCCTCCACCACTTCCTCCTCTTCCTCTTCCTCCTCCTCCTCTTTCACCTTCTAAGCCTTCTCTTCCCCTTCTTCTTTGTTCCGGTTGTTGCTACTGGTTTTGGCTGATTAAGGCAATCGAGTAAATTTCACATGTTGAGCAAGTTCCACTACTAAGATGTATAGCCAGCCCCCTTTTTTATTTTGAGACAGCTACATTGGCCAAAATGACTTTGACTTGTTATCCTCTTGCCTCAGCCTCTCCAGATAGTTGGGATTACAGGCTAGCACTGCCATGCCCAAGTCATGCTGGACGTAAGCCAACAGAGCTACAGGGTTTGTAAGTCTGTGTCCTGCAATCAAGAATATGAGAGTCAAGTGAAACATGTATATATGCAAGGGTAAAGATTCTACACTCATCCACTTGGGGCAACTGTTCCTGCAAATAAAAACGGAAATAAGGTTGCATTTGATTTATTTTCCATAATATAAATGACAGAAAAAAAATATGATGCTAACTAACTATAGAAGGTGAACTATGACCCCTAAAATTGCAATGAGAGGCAATGCCAGGTCCACCGGGGAAGTACAGAGATCCCTAAGTCTTCTCAAATGTTAATAGAAAATATAGGGAAAAGTCTGATCATGCAAGAAATAGATAATGTGTGTGCTTGCTTAACAAATGCTGTCTGACAACACAAAATACAGGGGTGCCGCTGCAAAGGACCACCTCTCTGTATGACAATCACACTGCTAAAATCTTAACTGTCAGAGGGCCTGTACTGCAGTCGGGAATCAGGTTCTCACACAAGCAAACGGTCGTGACAACTGCCCAAAAGGGAAGGAAAGGATGACACAGGAGGTAGAACAGTGACCCCGAGAAAAGGCTTTTCCACAGTGGTGTCTTGGAGCAGCTTGCTAAGGAAATGAGCAGAATAAAACTGTAAACTGCAGAATAAAACAACATTCTAGGGAAGCAACAAAATATGTGAGTCTGAAAGCAGCGTGGTACGTGGGCGTGGTTATATGCAAGTGGCTGCATCGGAGTGGCTGTCCTGCTGTGTGGGCGTGGCTATGTGGTTGTGGCTGCATTGGCCTGGCTGTCTGCCTATGTGGACGTGGACATAGCAACATGCGCCCTGTGATACCAGGGCTTCAGGGCAATCAGCCAAGAGAACCAATGAGTACCATGCTGCCTCTTATGGCCTTCAAGTTATGTTATATGACTGCTGCTGTAGTCACAGGTCACCCAGCATTCAAGGGACAAGAGCCTCGCCCCCACTTCTCCACGAGAAGAATGCCCAGTTCTCCCTACAAAAAGGAGCTTGTGGGATAAAGAAAATGTTTGGCTATTTGAGGGAAATATAACCTGCCATGGCATATTTAAATGAAATAACCATTGAGACCCAGAATAAAACAATGGTGAAAACCATAGCCAAAACCGCAGCAGAAAAGAAAGCATACAGGCAATGTCATTGAAATAAACTGCATAGGTAAACTTATTATTGGACAGGATTTTACACTGGCGAGTAGGCCACTTCCCAATGAGATTTTACTCATGCTGTGTCGTAAGCCATGGTAGAACCTCATGACGTAAGCAAGCACCATGCATTTGCTTAGTACAGTGTTTGATAAACAGGGTTGTGTGCAAATGGGCTGTCCTAATGGGCTCAGGGGTCATTCTCCATTTGTGATCAGTTGCTCCATATCCAGTGTGGGTTAACCGCCAGAAAGGCCAACACCACAAACAGTGGCAGCGGAGCAGCATCTAGCTCTGGCCAGTGCTCGGCTGCATGAGGAAGGGAACTGAGTCCAAGAGCAATGAAAGAGAGAGCAAGCCCCAGGAGCTGGGACTTTTCAAAGCAGTGTTCCTCATATTTTCATGAAAACCTGTCAAGTGGCTTAGTATCAAAATAATCCAAACTACAGCTAAAAGAAATATAAGAAGGTGCCAATAAAAATCACATGCATCCCATATACAGCCACCAAACCCGGACATTCTTGTAGATGCTGGGAAGTGCTTGCTGATGGAAGCATTATAAGCTGTCTCCTGAGAGGCTCAGGCAGAGCCTGACAAATACAGAGGCGTATGCTCGCAGCCAATCATTGGACTGAGCGTGGGGGTCCTGGATGGAGGAGTTGGAGAAGGGACTGAAGGAGCTGAGGGAGTTTGCAGCCCATGGAGGGAGCAGCAGTGTCAACTGGCCTGACCCCCCAGTGCTCTCAGAGACTGAACCACCAATCAAAGAATACACATGGAGAGACCCATGGTGCTGGCCACATATGTGGCATAGGAGGGCCTTGTTGGCCATCAGTGGGAGGAGAGGTCCTTGGGCCTGAGGGTGTTAGAAGCCCCAGTAAAGGGGAATGCTAGGGAGGGAAGACGGCAGTGGGGGGGGTGTGAGGGAGCACCCTCATAGAGGCAGAGGGAGGGGGAATGGGATAGGGGGTTTTCAAAAGGGAGACCTGGAAAGGGGAAAACATTTGAAATGTAAATACAGTAAATATCCAAAAAAAATCACATGCATAGTTTCATAGGAAATTTCCAATCTTTATATAATCAATAAGCAAATGAGGAAACAGAACTCCAGTGTATAACAAATAAGATCAACAAATACTAACTTTACAATAGAGGATGTGTATCTTTTTCAATGCCCTTGGGGCAGCTGTAAAAATCGTTCATATTTTACACTAGCATAGATCATTTTCCTACAAGTAAATGAAAACAGAAGTTGCATAAGTCACAGCCTCTGCCCAAATACAATAAAAGGTAGAAATCAATAGCTATGTATAAGAAAAAACAAATAGGAAATTTAAAACAATTTCCCGGATAATTGGGGGGGGGGGTATTAATAATCGCAGATTATTTAGAAAATAAAAACAACAAAGCAGCATATCAGAAGTTACGCAATGCTTTATAGTAGTAGGCACGAAGCCTTTCCTGTAAATTGCCGTGGTACATATCTAGACTTACTGGCCACGATGACTCCTTGTTCTTGCCTGGTGGCCACACTCGCATGGAAGCAGCCATAGGCAATGTGTGGACCGGTGGGTAGGATGTGCTCTGACAAGACTTCGTTTACAGCCACAGAATGGATGTTCCCGTGCCTTGGGTTTCCCAGCCTCGATACTAATCGAATGTTAAGTACTTGGAGAGAAATTTCCAACTTTGAATGCTTTTAGTACTAAACAAAAAGTAGAAATCCATGAAATAAGCAATGGACTCAGCAAACTAGAAAAACATCGATAATAGCAAAATAGGAAAGGGAGATAAAGACAATGAAGCTAAACACACAAAACTGGAGAGCATCTACATTTGGTGAGTAAATCCAGCGCTGAAAAAAAAATAAGATGAGCCAACCCCCAAACAGTCAGGCAAGAAAAATGAGGAGGAAATACAAATACACATTAGTAAGTACCAAAAATGAATTGTTATAATCACAGATGTAGGAAAAACATTTTTAAAATAATTAGGTATCAAAATAGTATGCATAAGTCTATGTGTTGAGTGATTTGCTCTCTACAGCATTGGATGTTATTTGTTGAGAAGCATCAGACACATTCTGTTGACTAGAAGGGACATTTGGAAGGGGGGAAGTCTGATGGGTGGAGAACAATGTAGTATCAAGTTCTCTGTGGCATTCCATTAACCTGCCCAGCTATCCATCTCCAAAGGTCCTCTTACTGTGTGTGTTCATGTGAATCCACGCAGGTTGGAAAGGTTTAAAAGATTCCCACAGCCTAACTGGGATTGGACACACTCATCCAGGCAGCCCACAGATACCAAGGTCATTGTCTTGGTTCTGCATAAGACACTGAAGAGTTTATCAACTGTGTCAGGGGTTTAGGTGCAAAAACACCATTGCACCAAATCTAGAACTCTATTACACAAGGGCATGCCCTAGGCACACAGATTACAGTGGGGATGTGCAGGAGATTGTCGGGGGATTAAATTCTAAGGAGGATTAGCCATGCTAACAGGTCAAGGGGAGAAAAATCAGTCCTCCGAAAGGACTCTAAACTTTCTGACACCTTTCTGACTTTTAATAGAATTTATAACAACAAAAACTAATACTTATTAACAACATAGGTGTGTTCTTACAGAACACTCAGCATGTTTGCTGCTCTAATTCGACAGAAGGATTTCCCAAATTGTGTTTTCTTGAGTTTGAGTCTCAAACAGAAGACCTTCTTGTTCAAACTTTTTAAATAATTCTCAATCTCAATAAATAGAGAATTACTTCATATTGCATGTCATTTTTAAGGTTTAACCTGGACCTTACTGAACTTAATCCGAAATCATGGCACAAAAAAAGAAAAAAAAGAAAATCAGAAAAAAAAAAAGACACAAAAAATCTATTTCCACTGTTTTGATTACCTGAGTTGGTGGAAACCTATCACAATACAATTGTTTGCTGACATATCATTACATTTACATTTTCTTGTGAGAACAGATTTTTATGAGAATGTATTTGCCATTGCTTAAGATGTTCAGAAGAAAATCTGTTTGAGTTCTCTCACCTAGAACTGAATTAGATGATAGATTTGCAAAGAAAAAAAAAAAGAAGATGCAAAGAGCATCTTGTACACAATGTTAAGACAATGTATCAAAGAAACTGAAAGAATAATTGGACTAAAATACTCTAAAAGATTATAATTTTAGCACATGATAAATAGGCCATTTAAACAGAGTGAGCACAACTAAGGCTACTCAACAAAAGATATTAAGGTAGCTAGAATATATATACATATGTGTGTGTAGATATGTAGATAGTGGTCCAAATAAAAATCCCTGGAAAGAAGCTGTGTCTGCAAAGACTGGTTGATTAAGGCTACAATCAAGTGAGGGTGTTGGAATGATGCAGGTGCAGAAGCACATTACCTTATCTTGGGCTGGCTTTAGCCCGTGGAAACCCATTCCAACCCCACCTCTGTGTTAGAATATATGGTGACTAATTGATAAAAATCTTTTGAAATTCATTACCATACCAACCCACTAGCTTCCACCAACCCAAAAGCTAAGAATGTCGTAAGATAGCATCTGAAACTTATAGGAAAGCTTCCCCGAGCTCACTGAACCTACCTCTCTGATTTACTCACCAGTATATTAAAATCAGCTTTATTTATCACTTCCATGTTTTGTAAACTATTAAACTGCTTCCATGTGAGAACAGAGAATTTGGGATAATTCAAAAATGTGTTCCTGGACTATGTTGAACACAATGTTAAAACAATGTGTCAACAATGTTATTCAAAATGGCTCCAGAATAAACTCTCTTATTACATTAGAAGTATGGCTTTTTCAATTGACAGTACAATGTATATATTGTGATAGATAGATAGGTAGATAGATAGATAGATAGATAGATAGATAGATAGATAGATAGATAGAGATGATGGATAGATAGACCTCATATTTATAAAATGTAATTACCTGGATCTGTGACAGGAGACCTCTGCCAGGGCACCAGGGTTCCATAGCCAAGCAGCATCGGGAGAAAGTCACCCTCCCAGGGCGTGGAAAAGCTGTGAGTGGGGATAAGACAAGCACCACTGCTCACCTGACCTGGGGACCTCAGCCTGGGCCACAGAGCTCCAGGAGAGAGCTGGTATCACAGGAGTGCTAACACACCTTCGAGCAAAACCACCACTTCTGTACAAACTCACTGGATCAAGAGGGACCCTGCAGAGCCATCAGGACACAGGAACCAAGGGACTCCTGGGGACAAGACCCTTCTGGTTTCTGTCTGCACAGCAGAGACGACCCTGTGCCACAGCACTCCAAACCCAAACACCTCTCAGAGAGAGCTGGTCCTCAAGGAGTATTGACACAGAGGCCTGCAGGAGGGACAAGCCACAGCCAGACAGAGTAAGATCAGCTAACATCAGAGTTAACAAGATGGCAAAAGGCAAGGGCAAGAACATAAGGAACAGAAACCAAGGCTACTTGGCATCACCAGAACCCAGCTCTACCACCACAGCAAGCCTGGATATCCCAACACACCAGAAAAGCAAGACTCAGATTTAAAATCAGTTCTCATGATGGTGATAGAAGACTTTAAGAAGGACATAAATCTGCCCAGCAGTGGTGGCTCACGCCTTTAATCCTAGCACTCTGGAGGCAGAGGCAGGCAGATTTCTGAGTTCGAGGCCAGCCTGGTCTACAGAGTGAGTTCCAGGACAGGCAGGGCTACACAGAGAAATCCTGTCTTGAAAAACCAAAAAAAAGAAAAAAAGACGGACATAAATGGCTCCCTAAAAGAAATACAAGAGAACACAGGTAAACAGCTAGAAGCCCTTAAAGAGGAAACACAAAAATCCATTAAAGAATTACAGGAAAACACAATCAAACAGATGAAGGAAATGAACAAAACCATCCAGGAATTAAAAATAGAAATAGAAACAATAAAGAAATCACAAAGGGAGACAACCCTGGAGTTAGAAACCGTAGGAAAGAAATCAGGAGTCATAGATGCAAGCATAACCAACAGAATACAAGAGATAGAAGAGAGAATCTCAGGAGCAGAAAATAACCATAGATAACATCGACACAACAGTAAAAGAACATACAAAATGCAAAAAGCTTCGGACCCAAAACATCCATGAAATCCAGGACACAATGAGAAGACAGAACCTAAGGATAATAGGTATAGAAGAGAGTGAAGATTCCGAACTTAAAGGACCAGTAAATATCTTCAACAAAATTATAGAAGAAAACTTCCCTAACTTAAAGAAAGACATGAACATAAATACACAAGAAGCTTACAGAACTACAAATAGATGGGACTAGAAAAGAAATTCATCCTGTCACATTATAGTAAAAATACCAAATACACAAAACAGGAAAGAATATTAAAAGCAGTCAAGTAACATATAAAGGCAGACCTATCAGAATTACACCAGATTTCTCACCAGAGACTATGAAAGCTAGAAGATCCTGGGCAGAACTCATACAGACCCTAAGAGAACACAACTGCCAACCCAGGCTGCTATACCCAGCAAAACTCTCAATGAACATAGACGGTGAACCCAAAATATTCTATGACAAAACCAAATTTACACAATATGTTTCCACAAACCCAGCCCACAAAGGATAATAGATGGTAAATGTCAACTCAAGGAGGGAAACTACACCCTAGGAAAAGCAAGAAAGTAATCTTTCAACAAACTGAAAAGAAGATAGCCACACAAACCTAAAAGTAACATCAAAAATAACAGGAACCAACAGCCACTATTCCTTAATATCTCTTAACATCAATGGACTCAACTCCCCAACAAAAAGACATAGACTGACAAACTGGATCCATAAAGAGGACCCAGCATTTTGTTGCATTCAGGAAACACACCTCCAGGATAAAGACAAACACTACCTCAGAGTAAAGGGCTGGAAAACAAGTTTCCAGGCAAATGGTCCCAAAAAACAG
>CM052716.1:7345237-7368953 GCA_028551405.1 Uromys caudimaculatus
AGAGGAATGGATACAGAAAATGTGGTACATCTACACAATGGAGTACTACTCAGCTATTAAAAACAATGATTTCATGAAATTTGCAGGCAAATGGATGGAACTTGAAAATATCATCCTGAGCGAGGTAACTCAATCACAAAAGAACGAACATGGTATGTACTCACTGATAAGTGGATATTAGCCCAAAAGTTAGGAATACCCAAGTTTCACTTTGCAGTAACCACTGGACTGAGAGTGAGGTCCCAGATGGAGGAGTAGGAGAAGGGACTGAAGGAGCTGAGGGAGTTTGCAGCCCCATGGAGGGAGCAACAGTGTCAACGGGCCTGACACACACACACCCGTCATCCTGGAGTTTGGACCATCAACCAAAGAATACACATCGAGGGACCCATGGTTCAGACCACATATGTGGCAGAGGAGGGTCTTATTGGCCATCAGGGGGAGGAGAGGCCCTTGGGCCTGAGGGTGTTAGAAGCCCCAGTAAAGGGGAATGTCATGGTGGGAACACGGGAGTGGGTGGGCATGTGGGTGGGAGGTGGAATACCCTCAAAGAGATGGGGCAGCTGGAGGGGATAGGGGGTTTCCAAAGAGGAGAGCTGGAAAGGGGGAAACATTGGAAATGTAAATAAAATATATAAAAAAGAAAAGTAATTGCCTGGTGGGTTAAAGAATTACATGTTAAATGAAATCATGGAGATTATTTCAAAATGCAGAGATTTATTTCAAGTGTGAACATGTCCATGCAAGCCACATTTCTTATATTCTCCTAGAAATTATACATGCAATAAGAAATATGAAATCATAGAAACTTCACTCTCTGTGAAATTTGAAGAGAAGTTGAATGTACAGACGGTCAAATGTTTAAGATCAGTAAGATATATATATATATATATATATATATATATATATATATATATATATATATATATATATAACATATATGTGTCATCATATGTATACAATGTCATCAAAATGCACAAAATGTGCAACCTCCTAAAGGTAAAGAGTCACATGCTGCTGTGACAGATGTCATCCCCAACCCCCAGCCCCAACCAATAACCACAGATGGCAAAGGGGAAGAGAGCAGAGACACTGGCAGAAACCCTCCAGGGTTTCACTTAAAGAAGTTGAGAAGGCTCTGCAAAAGGCCATGTTTTAAAGACACATCTCAAGAAGTACCCATTTCTGAAAGCCATCTCAGCTCTACTCTCAAAACAGAACTGATGTCAGGAGTGGAGGTCCAAGCCTTTAAATCCATCACTCAGGAGGTAGAGATAGGGGGAATCTCTGTGAGTTCACAGACCAAGAAGGTCAACATAGGGAGTTCTTGGCCGGCCAGCAGTCCACAGTGAAATGGCATCTCAGGAAAAGAAAACAGAAAGAAATTGCAAGGAAAACATGGCAATGAAGCGCTGAGCAATGAGAGGAACTAGCGCACCTTTCTTCCTTCTGTGGAAGATTGCCCAGGACAGGGATTCTCCACCTGTGAATCTTGACCCCTGCATATCGTTTCTTTACATTATAACCCGTAACAGTGGCAAAATTAGAGTTATGAAGTAGCAACGAAAGTAGTTTTATGGTTGGGGGTCACCGCAACGTGAGGAACTGTGTTAAAGTGTCACAGCCTTAGAAAGGCTGAGACCCACTGGCCTAGGTGACAATGGTTAAATGCATGTCACTAGGAGAAACACCCATCAGAAAGACATTATCCCAGGGAGCATTTTTAAGTTAACTAGATGTTTCACCATAGAACCTGGGAGACTCCAGGTCAATATCCTGATAAAGGAGGTCCAGAAAGGCAGCCGCCTGGCAGCAAGACAATGAGTCCACAAGGAGAGACATGATCTGAGCTAATGGACAGAGAGAAAGACCAGAGCTTAAAAATGGGCCACAGCAGGATGAACCTGGAAACACCCTGAGAGGCACACCAACTGCAAGAAAAGGAAACGTGTAGATGAAAGACGTCAGCATTATACAACACACTTATCACTGGAACAAAACAGAGCAAATAACTTGGGAGCATTTACAAAGCTTTTAAAGACAAGACAATGTCTATGAGGAAGCTGTATTCTATACAACATGGGGGTGGGTGGTAAAGGATGATCACCTCCTAGACTGAATATAGTAAAGTTTCCAGCCTTTAAAAGGGAAATAGTGGGGGCTGGAGAGATGGTTCAGTGGTTAGGAGCACTGACTGCTCTTCCAGAGGTCCTGAGTTCAATTCCCAGCACCCACATGGTAGCTCACAACCATCTGTAATGGAATTTGATGCCCTCTTCTGGTGTGTCTGAAGACAATTACAGTGTGCTCATAGACATTAAATAAATAAATCTTTAAAAAAATATATTTAAAAAAAACAAAACTAAAAGGGAAATAATGAACAAAGAAAGCATCTCACTTCTATTTGCTCCCCATTAGACACCAAAGACGACAGGGAAACATCAGTTGTGTACTCGTAGGAAAATTCAGTCTGCTCCTATGAAAGAACTGTCACTGGGCCAGCGAGATGGCTCAGCAGGCACAAAAGTACTTTTCAACAAGCCTGATGACCTGAGTTCAATTCCCAGGATCCACTCAGTTAAAAGAACAAATCAGTTCCTGCGTGTTTGCCTTTTGACCTCCACAGGCATATGATGGTATGCTCCATGTGTGTGTGTGTGTCTGTGTGTCTGTGTGTGTATGTGTCTGTGTGTCTGTGTGTGTGTCTGTGTGTGTGTCTGTGTGTGTGTCTGTGTGTGTATGTGTGTGTGTATGTGTGTGTGTCTGTGTGTGTCTGTGTGTGTGTCTGTGTGTCTGTGTGTGTGTATGTGTGTGTCTGTGTGTGTCTGTGTGTGTGTCTGTGTGTGTGTCTGTGTGTGTCTGTGTGTGTGTATGTGTGTATGTGTGTGTGTGTCTGTGTGTGTCCATGTGTGTCTGTGTGTGTGTGTCTGTGTGTGTCTGTGTGTGTGTCTGTATGTCTCTGTGTGTCTGTGTGTCTCTGTGTGTGTCTGTGTGTGTCTGTATTTCTGTGTGTCTGTGTGTGTGTTTCTGTGTGTGTGTGTCTGTGTCTGTGTGTCTCTGTGTGTTTCTGTGTGTGTGTGTCTGTGTCTGTGTGTCTGTGTCTGTGCGTCTCTGTGTGTCTCTGTGTGTGTGTGTCTGTGTCTGTGCGTGTGTGTGTTTCTGTGTGTGTGTGTCTGTGTCTGTGTGTCTGTGTCTGTGCGTCTCTGTGTGTCTCTGTGTGTGTGTGTCTGTGTCTGTGCGTGTGTGTGTTTGTGTGTCTGTGTGTGTATCTGTGTGTGTATGGGTGTGATTACTTTAAGATGCAAGAACCTGGGAAATATTACTCAACTACAGAAAGAGAGAGAGAGAGAGAGAGGGGGGTCTGGGATTGTAAAATCAACTCAAGATGGAGTGCAGCCTGCAGAACAGTTCAAATAAAAGAAATATGAAAGCAGACACTTTATATGAAGTTCAATGGTACAATCACAATAAAGGTACAAAGCTCGCCAGGCAGTGGTGGCGCACGCCTTTAATCCCAGCACTTGGGAGGCAGAGGCAGGCGGATCTCTGAGTTTGAGGCCAGCCTGGTCTACAGAGTGAGTTCCAGGACAGCCAGGGCTACACAGAGAAACCCTGTCTCGGGGGAAAAAAAAAAAAAAAAAAGGTACAAAGTTCTTGTGTGTGTGTGACTCTCCCTCTGTCTTCCATACATGGGCCTAAAAATAAACTCCAGAAAGACTACCTAGGCAGCATAATTAAGAAGGAGAGTCTGACTCCTGTGTGTGTAAGAATACACATACACATATATTCACACACACACAACCTGGAATGAACACCAATCTCTTCAGTTCAAGTGCCCATGAATGTGCAGTAACAATTGTCCGTCGTCAGGCGAAAACGGAACCTCTGGGGAGGAAGAAGTTGCAGGAACTCCCATGCTTGTCATGCCATGAAGCCATGAACTCAAAACCAAATCGAAATTAAAAATGCCAACTCCATCCAGAGGGAAAAAAAAGAAATAGAAATATGCACAAACCCCCATGAATAAAAGAGAAAGGATAAGAAGAAACGTATGCTATCTGAAAACACTAAGGCATAGTCACACATAAGTACCTATGGGAAAGCATTCAGCAAAGCTCAGCAGGAAACACACTGCACTGATTAAAAAGAGGAGAGAAGGCATGAATAAGGAGAAATTAATTAATGTCCAAGTCAAAAAGTTAGGACAAGTACAACAAAGTGAAGTACAGAGCACTAAATGAGGAATTGTTTTTCAAAAAATTACAAATTTGAAGATAGGAAAATGTAGAAAATTGGTTTTTCCTGGAGAAGAGTTTCTCTTGACTGAATAATCTTCACCACAGTGCCTACATCAAAGTGATGCTCGATGCTGGGTGGCCATGCTCTGGGGAATGCAGAGAGAGGACCAACCACATAGGAGGAAGTTACCAGGGCTAAGCGAGGGTCGAGCGAAGAACAATATTTGAATTGCTTTGTACAATAAATTGAGAAGTCTTTGTAGGGATCTGAGACTCAAGAATAAGGGCTCTAAAGAAAAGAAAGAATAGGAAATATAGGAAGTAGACAGACAGACAGATAGACAGGATGGGAGGATCGAGGAAGATTGAGCTTGCAAGCTAGATGGACCATCACCTACATTTTATATGAGCTTTGTTGATTACGTGCTCAGTGACTCCCTGACACAGGAGGATCAATTGCATTCTTGCATGCCTGAAAATGCCTGTAAGTGCCCTGGAAATGAATGCCTACATTAGACAGAGAGCTCTGCTATGGCTCCACTGTGAGATCCTCTCCCTCTGGGTTTCTGCGGTATTATTCTATTTGTCTGCATATCCTACCCAGCAGTATGGAAGATGAAGGTCAGTATGTGCTAATGTGGAACTCTCCGAGGCACTCACTGAATGGAAACAGCTAGGGGTGATGTGGGGAGTCGGGAGGGTCTCTTGTACAAAAGAGCACAGAATGGAATTCAGCTGCGTACACTGCGGCTGGGGCTTCATGGGGGCTGGCATAATTGAGCAACAGACTAAAGACAGCTAGCTACAAACCCTCCTGTAGCAGAGGCTCTGTGAGTACCACGTTCCTTCTGCATATGGCTTGTCACATTTACCATTTTCACTGGTCACTTCTAACATACCTGGGGATTGTTCGGCTGTAGGTCTTGCTGTCCCACTAGGTTGTTTCCATTTCTAATTACCCCAACACTGGTTGTTGAGTCCCTGCTCTCCACCAATTTAAAGCAGCTCTTTGAGGGATGTGTGTCGTTTTGAAAAAACAAGTAGAACCGGGTAGTGGTGGCACACGCCTTTAATCCCAGCACTTGGGAGGCAGAGGCAGGCAGATTTCTGAGTTCAAGGCTAGCCTGGTCTACAGAGTGAGTTCCAGGACATCCAGGGCTACACAGAGAAACCCTGTCTCGAAAAACCAAAAAAAGAAAGAAAGAAAGAAAGAAAGAAAGAAAGAAAGAAAGAAAGAAAGAAAGAAAGAAAGAAAGAAAAAACAAGTAGCATAGAACCCAGATGTCCTGATGTCCAACCTGTGACTTCTCTGCTACATCACTTAGCTGGTTTTAATCATTTCTGTGTTTTGTTTCCCTCCATTTTTAAAGTGTTCACATTTCTAACACTCTTTGAGTATTTGGACTTGACTCACATTGGTCTTCCTCTGCTGCTTTTGATGGGTTGGTGGGCTCTGGCAGCACAGTTTCTTCACTTATTCACTTGGCAAACACTGCTCCATTGTTGCTGTGGTTTAGGATTTAATGCATCTTCTGGAGATCTGAGCATTGACAGTTTAATCTTCAATGTGGCAGATCAAGCAGCCACAATAGGACACTGAAGAGGCAAAGCATGGTAGAATTCCATTAGGTCACCTGCCTCATGCCGTTTTGGGGAGTAAGGAAGTTGTTGAGTGTCTTAGTGAGGGTTTGTATTCTTGTACAAAACATCATGACCAAGAAGCAAGTTGAGGAGGAAAAGGTTTTACAGCTTACACTTTCACAATGTTGTTTATCACCAAAGGAAGTCAGGACTGGAACTTACACAGGGCAGGAACTTGGAGGCAGGAGCTGATGCAGAGGCCATGGAGGGATGTTACTTACCGGCTTGCTTCCCCTGGCTTGCTCAGCTTGCTTTCTTATAGAACCCAGGACTACCAGCCCAGGGATGACACCACCCACAATGGGCCCTCCCACCCTTGATCACTAATTGAGATAATGCCTTACAGCTGGATCTCATGGAGGCATTTCCTCAAGGGAGGCTCCTTTCTCTGTGAGAACTCCAGCTTGTGTCAAATTGACACACAAAACCAGCCAGTACATTGAGTTAATAAAGAGTTAGTTCCCACAGGAATTGGATTGTTATAAATGATTGCCATGTGACCATCCACACTACTTCCATGGAGCCATCGCCATGGGGACTCAAATGGATGGGGCTACTCAAGCATAAACTTTCAGCCTCCCAAACTGTGCATTAAATAAACCTTCTAGTTTCACACAGTATAAAGTATTCTACTGCAGCACTGGAAAGCAACAAAACCAACCACTTACCACTTCCATACTGCTCCATCCTCTGAGAGAACTTCAGGAGTTGAGGCAACAAATTACCTCTTTTTCTTTCACCAAGTATTGTGTTTGAGACTCTGTAACCTTTCCCTCAGGTCTTCGTGGTTGGATTGTTTGCTCCATCCACCCTGGAGGGTTCATTCTGTTGGGAGCTGCTGATTCTTCTGTTTTGATTTCAGTCGATCTGTATCTTTTTGACAGCTATTGGCTTCCCATTGGCCACTTATTTGCCCAATGAGCTTCTTCCTCCAAGACTTACAGGTACATGACCTCCTCTGCTGCAGTCATGGGAATGTGTTTTGCCCGATAGAAGCAGGGTTGGAGGGCGCTGACAGATCCTCAATCTTTTTCTGCCTCTGCCTCCACTAATAAGAAAAGGGATTGGCGGTGGCATCTCCTACACTCTTTCAAAGATTCTCTGCAGCATAGGTGACGGTCTACGGAGCCCTGCAGAACCTTTCCCACTTAGCTCTGATTTATTAGTCTAACTCTGGGCCTCCACTGTCTCACAGTTGTGTGAAACTCTCTGTGGTAGTTGAGATCTATAAACCAATGACTAGATACTGCTCCTAACCACAGGAATGATCTGTCCACCCACCGCAAGTGTGGTGTGAACAACAATCTTTGTGTAACAAGCCATTTGCATGCACTAAGTGACTGACATGAGGGGAAGCCCCTTGGTGGTGGTTTAACTCTTGCTGAGACATACTGAATCTGGAGGAAATCAGAGCACAGTGGTGTCTGTGTTTGGACCCTGATGCACCTAAAGATGTAAATCCTGTCTGCAGTCATTACATGTTTGAGCAGAATGGTACAATGGACCTGGCTGTCTCAATTGCACGTGTCACTCGCGTATAAATAAGAAATGTCTGATACTAGAGTGAAGATCTCTATAAGGATAATGACTTTGAACCTGAAGCAGCACTAGAAATGAAAATATCCTGACACAGTGGCATCTGGCAAATGGGTTAGAAGTGGTCATGGGGTTTGACCCATTCCTCCCACAGAATATCACAGTCCAGATCCTTCATCAGTAGCCATGGGTACTCTTTCCCATGAGCATGCACGAAAGCTGTCATTTTCTGCCAGTTCCTTGATGTGACAAAAGGCAGGAAGCACAGTTGCAGTGTAACTTAAGTTGAGGAAATGCCTACGCCAATTTTATAGAAAAAAAGAAAAAACATTAAGCAAATTGTCAATGCCGAGGACATTCCCAACATGCAATTGGTTTTTCTATTTTCTTCCTATCAGCAGGAATGCAGAGGAGGAAACTCTCCCAGGAGCAAATGGCCCCTTAGAAGTACACCTGGTGCGCTGTTGGTGGGAATAGAAAATGCACAGCTGCTACGGAAAATGGCTTGGCAGGTCTTCAAAAAGTTAAGCACAAAATTACCATATGACCTATGAGTCTACACTTAGCTATATACCCCAAAGAACTGAAAATTAGAACTTGAGCAAATGCACACACACACACACACACATATTCACACATACACACACACACACACACACATGAATATAAATATGCATATATGTATACATATGTGTATTACACACGTATCAACATAAATATGTATATATGTACACATATGTATATATGCATGAATATTCATGTCAATATTATTCACAACAAGCAAAAGATGTGGACAACCTAAATGTCCATCAGCAGATAAACCTACCGTGGTATATCCATATGATGGAATATAATTCACCCATGAAAAGGAATGAAGTGTTGATATGCAATGCAATGTGGATGGGTTTTTTTAAACATTCTGTTAAGTGAAAGAAGCCCATCCCAAGGGTCTCGTTCTATTTGTATGAAATATCCAGAGTAGGTTAATCTACAGAGGAAAAAAGAACCTGTAGCTTGGAAGGGGCCATGGGCTGGAGAGAGGGGAGGAAAACAGGCTTCCTGTGTCCTGTGCTGAAACAAGTAGACAGGCGCTTACACAGCATTGCAAATGCCACTGGAAAGGCGATCATTGTGGGCTGGAGAGGCAGCTCAGTGAGCTCTTGCCGCTCTTGCAGAGGACCCGAGTTCAGCTCCCAGCACTCACAGGGCAGCTCACAACTGCCTCTAACTCCAGGAATCTGCTGCTTTCTTCTGGCCTCCAAAGGCACCTATACTCACTGGCACTGACACACACACACACACACACACACACACACACACACACAATTTAAAAATAAAAAAAAAACTAGAGGAAAATGATCATTTCAATTTGAAACAGTAAAAAAAATTCACAAGGAAAAGTGTTGCTAGAAATGTAAATGAAAGTGGGGTTCCGAGAGCCTCAGCCCCGATCATCTTAGCAGGCCCTTGACGAGACCCAGTGACCACGTTCCCATCCTGTAGCCGATGCTTCGTGACAATGGATTGCTACAAAATGTCACACCCACATATGTCCCCCACCACTCATCTCGTTGCTGAGTGAATAATGGATGTAGGACAATTGCCCTCCAAGACAGAGGTGGAAAAGAAAATAAATCAGAGTCCTTCCCTCCCACGAAGGCCCTCATAGCCCTTCCCAGAAGGGCTATGGAAACAAAGACAATGACAGGCTCCAAGAAGGAAGTTGGCACAGACTGGCCTCCACCTGCACCAGCTTGCTCTGTCACCAGTCACACACACTTGAAACTGCACAGGACCTGAGCTGTTTGGAGGAAAAAGAAGGAGAAAGAGAGGAAGACACAGAGCAGAAGCAGGGAGAGGGGAGGGAGGAGCTGAGGTCCTGGTGACAAGCTGGAGCCCACAGTGACAGGGAAATCTGGAAAGTCTGAGTGAAAGCTGTCCTCCGATGCTTTAGGGTAGGGCTCTCTTGTGGACAGAGACCTCTTGGGCCAGTAGTCTTGTCACAGCAAAGAATCTGGGAAAATGGCTGTTCAGATAGGTTTCTTTTTCTCTCCCCCTGAAGGCCCTTCCTTTTCTGAGCTATACTGCAAACTGGTACTGATACAGCCACTTTTAATCACCCCGCCCAGCTGGCCAGATGTCCAAGAGGACAGCTCAGCCTACTTGCCTTGTCTGCCACATCCTTCTCTGAACCCATCTTTTGATGTCCCCCTTCCTTTGTTCCTGGTCCTTCCCTCTGTCTGCTGATCCAAACCCCTCATAGGCATGAAGCCTGCAGAAGCAGACACAATGCAGTGAAGGCCATCTAGTCTTTGGGGAAGTTTTATTGTCATGCAATACAGAAATCCGTGCAGCCTCTGCTTCAGCAACAAATTAAATTGCAGCCTCTCAGAAATAAGCCATAGCTCAGAGCTCCACTCCCGAAACCAACATGATTTCAGCAAAACAGATCACAGTGGAAGCACAGATGGTCCATGCCAAATCATCACTACGCCACCTTAAAAAAAAAAAGAATACACTTTGCTTTTCAAGTTGACCTGAAATAACTCCCCTCCCCCTTAATGTCATTGTAATAAATGAACCCAAACTGAGTAGCTTAAAAACAACCAAAGATTTTCCTCTCCTACTTCTGGAAGGCAGGGGCCCAAAATACAGGTATCAGCAAGGCCATACCAGGGTCTGCAGCTTCAGGAAAACCGTCCTTTGTCTCTTCCAGCTTCAGTGGTTTGACCTTGGCTGGGTCAAAGCATCTCCACTGTCATCATAGGCCTTCATCCCCATCACCACATCTGTCAGCGCTTCTGAGGATGCCAGTCATTGGGTCATGTCCACCACCAGGCCAGTAGACCTCATCTTAACTCATTACATGTGCAAACAGTGCATTCCTAAGCAAGGATGCTCTCTGGACTGCAGATGGGCATGTCCTCTGGGGGACAGAGGAAAGGGAACTCTTTTTCAGTCCAGCAAAGAGGGAAAGGAGGGGGCAGAAGGCAAGATGTGGAGCAGAAATACAGTGCTTGTCCAGCTATGTGAAGCCCTGGGGTTTATCAGCAACTTTTTATAAACTGGGTTGCTATCCCAGCACTCGGGAGGTAGAGGCAGAAGGCTTAGAAGTTCAAGGTCATTCCTGACTACCAAGCAAGTTCAAGGACAGTATGAGCTGCAGGAAAACCTGTCTCAATTTAAAAAAAAAAAAATTGAGGGCTGGAGAGATGGCACAGTGGTTAAAAGCACTGAATGCTCTTCTAGAGGTCCTGAGTTCAATTCCCAGCAACCACAAGGTGGCTCACAACCATCTGTAATGGGATTCGATGCCCTCTAGTGGTGTGTCTGAAGACAGCTACAGTGTGCTCATATACATAAAATAAATAATTCCTTTTTTAAAAAATCGAAGAAAAACTTAAAGTGAGGAAGATGACTGCAGTCTCCTTACTTAAAGTAAGGAAGATGAAACTAATGCCTTAGCTACCAAAAAAGGCGCCTGCATCTCCCTTGCCATCTTGGTCTGTCTCTCATCTCTCCCTCTGTGGTCGCTGGTGGGGTGGCTGCCTCCAGCGCCAGTTGCTGTCTCTGTCCTGAAGTCCCTGGGCCCTTGCTTTCCTTGCCTGCTTGTGAAGTTTGCAGGGAGAAAATTAAGTCAGACCTTCACCTGCTTCATTGCGTTCTGATGATTTTTGAGCCACTGGGATTTTCAATTTGAAAGGAAATATTTGGATACAGCAATGCCCACAGGACAGCACCAGCATGAACGGCATTAAAGGACACTCGGAGCATTCAGACGGCAGCAGAGTGTGTCTGTGTACAGACATGCCACGTAAAGACCTCTGGCCAAAGCAGTAGACTGCCCCAGGGAGCTGTAGTCATGTGCAGGGGTCTCCAAGGATAGAAGGCCTCCATCTACAATGCTTCCTGCTGATTCTGCTCCGCTCATTTTAATGGAGTTAGCACATTGAGACTGAGAAAGACAAATGTAAACCTCAGACCTCACCAGCCTGGTTACGGTGTAAGCTTTGGCTATGCCAGCCCAGCCCAGGCTGCCTCAGGAACCCCCACAGTGTCCTTCAACCATTGTGCTTCAAGAGAACCTACTGCATGCATCTTGCTGTCTGTGGGCAGTTCTGGAGCACATCTCACCCTTACCCATGTGTTTGCATGAACATCTGTTCCCCTCCCACATGATGCTATTCTGACAAGATTATCTGACTCCTGGTTGTCATTTTTCCTGGGTTTGTTCTGAGTCTAATTCCTCCTGTGCCCCACAGACCCCTAAACAGAGTTCCTCCCACCACCGTAACCCTAGAGTCTTGCTCTTAGCAGGGATTCAGTGAGCCTGGTGCAATGAATAGAGGACTATGATGTGCTCATTGGGTTATATTTGAACTACGAAAGAATGGTTCTTGTTTGTTCATTGCCCATTGGAGTCCAGGCTTCATCCCTGGACGTGGACAAACCAGTGTGCTGGGAGCTTCCAGCTCCTCAGAATCAGGATGTCTTCACTAATGACTCAAAGGGATGAAGATAATCAAGCAATGCCTGGCTGGGGGTGAATGGAGAAGCCTCAACATGTATTGCCCATGTGAGCAGATTAAGAAGAAAAAGGAACCCAGAAGCTAGACATAAGACAGACGGGAATAAGTATAAAGAGGCTGAAAGCTACTCAAAAGGACCCACCCTCATCATGGGTGACATGGGTGACACCTGGGATGAATACGACGGTAAAGGGAGCTGAGCCCAGCATTCACCTCTCTCTCTTCCTGACTGCAGACACATGTGATGAGCCGCCTCCAGTTCCTGCCACCGTGGTTTCTTTGACAGGATGGACTGTCAAACTAGGAGTCAAAATTAACCTCTCCTTCCTTAAGTTGTTCTTGTCTGGCATTGTGTCACAGATATGAGAAAAGCAACCAACTTCCATTGGGAACTTAGGGAAGGTGTATTCATTACTCTTTTCCTGTTGTGGTGATAAAATATGGTGACAAGACCAACATATTAACTGGAAAAGCTTGTGTTTGGGCTCACCATTCGAGGGTATAGTCTATCATGGTGGTACAGCCCGTTATGGCAGCCAGAGCTAATGCGTCTACCACATTACATCTGCAGATTGGTGGGTACTCGTGCTTGGCTTACTTCTCCATCTCTCAGTCCAGGTCCCTAGCCTACCTGACAGTGCCTCCCATGGTGAAGTTGGTTCTCCCCACTTCCATTAACCTAATCTAGACAATCCCTTACAGTCAAGCCCAGAGGCTTATCTCCACCCAGCTAAGTTTACTGTTTGTACTTACAAAAGGAAGCAGATTCCTGAGTTTAAGGTCAGCCTGGAACAGAGCTAGTTTAGGTCCAGGCGTGGTAGTAATGGTGATCTCAGAGCCAGATCCCACCCAGCTAGCTTATTGTCTGCGCTTACGAAGGCAGGCAGATCTCTGAATTCATTGCTATGTTAGAAAAAGAAAAATGTAGTCTTTTTCTAAGATTCAAGAGGCTAAGGTCATAAAATGCTAATTCATGAAATAATCTAAAGGGAACCTGAGTAAAACAATTGAATTGATATGTAAATAAAAGACTGGGCTTTGGTCTGCAAGAGCTGAGCTATCTAGAGGAGCTGTCTGGAGATAGCCATAGAGCTCTCTCAAGAAGAACACAAGGCTGTCAACTTGTACCCCACAAATGATTTCAAGTCATGCTATTCTCCACTCCCAGACACCCCTTCCTCAGAACCTCTCTCCAAGCCACAGCTGGTCCTTGGCAGTCAGTAAAGGTGGGATTCATGCCCAAACCAGTTTCCAGTCTCCTTCACTCAGAGAGTTCTCTCAGCGGCATTCTATCTGGAGATCTGGAGCCAAAACCCACCTGGCAATTTGGCAGTACCAACCAAACCACATTAGCATGGCAATCTTTAGATGGAGCAGTTCCATTTAGAATAATGCAAAGAATTCCCCTCAAGTAAAGCAATTGCCCTGAGATGTAGGGCTGTTCACCGTAGTGCTTTCCTGATGTTTTCATTTTTTTAACTTTTTATTTGAAAATAATTCAATTTTATAAAAAGCTACAAGAATCAGAACATCTGATCACATGCTTACATGCCATTTGCCTTGATTCTGTATTAATATATTATTCCATTCTCTTTATTGTTCATTCTGATTAACCACGAGAGTGAAGATTATTGACATAATAACCCTCTTATTCTCACACCTTAGAGAGCACCCCTAAGAATATTGTCGTCAATAGCCATTGTGATGGTTTGAACATGCTTGGCCCACAGAGTGGCACTATTAGGAGCTGTGGCCTTGTTGGAGTAGGTGTGGCCTTGTTGGAGGAAGTTTATCATTGTGGAGGTGTGGAGTAGGTGTGGCTCCCTGAGAGCCAGTCTTCTCCTGTTTGCCTTTGGAACAAGATGTAGAACTTTCAGCTCCTCCTGCACCATGCCTGCCTGGATGCTGCCATGTTCCCACCTTGATGATAATGGACTGAACCTCTGAACCTGGAAGCCAGCCCCAATTAAAAGTGGTCCTTATAAGAGTTGCCTTGGCCAAAAGTTCAGAATGTCCAAGTTTCACTTAACAGTAACTGCTGGACTGAGAGTGAGGTCCTAGATGGAGGGGTTGGAGAAAGGTCTGAAGGAGCTGAGGGTATTTGTAGCCCCATGGAGGGAGCAAGAGCGTCAATGGGCCTGACCCTCCCCCTGGTCATCCTGGAGTTTGGACCACCAACCAAAGAATACACATCTATTGACCCATGGTTCGGACTACATATGTGGCAGAGATTGACCTCCATGGCCATCAGGGAGATAGGAGAGGCCCTTGGGCCTGAGGGTGCTAGAGGCCCCAGTAAAGGGGAATGTCAAGGTGGGAATATGGGGATGGATGGGCGGGTAGGTGGGAGGAGGAATTCCCTCACAGAGGCGGGGAGGGGGAGGGTATAGGGGGTTTCCAAAGAGGAGACCCAGAAAAGGGGAAACATTGGAAATGTAAATAAAGTATCAAAAATAAATAAATAAATAAATAAATTTAAGAAAAAAAAGAGTTGCCTTGGTCATGGTGTCTGTTCACAGCAGTAAAACCCTAAGACAACCATGGTATCTTTTTCAGCTTAAGCAAATTTTGGTTAGAAACTTTTTATTCAAGCTCCATATTCCATTTTATCAGGTGACCCCAAAATGTCTTTTAGACATTTTTTAACTCATCTCCAAAATGCTTGCTTAGGTTGCTTTTAGTTTTCACAACTCTGGGATCTCATTTAGCCTAGAACGTTTCCACACTTTTTCCTTGACCCTTAGGGCCTGACACTGTTGAAACAAATTGAGGGATATGATTTGTTCCTTAACAGAACACTCACTGTTGCATGTTCTGTGACTCTTTGTAGTTGGATTCAGGTCACACCATTTCAGAGTGAAAAATCCCAGCAATATTCTGACCTTCCACCTAACCTTACATGATGTCTGCTCAGTCCTCATTGGCATACTAGCTTTTATCACCTTGCCAACGTACTGCCTGACTTGTCCTCTTGGGTTGGTTACATGCCAATAAAGGAAAAGGCTAGTCCCCTAGCCTTACTACTTGTCTAATGTCCAGAAGTTATTCACTTTGCAGAAAAATGAAAGGAATGGTCTTCTGAAAGCCCAGGGTAGTGGGATAGGGGGCAATCTATGAGATAATGAGAAAAAGCATATCTCAAAGTTTAAGGACCAAACCAATGGTCAAACTACAGCATTGGCAATCTCACAGGCAGGAATTCGGGCCCAAAAAACAAGGATGAAAGTAAAAGGGCCCCCCACAGCTATATCTGGTAGTACACTAGAAAAACCTGCTTCCCAGGTCCACGACCTTGGCTTTGTGGGTTTAGGGCTTGTCTCAGTTTTTGTCTGTGAGCTTAAGTAACAGATACTGGGAGGATCTTGGATGACAGAAATGCATTTTGCACAGTTAGATAGAGTCCAAGAAGTTCAAGATCAAGACAGATTCTGTGTCCAGCAAGAGCTCTTTCCTGGTTGACAGATGGCACCTCTTACTGTATCTTCACATGCTAGAATGGAGTATCTTTTATAAAGGTCTTAATCCTTTCACATAGCTCTGCCCAATGACAAAATCACATCCCAGCCTGCCACATAGAGGAAGTGTCCTCCAAGTTAGGAGTACACAGCCAGTCCATGATCAGCAGAAAAGCAAAGGTCTATATTATAGAAACACATAATGTATAGGCAGGATAGCTGCCCTCAAAGATGTCCTTGCTTAATGCTGAGAACCTGTGACTCTCAGCAACAAAGTCTTCCATATTCCTACTAAGAAGGCCCATTAAACCCCACTTAAAGCATTCCACTGTTTTTCAAATCTAAAGTCCGAAAATCCACATTTCTCTAAAGAAAAACATGGTCAGGCCTATCATAGCAATAACCTATTCCTGGTACCAACTTCTGTCTTAGTTAGGGTTTTACTGCTGTGAAGAGACACAATGACCAAGGTGTCTTATAAAGACATCATTTAATTGGGGCTAGCTTACAGGTTTAGAGGTTCAGTCCATTATCATCAAGGTGGTAACATAGCAGCATCCAAGTAGGCATGGTGCAGGAGGAGCTGAGAGTTCTACATCTTCATCTGAAGGCTGCTAATAGAAGTCTGACTTCCAGGCAGCTAGGAAGAGGGCCTTAAAGCCCATGCCCACAATGACATTTCCTCCAACAAGGCCACACCTCCAAATACTGCCACTTCCTGGGCCATATTCAAACAGCCACAGCTGTCTAAGGGACTGGGCATTGTTCCCCCATGGGAGTAGGGCAGATACTGGCCCTTTATCAGTTGGTCCCATCCAGATGTAAAGGGCTCCGATTCTCTCTGTACAACTCCACAATCTACTCCATGCACAGGCTGAGTGCTGAGGATAAAGGGATACAGGTATTAGAGGTGGACACCTATGTGAGTACATGGAATTGTTCCAAAGGTCGGGAGCTCCCTAGCTGGGGAGTCATGATGTCTCTGTCTATGATGCTGGTTGTTTTATATGAACTGATGTTTTGAGCTGGTCTCGGGTACTCTGCAGAGCCACAGACTCCTGTACACTGCCATGTCTCCTAGGATCGGCATCCCTCTGTGACTCAGGAACCCTGATCAGCAGATTAAATCAACTTGGGGAGCAAGGGGTGGGATGTAGGGGATGGTGGTCCCTGTCCCTTCTCTAAACAACCACAGGAACTGACACAGGGCAGCAGGGACCAGAGCTCCCAAATCAGTGTGCTATTTGCAAAGGATACCAGAAGTCCTGGTCATGGGATAAGCACCTAAGTCTCTCTCAGATCTTCACACAAAAGTGTTGCTGATTCATGGCAGCTACTGAAAGCAGCTCATGCTAGGGAAGCTATGCCCATGAAATACCAACAAAATGGCTACTTAAAGAAGACCTGCATGACAACAATTGGCCTGCCAAAGGGAATGGGAGAAATTTCACAAGGCCCATCCCTAGACAAAAAGCCACAATGAAAAATTGCTGAGAGAGAGAAAAATAGCATTCCCATTCCCAGGGATGAGCACCCTCTATATAATCCAATACCAAGTCATCAGCCCTAAAACATATACCTAAAAGACTCAGCAGGTAGCATTTAGGCATTTATTTAGTCTCTCTCTCTCTCTCTTTCTCTCTCTCTCTCTCTCTCTCTCTCTCTCTCTCTCTCTCTCTCTCACACACACACACACACACACACACACTCTCTCTCTCTCTCTCTCTCTCTCTCTTTCTCTCTCTCTCACACACGCACACACATGTGCGTGCACACACACGCACGCACGCACGCACACACACTCACTCTCTCTCTCTCACACACACACACACTCTCTCTCTCTCTCTCACACGCACACACATGTGCGTGCACACACACACACACACACACACACACATAATTAAAGAACAAAAGGCCATTTGAAAGGAAGCAGAGTATGTGATAGGAGAGGATGGAGACAAAAAAGGGAGGAGGAGATGATATAATTATATTTTAATTTTTAAAAAAATAAAGAAAAATCATTCTACAGACACCAGCTCACATTCGGAAAGATACCTGTATGCCCAATGAGAAAGGATTTAGACAAATAGCCAAGTACAAGGGTTGGTGGGTTGGGTGATAGCCTCATTACTTGGGATTGTCAGCCTGACCTTAGGTATCATCTTTAATATGAATGATTGTTTAATCCCTAGGATTGGGTCATCCCAACCTCCTGCAGCATCTCAGGAATCTCCTTCACAGTCTCCCAGACACCATCCCATCCTTATTTTCTCACTCATGAAATTCACTGACCCCCTTAAGTTCTTGCTGGCCCTTGCAGCTACAGCATGGAAGCCATTTTCCTGAATTCCCCCTCCCCCAAAAATTAAGTAAATAAATAAGTAGGCTTTTTACTGAAAACTTGGGGTCAAAGGGAGTTACTATAGAATACAAATATTACACATTTCTGGTTTTAAAAGAAGAGCCACTCTCACTTGAAATAAACTAAAAGTCAAAGTGTCTCAAACTTTCTTAAATTAAGTAGAGGAGGAAATGCTTTTACGTTCTACTTCTAACGATCAAGAACTCTGACTGTACCTAGAGAGAAACAGCTGCTGCCTTTTGTTTGTCTTGTCTGGAATGTCTTCCTGAAGGACTTACAGGATGCTCGTGACTACACGGTTACTTTCAGGCATTCCTGTTGTTCTTGGCCAATTACTGGCTGAAGCTGTGATAAGCACCATGACCAAAAATAACTTGGGAAGGAAAGGGTTTATTTCAGCTTACAACTCTCAGGTCCCACTCTATCCCTTAGGGAAATCAGAACAGGAACTCAGGCTAGGAACCTGAAGGCAGGAGCAGAAGCAGAGCTATGGAGGAGTGCTGCTCACTGGCTTGCTCCCCATGGCTTGCTCAACCTGCTTTCTTAAAGTACCCAGAACCATCATCCTATGGGCTGGGCCCCCCACATCAATTATCCATGAAGAAAATACTTGTTCACAATATGGTGGGGCCATTTTCTCAATTAAAGTTCCTGCTTCCCAAATGACTCAAGCTTGTATCACATTGACATAAAACTAGCCAGCACATCCCTGGAGGAGTGTGAGGAGACCACACCTACTACACACAAAAGGTCTGAGATCTTTTCACCTGGGCTCGCTGAGGCTTTCTTATAACATGGCCACAATTTCTAAGAAGTGTCATGGAGACTATAGAAGTACACAGCACTGTTACAAGACCTTAAAAGTCACATGGTGACACTTCTGTTGGCCTCCACAGACCAAAAATGCTTACTTGGGGTCTAGGTAAAGAGAACTCACACTTCAAATATTGGTAGAAGAGCTTACTGGATGGGAGCCATGACTAGGGCTGGTGTCATGAGCTCTACAGTGCCTGTCATCTTTCCTCTCAGCCCTCCTCAGTCTCTCAGCCTACTTAATACCCAGTTACCTAATTACACAACTCAACTCGGTGCTCCCTTTGTTCTCCTGCCTACAACCTTGGATATGTCTTCTCTCCTACTGGAGTATTTTTCAGGTGCTGAAATCTGAAAATTATCATGAAATGTCTAGACGATCCAATTATGAGCTATTCGGGCAAACAAGATTTGTTTCACCAGAATTTATTGAAGCTACATCTGCAAAGCTTTATTATTAATACTTTACCCATGGTAGGGGGCAAAAAATATTTAGTGAGAGAATGGATAAATAAATGAGTGACTCAGATATGAACTATCAGCCAAGACGTGGAGATAACCTCATTACTTGGAATTGAGTGTTTTAATGCTATTCATTAAAAGACATTCTATCTGTATTTGTGATATATGAATGCTTAAAATTCATGGAGAAAATGAGCATTTTAATTACAAAAGGCTGAAATCATTAATAATTTAAAGACCATCATTTAGTATCCCTTTCTAAGTCACCAAGACTGCTAAGCTGCTTATAGAAGAAGAGAGAAGGAAGGAACGTCAATTACTTCTTTGCTTGTGACCATAAAAGAACTGAACTTACCAAAGTGTCTGAGGCCCAAGGATATCACAGAAGGAAAGAAGGGTCGCCTAGGACCCTTGTGTGTTCTGATCTCTGCTGAGAAGCAGACCCTCTAACTCCCTTCATTCAGCCAGCATTCTCCCCACTGCTAAGAAGAAGCCTGTGGTGTCCACCAGAATTCATTCCCTCACTGGCTTTGCCTCTGCTATAAGGAAGATGTCACTCTTTGTCTTAGTCAGGGTTTCTATTCCTGCACAAACATCATAACCAAGATGCAAGTTGGGGAGGAAAGGGTTTATTGAGCATATACGTCCATGTTGCTGTTCATCACCAAAGGAAGTCAGGACTGGAACTTAAGCAGGTCAAGGAGCAGGAGCTGATGCAGAGGCCATGGAGGAATGCTGCTTATTGGCTTGCTTCTCCTGGCTTGCTCAGCCTGCTTTCTTATAGAACCCAAGACTACCAGTCCAGGGATGGTACCACCCACAAGGGGCCCTCCACCCTTGATCACTAGTTGAGAAAATGCCTTACACCTGGATCTCATAGAGGCATTTCCTCAACTGAAGCTCAAGACCTATCCATTGCTTCAACCCACACTGTAGGGATCTCCTCTAGGCAACATCCTCCAAGTACCAAAGCCTCTCAACTCCTACCAGGAATCTACTGCACCTCCTCTCTACCCTCTTGTCCTCTTGCTGCCTCATACTGAACTTGCCATATTTTCCTATCTACACAGGCGCCAAGGCCCAGCATGTGGGATGTGTTCACTTCACTGGGGTTCTCACTGCCCACTTGCCCCTCATTCATTCAGCAGGCCACAGAGACAGGAGAGCATTCTCACTTCGCACAGAAGCCAATGCCAAAGAAGGAAGAGCTACCTGATGCTTCACAGGCAATGTTTGAAATGCAATGAGCATGGCTCCCAGCCATCAAGAGAATGAACAGTCCTGTGGTCACCTGAAGCACTGGGCAGGGACCACAGCAAGAACTGTGTGCTGTCTCATTTGGAGGTTTGTCCTCAGGGTCTGGGGTAGATCATGAATTTCAGCTGCCCAGTTAGAGGCAAGTATAGACTAAATTCTTTTAAATAACAGTATGTAACGAAACAAGGAACCACAAACACCTTCTGCCGCCTCACAGAGACATGCCTGCCTTGGCAAGCTATTTATTGCTGTTACACCAAGCCTTTAATACATTCTGTTTTCATTTAAAATGCATATTTTCCACATTGGTTTAACTTTTAAAAAGAAGAACTATTCAACTATTGTAGAAATATTTTTAAAAGAAAATAGGCTTGCTCTGTCTGTCCTCTAAAAGTAAAAGCATCTTAATTAATACAGAAAAGATGGGTGACTCTAGGCTGTTTTCTCATTGCGTGCCCTTGCTGCCCCAAACAAGATACCTCACAGTGGGAAATGCTGGGCAGCTTGCAGTCCATTACTCTTCAAAGCAGCATTGGAATCTGGAGAGACTTTCCCTCCCGCAGCCTCTCTCCACTCTCCTTAAAGCCTTGTGGAGATGCTCCAGGTTTGGGAAGTCCCCCCTGATCATCCCCTGTTCTGGGCCAGCATTTCTGTAGTGCCCTCGGTTCTATCTGTTGCCCTGAATTATATTGATCTTAGAACTCAAATGGCTTAAGTTTCTGAATGATAAGGACTATATCTTATCACTACCAAATTCCCACAGTGAACAAACCACAAAATGATCCATAAAAACCACAGAAAAGCCAGGAGAATGGTTTCCCTGACATCCGTCTCCCACTTCAGCCTCTGTCAGAACCTCCAGCTTCATTGATCAGCTGCTGCAGCAACCCAGACACTCCACCTGCAGCCTACAACTAGACCTGGCGCAGACTCTCAACCCCCGACGCACTGTCAAAATGAAATGTATTTTAGTTTTCCAGCCTTCTGTAGAGTCTGGCTTACCTTTAATGGGCCCACAAAGACCTGCTGCCTGGGGCTTTCCTGGCATTAAGGAGGCTGATGCCTGGGCAGAAAGCTCTGCTGGGGACTTGCTTGCCTCATTCCACCTAACGTCTTCTCTTTGTTCTGTCAAAGGGATAACTTTTTCACCTCAAACCGCCTCACCACACATACCCTAATGCTGCACTCTGGTTTTGAGTGATTTTTAAAAAAAAACTTTCAAAAATCCCTGTTAGATAAACTGACAGTTACCTTTTGAAGCAAATCTATTGTGGATCATGAGCATGGTCCCAGCAGTTCATAAACAATAGGAATCTTGGCCTGGGGTGAGAGCTCAGTTGGTAAAGTGATTGCCTTACAAGCACGAGGACCTCAGTTTGATTTCCCAGAACCCACATTTAATCAAAGCCACGTGTGGCAACAAATACTCACTGTCTGAGGGCTGGGGAGGCAGATGCAGGTAGACAGGCAAACACAGGCAGGTCTCTGGGGGCTCAATGGCCAAACAATCTGGCCTACTAGGCAAGGTTCAGAGAGTGAGTGGCCCTGCTTCAAAACAGTCAGATCATGGCACCTGAGGCATGATAGCCAAAGTTGTCCTCTGGCTCCCATGTGTGTGAGCAGACACATATATCTATACACACACACACACACACACACACACACACTCATTCACACACATGTACATACATATGAGAAAATAGGAATCTTTTAACATTACTCAAAGTGAGTCTCCCCTCAATCACACAGGCACACAGACACACACAAAGCACACACATCCGTACCAGAAAACAGAAATCTTTTACCATTACTCAAACCAAGTGAGCCCTCCCCACCCCACCCCCTTCATTTACATAAGTCATAATCAGCAATAGAACCTCAAAGTGTCACAGAATGGGGCTGGCAGCCGACATCATTGTATTTCAAGCCTAATTTGGAATTGTCCTTGTGCAGATGGCAGTAAACATCCTGGACTGTAACTCAGAATGGAACCATCATTCACTCTAGAAGAAAGGGACACACAGAGCTCCTAGGCCAGCAGAGCAACAGCCAACAAGCTGCAGCCTCGAAGGCTCAGCACCAGCTGCAGAGAATCGGCCTATTCACTAAAACCAGAAAAGTAACATTCCATCTAAAGACACTGCTGTAATTTGTGTTCATCACACACACACACACACACACACACACACACACACACACACACACACACTCACAAGAAAAATAAAGTCCTAATGTCCATACTTATCAACAGGATCTTATTTGGGAAAGAGTCTTTGTATGTGATGAAGTCATTTGTGTCTTCCAACCCACTATGACCTCCATTAACAAGAGAGATAACCTAGTGCCAGCGCGGAGTTGTACACCTATAATCCCAGCACTTGGGAGGTGGAGACAGGCTGATCGAGAGCTTGAAGCCAGCCTGGGCTAAGACTCTGAGTCAACAAAAAAAGGGAGTGTAGAATCTAGACAGTCATGAAGATGGCCATGTGATTATGAGACAGGATCAGGAATGATGTAACTTCAAATTAGATTAGTCTAGCTAGCAACTGTTGGGCACTCTCTATTTGTGGGGGAGACATAAGCAGTGTCTAGGTAAGAGACACATTCACACCTGGAAGGGTAAGCCTGAGGCAAATGACAGAGTTGCAGCCATCTGTGGCAGGAGACCTCTGCCTGGGCCACCAGGGTTCCATAGCCAAGCAGCGCCAGGAGAAAGTTACCCTCCCAGGAGTGCAGAAAAGCCTTGAGTAGGGATAAGACAAGCACCACTGCTCACCGGGACCCACCCAGAACCAACGGGACACAGGGACTGAGGTAAAGTCGGGCATAGGAACATTATGGTTTCCCTCTGTGGCAGGAGATCTCTGCCTGGGCCACCAGGGTTCCATAGCCAAGCAGCACCGGGAGAAAGTTACCCTCCCAGGAGCGTGGAAAAGCCTTGAGTGGGGATAAGACAAACACCACTGCTCACCGGGACCTGGGGACCACAGCCTGGGCCACAGGGCTCCAGGAGAGAGCTGGAATCCCAGGAGTGCTGACACACCTTCGAGCATAGGCAAAACCACCACTTCTGTTCAAACTCACTGGATCAAGAGGGACCCTTGCAGAGCCATCAGGACACAGGAACCAAGGGACCACTGGGGACAAGATCCTTCTGGTTTCTGTCTGCACACCAGAGCTGACCCTGTGCCACAGTACTCCAAACCCAAACACCTCTCAGAGAGAGCTGGTCCTCAAGGAGTATTGATACAGAGGCCTGCAGGAGGGACAAGCCACAGCCAGACATAGTAAGATCAGCTAACATCAGAGTTAACAAGATGGCAAAAGGCAAGGGCAAGAACATAAGGAACAGAAACCAAGGCTACTTGGCATCACCAGAACCCAGCTCTACCACCACAGCAAGCCCCGGATATACCAACACAC
>CM052716.1:7369453-7401582 GCA_028551405.1 Uromys caudimaculatus
TGGACATAATACTACCTGAGGACCCAGCTATACCTCTCCTGGGCATATACCCAGATGCTCCACTATGTTCATAGCAGCCATATTTATAATAGCCAGAAGCTGGAAACAACCCAGATGTCCCTCAGCAGAGGAATGGATACAGAAAATGTGGTGCATTTACACAATGGAGTACTACTCAGCTATTAAAAACAATGATTTCATGAAATTTGCAGGCAAATGGATGGAACTTGAAAATATCATCCTGAGTGAGGTAACTCAGTCACAAAAGAACGAACATGGTATGTACTCACTGATAAGTGGATATTAGCCCAAAAGTTTAGAATAACCAAAAGTTCACTTTACAGTAACCACTGGACTGAGAGTGAGGTCCCAGATGGAGGAGTTGGAGAAGGGACTGAAGGAGCTTAGGGAGTTTGCAGCCCTATGGAGAAAGCAACAGTGTCAACTGGCCCCACACCGCCGGTCCTCCTGGAGGCTAGACCACCAACCAAGAATACACATCAAGGGACACATGATTCGGACCACATATGTGGCAGAGGAGGGCCTTTTTGGCCATCAGGGGGAGGAGAGGCCCTTGGGTCTGAGGGTGTTAGAGGCCCCAGTAAAGGGGAATGTCAAGGTAGGAATACAGGAGTGGGTGGTCGCTTGGGTGGGAGATGGAATACCCTCATAGAGGCAGGGAGGGGGGAGGCGATAGGGGGTTTCCAAAGAGAAGACCTGGAAAGGGGGAAACATTGGAAATGTAAATAAAGTATGAAGAAATAAATAATTAAAAAAAAAAAAGATAGAGTTGCAGGTCAGTAGAGATACTTCCTCTGTATAACTGGCCTTGTGATGAAGCCTGACAATCATCACAGGGAACCTGTGGTAGCCACCACGCCTAGGCCACTGCCCTGCTGGGTAGCCCTGGGACCAGCACAGGGAGAGCCAGGTATGAAGCTTATCTGCAAGTAGTAGTTTCTGAACTCAGTGTTGCACTTTCCCTCCTGACAGGACCTGAGCTCTGACCCCAGGGATTCTAGGGGAGGCCTGACAACGAGGATTCTGTCACTGGGTAATTTAACTATTTTCTCCAGAGGATCCTACTAGGACCACCAAGACACTAGGATGGGTCACATTGTAACCCAGAGAGCACAGGAAAGACTTGGAGACCCCAGAGTTCCCACAGCTTAGGGACATAAACAGTAAGGCAGAAAAGAGTATCAGTGTAACACCAGGACAGAGAACTACACTCCACAGGAAAATTTAAGCCCTAAAATGGAACATTTTACCTGCTTAGAAAATTTGAACAGTCTGATAGCATTTTCCCCTGGATTTCCCAGAAATGGTTGAAAGAAACTGGCACACCGCCCTGCAGACCTGTTGTATACTTTTACAGGCAAGTATGTAAGTACATAAATTATCCGATGCTAGCCAGGTGTGGTGGTACATGTATGCTTAGATTTTTCAAAAACTACTTTAATAAGGGTTCTCAAATGCTTCAACTCCCTTCTAGCCCACCATCCAAAAGTAGGAGAGAAAAGTTGGTAAATGGGACAAGGGATATGGATCTATTTAGAAGTAGTTCTTTGGGGTGATTCCAATCTTTACTGTCAGGATAGCAGCAGTCCAGCTTATAGTGTCAGAATACCGAACACAAATCAGCAGTGGTGGTACCACCCAGCAGAAACAGCCAGGCCTCCTCCAAATGGGATGAGTCAGTGGGAGTGGCCAGAACCCACCAGGATGCCAGGAGAAGTTCTCTGCTGTGCTTCTCAATGAAGTGAAGATCAGTGAAGAGTCAAGACCAACAAAGCATCCCAAGGCGAGCCATGCAAGCGCCCAGTCATGTCTTTTGAGTCTTATTTATGCTCTCTCCAAACATCATGCGTCCTTTCAAGGGTCTTGCCTCAGCAAAACACCGTGTCTGCATCACATGACAGAACCAGAAACTTCTACTTCGGGTACACACCTGTACCACCAGCTTGTGGGGAATGAGGCAGGTGGATATTGAATTCTAGGGCATTCTGGCCTACATAGCAAATTCAAGGTTACCCTGGTGTGCCGGATACTTTTATGTCAACCTAACACAAGTTAAAGTTATCTGAGGAAAAAAACCTCCATAGGCAGGCCTGTAAGACATTTTCTTAATTAATGATGATTAGGGAAGGGCCCAGCCCATTGTAGGTAGTGCCATCCATGAGCTGGTGGTCTTGAGTTCTATATAAAAGCACTCTGAGCAAGCCATATGGAACAAGCCACTAAGCAGCATCCCTCTAAGGTCTCTGCATCGGCTCCTGCCTCCAAGTTCCTATTTGAGTTTCTGTCCTGACTTCCTCAATGATGAACAGTGATATGGAAGTGTAAGCTGAATGAACCCTTTCCTCCCCAAGTTGTTATTTGGTCAGAGTATTTCCTCACAGCAATAGTGACCCTAATTAGGATACCTAGTCTTCATAGGGAGACCCCTATTGAAGAAACAAAGTACTCTTTACTGCGTAAGTGTGGTGCAACCTCATGGACATTCTTTAATCTGCCTTCTGTATTCATCGAGATTCCTAAAACCATCAATGCCGGCGCCATAAGCTCTGCTGTTATCTTAGGCTGCTATGTAGTGTTTTGGTGTATGAATTCATACAACACTGATTATTGGTGAAAAGTTATCATTTTCAACTTGCCATAAGCATTCTTCTACATATGTTTGCATGGAATTGCTTCAGGAGATGGTCAGGGAACAGGACCCATGGTGAAAAGTGCAAATTGCTTGATTGCATTACAGTGAGAACAGAGCCTGGGGCTAAAAGTAAAGGTGAGCATTAACATGCCAAAGTCTGGAACACCGTGGAAAATGAGTAAGTGGGCTAAGAGGGCTGGGTGTGCGGTAACCATGCTGGATGGGGAAGGGGAGGGGGCTGGTCTCTCAGCTAGAGATGCAGCCAGATGTCCTACCCACACTCAAAGCCCTTGTGGGACATATGTTTCAGGCACTATTGTCTTTTTAAAAATTCTTGCCTTTAACACAGATGATTATAGCAGACTCAACTGCAAGTTGCAATGGTTTCTAACAAGAAGCTTCTGCCTAGGAGACCAGCTCAACAACCTTAGACATGGAGCTAACTATGAGGTAATCAAAAAAGACTGAGCAAAATCTTGGTGTCTAGGAGAGCTCAAACTCTGCATGGCAAAGCTACAAGCAGATCATGTCAACGAAAACACCAAGACCTTGGTATAAGTAACTCCCCTCCCCACTGACTACCCTTGATAGCCCAGAGGTTTAATCAGTCTCAACAGAAATTACCTCAGTCTTTGTCCAGGGTCCTCCATGATGCTATAGAAACCACTATGAAAAAGGATTTAATGGCTTTTCCTCTCTTGGGAACCTCTCCCTCTCCCTGAAGCTTCTCTCGTGTCCTCTCAACCTTACTTTTTAAAAACTAATTCTTATTAAAGCTTCCCTCCACTTTGCATACTCCCGAGAGAGTCCGCCTTTAATTTACACAGACATGAGGCAGCAAACTTGGAGCCTCTGTCTCACGTCAATCTTCCCGTCTCACGTCAATCTTTAATAACCATTGAACGCACAGCATCGTCTTTGGTTCTTGGGTCATGCAGCATAGTTTTTATTGCACCATAGTTTGAATTTTTACATAACCAAATTTACCAGTACTTTTGTTTTGTGCTTTAAGATCTCATCTGCTTGCCGTAAGCTAATAATGACTGCCAAAATATGAAATCATCTTCTGATCTTTAAAACCTGTTTCTTGATCTGAAAGGGGGTCTTTTTACAAAAAGTACATTTTTTTTTTATTCGCGGAACCTAGACTTTGTGTGGAGAGGTGAGAACCCTTTGTGAAGAGAAGGGATATGTGGGCCACAGAGGATGATGGGAACTCATTAAGTATGTGTATAAAATGTCACAATAGAGCCTGTTATCTTGTACAATTATGAGAAAGAGAAGGGGATTCCCTGTTAGTGGGATAAAGTTCACGATCTTGGCAAATAATCATCCTGAGTTCCCTTGATGGATCTTAACACCATCACAGCAGCCTTATGATGGAGCGAGGCAGGGGGATATTAGTCTCACACAGAGAAGTCCTTATGAGACAGAGACTGTGATGAAACAGATGTGGCCTCAAGACAGTAAGTGCTGTGAGTACAGAAGTCCCAGAAGCCAGACGTGTGGCCCTTGTTCTCCCTGGAGCCTCAGAGCAAACAGGGCTACCACTCCGTGATTCCACACTTCCACCTGCATTTATATTGCTTGTTCTAGGCCAATGAGAGTGTGCGGTGTGGAAAATTGAAATTAATGTGACCCACAGGGTGAAAAAACAGTTCTTTCTTTCCAAGAGATATTCGAGATTTGGCCTCATGCTAAAGTCTTTAATTCCTGTAGAATTGGTTTCTCTCTTTGAAAACTGAATTTAAGGGGTTTTCTTTTTCCCTGTGTTTATCCAGATCTTGGGAGAAGAAGCTTCCCAGGTGTGGTGATTATGGGTTATTATGGAGGTTTTTATTGGCAGAAACACCTTTTGAAAACATGGGAAGGGAACAGAGAAGGCTAGGAGATCGGCCCATACTGAGAGAGCTAGACCCAGAGGAGCAGAGGAGCCAGAGGAACATTCGGTGGAGGCTCTGGTATCACCTCCAGCCGAAGGTGCCCGTGAGAGGAATCTACTTCTCCCAGACAGGAGGCGTGGCCTCCACAGTGGTGGAAGGGCTCTGGCCATTATGTCCTCTGTAGTTAGATGTCGTCAGGGAGTGTGCTGCATCCTGCAAGCTGTCCTCCCCCTTGTCACCAATACTCACCCGTGGGAGTCCGGTATGTGGGTGCTCTCCCCTGTGGAACCATGTGAGCTCACTGCTCATGCTCCTGCTCACCTGAGACTTCCTTCATCCTTTCCCGGGCTCTGGTAGGCTCCGCCTCCTTCTGTGCTCCTCTTTCATATGAATTCTGAAAGTAATTTGTCAACTTCCAAGAATCGCCTCAAAAAGATTTTCCTCAGAAATGCGCTGACTCTCTTAGTTTGAGAAAAAGAAAGCTTTGTAGCACGGGGTTTTTCCCAACTGCACCCATCTGCAAATGTAGTGCGCTTCTCCGTGCACCTTACCTTTTGTGTCCTATAAAACATTACCAGTTTTCTCTATTCAGTGTTCTCTTGTATTACATTTTTACCTTTTTATTTTGCACAAGTGTGTGTGTGTGTGTGTGTGTGCGTGTGTGTGTGTGTGTGTGTTCACATGCACACATGCCACAGCATGTAAATTGAGGTCAGAAGACAACTTTCAGGGGTCAGCTCTCTCCTTCCACCATATGGGTCCTGAGAATCAAACACCATCAGGTTTGGTGGCAGGATCCTTGATCCACTGAGCCATCTTGACAGCCCAGGTTTAGGTACTGACTTCCCATACACCTTGTCCTTACATGCACAGGCTCCCCACCCCCAACACTCCACACCAGGATGGAGTATCTCAAACTCCCAGGGCCCTCATTGGCCAACATGTCAACATCGCTCCCACCCACATTATACACTGGGATTACTTCTAGGTGTCTACACACCGTGAGGCTAAACAAACCTCGAATGAGAAACACCTACCGTTACAGTATCTGAGCTTCAGAGCCCCGTGAGCTGCCATGTTCTGCCTGCTCACTCTTATTAGGTCTCTCTCTCTCTCTCTCTCTCTCTCTCTCTCTCTCTCTCTCTCTCTCTCTCTCACACACACACACACACACACACACACACACACACACACACACAAATATGGGTCATATCACACCGCATTAAAAGCAAATAAATGCAGGTTTATCTGGCACTGGTCCTGAGAGCGTTCACAGGTTCCAAAGAACAGGGCTAGGCAGGGAAGTCGCAGGCCCGGACTAAAGTAGGGAAATTTTATAGACCTTAGGTAAGGAGTGATGACATGTCAGCCCGGAGCTAGGACTGTGTCCAGTATGGACAAAAGCTGAGCTCTTGGACAGTTGGCCATGTCAGAAATTGGAGTTGCATCGGTGGCCGGAAATGCACAACTGGGCTTTTGGTGCCATTCCGTTGTTCAGTTTTCCCAATGCTTGGGGGAAAGAAGGCAGATGGGGTTTCCCAGCTTGTGCAGGGGCAAACAAGGGTTCCAACAGAACAACTCCTCCTTCCTGAAACCTCTGGCAATCACAGGCTGCCGTCACTTTACATCTCATGTATCTGAAACTGTACGATGCAGAGCAGGGTCAGGAAGCTCAGCTTCCTTCACTAAATAGCAAACATTTCCGATTATCTCATTTCTATTACTAGCTCCTTGTTAGCACTGAATCGAGCTGTGAGCGTGCCATAGTTCGTTTATCCATTCACTCACTGAAGGATGTCATGGAAGTAACTAAAGCTGACGTAGATATTCACTCACGGGGTTTTTGGGTGAACATGTTTTCACCTAGTGGGTAAGCACCAAGGAGCAAAGCTGGTGGGCATCTGCTAAGACAATGGTTAGGATTACAGGACTCTGCCACTGCCTCCCCAGGTGTTTGGACCACTTTACTTTCCCACCAGCAATGGAAGAGCATTTCTGTTGTTCACACCCTTGACAGCGTTTGCGTTTAGCATCGTGCTCTGGACTGGGGCCATGAGTAGATATGTGACTATCATTGGTTTTCACACTTTTTTTTGCAAGTTTTTCTTTAATCCAGGGTTATATTCACTTGTGAGTGAGAGAAACTAATTATCAGTGGCTTCGATAACTAAGGCTCCTCTTCCCTCGTTTGTTTATCTGTTTGTTTGTTTTTCTCAACGAGATGACCGAGTTAAAGTGTCCAGGGCCAGTGACTTGTTTTAGGAAATCACTAGGGATGGGGAGTCCTTGGTCTTGTCTTCCACCTTCTGCAGAAAGTTTTTACAATGTGACAACAAAAATAATTTCTAATGTCTATGTTCCTGGAAAGAAGACAAAAGAGCCAAAGCCACCTTCTTGGAGTAGGCACATGTCTGATGAGAAATGCCTTCTCAGAGGGACTCTCCCATGCTCAGCAGCTCTAACATGACCCAGAGTAGCTGCACAGAATGCTGGTAGAACGTGTATTTTCAGGGAGGTGGGTAGCCATCCTAATGTGATGGTTTTCAGTAGAACACTGAGGAAAGTGGCTAGGTCTCTGGCTTGATGGACAGAGGTCTATTTCAGATACCCAGTAAGTAATTCTGTTACTGCTAGGAGCCGGAAGGTTCTTTCTGCTGCAGTGCCTACTCTCTGTTCCAACAGAAGAAAAAGGACTGATCTTTATCCAGCTGGCTCACCCCACACCCTGGCTACAGTAGTAAATTGATTCTAATCATTTGCCAAGTGAGACTTTGAATTTTTCAAACTGAACAATTATAGCAACGGAAAATAATAATAATTGTGTTTGATCCTTTCCCATTCTTATTTCTGATATTGAATTTTGGTTATGACACAATTTTAGAGAATTACTTGACATTAATTTTGTCACACAATTAGCTCTGATGGATTCTATAGTTTTTCTTATTTATCAATTCAAGGAATTTCCTTCTCCTCAGGTTTCTAGGCATTTCTGTTGTGAATGGATGCTTACTGGGAAAGGATTCAAAAGGCAACATTTTCCATTAAAATCATGTAGCCTTTCCGTCTGATTAACTAGAGTAGTTGATAAACAGCTAGATACTCCTTGTCGAATCAACTATACTGCTTCAAAACACATTATCACCGAAACTATGGGATTCAACCTACAATATTTCCCTTACAATTTAGCAGAAGGCTTTGGAATTTTCCCATGCTTCTTGGTTTGGCTTGGTAAATGAGTTTTCATTCACTTTATAAATGACTTGGTTGGCCTTTTGTCTTCTGAAGTCTACAACAGTTCCTCCCACCTGAGTTACCAGGGCCTGGATGGCTTCTAGAACTCATCTGTTAAACACTGCCTGTTCAGTGCCTCTGGTCCTTGCTCTTTGCCTCTTGTGTTCATTTATTTTACTGCCACCTCTCTCTTCAGGTTTCTGGACCTTGGTAAATTGTGATCATGTGTGTTATCTGAGGAAACTCAGTATCAGCTACTACTAGCATACAATGAAATATATTTAATTATTAGGGCTAGAGGTATATAGCTCAATGGTACAGTATGTGACAAATGTGCCCACAGCCTAGGTTAAATCCCCAGCACAGATATATAGATGATAGATAGATAGATAGATAGATAGATAGATAGATGATAGATAGATAGATAGATAGATAGATAGATAGATAGATAGATAGATGATAGATAGATGATAGACAGATGATAGACAGATAATGGATGGATTGATGATCAATGGATGGATGAGTAAATGAATGGGTAGATGGATGCATGGATGCATGGACGGATACTGACTCAGTTCTTTGATAAATTTTGAAGGTTGATTAAATCCATATCAACAGACCTTTTCTTCAAGTTTCCTCACAAATTTTATCTTTTTATCAATTATAACTGCCAAAAACTTGTCCATTGTACTAATGATTTCAGAGCATTTACTTTATTAATTGCCCTAGACTTCCAGGCTATTTTATTAATTTCTGCTTTGATTTTTTTTTCCCCTTTATTCTACTTTCTTTGGGTTTGTTTTGTTATTCCTTTCACTGATTTCTAGCTAAAAGCTTTACTTCTTTCTTCCCCTGCTTCCTGTTTTCTAATAAATGTATTTCTGGCTCTCCATTCCTTTATAAGTATTTTATCCCATAATTTTGTGTCAACCTTCTATGGCCCGTTGGTTTTAAATACTGTGACTCATATTTTTAGTCGAAGACATTCATTATTTAGAAGGCTCTTTTTTAATTTCTACGTGTAAGTGGGAGGTTCTGCTACCTATTATTGGTTGCTTTTTTCTTTGTCTTGCCTCTCTTAGAATGAAGACATGAAAACATACATGGATATTTTTTAATAAATGTGTGTGGTGGACTGATTATGCTTGGCCCAGGGAGTGGCACTATTAGCAGGTGTGGCCTTGTTGGAGTGGGTGTGACATTGTTGGAAGTATGTCACTGTAGGTATGAGCTTTTTTTTAAAAATGCTTCTTTTTTTGTTCAAAGATTTATTTATTATATGTAAATACACTGTAGCTGTCTTCAGACACTTTTTTTTCTTCTCTCTCCAACCCCACTTGCTCTGGCCCCACTCCCTGTATTGGTCTTCAGACACCCCAGAAGAGGACATCAGATCTCATTACGGATGGTTGTGAGCCACCATGTGGTTGCTGGGATTTGAACTCAGGACCTTCAGAAGAGCATTCAGTGCCCTTAACCACTGAGCCATCTCTCCATCCCAGGTGTGGGCTTTAAAACCCTCATCCTAGCTGTCTGGAAGCCAGTCTTCTAGCTGCCTTCAGAACAAGAGGTGGGACTCTCAGCTCCTCCAGCCCCACATCTGCCCGGATGCTGCCATGTTCCTGCCTTGATAATGGACTGAACTTCTGAACCTGTAAGCCAGCCCCAATTGAATGTTGTCCTTATAAGAGATACCTTAGTCATGGTGTCAGTTCACAGCAGTGATACCCTAACTAAGACAACGTTCTTACATATTTTTAAAAATAAGTAAACTATACCAGATATAAGATTTGCAAAATCTATTTTTATGTGTGTGTCTGTGCATGTGCAGGCAGCTGAGGAAGGCGAATGGGGGTTCTAAGCACCCTAGAGCTGGAGTTACAGGTAGCTGCTGGTGTTGATATTGGGAGCCAAACTTCAGTCCTCTGGAAGATCAGTAAGTGTTCTTAACCATTGAGCCATTGCTCCAGCCCCCATAAGTCAGTTTTTTATAATCATTTTTACTTCCCATGGCTACCATGACAAATGACCATAAACTCCATGACTTAAATCAACAGACATCTCTTCATCCCCCAAGCTGGAGGCCAGGAATCCAAACCCATCCATCAGGAAGACTAACGGCTCTCAGCGTGTCACCCCTTTCCTGTTGGGACTTGCCACCGCCATCTGCAATGGTCTGCCTCGAGAGCCACGCAGCTGACCTACAAAGACAAGCTGCGGGGGGGGGGGGAAGGCGTGTCTTAATAACTTTACAGTTTAGTTGTGGGTCACATTTAAAGGTACCCTTCACAGGTTGGGAATGCCCATGAGAGACTCTGGGAGAGAATTTGTCCTATGACTTCTCTGGTTCTAGGTGGCTGCCCACCGTTCTTGGCACTCTGTGGCTTATGGCTACGTGATTTCTTCTTCCATCTCTGTGTGGCCTTGACTCCCCTTTCATGAACCCACTTTCCCTGGGCCCCTCTCCGACCGGGATCCTTGTAATGGCAGAGAAATCCCTCCTAGGTGATCTCAGAATTCTTAATCACCTCCACAACAACCCTTTTCCCAAATATGATTATATTTAGAGATCCTGGGGATTAAGATGTGGATATACGCTTATGTCACTAACCATCCCACTGAAAGGCGGTACGTCTAAGCCCCTCCAAGTATGTCATTCTCCCTGTCTGGAAAGGGTGGTAGGAAGTGACACAATGTGGAAATTACTCTACTCCCTGGGTGCAGCTTCACTCATTAGCATGAACTTTCTGTCTCACTGGGAATACTTTCTACCTTGAGTTGTAATGCATCCGAATGTATGTCTATTGCTGTATTCTTTTATTGAATTTTCAACTTTATGCACATTCTGCTTCAGGCTGGTTGCCACCTTTATGTTGTCATGATGATATATTCAGACTTATTTCTACCATCATGGCATTTCTTTTTTCTTTACCCTTCTCTGCATGTCCTCTGTCTTCCCTGGGCCTGGCTTCTATTTATTCCTCTGCACAGATATGGCCACAGCCTCAGGTGTCTTCAAGTTCAATCGAAACTTCCAGGGTAGGTTTAGTTATGTGAAGAAGGCAGGTGCCATCCCCGGCTAACACATAGACGCACTGTCTTTTAAGCATGAGATCTGATGTTAGGGAGAGACCAGCCACAGTCCCACCATGCCTCCACTGCTCCAGAGGCAAAACGCCCTTTGCCTAGGAAGATAGAGCCAGTGAACTTGCTGTGCTAAAATGCGTTTGGTCACTCTGTTCCTTTGTTTAAACATCATCATAGTACAGCTTGAAGTGTTCCACACACACAGCCAAAGGACAGGCTAGGGCAAAAGCCGTGCAAGGTACTCAGTTTTAAAGGCAGCAAATGAAAGCCAGCTGGAGCCCTGTCACCTGAAATTGTTGTCCACTGACTTTTTCTGAAACCCAGCTGTGACCAAGCTAACTCTGAAAGGACCAGAGTTACATAAGGGGACCAGTGTGCTGAGAGAGAACAGGCCACGGAGGTAAAGCGAGGCAGTCCCAGCTTGCGTGTTTCTTGGCCACCCGAAGCAAGTATCCTTGGCTCAGTTCAGCTGCAGCTGCTGAGCAAGTCAAATCAGAGAAAGAAGCTCAGTGAATAAGGAAGACAGAAGTGAAAGGCGAGTCTGCAGCCAAGAGTCTCCAGATAACGCCGGGACATTAGGGAGCAAAGGAATTTATGACCTAGAAAATATACTTAGCTGGGCCTTTCTCACATTGCTACAATCGCAGTTAAAATTATCTGGGTTCGAATAAAAGAATGCTCTGTCCCAGTCATTATTCATGTTTCTTCTAAAGGCACAAATTCCAGCATAGGCAATTTCACTGGGAACCAAACTATTTATTTACAAGAGACTTTGCCTACTACCACTGCATCAGACAAGCAGAAATCGGCTCACAGAGAATCCAGGCCTAGCTTCCACTGGCCTCTATTTGGGTGGGAGGAGGGGCTCTGCCGTTATGATGATATAAATGACGATATAAATGAGCACCATTAGAAAACCTCAGCAAGACCAAGGGCAGAGGCAGCACCACTCCAGAGGAAAGACATAACCCAGAACGAAGACTCCTGGCCCTGCATGCACACTCTGGAACTTACCCCAATTTGGAGATTACGTCATTCTATGCCTCAGTTTCTACACTCATGTGCAGGTGATAGGGCACTGGTAAATTCAGAGATGCTGGGAGAGAAAATATGTTAGCAATTAGCCATGCTGAGTGTAGGGATGGGTAAGAAGAACATAGCGTCCCCCAGATGGGGGCCCCTCTATCTGCAGACCTCTGAAGCCTATAATGAAGAAGGTGACTAAGAGGCAGACAAAAGAGAGGAAGCTTCCCTGAGGAGCAAGAGTGAGCTCTTCCCCCACCTAGCATCTTGGCTCTTTCTCAGAGTCAGTGTGGGACCCAGCTGTGGCATCTATTATCCTCACTGGAAAAGTGGGTTAGGTATCTCTCAAAGTGGACTGTCCTTCAGACCTAAACACTCTTAATGAGTGACACGAGATCTGGGCAAACGCTCACTGGTGTCTGCCATCCTAGGAGAGCAGTACTGCCAGCACACCCCTGAGTTTCCAGGGGAGACCAGCCTGTCCCTATATCTGTCCCTGTGTGGCCCTTGGCTGCACTAAGTCCTCCCTAGTATGTCCATGCCCTGCCTCCAGGGAAATGCCATTTGTGTGCTCATACCGGATTTAACACCTCCCACCCTCCGTGAGAACCCGTTTGTCCCGGCCTGGGCTAGACACGTGTCTTTGAGCTGAGTGTCCAAGCTTCTCCCTAACAGAATCTGGCCTCCTCCTGAGAAATCACTAATCCCCAACCTCATCCCAGATGCAGACTAGGTCTTGATAAAATAGAAAACATTGCTGGGTCCCTGTGGCCCCTCAGTGGCACTGGTGAAACCGGTGAAAGGCAAGGGGTCTGGTTCTCACCAACCATGTGGGAATATAAATACTGGAGCTAAGAAGTCCTCCTCCTCACACTTGCCATGGGCTGCTCCCAGTGAGAACGCACAGGTGTGCCCCCTTCCCTGAGGAAGGAGCCTGGTTCCCTAAGTTATCAATTCATGCAGCTTTTACTTGAACCAGAAGTCAACTTCTATAGAGTGAAGCCACTGAAACATTTGGTTCATAAGACATAGTTAACCCCCAAAAATCTAATCACATACACTGGAAGATCATATAGGGAAGGGTGTTCAGCTTTCATTAAAGGGACCTGTCCAACTCCATTTTGTGTGGCTGTACTACAGGGATTCATCTTCCAGGTCTGGGGGATCTCTAGTCAACCCACCTTCTCCTTGACTAAGCCAACAACCTGGTTCCATGGGAAGTTACAAAGCCAAGATTGCTACACACATATGCCCCCATCCCTTTGTTCCAACGCTGTGGCCTTCAGGATCCAGTAAAGTCTTGAGCATATTCCTGCTGGCCCAGAGTTATGTGTATTAGTCTGCTTCTTGTGATTATAAGAAAATGCCACATGGTGAATAACTTACAGAGCGGTTTACTTCACCTCACTATTATAGAGACTGGGACAACCCAGAGCATGGCGCTGATATGGTCAGTGTTCAGGTGAAGGCAGACAAGAGAAGCGTAGAAGCTGAACTTACTCCCACAGCAGCCTTCTCCTATGATAATCAATAATGATAATAATGAGCCATCTCAAGTCTTCCCAAACTACCTGTAAGGAAAGACCAGGACTTTACTTCCAATCTCTCACAGACTTATACATTTTTGGAAAATTAATAATCAAAAGTTACCAGAAGGGCTGGAGAGATGGCTCAGCGGTTAAGAGCACTGACTGCTCTTCCAGAGGTCCTGAGTTCAATTCCCAGCAACCACATGGTGGCTCACAACCATCTGTAATGGGATCTGCTGCCCTCTTCTGGTGGGTCTGAAGACAGTGACTGTGTATTCCCATATATAAAATAAATAAATCTTTTTTAAAAAAAAAAAAAAGTTACCAGAAGAGTGAAAGAGGGAAAGTCAGGCAAAATAGACATCTGTGCATTTTATCACGAGCTTCGGCAGATGCAAAATTGCCCCAACTGAGATTTCTAATCACTCTCCATTTTGCAAATACTACATGGCATAAAGTGACATATAGGGGTTACTCTGGGACTGACCCAGTTCATATCCACACTCAGCAAATACCACCTAGGGCAAAAGTCTGACTGCTCTCAGTCAGACCAAACCTATTGTCCCATTGCTGGCTCTTGTGATAGCATATCGTGAAACGGTAAGAGAATCATTAGCAAGCCAGGCATGGTGGTGAATGCCTATACTCTCAGCCTGTGGGAGGTAGAGGCAGGAAGAGCATCTTGCTACCTTGAGCCAGCTTGAGCTATATATACAATATAGCTCAAAAAACCAAACCAAAAAGAAACGGTAGAAAATAATTAGCTTACTGCACTTGACTAAAATGTTTATCAACCTACCCCAGGCCATTTAGGAGACCGTACCCATTCATCCTAAGCTCTCTATCCCCACAGGAGAATGTCTGCCTGCATGCTGCTCCAGCAATAGTGAAGATTACATCAGTAACAGCTAACATAGCAGTTCCCTGAAATACCATAACAAACCACAGCAAACGGTGGCTTTGATACCCAAGGGTGGGGGAATACCTGTGGGGGGAGTTACTCTCAGAGGCAAAGGGGGGATAATAGAGAGAAGAACTCACAAAGACGAGCTGGGAGGGACAGCATTTGGGATCTAAATAAATAAAACAATTAATTAAAAAAATTGTTAAAGATCAGACACACATTCCCTCTTAGTTCCTGTGACTAAAAGCCTAGATCAAGCGCTAGGCAAGTCTGCGATCCTCCGAAAATTCTGGGGACGCTTTCCTTGTCTCTTGAAGCACTCGGGTGTCCTGACATTTCTCACCTTCTGATTGTATCACTCCGGGTCGGCACCATCTGCACATGTTCTGTCCTCTGTTTTAAGGATGCCATCTTGGATTGAGAATCCAGCTGGAAAGTCCAAGATGGGATTGTCTCAACGTGGTTAGCCTAGTTATCGCTGCAAAGACCCTTTTCCCACATATGTTCACCTTCTCAAGTTCCCACACTGAGAGCACAGACATATCTTCCTGGAGGCCATTTGACCACTGCACCAAGCATCTTTTCTGCAGATCTCATTCTTTAATCTCATCCTCACAACACGCCCATGAGGAAGAGACTGTTGTCCCCACGTAACAGATGAGCAAACCAATCCACAAGAAGAAAGTTCATACTGGGCAGAGGACCACACAGTTCACAGAGATGGATCAGGCAGCCTGCTCTCCAGACCATGGCTGTACTCTGCACGGCCACAGAGTCCTAGACATGATGCAAGATTCACAAAGTACCGTGCATGTGCCAACGATGACTCTCTCCCTCTGCAGATGATGCTCTCTACCCTTATGCCAACATGGCCATAACTGCTGTTGTGCTTCACAGAACAGGAAATTGAGCTGTCAGGTTGAAGACAATGGTCACTTGGCTAACAAGGGACCACATTAAAGCTTGTACTCAGGTCCATCTGAAGACAAGTACTGCTTACATCTACCACACTAATGAAGACTACTCCTCAGGCCACTCCCAAAACTGAGCACCAGAGAAGGACCATTTGTTGAGAACCAACAGATCTGCGGCTTTCTTATTGGTCTGAGAGAAGCCATTTTTTGTAGAAGTTAGGCTTGAAGGTAGAAGTAGGCCTAAGTTTCAGGTTCCTGAGAACTAGGCTTTTGTTTAGGTTCTGTCTCCTAAGAGATAGATTCTTTCCCAAGTCAAGGTGACCCCCTTGCGGTTAGGTGATCAACAGAGCATAGATGGTTGCCTTAGAAACATGTCCTGGTGGGTGGGAACCTGTACTCCCTAGAAACTCCTCACTCCTATAGCATTGTTTAAGCCCTGGTTACTTTGTTTAAGAGTCCTTCTATATTGTTTAAGATTCTCATACTTCCTTCTTCTTGTACCCTATAAAAAACTTGAAAATAAAGTTCATCTTTGGAGCTTGATCAGACATCCTGTCTTGTCCCAGGTATCTCTTGTTTCCCGTCTCTTCTTTTATCCGACAGTTCCCTCCTCGGACCGTTGTTAAACATCCCGAGGGCTGGGATGCACACAACCATTAGCTACAGAGAAACAGCCATAAAGTCTCCACAAAAAGAATCTGCTCCTATCTAGGCTGAGGAAGTGGGAAGAGTGGGAAGAGTCCCAGAAGATTTAAGTAGAGAACCTCTCCCATGAGTAAAGCTATTTTACAAGACACTCAAATTTCTCAGAGCATCATCACGTAGGCAGCGTTCAAAACACTTTTGAAAGAGTAGATGAAGCCAGCTAGGAATGAATGCTGGTGTCTCTCAAGTTGAACAACTCAAGACAGTGCAGCATTAAGTCCCTGGTGGTCAGGGGCAGTCCAAGCCTCACTAACCCATGTAATTCTTTCCTGAAAGTTATTGAAGATAGGCATGTCTTATCCAAGACTAGCTTAAGCCTGACCTTAACTGGAACAAGTCAGTTTACTGCCACCTACTGGAAAAGTTAAACACACAATTCTGCAGTGCCTTTGATGCGAGTAGTTCCCACAGGCTGGTACCTGGAACAGGTGCCATTTCTGCAAACATGGAAGACTGTACAGAACAGCTCTGAGTGCTGACCATAAGACTGGTTGAGCAGCAGAGGCAAAGCAGGTTCCAATGTAGAAGGGGGCTTCAACATGTACCTCATGATGGAGAAAAGTCAGGCTGAGGCAGGAATACAGCCTTTCTCCAGTTTTGAGGAGACAAACAGGTCTTATTTAAAGCCTTGTGGTCTGAGAAAGGCTTTTCTATGGAAGACAGAGTGAGAGAGTGATGTGTCCTCCCTTGATGAGGGTCTTAAGAGGCTACTCATGCTCCAGTAGATGTTTCTGCACCCATGCACGTACAAGCAGCATGGTGTGTGTTTAGACTCTTGGTATTTAAAGAGAGAGAGCAATAGACAGCAAGAACATCAAGTTGAGAAGTGTACTGACTGGTTTTGTGTGTCAGTTTGACACAAGCTGGAGTTATCACAGAGAAAGGAGCTTCAGGTGAGAAAATGCCTCCATGAGAACCAGCTGTAAGGCATTTTCTCAATTAGTGATCAAGGGAGGAGGGCCCATTGTGGGTGGTACCATCCCTGGGCTGGTAGTCTTGGGTTCTATAAAAAAGCCAGCTGAGCAAGCCAGGAGAAGCAAGCCAGTAAGGAACATCCCTCCATGGCCTCTGCATCAGCTCCTGCTTCCTGACCTGCTTGAGTTCCAGTCCTGACTTCCTTTTGTGATAAACAGCAATGTGGAAGTGTAAGCTGAATAAACCCTTTCCTCCACAACTTGCTTCTTGGTCATGATGTTTTATACAGGAATAGAAACCCTGACTAAGCCAGGCAGTGGTCACGCACACCTTTAATCCCAGCACTTGGAAGGCAGAAGCAGGTGGATTTCTGAGTTCAAGGCCAGCCTGGTCTACAGAGTGAGTTCCAGGACAGCCAGGGCTACACAGAGAAACCCTGTCTCGAAAAACCAAAAAAAGAAAAAAAAAAAAAAAAAAAAAAGAAACCCTGACTAAGACAGGAGGGAAAAGCAGTGTGGCAGGGAAGAGGGGAGGGGAAGAATGATTGGGGAAGGAATGGATGGTAAATTTGATCCAAACACAGTGTGTATGTGTGAATATTACATAAAATATTATTTAAATAAAAATAATAAAATTTTTAAAATAAATATGTCTTCTCTCCCTATTTTCTGAATCATCCACGCTTGGGCACTCATGAGGATGAGTCCCAAAGGTCACACTTCATTTCCTTGATAATGTCTTTTGTAGTTGAATTGTTCACATGGACAAGAGCCACATGAAAGAATATTTGCACAGGATGTCACACAGCCTGGAGGATGCCCTGGTGGGCACAATAAATCCTGCCTGATGGGGCTGTGGAAAAGAAACTAACAGACACTGTGATAGTTTGGATGAAAATGGCTCCATAGGCTCATGGGGAGTGGCACTGTTTGGAAGTGTGGCCTTGTTGGAAGAAGCTACTCACTTGGGCTTTGAGCTTTCAAATACTCAAGCCAAGCCCAATGCCACTCTCTCTTCCTGCTGCCTGTTGATCTTGATGCAGAACTCTCAGCTACATCTCCAGCACCATGTCTGCTTTCATGCTGCCATGACAACAATGAACTAAAGCTCTGAACTATAAGTCAACCCCAACTAAATGCTCCTTTACAAGAGTTGCCATGGTCATGGTGTCTCTTCACAGCAATAGAACCCCTAGCTGAGACAAACACAAAATCCAGAAGCCAGGAATGCTCATCAGAAAGGAAAAGGGAAAAGAGAAGATAGTTTAAAAACAAGGCATTAATTGTGTTTCACCTCTAAGAGTCGTTTTTCCTGTTGCCTTTGTGCCTTCTATATCATACAAAAGGCAAGAAATTCTGCTCAATGCCTGCTCAGAAAAACAAAAACATTGAAGGTTAGAGTCTTCACATAACTTTAACATTTTCTTTTCCAATAATCTCCCACTAACGTAGCTAGAATAGCCAGCAGAGGCACTGGAGTGGGTTTAAGCAAGTGTATCTTCTAGGAAGATCCTTGAATTCCTTTAATTTTACATTAGGGTATAAAATCATTCATTGTAATGGGTTACTAAATGCAAGAAGTCCTTCAGAAGCACCACTGATGAAAGCACAACCTAGGCAAAGAGAAATGCACTGTGATTTCTGCTTGTCTGTATTTCCATTCCCTAATAACAATAATGAACTTGAAGCATTGTATTTGCATACAGATAGGTCTAGATTCCTGTTTGGTGGAGGCTATACAGTTAAGCATGTCACTGATGTGTACTTCCCAGCCTGGAAGCACAATTTAAAGATCACTTTATGGAGAGTGGAATTACAGCGATGTGTTTAACCATTGGGGCTAGGGCTTTTGTAAAAATTGTTGGCAACAGGGCCACATTCTCTAGTACATAGAAGTCGAGCACAAGTTCTGAGCCCCTACCACTGAGTGGAGGCAATTCTTTAAATGTCAGCATGTCACCAACCAGTGTACTGCCACACAGTCAGTCTCCCAAGCCTTGACACTGTTCCTCCCTTCATTCTGTCTGTGAACCACAACAATGACTGGTGTGGAAAGATATCCCTAAAGGCACAATAGTGGCATTCGTGTGTTGGTGTGTCTTAGGGTTTCTATTGCTGCAACAAAATACCATGACCAAAAGCAAGTTGGAGAGAAAAGGGTTTATTAGGCTTACACTTCCACATTGCTTTCCGTCATTGAAAGAAGTCAGGACAGGAACTCACACAGCAGTGCACTGGAGGCAGGAGCTGACATAGAGGCCATGGAGGAGTGCTGCTTACTGGCCTGCTCCTCGTGGCTCGCTCAACCTGCTTTCTTACAGGATCCAGGACTAGCAGCCCAGGGATGGTACCAACCACAATAGGCTGGGCCCTCCCCCATTGATCACTAATTGAGAAAATGTCTTACAGCTGCATCTCATGGAGGCATTTCCTCAACTGAGGCTCCTTTGTCTCTGATGACTCTACTTGTGTCAAATTGACACAAAACCAGCCAGTACAACTGACCAACTGTCAACTTAACATACAAATACATCACTATTAAGCCACAAGCCTTCCTTTTTTATTCACCCCCAAGATCTCACATTTAAAAGTCCCACAGCCTTTGCAAATTCAAACACATTAAAATTTCAGTCCTTTTAAAATTGCCGATCTCTTTTAAAAGCCAAAGTCTTTTAAAATGTAAACTCTCTCAACTGTGGGCTCCAATAAAATACTTTCATACTTCAAGAGAGAAAAATCAGTGCAAGATCACAAGTAAAGCAAAGCAAAAGCAAATTCTAACTATCCAATGTCTAGGATCACTCACAATCTGGACTCCTCCAAAGGGCTTGGGTCACTTCTCCAGCTCCACCCTCTGTAGCACACAGCTTGTCTTCTAGGCTCCAGCTGGCTCCACTCCACTGCTGGTGCTGTTCTTTGTGTTTATTCCATGATATTGGCATTTCCAAAACGCTGGGGTCTGTGGATTGCTGTCTATATGCAGGTGAGAACAGGCACAAGATCTGCTGCAACAGGGCTACACTTTCCCCAATAGGCTCTCTTCATGGTACCAAGCCTCAACTTCTCCTGAGGCTACACCTTCACTAATGGCCTCGTCTAGCCTCAGGCCTCAGCTGCACTCTCTGATGACTTCATGCCTTAAAAACCAGTACCACCTGAGTGACTCTTACACCACCAAGTTCGGCTGACAGTGTTCGGGTATAACCTTGGTTGCCTCTGAAACAGTTTTTGTGTGCTGGCTCTCAGGAAACACTTCCCAGAAGACTTCACATCAACAATGCTGGTCTCTTCTTAATCACCACTAGATTCTCAGCTCCAGTCAACCAGCACTGAGTATCCCAGCAAAGCAGAGGTTTCACTTTAGTAGCTCTGGTAACTTGTTAATAATCAACAGCTGATTCTTCAACCCCAGCTGATTTGACACCACAGATTCTTCACACAAAAGGTCAATAGAGTCTTTGCTTCACTCTGAAAAGCCACTAGCCAGGCCCCCATTTTCTGCACTGCTCTCAACATTCTTATCTTGAGGTAAAAATGTTCCTACAGAACATCCCAATGAGCTCTCAACACTCAATGGCTTTTCTAGACCAAAGTTCCAAAGTCTTTCCCCCATCCTCCCCAAAATGTGCTCAGGTCTGTCACAGTAATACCCCACACTACACTGGTACCAACTTGTCTTACTTTGGATTTTTTTTTTCTGCAATGAAACACCATAACTAAAAAGCAAGTTAGGTAAGAAAGGGTTTATTTGGCTCATACTTCCACAGCACTGTTTGTCATCAAAGAAAGTCAGGACAGGAACTCAAACAGGGCAGGAAGCAGGAGCTGATGCAGAGGCCATGGAGGGATGCTGCTTACTGGCTTGCTTCCCCTGGCTTGTTCAGCCTGCTTTCTTATAGAACCCAGGACCACCACCCCAGGGATGGCCCCACCCACAATGGGCAGGACTCTCCCCTATTGATCACTAATTGAGAAAATGCCATACAGCTGGCTCTCATGGAGGCATTTCCTCAACTGAGGCTTCGACCTCTCTGATGACTCTAGCCTGTGTCAAGTTAACACAAACCGGCCAAAACATAATAGCAACCAACAGCTGCCTAATTTGACTTAAGGCCTATTCAATAGCAGGGAAATCATGCCTGGTTCTAGAAACTTAGCCAACTACCTATGACTAGTCAGTGAGGTCATTGAGCTCAGAAAAAAATCTACTGCCAGTTTACTATACTGCCATAATCCCTCACTGCATTATCAAACCTATCTCTATACCGACAAATAAGTGTAGCTACCACCTGAAGTGGAAACTTCTAGTTTCTTTGGAAAGTCAGTTATGTCAAATGAGATTTTGCTGGGGCACACAGGTGAAAGAATGTCTTGCTAAAGCAGACACGTAGAAGAATGCTTTCCTGAAGCAGACACAGGTAAAATGATGTTTTGCTGGAGCAGACACATGTGAAAGGATGTTCTGATATAGCAAAATATAAATATGACCCCACAGACAGTGGGAGAAGAGCACTGCACATTGGTTTGCTCCACCTGTGGTAAAGCTGCCATTGAAGACACTCGCCAAGAACCGCTCGTGAGGTTCCTGAGGCAGCTTGCTGCTTCCACAGCCTCACCTCAGCCCAGTTGGTGAGTCTGCGGTTTCTTCAGGACTGAAGTACAGCTGCTGGTCCATGCCTGGTGTCTGCCTGCCGAAAGGACTGGACTGTAGCTGCCGGTTCGTGTGTGGTGTCCGCCTGCCTAGAGGACTGGTCTGCAGCTGTTGAGTCGTATTTGGTGTTTGCTATGGAACTGAACTACTGAGAACGAAGATCAAGCTAGCCCCCAAAGAACTACTGCTGAACAGGTCTGCTTCCCCCATATCCTAATAACTTTTGTCTTGCACTATCTCTGCTGAGTACTGGGCTAGAGAAGAGGTTGAACCTCTTCTTTCAAAAGTATGTTGCAAAAAATGTATGCCTACAACCACCCCTCATTAAAGAAGCTTCTCTTTACAGCAGATGGGTTCATCACAGAAACTGGACACAGTGGGTTGAGACCAATGGGTCATGATGAACCCAGCCCCAGTAGACACATCTACAAAACAGCTGTGCTAAGGCTCAGGAAATAGCTCAAGAGGGAGTGTGAGACAGAAAGATTGTAAAAGTCAGAATACCAGGAAATCCGCTATGATATTGTCTCCTAGAAATGGCTGCAAAACCAGATGATATTATCCATCTTCATGCTAAGGTACAAAGAAGAAAATGTAAGGGATCCGATCCCTAAACAAAGAGCTACGGGAAACTAGAAAACATGGATCTCTGATCTCTTTGCTAAGAAAGGGATCCTAAGAATGAGCCTCTTAACTGGTTGTCCAAGACAAAGCAGTCAACCCTGAAACCATGTACATATAGAGAACAAAAACAGATTCAGTAGGTTGTGTTTATATAGTTGTGCACCTATGGTATGTTTATAACAATAATAAGCAAAGAAAATTAGTCTTTCAACCTGAGAGGGACTGGGGCTTTGGAGGGACTGTAGAAAGGGAGAGTGATGTGGTTATATTTTAATTAAAAATATAATTAATATAAAATCCAGGAATTTGAAGATCAAACAGTTTAGGGGACAAGAATAATTAGCATTTGTTCATGGCTCTTGGAAATCCATGCAGAAATGTCTAATGGTCATACTTGGCAATCCAGGCTGTGGGAGTAGATATGCCTGGGTCCCAGAGAACATGACAGAGAAAACACAGCACTAGGCAGTGGTCTTGACAGAGAGGTCAAATCTGAAAGCTGTAACACAAAATGGTCCAGTTCTCCTGTGACAAGACTTTGTGTCCTTCCCACCAAGCCCAGCCCTGGAACATCTTTTCTCAAGAATTCTTGCACCCTCTGCCCACTATAACAAAGCCTGCGTAGTAACCTGACATGGCTCACCACCTCATCAGCATGTACATTTCTGTCCCAGCCCCATGAGCCTTGAGTCCTCTTTTCTCACGGCACACAATACTGGTCCATACCACTTGAGAAAGCTCTTGCCCCAGGCCCCCAGGCCCCCAAGCCTAGGCCATCTGACCCTCTTCTAGTGCACTTGGTCTCCAACTCCAGAAAGTTGGTAGCATCATCAAACCCATTTGACAGATGGAGAAGCAAAGGCCAGACAAGTAGAGAAACTGGCCCAAGGCTAGTGGAGGCAGACACAAGGAACTTTCATCAGTTGTGCTGGCTAGTCTTATGTCAGCTTAACGCGGGCTGTGTCATCTGAAAGGAGGGAACCTCAATTGAGAAAATGCCTCCATAAGGTCTAACGGTAAGTCATTTCCTTTATTAGTGATTGATAAGGGAGGGTCCTGCCCATTGTGGGTGGTGCCATCCCTGGGCTGGTGTTCCTAGGTTCTTTAAGAAAGCAGACTGAGCAAGCCACAGGAAGCAAGCCAGTAAGCAGCACTCTTGCATGGCCTCTGTATCAGCTCCTACCTCCACTTTCCTGCCCTGTTTTAGTTCCTGTCCTGACTTCCTTCCGCAATAAATACCAATGTGGAAGCATAAGCCAAATAAGCCCTTTCCTTCCCAACTTGCTTTTGCTCATGATGCTTCATTGCAGCAATAGAAACCCTAAGACATTACTATATCAACAGTTTACATTTGTTCTATGAGAAGTGGACTAGAATAATGCAGAAAAAGATACATTATAAGGGTTTTATTTTTACATTTTAGCCGTGCATACGGGGGAGGAGAATGAACATTTGTAGAAGAGTCCAGAAGCCGGGCAGTGGTGGCGCACGCCTTTAATCCCAGCACTTGGGAGGCAGAGGCAGGTGGATCTCTGAGTTTGAGGCTAGCCTGGTCTACAGAGTGAGTTCCAGGACAGCCAGGACTACACAGAGAAACCCTGTTTCGAAAAACAGAAAGAAAGAAAGAAAGAAAGAAAGAAAGAAAGAAAGAAAGAAAGAAAGAAAGAAAGAAAGAAAAAGAAAAAAAGAAAGAAAGAAAGAGTCCAGAAAAGGATATTTGGTACTGGCTGACATGCTGATGGTAACAGAACTTGGGTGCTTTGGAAATAGTATGTGCTCTGAGCCACTGAGCCCTCTCCAGCCCCAGGAAACATGGTAAAGGACCAACATTTGGACTACAGCTGTAGCTCAGCAGTACAGTGCTTTCTTGGTTGTGTGGGGGTCCTAGAATAGTCCCCAGAATGGAAAAATCAAGTTGTTTTGAACAAATAGTAAATAATACCTTCGATACCCTTAGTGCATGTACACACTCTCTTAATTTGCACCCATATTGGAGATACAGGATTACGTTTGCTTCAAACTTTCCGTCCTGTTCGGGCTGCTCTCCCCCTAAGTCTCTGGCTCAATCAGAACCGAGGAGGTTTCCCTACCCAGGGCTCTTCAACAGCTGTGATGTTGTGTAAGAGTTAAATGTCTCAAAAGCTTGAGGGTAAATGCTGGCTCTGACACAAATCTCCTGGGCGAGCTTGGGTGAGTTCATCGGCTTCTCTGACCAACTACTCTTCATCTATCATGGAAGTGATTGACAGAGCCCACCCGTCCTTCATCAATAATGTATACAGATAGCCGAGGCACAGGATTGGCACAGAGCAGACGGTAATTACCAATAGTTATTCTAGGCCACATCCTGAAGACGCCACTCAGAGTCAAAGCTGACTATGCTTGGCTCTATTCAAGAAACCCTTGAAGATATTGGGAAGTATAAAACAAAACCAAGTTACAGTCTGCCTTGGGATGCATGACAAAACTTTCTATCTTCTCCTAAGGTTCAGGAAGAAGGCGCCATTGTGCATCTGGGCATGGCAGGTCACTCTGACACATGGCTAACAGAGGGAAAGCTTGGGACTCTCAATTCTGAATCTTTCAGACAATCCGGCCAGTTTCCAAACACGGCATCAACATCATGAATGCTTCAAAATCAATCAAAATGCATTTGGCAGCAGAAGGCAGTTATTCTCACATTATCTGAAAACAATCAAGTAAAATACACCTTCCATTCAATGCTCGGGGTAATATGCACTCCAGGTGAGCATTTATTTTTAGCTGACTTTCCCCTCTCCCTCTTCTTTAATCCAGTTGTTAGTTTCTGGGGGTCAGAAAGAGTTCAGTTGTATAGAGAAAGTACTAACCGCTGAATGGCTCTGTCAGGCTTCTGTATTTAAGGAGACAGAATTGCATATTACAAGAAAATGATCACTCAGTTACTTTTTCATTAACCATTTGTCTAAGAGGAGACAGGCTGAACTGCCTCCATAGAAGTTGGGAAGCAACAAATTGAATATGTTCCCTAAGGATTATGTCATACTTCAAACGTATGGAGAGCTACGAACACCAAGACGGGACCTTTGAAAATAGCGATGAGCTCGCTATTGTTGGGTGGCCGTTTAATTGAACAGCCACAAATACTGACAATAAAAAAAGGAAAGAAGTATCTTGGCATCGTCTGCACCTCAGGTGAGATATTGTGATAATTTTCTTTCATGTGCATCTTTGGATTGCTGGCACGAGTAAGGAAATTTTGTTTGAGAGACTGAGAATGAGGGTGACTAAGAAAAGATCAACTGTAAAATGCATCCCTGGTCAGCTTCTTTGGGTATGTTTGTTGTTCTTAAGATAGGGTCTCCTGTAGCCCAGGCTGGCCTCAAAGTTGCTGTATCATCTACGAGGACGCCCTTGAAGTCTTGATCCTCTTGCCCCTGTCACCATAGAATGACCAGTGGATGCTACCATGATAAGGTTATGCAGTGCTGGGGATTGAACCCTGGCCTTAATGCAAGGGAGGCAAGGACTCTACCACCTGAGACAACTCCATGTCAGCTTCTTATACTAAACTCAGAAAAGACATCCAGAGGTGAGGACCAGGAAAATCCTGAGTGAGCTCAGTGTTAATGCAGATGGGCTTTAATGGCTGTACCCCAAGACAGAGGGACTGGGGCAGAGAGATCAATCAACCAAGATTATCTTTTCATTTCTCTACACAACAATCCCAGAAAGTCCATATTACCACCCACAAAGTTCTAAGCCGAATGTCCTGCATCTCTTTCATATTAGTTCATAACACTGATTTGGGCAAATTGAAGGAAGATGCTAGAGTGTCCCAACTTCTAAGGCCCACAAGTCCATACCAGTAAAGCCTCTGGAGGTGCAACCGTGGCTCTAGGGACGTGTGTCCTCAAGACTAATGTTCACTAGGAAATGCCATCCACTAATGCTTACAGCCTGTGAATCTCATAGACTTAATGGCAAAACAGGTGTTCTGTCCTACTACATAATAGAAAAATCACTCATCACTCATGCAGAAGAGAAAGAAAATACTCACACAGAAAAAAGATGCCTGCGGAAGTTATACTAGGCAGTTTTGTCCTCCGTGTGAGCTACATGAGGTGTGTCCTCACTGGAGAGGAAATAGGGATAAATTATTTCCTAAGAAATTATGAAAAATAATATTTTGATATATCATTTAAAAACTATGAAAAAAAAGCCATTAGAGCAATTAGTTTGTTCCCAGAATTTTTAAACTCAATGCCCACCCTGTATACTACACAACCCCTCTACTGTGTCTTGAAATGTAACTCATGAAAAATATAACCAAAATAACACACACTAGGGTAATGACTATCCAAAATGCAGAAATTAACAAGTGTTGGCGAGAACACAGACTAATTGGAGCCACTGTGCATTCTGGGTAGAGATGACAGTGACGCAACTGCACAGCTAAGGTGATGTCTGCTCCATTAAAAAATGGAAGTACGATCCAGCAATCCTGCTTCTGGGTATGCAGCCTGGAGAATTCAAAGCAGAATTGCAAAAACATATTTGCTGGGTCACAGTAGTAGTTTACAGCAGCCAAGAGGTGGAAGCAGCTGAAACACTCACTGACAAGCCAATGGGTGAACAAAATGAGATTGTGTGTGTGTGTGTGTGTGTGTGTGTGTGGTGTGAAGTATGCAACATTATTCAGTCTCAGAAAGGCAATCCTGTGCTGTGACACAACCAGGATGAATTTATGGACCTTATCTCAGGCACAGAACTAGGAAGATTGCTTAAAACCTCTGATTTAAGGTATGCAGAACAGGGCGGGGCACATGGCTACAGAGCTCCACACTCACTCAGGTGAAGATATCTAGGGGTCTGCAATGAGATATGCTCAACAGTACTGAAGCTCACTCAAAATAGCTACAGTGGTCAGAATCAGCCAGCCTGAAACACACACACAACCTAGCACAAACATAACTTTAGAAACCGTACACAGTGACCCAATGTCTTAGCACAAAAGGGATTGGAAAGGTCTGTGGTGTACCCACATCTCACCAGAGAAGCCAGCACTACAGAACATAAAACCGTGCCTGCAGGTTGCCACTATCTTTAGTATCTTCCAGAACATGGAAGCCAAGAGGCAAGAGGGAAGATGGGTCTGCCTCTCACAGAAAGCTAGCAGAGCTGCCTCACCGTTACCACAGCCTAAGATGCCCCTCGCGGGGCGTCCCTAAAGAGCAGCATTCTGGAGAGAGCAGAAAGAGTTGCCCGACAACTCTGAGCCTCAGAGAGGCTACGAGCATCAGTGAGTGTGGCGGTTCTTTTGCAATACCCCATCCATCAATAGCTCAGGCCCTGCCCAGACCTCTGCTCGGGAAGACTTCTGCAATATCACATTATTGAGTCTTGCCATACTAAGTCTAGAACACAGCGCTTGGCAAAACAACCATCCCAGAACCGAATTTAGGTTTGGGTTTTAATTTTTTTTTAATATGAACTTCCTCTCCTCCCCACTCTTCCTGCTAAAAAGCAATGTTGTTTTTGTTTGTTTGTTTGTTTGAGGTTTGTTTGTTTTTTTAGTGTTTTCTTTCTGAAGTTTTGTTTTGTTTGTTTTGTTGAGACGTGTTACTACTGTACCTTTAGCTGCCCTGGAACTCACTAAGTAGACCAGGCTGACCTCAAACTTATGGAGATTCCCCCTGCCTCTGCTTCCCACGTGCTAGGACTAAAGGTGTGTGGCACTCCACACAGCTGTGAAGTTTTATTTTACTTGAAACTCCAAAAAGAAGTTTCGGACTCAAAGGGATGGGGCATGGTAAAGATCAAAGACCTTCCTGCCCACTCTGAATGCTCCAGGTCCTAGACAAACCCATTCTGCCAACTCTGGGCACTGCTCCTAGGCTGTGAGCTGACGGCTGTGTCTCTCCTCTCTGTGTTTGGCATCTCCCTCCTGCTTTGCTGGACAGTGCAGCTGCCTGGAGACTAGACAGGGCTGCAGCTGCACTGCCTCATGAAGTCTCCCCAGGCGTCCCTGGGCCACAGCATGTACTAGTAGTTGGAGGAAAAAGAGACAAAGGTCTAACGAGGAATTATGTCATGGAGAGAGCAGTATTCAAATGCCAATCAGACACTAATGAGCACATCAACCACAGGAACTCATGCCGTACAAAGAAAAGTGGGGGCCTTGGGCTCCCTTCCAGGCCAAAGGCCACAAGACAGAAAAGCTTTAGAGAGTCTTCTGCCAGCCAGCTCTCCTGATTCATGAAGTCCTCCGCCTTCAATATGCATTTATTGAGCACCTGCTGTTTGCTGGTAGTAATGCTAAACACAGAGACAGAAAGAGAGAGACAGAGACAAGAGAGAGAAACAGAGAGAGAGAGAGAGAGAGAGAGAGAGAGAGAGAAAGAGAGAGAGAGAGAGACCCAGCATCTACATCCCATCATCTACACCCCAGCCTCTCCAGGTGTTCACTGCTACAACAGAGAGGGGGAGGGGGAAGAAACTGGCAGTGAAAATATTTTCAAATGAAAATGCCCAAGATCCTGAAATGAGGATGGCAAAGGGTTTATGTACCTGAGTGACAGAGAACATTGAGAACAGGAAGTTCTGTGTCTAGACGGAGCAGAGCTGAGGAACTGTTATTTGATATGCAATTTTCTACTTAGCAGAGCAGGTACGCAGAATTCAATTTGGGAGTGATCTGTATTCTATTCAGTCTCACAATAGCATTCAAATGTAGGCAGGGAACGGGGAATTTATCTTCCTGCAAATTCACTCTCTAGGGGTAGATGCTGGCCCACCAGTGGGATTCAGCACTAGCTAGGTGGGCGGCAGAACAGACAACAGAGAGAAATTACAGCCACAAATCGCCCCTCAGGAGCAGTGCGGGAGCTGCTGGCCTCTTCCCACTCCGGTAATTGCAGAACCAAAACCACTGCCAGGAAAGGGGATAACTAACCTGCAGAAGAAGAAAATGCCTCTCCTGCTGCCCAAGAAACTGGCCTCGCTCTAAACTGGAGCAGTAAATCTTCCGTGCTAATGCTATTGCTCAGCTAAAACATTTTCTCATTTCGCACATTTATCATTTCAAAAATTTGACATGTGCTTTGTAGTCAAACTGCATATTTTAAGCAGTATTTCTTTCTCTCCTCGCCCCCTCCCTACAGTCATTAAATAGATAATGTGTTTTACAATCAGTAACAGCTTAGAATCAAGGAAACTCAATAATTGACGTGATTTAAGATGTGTCTTCCATAAAATGAGACACAAAGCTGAGAGGCTGAGCTCTGCTTCCCACACAGGGCTATGTAATCAAGTGTCTTCTGCTCACATCCCATCAGCCGCCCGGTGGTGCCACTTGCAGGGTCTCTGCAGGGGGATAAGCCTTCCTATTAGGCCTGCTCTCTTTTGGAGCCCATGCAAGGCAAGTCAACAGCCAGGCTGTTTCCAGACAGGAAACAGCCAGCCTCTGAGTCTTAGAGACACTCGAAAGCTAAGCAGTGTGGTGTGAAGACTCCTGAGCTCAACAACAGCTTCCACTTGACCCCAATTCTAAGGAAGTGTGGTCGCCATGATGTCTGTTTCTGATGCAGTCAGTCAGATAGCCATTGGAGGTGCGAAGGCCATTGATGGACACAGAAATCGCTCTCGAACTGTAGAAAACGCAAAAGCAGTTGATTTCCATGAGTGCCCACTGAGATGGAGTGTGTCTTAGAAGCAAGTGGCTGAGAATGCCAAACCCAGGAAACCATACGTTCATAGCCCAGTCCTCACATGTAGTTAACTAACTAGCAATTACTCAGCACACAGTGGGGTTATACCCATCCTCTGCTTCAGTCACCTTACCCTGCTTTTAAATTTGAGCTCTCTTCTCTTGGATCCCAAAGGGACTAGCTAAAAAAGAATCAGTAATGATGAAGTATTAATGTTTCTCTTTTCATGGTCTTGATTCTAGGGCCATGTCGGCTTTCCTTCCTACCCAGGGTGGGATTTTCATGAGAAGCAGCTAAACGTAGAGGATGGCTCCAAGAGCTTTGGAAAGTGCTAGAACATCACCACCCCAGGCAGACAAACTTGAACCGGCCAGTTGGGGCTGAGCTGAGTCTTGGTGAGCCCATTTAAGGATCTGTTAATAGTCTGAGCGGGAACATGAACTGCCAGGAACATCCTCTCTCCGTGGGCGTGGGCACCCGTTGGAGCCAGGCATCTGTCAAAACACCTGCAGGCTCTGGAGGAGGGAAGGGAACAGGGGAGAATACAGCAAAGAGGAATTGTCGGGAATTGCAGCTTTACTGAAAACAAAAAGGCTAGAGGAAAACAGAAGGCTAGTGCTTCAGCTAGAGTTGAAAATACCCCATTTCTCTGCTACTTCTCTGAAGTAGGGAACCGGGAACCAAAGGCCCCACACCGACTGTTGTAAGCACTTTTTTTTAAAGCTCTGTTAATGACCCAGTACATTAAGTCTTCACTAAAATAGATCAACACGCACAAGCAGGTCTATGGCAGTTCATGGAATGGGACTCTGAACTGATGAGAGGACAATAGCCAGGTCCAGAAGCCACTTGGATGCCGAGGGTTTCGTGTCCACACGATGGAAATGATGCAACATCAGAAGCCACCCACCAGCTAGGGCAATTCCAGCTGGACTGTCATATGAAGGAGATGACATGTCTCTGTGCTGAGTTCTGAAACTGGGAGCCACGCATGGTACAGCAACTAACCAAGACCTAAGCCCCAGGTCTGTTCCTGGGAGCTTTCTGCCCTAAATCATCCCCTCGCTGCTCTGAAATCCCGTCTATTAATGTCCTGTGGGTTAGCATGTGGCGATCTTTAAAGCTGTATTGCCTCGTGCACTGGGATAAACGCGCAAGGTTCCCTTTACTAGTGTATGGTCACTGTGCAGTGTTGGGTTTCATGACGATGTTCTCATTCAAGCACATCATTGTCTCCATCGGGTTTCTATTGCCAAGATAAAATACATGACCAAATGCAACCTGGGGAGGAAAAGGTTTATTTCCTCTTGCAGCTTGTAGTCTATCATCCAGAGAAGTTGGGCAGGAACTCAAAGTAGGAACCTGGAGGCTGGAACTTATGCAGAAGCCATAGAGGAACACTGCTCACTAGCTTGCTTCTCATGGCTCCTCAGCCTACCTTCTTATAGAACCCAGAACCACCACCCAAAAGCTGGTGCCACCCACCATGAGATTGGGCCCTCCCATATCTATCGTCAGTCAAGAAAATGTACTGCAGCCTTGCCCACAGGCCAATCTGGTGGGGACATTTTCTCAATTGGTGTTCCCTCTTCCCCAATGACTCTTGCTTGTGTCAAGTTGACATAAAGCTCCCCAGCACAGTCATGTACATTGGCCATACTCACCAGCACACTAATTATCGTCTCTTGTTCCCCTTCCTGTTAATCTTCTTCCTTTCCCCACACAATCTTCCTTCTGCTTGCATGCCAGTCATCTGGCATCTAGGCTCCATATATGAGAGAAAACACGGAATTATCTTCCTGAGTCTGGTTGATTTTGCTTTACCAGTGCTATCTCCAGCCCTACCCCTTTTCCTCTAAATGGTACAATTCATTCTTCTTTTTGGCATGATACTCGACTGTGTGCATATTACATTATCTTTATCCAGTCATTTGTTGCTAAACTGCTGGTATGGTGCGTTGGCTGGGTCAACTGATTGACAATCTTAATGAAGAGTCCTAAGCTTTCTGAGCCTCAAAGTCTTTTTCTATGGGATAAAAATAATAGTATCCCTCTATGTGTGTGTATATAGTTAAATTTGTAAGTGGGACAGAAATGTCAACCTGGAACATTGTGTTTCTTCAATACACTTTCAGGCTCATTATTTGTCTAAGGAACACAGGCTAAGAATGACCAGGAACGAGCCAAGGAGCGCCGTAGAGAGGAAGCCTCACAGGAACTTGGAAGGCCCGTGAGTGGGGTTGAGGGGAGCAGCACCTCTCGCCCAGACCCGCCCGGATCTGCAGGGATCCGGGGCCTGAGAACCCGTGGACAGAAAAACTGT
>CM052716.1:7402082-7440316 GCA_028551405.1 Uromys caudimaculatus
AGTTCAATTCCCAGCAACCACATGGTGGCTCACAACCATCTGTAATGTGATCTGATGCCCTCTTCTGGTGTGTCTGAAGAGAGCAACAGTGTACTTACATACATAAAATATATTTTAAAAAAAAGAAATAATTGTAATTCATCCAAATGTAATGAGAAACATATATTGTTAAATAGCTTATCTTTGGCCTTTTTTTTTTGTCTTGCATATATTTTAGTGTAGTTGATTAAATGTAGTGTTCTATAGACGGCACAGAAAAGACTTGGTTCGCTTTTCCTTGGTGTACTAAGGCCAGTTGTAATGCTTATGTCCCATTACTAAGTGGCTCAGATTCCAGAAAGAAATTGTCTTCCCTGTTATCTAAAAATGTAAGTTAAGCAGTTTCAAGCCTGTCAAATTTCTGGTTCTGTTTAGCTTAACTAATGATATGTATGTGTTTAAATAATTGATCAGTTAGTTCTCCCACCTAGAAGATGTATTGAATGCTGGTATTTGCAAACTGATTTGGCTTCTGTTCATTACTTATTTTAGAGATTTAGTTGGGAAATGAGCTGGTAGAAAAGACATAAGTATCTTATTTATCATGAGAGGTGTGCTTTGAATAAAATTACAGCAAGTCTCTTACCTAAATTTTTGAAAACAAATATTAAATAATGTAACTTACTAAAATTTGAACACTTAAGTAAAGAATTGTGCTCGGCTGAATATCTGTTGTATATAAAGTGCTATGCTAAATAAACACTGGCATTTGAAAAAAAAAAAAAAAAAAGAATGACCAGGAACTAACATCACTAGAAACCTGGAATAGTGAACGAGAAGTAGACACACATGGCAAATGATATTTGATTATGATTTGTTCTGTGTTCACAGGAGGCTTTGTGTCTCCGTGTTAAGAGTCTTGTCTCTGGAGCAGCTCTTTGTGGTATGGTATGAAGTACAGACGGAGGTGGAGAACATTCCTGAAACCCAGTTCTGCCCTGCTAGTTGTTCATACACTGCTCCTCTCTGTCAAGCCAGCAGATCCTGGAAAAGCAAAGAAACGCTCTGAAAGCAAGGAGTTAGAACAAGAGAGAAAGGAATCTCCTCCCAATAAAACATTCTTTCTCTCCTTTCTGCTGCTGGGTAACTTTGTGTTGAAAATTGCAGAGTCACAATTGGCCCAAATCCCTGAATGACCTTACAGAGCAAAGCCACCCACTAACCTCATAACTGTGACAATATTCAGCAGCTCTGTCCCCCATCTCTTTGTTGAGGCAACTAGTTATTCTCACTAACTTGGAGCACTCTTTCTAGTATCCTCAGTGCTTACAACTAAGCATAACTCTGAACAAGATGCCCAGTAAGTCACCAATGAGCCAAACAATGTTATACCAATGAAGCAAAGATCTCCAGAACTGCCCCCAGGCGTGGGAAAAATAAACCCAAAACTTAGCCTCCATTACAATTTGTTAATGATACTATTTTAATATATACTCCTAGAAACAAGTAAGTTATGTAGATGTACTGGTGAGGTTCTCCTTCCTGGGTTGGTGGGAGTGTGCAGGTCTCAGCTGTAAGGTTGCAGTTATCTGGCCTTACCAGCAAGATGGTTTCTTCCAGTTTTCCTAGTGAGATTTCTCTCCCTGAAGCTCACTTTCAAAAGGACATTCTTGGGACCTTCCACCAACTGAAATTTTGTAGTGACATGTCATGGGAACCACACTATTTTCCAGCACCCATGAGCTCAAGTTTCTTGAATCGCAATGACAATTGTCATCAGAGAGTGGCAGTGACCAAGGTGACAAAGATTGCAATGCCTCAGATGAAAATGCTGTCACATCACCTGTGTCCTCTCTCTATCAGCCCAAACTCTCCTCCACCTCAAAGGCTTTATTTGGAAATAAGGTCTTGGCATATATAAATAATTAGGGCTCAGCAGTAGCTAGCTTTAATGGTCAACAGCCTAAAATCACCTAGGAAAGCGTCACAATGAGGGATTGTCTACTTGGGCTGGCCAATGGTCATAACTGTGGAAACTGTCTCAAGTCAACTGATCTGGGTAGCACCATTTCTTAGGCAAGGGTGAACTCTATGGGAAGGGAGACGTCAAGCTGAGTGTAAGCAGCTAGTGTATGTATCTGCATTTGCTTCCCTCTGTTCTTGACTGTGGATGGGATACGAATAAGCTGTTTGAAGCTCCCGCCTTGACTTCCCCACAATGATTGAAAGCAACCTGAAACTGTAAGCTGAAATAAACTCCTACGGTACTTAACATTGGGGTATCTTATCATAGCAACAGAATTGAAACTAGAACATACCTCTGAGTATGAAATCATCCTGGATTTAGCAAGACCCACCTAAGAAGAGATGACACCTGTATCTGATCCTCACAGGAAGGGAGGCAGCCTCCAGTCTCCTCCATCTACATCCTCTTTGGGGGGATATTTTTGTAAACACTTCTCCCTGGTATGGGATATGTAAGATCCCAAGATATGCAGAGCTGTGATCAATCTCTCTAGTGCTGGCAAGGAAGGTTACCACACCCTTGCTACATCTGTCTTCTCTCTTCCCAGGAAGCCCTGGGATTTGAAGCCAGAAAGGTAGAAAGTGACTACTACCTAGTTTCCTGGGTTAATATATAGCATGTTCTGCAGGCTGGCCTGCACACTCCCCATAGTGCCTGGAGTTTTGGTATGGATCTGGGCTGGAACATGGCCAGAACCCCAGTGTGCTCATGGAGAAAGTAAGAACACAGGCATGATAACATCCATGCTGGGGCCACAGAGTCAATGTTAGTAAACATTGCAATACAGCATTTAATAAAGCACAATTTTCCCACATAGCCCTTTGGCTTTTATGTGGGAACACCCCTGGCTTTTGCTCTTCCAGGTGCCTTCCAGGGCATTCTGCCTGTAGGGGTACAGGCAGTGACTGCTAATGCAGCAAAATGAAATCTATTGCAGAAGACAAGCTAGCTACCTCTACTGGCAAAGCAATTTCCACCATCCCTTTTCATCAACCTGGCTTAGACTGCTTTTCTATGCCTACTTACCACAACTGTTACCACTGGAGAAGTCTCTTCCTAATGTCCAAGCCTTGAGTAAACTTACACGTTCAAGATGACCACTACTAACTAGATGGACAACTGAACTGAGCAGATTCCAAAGGCATCATCCACAAAGTCACCATGGGGGAAGAGGGAAGGCAACCTCAGGTCTTCTAAGTGCTGACCCTGATTATGAAATTAGAGGAACAGGAGGCAGTGGGATGTCCTGGTCTTCGGCGGATACTGTCAGCAGCTGTGTGAAGACTAGGCAGCACAACTCCACGGGGACATGCCCCTGGACAGGCCTGGAGCAGAGTCAGTCCCCTCTGAAGACCTACTTCCACAGTCTCAGGACACTGAGATGCCCTTGTGTCCCAGCTGCCTCACAAGAAGAGATCCAAACATCAAGTCTGGCACCACTGGCTAGAGGTCAGCTACCCCCAATTTCTTCCCATGAGAGAAGCTGCATCCACCTCCAGTGATGGCCAAGAGTCCATCATCTCAGGAGACTACCCATCACCCCACCAAATGTTAATCTTGGTTTCAAGTTTGGTAATAATAAAGGCAGGGTCTTACTTAAATTTGCTATCTCTATGGTTTCTCCCCAAACAGCCAGTGTGCAGGGTCAATGTTATGCCTGAGCGAAGAGCACAAAGGAAATCCAGATGTCCCCAACCACCTTCCTAATTGGTCAGAGCCAACACCTCAAGCCTGGAGTGTGCATCTCCAGGGAACATGGACTCAGATCCTCAGGCTCATTCTTTTATACCATGAGGATAAAGTCATGAGACCAGAGGGCAGAGGCTATGTGTCCTGACACTAGGAAGGACTTTGTGGCTATCCCAGTGTTTCTCCTACAGGGCTGGCCCACCATAGGCCTGTAAGACTTCCTGCCATGAAAACAGATGTACTATCAATGATTTATTAAATGCTGTGTGCCCATATATCCTAACATATTGAATCATTACAACAAAAATTATTCGTTCCATTTTCTGTATGAGACATTAAGATTAAGAAACTTGCCTTTTCAAGCTATCACCAGCCATCGAGAATAAGGACAGAGGAGTCCCCAGCCCCTTCTTTGCTGGTTTGGGACACATCAAACACCTCCCTTCAGAAATCTTCACAATCTGTCAGGAATGTCCCTACATTTCAGGAAGTCCCAGCCTGCACCACCTACCTCCCAGGAGTCAGAGGCCAGTTGCAGCCGTGATGGAACTCACCCCAAGGAAGACAAACTTTGCTTCCTGTAGTTTGCTTTGAATCCCTACCACAGCACAGGGGAGGACAACTTCTCCTTTCTGGTTTCCTCCAGGCCTCCTGTTCCCCGGCACCATCTCACTGAGGCCACCCAACAAGGTATGCAGGCATTGGCTCCAAGGCCAGCAGGGAATCTCCAGTAAGGGATGCCTAGGATCCTGCCTTGGTGGGGACTTCTGCAGAGCACTCCTTCCTAAGCACGGTCACAGCACGGACAAGTTCTCCATGGTGCCCATGAGCCATAGAAGAGGCAAGAGTGCTCAGTGAGGACTTCCCATGAGGATTTGGTGTCAGCATCCCAGGTGCACGCCAGGGATTAAAGAGTGAAATCTCACATTCAAAACCTGCTCTACATGTTTGGGGTTTTTCCTAAGAATAGAAAACAATACATCCACATTATGAATATTTTGACCATCATTAATTTTTAAATTAAAAAAAAAAGCAAGTAAAAACAGAAAATAAAAAGCCTCCAAAATCTGCTCCCTCACCAAAAATAATAAAATTTTAAAACTCTGCTATAGTCTAAGCAATCGCTTAACTAAATTACTATTGTGTCTCAATGTTCCAGAAGTAACATGGCTTATAACACGTTAAAGATGCAAAGCGGCTATTGCTAAACATTCACGGGTGGGCAGGGCTTTTATTTGTTTGTTATTAATTCATTTCTTATAAATAAATTATAACTTATTCCAACTTCTTCCAGATTCTCCCCAACTCACGACATGAGTGGATAGGTTTGGGTTTTTTGGTTTTGTTGTTGTTGTTTCTTTGTTTTTGTTGTTATTGTTGTCTTGTTTTGATTTGCTTTGTTATAAACAATGATGTCTGGCTTCTGGTAATTCCCACATAGACTTTGTTCTTCTCCCTCCATGTTGAGTAAAACCCCCCCTGTTCCCGTGCCTTCAAACATCAGATTGCCAAATGATACAGATCAAGTTGGCCCAGCTCCTAAGAGGCCAAAGTTCTGAGGTAAGCTATTACGGAGTGCTTGTCCTATCATAGCGTGAACTCTGGTTGGTGGTAGGTGATGGTGCTCACAGTTCCAACTAGCAAATGTAGCTGCCCGGGGTAAGGGCAGTTCCCAGGATGGAGACGCTGTGGGAAGTAGCTTCTTCCCCTGGGGAAGCTAAGGAAAGTGGCTTGGGAAGATGGCTCAGTGGGTAAAGGGTGAAACCACAAGAGACCCTATCTCAGACAAGGTGTCACGCAAGGACCAACACGGAGATTTCCCTCTGACCCCAACATGCACACACAGAGACATGACATGTTACTCATACCCAAAACGTTACAGACTTGAGGTGTTCATGTGATGGTCCTGGGATAATGAGAATCTTTTGAAGTAGCTTAGCAAGACAGCCCAAGGTCCATCGCATGTCCAACCAGTACAACCGCTCATTGCATGCCGGTATTCCCTTGTCTGTCATAGGTAATTCATCGGAACATATAAAAGAGACTTTAGCTTCAGAATGTTAGGTGTGAAGATGTGATAGGCATTATTCTTGGGTGGAAACTTCTCCACAGAGATAAATCTCGGGGGTGGGGGAAGATAAAAGCAAGATGATGCAGTCTGTGGTCCTGATTTAATGCACTCCTTTTATGTCTTTGTTAACATTTTTATCTAGACTCCTGAAAATAGATATAAAAACATCTAATGCTGTACAAAAATATATATATATATAACTGTAGAATAAAAAAGCTCTGAGCAAAGTCTAAGTAGAAATAATCAGGTACAAAAACACCTCTCAAGTTGAATAAAATAGTGAAAGTTTTAGCTAAATATCAATCTTGGATACAATTACAGCCCAGTAGTTAGCAGATCACTCAGAATGGATATTTTAGTAGCCTACTTTTCAAATTACAGTGTGGAACTCACAGCAATAAAGAGCAGTTTGAAGGAGTGGAAAGTCATAAAATTGAGACTGTAACACGTCTAGCAAGAGCAGGGGAGGAAAGGAGAGTGTGGAGCATGAAATGGCGCTGGCTTCGCCGCAGCCACAGCACAGCCTCTGATCAGAGTCCCAGGAGGGAAAGCTGGGTGGGTTACATTTAGAAAACACACAAACAAGGAGGGGACTCTGAAGTGAATTTTTCTCTGAGGGAAAAAAAAACCATAATGTTTGCTAAAATTAAAATTAGCCCCAGTAGAGCTGAGGGGTGTCGCTCAGCAGTAGAAAATGTGATGAGCATGAGTGAAGTACCCAGTTATGCGCATGCGCGCGCAAGCACAAAGCCTTGACTTTGATGGCAGAGTGTGCTTAGCTACCACATTCAAGGTCCTGAGTTTGATCCTAGCACCACACCACATAAAAAGGGAAAGGAAAAGCCAAATTTGGCACATAAGAATTACTAATAGAAATTACCCTGACAAGAACTGTAGGTCCACAGTTGTCTATACCGCCACTCAGAAGTTAGTAAACAGGGAAAAAGCTCATTAAACTGATTAAGTTTTGTAACCTTTCAATATAGAAAATAATTCCCTTAGTACAAGGAAAAAAAAACACAAAACAAAACAGAATACAAAGCTGGACTTAAAAATATCCCCAGCTGTACCCAGTTGGGTGCAGCTATCAGTGTGTTTTGGAGAACTTAAGGTCTACAGAAAACACCACCTCAAACTTCTGAGGTTCTAAGGGAAACTCCTCCTACTTGGGGGAGATGAAGTCCTTCTCTTCCAAGGATGAATGCTATACAGACATCCTGAAATGGCACCCCTAACCAGGGCTGCCCCATTCCTTCTATTAGATGTTTACAAATAGAAATGGTCATTAGAGAGATTTCTCTTCACCATCGACATCATTAATATAATGGATCAGTAGCATTCAAGTGATGGACACTGGCCTAAAATTTTATGCACCAAGCATCAGGACAGAGTCCTGCTCTGCTGTTGTAGTTGCTGTAGCAGCATCAGTGGTAGATACAGTGTCCCAGGAAATCCACTTTAGAGACCCACACAACGGCAGAGGTAGCCACGGTCATAGGAGCAACCACTGCTCAGGGAACACAACTGACACCTTGGGCCACCCACACCGTCCAAATCCTGGTGCAATCAATGTTTATGGCCCACATTCTAAGATCTGGTGTAAGAATGAGTTTTGGTAAGTATGATACTGTCCATGAAATTACAACCTTAAGGAAAAGGAGTCAAACCCTCCTGTCAACTTGCCACAACCTAGAATCAGCTGAGGGCAGAATCTCCATTAAGGGAATTGTCTGCATGAGGTTGACTTGTGTGCGTCTACAGGGGACGGTCTTCACTGTTAATTGAGGTGGGAAGACCCAGCCTCAATTGAATTGGGTGACATCATGGCCTGGACTGGGCCCTGCAATCCAGCAACAGGTAAGCAACGATGCACATATTATTTTCTCTTTGCTCTTGGCTATGGATGTCATGTGACCAGCTGTTTGGGTTCCTGCCTTGACTTCCCCTCAGTGATGGACTGTAACCTGAGTATAAGCCACATAAACCCTTTCTTCTCTGTGTTGCTTTATGTCAGGATGTTTTATCAAAACCACAGAAATGAGACTAGAGTAGCACCCCAAAGTAAACGATGTTTTCTTACATTTTATACCCAAAATAGAATCTCTTCATCCCATAGCGGTTCTCCCAGGGATGCCTCCTTCTACACAGATGAAACCTGCTGACAGGGAAAGGAAAAAGAAGAAGGCAGGAAGTTGGTTAGTGGTATAACCAAGAATGCACTGAAAATGACAGCCACCTCGTGCTTGCTTTACCTCTACAGATGGAAGAGTCCTGGGTATCTCAAGAACCTGATAGCCTGAGCCAAGGATGTGCATTTATGACCCTTACACCAAAAGACGTTGTATAGACAGCTATCAGGGCAAAGCTCTAAGCCATGGAGGGTTGCTCATCTCCATGGTAGTAAGTTTTGCTGGTTCACAGAGAACAGATGAGAATGGCCCACAGCTCCCGCAGCAGATGAAGCAAAACCACACGGCACTGTGGAAACATTGCTGGTCTGAATATCCTTGGACCCCATCAGTGAGCACTCCTGCAGACGGCTGCCTCCTGTAGTACCTCAGACCCTTGAGTCACCCCTATCCACGGAGAGGGTTACCGCAGTGCAGCCACAGAACTTGGCTTCTGCAGCTGGCTCAGCTCAGAGTGGTACTCAGAATGGGCCCAGGGCTCCCGCTATATCCAGCAGCGTCTTCGCCTAGCTCCAGCAGCTCAGATCCTACAGACATTCATTAGCTGGCTTCAACACTGTCTCTTTGGAAGGGATGGCTGCTTTCACGTTTGCCTGGGCGGTGGTGGCCTTTCCCACAACACCAGGAGCACCATGGCGGGAGGCCTTTGTCCAGGCATTCTGTGTTTGTTGCCCAGAAACACGCCTTGCGTTGACACTGCAGAGTGCTGATACTTCTAAAGTCCGGCTGAAAGGTCCAGAGGGAGTGGAGCTGCTCATCTATCACCGGTCCTGGGACTTCGGAGCTCAAGACCCGCTGCAGATGTTTGTGTGTTTTGGGAATACAGGGTCTGCCAAAGTTTTTGTAGACGATCAGACAATGCGAGCCAGTGTTTGTTTTGTAAGTCACAGCAATTCTGCTTTAGCTCAAGCTGCCAGGCAGCCTTCAAAGGGGTTTCAGCAATGAAATGGCTTAACATGAAGCTCGGATATTGTGAGGGAAACAGTAAGTGGGACTGAGCCAAGACTCTCCATTTCCCCTTTAAAACAGACCACTCCTCCCCCAACTGGATGAAAACTTGACTTGATGAATTTTCTGGTTACCGTCAATTTTAAAAAATTAAATACCTAACTCCCAAAATAATTTCACGTTTTAAACAACTAGTGAGCATCAAACTGTGAACTCAAATTGAATCTTTACTCCTGCCCTAATCAGGCCGCTGCAAGCAGAAATCCTGACCGTTCCTGAAAAGGCGCCTCGCCCTCTTCTCTCCATAGATTGTGCTGTTTCTCCTCCTTGCTAAAGGGTGGTTTCTAATCCCTCATGTCAACAGGAGAGACCAGGAGAGGAGGAAACCCTAACCGACTGCGGCAGGAGGTGGGCAGCCCCAGTACTCTTGGTTCAGCCCCAGATGTTCACATGAGACTGCATCTCACTGTGCTTTCAGAAGTCTTCAGTGGTTCCTTGCCCCGGTCACAGAAATCTCTCCCCTGTAGTTCACTGGATGAATGAGAAAGGCTCTTCCAGCCGATCTTAAGGACTGCAATAGGATGTACATTGTCTCTCTTCTTGGGGACAGTTTTCCCTCTACTTGACCTCTTGGTCAAAATCTAAAACATCCCACATGGCTCGCTCTCTCTCCTAGGTGTATGGTCCACATCTGGTTCACAAAATACATTTGAAATATCCTTTATCCCCAGAAACTTAGAGTGGACAATCTGTGGTTTGCAGTATTTCCACTAGATGATTTTTCAATTTTATGATGGTGCAAAAATTATCTGCACATACTAGAAACAGATGGTGGAGTGGGTCCAGTGGTGCTGGCCTGGGACACCACCAAGGAGCCGAAGCTGAAGGCTTACAACGTCAGGTCCTGCTTGAGCTACAGGGCAGGGTTAAACCTGAGCAAGTTAGTGAGGTTTCAAAGTAAAAAACACCATGTCCTAGGTGTGATCCTCAGTACTGAACAAAAATAAGTAAAGAAAATGTAAAAGGAACAAAGAAAGGTGAAGATACAAAATGGTAGTACATAGCCGAAATCCCAGCACGTTGGAGTTTGAGGCAGGAGAATTTACAGGTTTCAGGTCTGCTCGGGGAAGGTGAGAAGTAGGACACCAACAGCAGAAACTTTGCTTCAGATTTTGAGTTTGGATCTTTTCCTGGGCTAGCAATATGCAGTATGACAGTCTCTTGTGAGGGGATTGTTAGCTCCCAGCCAGCTGCACACCATCATGAGTGGAAGCAACAACATTCTAGAGCCCACCCTGTGATGCAGCCATAATAGAAGACTGGGGAGAACACATTGATGTAACAATATTTAGAACTCACTGGGAGCTTACTAGATGAAACCCCATTGTGGATGGAGAGAGACATTTTTCCTGATCTTATAAATATATAAGAGCCTTTTAAAGCTATGATAAGGGGAAGGCGTACATACAGAACTGTATAATTGTGTGATATATTAGTCAGGGTTCTCTAGAGGAAGAGAACTCATAGAATGAGCCTACAGAGAGAGAGAAAGGGTGTTTATTAGAATGGCTGATAGGCTGTGACTATAAGCTAGTCCAACAATGGCTGTCTAGCAATGGAAGATCCAAAACTCCAGCAGTTGTTCAGTCCATGAGGCTGGATGTCTCAGCTGGTCTTCAGTATACATAGGAATCCCAAAGAATTAGGCTTTACTACCAGCGAAGGAATGGACTTGCCATCGAGAGCAAGTGGACAAAGAGAAAGAACAAGTTTCCTTCTCAGGTAGGCTGCCAGCCAGAAGGTGTGGTCCAAATTAAAGATGGATCTTCCCACCTCAAAAGATCTGGATTAAAAGTGTGCCTTCCCACCTTAAAGATCCAGATTAGAAGTGGGTCTTTCTACTTCAAATAATTCAATTAAGAAAAAAAAGGGTTGTCAGCCAGGAACACGGACACAGCGACGCTCCCACCCAGCTACGGTCGATCCCTAGGCCGCCGAGATGGCAGCTGCCTGCAACCGAGGCCTGCAGGCCACCTACCACCGACTCATGGATAAAGTGGAGTTGTTGCTGCCAAAGAAATTGAGGCCGCTCTACAACCGCCCTGCAGGCCCCAGAAGAGTTTTTTTCTGGGCTCCGATAATGAAATGGGGATTGGTATTGGTATGTGCTGGATTAGCTAACATGGCCAGAACTGCAGAGAAACTCAGCACAGCTCAATCCACTGTGCTGATGGCTACAGGGTTTATTTGGTCAAGATGCTCACTTGTAATTATACCAAAAAATTGGAGTTTGTTTGCTGTTAATTTCTTTGTGGGATCAGCAGGCGCCTCTCAGCTGTTTCGGATTTGGAGATATAATCAAGAACTCAAATCTAAAGGAATCCAGTAAGAGAGTTCCTGATCGCCTGAATAATCTAGATGTGGACAGAAACATTGGAACCTACTGTATTTGATTACTGATAAGGTGATGCTAACTATTCTGATAACATCTGAAAAGAACGAAGACAAATTCTAACTATAATTAATAGCTAGCACTTGACTTCACAAAAAAATAAAGCAAACTTTTAGTAACAGTCTGTCTTTACATATGCCTCAGGGGACTTACTTGTGGATGGCACCAACATTGCTCTCTACCATTTGTTCACAATAAATCGTACTTGGTCATACATGGAAAAAAAAAAAAAAAGAATCCTTCATAGGTGTGTCCACCCATCCAGATTTTAGTTAACTCCAGATGTGGTCAAGTTGACAGCCTAGAATAGCCAACACTAAATGCTAATATTTCATTGTGCATAGACAGTAGCAGTGAGACTTTCCTCTTCAGCTGAGAAGACAAAGGTAACAGCATGACCATCATATTTCAGAAGGCTTAGCTTTGCTTACTGAAAGAAAAAAAAAAAAAAAAAAAGGTAAAAAAGAGTGTTGAACAAAAGTCAGGCCTAGTGGCAAATGCCTTTAATGCAGCATTCTGCAAGCAGAGGCTGGTGGATCTCTGTGAGTTGGAGGCCAGCCTGATCGACATAGTGAGCTCTGGGATAGCCAGAGCTAAAAATGTTGAACATTCTTTTAAATACTTATTAGTCATTTGTGTTCCTTTTGTTGGGACTTTGCTAGCAAGTTCTATAGACCACTTTTAATCCAATTGTTTGCTTTCTTGGTGTCTTAATTAGGGTTTGATTGCTGTGAAGAGACACCATGGCCAAAGCAACTCTTCTAAAGGACAACATTTAATTGGTGCTAGCTTACAGTTTCAGAAGTGTCGGCCATTATCCTAATAGCAGGAAGCATGGTGGCATGCAGGCAGACATAGTGGTGGAGGAGTAGCTGAGAGAGCTATATCTTGATCTGAGGGCAACCAGGAAAGACTGTCTCCAGGCAGCTAGGAGGAGAGTCTCAAAGCTCACCCCCACAGTGACACACTTCCTCCAACAAGGCCATACTCCTAATGGTGACACACTCTGGGACAAGCATATTCAAACACATGAGTCTATTGGGGCCAAATCTAGTCAAACCACTCCACTCGTTATCTAGTTTTTTAAGCTCTTCGTATGTTCTAGGCCCTAATCCTCCCTCAGGTGAACAGCTGGCAAGGATTCTCTCCCATTATGCAAGCTTCATAGTCACACAATTCATAGTTTCCTTTGCAGGGCAGAAGCTTTTTAATTCCGCAAGGTTTAACTTGCTGATAGTTGGACTTACATATGAGGAGGGAAGAGAGAGGGGGGACTAGGGGTCCAAAACTGCTAAAATTAATTATATAAACATATGAAAGTATCAAACAATAAAATATTTTAAATCACAATGGCATTTCGTTTTCAACAGACTAACAAAAACAAACATGCTTCCATCAGTACAGAGACTCAATTTGTCATCTTGTTCAGAGAACAATTCCAAAAGAACAGCTAGAAATACTGCAGTTATCTTTAGTTATAAAGATATAACCCACGGTCTGACAGTTCCTCTAAGACACACCTAGAAAACACTTGCCTGTGTGGGCCAGAATTATAAACAAGAGTGTTTTTGATGGCTTTGTCAGAAACGGGAAAGGGGAGAGCAACATAAATTTTCATACACAGGAAAGTAGATTTCCTTAAAAGTGGTTTTTCTATCACAAAATACTACACAATAGATAAAAACAATGAACTTGCCACTTAAGTGTCAGTAGATAAATCTGAAGTGTAACATTGAGTCAGGAAAACAAGTTGCAGGCCACGCTGTATGATGGCGCTCGTTTGAATTTTTAAATGTGATGAGTATTTCAGCAGTGCCATGCACTGTTTACACAGACTGTGAAAGGATGAACACCTCTGGGAAGGAGACATCCCCTCTGGAGAAGAAGACAAAGTAAGGAAAGGAATTTGGACTGGGGCAAAGCCAGAGAGCTTGCCGGCAACTGTAACGCTGAAGTCCCTTGTAGGTCTCCCTTCTCCCATCGGCCCTCAAGGGCGGAAGGAGCAGAAGCAGCGAGCAGGGTAGCAGGGTTCGGATGGCCTTGGGTTCGGATGGCCTTGAGTATGATGAAAGGACTTCCGGGGGTCTTTATTGTTCCAGGGGTGGGGTATCTATTGTTAGGGGTACGGGTGGAAAGGGTTGATTGAGCATAACACAGCACCTAATTATCATACAGAGGGAAGAGCCAAGAGGGACTTAGGTTCTAGCACTTGCAGGAAACTGTGCAGGGTCATCCTCCAGATGAGGTCAGGCACCTGTGCTTACACACGCTCTCCAAGTAAGGTCCGCGGGGAAGGGGAAGCCCTGCAGAGAAAAGGAGTCCTCCATTTTGCGCCAATCTTGGAGAGCTATCTGGCCATGGTGGACTGCTGCTACCTTAATAGCAGAGTCTTCCAACAGTTCCTTCTAAAATAAGTAAATAACTGAATATGGAGAAACACGGTATGAGTTCACTCACGTGAAGCCTTTAAGTAACCTCATCCTAGGCACTGAGGATGATGGCTTCCTTCCAGGAGCTGTTGGCAGATGAGTGAGTGGGTGTTATCTTTTTTTTGTTTTGTTTTTGTTTTTTTGTTTTTCGAGACAGGAGTTCTTTGTATAGCCCTGGCTGTCCTGGAACTCACTCTGTAGGCCAGGCTGGCCTCGAACGCAGAAATCCACCTGCCTCTGCCTCCCCCAAGTGCTGGGATTAAAGGCGTTCGCCACCACTGCCCAGAGGGCGTTATCTTTTAATGGCACAGGGTTTCAGCTTTACAAGAGGAAACTGGTCCTGAGATGGGAGTTGGTGATGGCTCACAACAATACAATGTGATTCATGGCACCCATTGTACTTAAAAATGGTGGGAATGGTACATTTATTATCCTAAGGAGTCACAAACAAATGTCTGTCCATACCAGATAGTCGCTGATGACAAACGGAAGGAACAGTCCCCCCCCCCCCCCAGTGTGGATGGGTGAACAAATGAGTTGATTGGAATTACTTGCTGCTTATAGAAACATAAATAAATCTCAGGCCTCCCCCTCCATCACTGAGAAGCCCACCTCACACACAGCCTAGGTGATATCATTGTGAAAGCTACACCCCAGACCTTCCCCACCACCACTTTGTGGGCACCTCCACAGAAGAGCCTCTCCTCTCTGACAACAGCCTCTCCCTTAACATCAACAGATCAATGGTTATACAATCATTAGAAGGGGCTTCGGGCATCTTGTCACCTTCTGAGTATCCTGTGTCCTATGTGCCTCTCTCCCCTCAAGGAGGGGCTATTTCAGTTGTGGGGAAATAGCTACACAACAAACCACAATTAAAAGTCAAGAGCTAGAGAGGTGGCTCGCTGGTTAAGAACACTGGCTGCTCTTGCAGAGACCCAAGTTCAGTTCCCAGCCCCCACATGGAGGTTCACAACTACTTCTAACTCTAGTTCCAGGGTATCCTCCACCTTCTTGTTGTCTCTAAGGCACCAGGCACACACATGGTGTGTACACACACATCCAGGCAAACATTCATCCACATGAAATAAAGATTTATTTTTTTCAAAAATCCATCACAAAGTAATATGATATTGCACTGCAGAAGTGTATAGAAGGAAAGACAGAGTGAGATGCTATGCAAAGACAGAGGGAAAAAGAGAAGAGCAGAGACCATCTGTGGACCCCTCCTGCGTTAAAGGACAGTCAATATAACAAGACACCAAGAGCCCCAAGGGCTCAGGCTTACAGACTCTCAGAGAATAAGCTAGTGCTAACTTAGGACAAATGTCCTGCCCCATGCTTGGTTCTCCCATTTCTCTAAGTAATGCCTCTGTTGCTTTAATTGTGATGTGTGGGTCATTATGGTCTGGGAGTGCAGAAAGGTTAGAGAGGGTTTGCAGAAAGATAAGGGTCGGACAATCTATGGAGAACTTATCCAACCTGGCCCCTTGGACCAAGACTTTAGGCATTTTATCACCTGAGCTTAGGATGAAGGGACGCAGCCAGTAACATTTCAAATCTCCACAAGATGTCTCTCCACATTGTTTCAGGCAGACAGGGTTACATAATTTGCAGGACCCAGAACAAAATGAAATGCATGGTCCCTTTTTCAAAAACCTAGACTTTTAGGCAACCAAAGCAAGTATTAAATAAAGCATAGTGTATTCCCTGAGACAGATGTCATGCTACACAGCCAGCCTGATTTCCAGTGACCAGAAGGAAGCAGGATGTATTGAAGGGTGTATCGTTGGTATAGTAGAAAGTTCTCAGAGACTGCCTTTTATTTAATGTGTGTATGTGTGTTGTTGTACACTTTTATATATGTCGGGATGAGGATGTGCATTCGTACATGTGTGTGAATGTGTGAGTGGTAAGTGGTGTCTGTGAAGAGTGGACAGAGATGTTTGGGAGGCAGTGGGGTTTGCCCCAAGAAACTTCCAAAAGCCCTGTGTCTACACAGTTAACTGCTTAGACCAGATGTATCAGCTCAGAATCACTGTTGGGAAATCCCAAGTTCGAGGCATATCCTTTGCTGCAACCCAACAGTTCACACGGGAACACTGAAAGTTAGTCCTTTACCTAATCAGACGGGAGACAAAAACTAAGACTCCTCTTTGTAGCTGAGAGACATAGTCAAGCTAACTTCCCAGCCCAGCTCTGTCGATCTCAAGCAGTGTGACTTCCAGTTTCAAGCCTCAGTTTTCCTCATCTACTAAATGGGTATAACAGCAATTATGGAGTAATTAAGATGATACTCAGAAATCTCCCACCAGCAAACACATCACAGATTCCTCAATAAATGCTAGTGCCTTGTACCAGGCCTTGGACTCCACAAGGACAAGGGGCCTGATATGGTGTTTTCAGAGGCCAGTTCAGGAGTAGAAGCTGTTGCATCAGCTCTGATGAACCTTAGAGGCATCAATCTGGCTCAGGGATGCTACTAGCAGCCCTGGTTAGGGACTTAGCCCTCAAGTGTCCCATGGCTCCGACCCCTCAGCTGCCCATTTAGCTCTGAGGGAGGTCCAGCAGGAGCCTAAACTGCTCTCTGGAACGGGACAGCCATTTCCTGCCAGGATACCTGACTCTACCATCTGCCCACCCACCCTTGGCAAACCCAACCACCCACATATAATATTATGGTTTGGATATGAAGCAACTCCCAAAGGATGAGGAGCTTCGTGTTGGTGTTACTGTCTTGGAAGACATGTCATGCTTGAAGGAAGCAGGACATTGACAGAAAGTCCCTCGGTTGGGGGGCACTTCCTCCCTCCCTCCCTACCCATCCCTTTCTCCTCCTCCCCTTCCCCTGTTTTCTCTATGCCATGTGGTGAGTAGCCTTAATCACAAGTTCTTAGTTTCATCATGATGTTCTTGCCTCACCACGGGCCCAGAAGCAATGAAGCCAAGGACTATAGGCTTTAACCACATGAAACTGTCAGCAAAAATCAGTAATTCCCTCCTCTAAGCTACTGCTCTCTCAGCTGCAGCTCCAGAAAGCTAATTCATACACATGTGCCTTCATCAACTGCTGCAGTTCTTTGCCCAAATACCTGGTCTTCACTGCCTTGGACCAGATTGAACCAGATATGAAAGAACATCCCCAGTGGAGCTGCACCCTCCTGAACGTCGTTCCCTACCCCAGCCCTGCCCCACTCCACGTTGCCCAGCCTCTCCTCAGGTAAGCTTGGCTCACTCCCCGTTCTGTGGAGATGTACCCAGTTCATTTCCACCACTGAGAATTTTTCCTGCCTAAAATGTCTCTCTAGAGGTTTTCTGCCTGCCCAATCCGACCTGGTAGCACAGATAGTGAAACAGTCTGGAGTTTTTAAGTTCTAGAAAGCATTAGAAGTTATAAAATACATGTGTTCCCACCATGCTCATCACTCCAAAATATATTATCGATAAGTTAAAGACATAAATGTTTAAATTAATATTTTACTTGTATATATTCGTTGGGCACAAAGTTCAAGGGTACAACATAATGCTAAAATAAGGGCAATTAGCCTTTCCACCCACTTACATGTTTTCAAATGCTTTTGTATTGATACATAATAACTACATATTTACACAAGGTACAGTGTGACATCGAATACATGCATACAATGTGATCAAATTCAATTAATTAATGTTTCCTTATCATTACTTCAGCTTGGTGCTCTCTTGTTTTTAAATATGTAATAATATGTAATAGGTTATTATGAACTGCATTACAGAATACTTTTCCTTCTTACTGTGTTGTCCAACCTCTCCTTCCCTGTTGTGGTAATTTCTTACCCCATTCAGCCTGTTTAAGACACACACAACTCAGTTATTATATTTATATGCTATATGTCTGGATTGGGAGATCACTATACTAATTTATCCCTCAGCTGTGAGAACCCTTGCTACTTTCGGCTTCTTCGGGCCATGTGGTTTTGTTCTATCTTCCTTCCTCCTCCTCTTCCTCCACCTCTCTGAGACCTCCTGCCCTACCTTTTCCTTCCCCTGTCCATCACTGGCTTTAGCCTTTACTTGACCAGTCAGAGTGGGGAGAAGGTTCAGTACGATCACTTGAGTAGGGGCAGTCCCTCTTGAGGAAGCAGGATTAACCTCAAAATACACACAGCACCAGAGCAATGTACAACACTTCCCCTCGTCCGTCCTAGGTAACCACTATTCTACACCCAGATGGACCTTGTTAGAAAACATGGGCAAGTTCTCTTCTTACAGCAGAGAAGACCTTCCAAAGCACAATAGAAAACTCAGCACTCCACCCATTTCCTCCAGGGGACTGTCTGTAACACACCGTGTCACCACCACCTTCTCCTAAAGTCTGCTCACCCAACAGAGGAAGGAGCTTCGTTTCCCAGCACCCTCGTCCCAATGCGGTTCTGAACTGAGTCCTTTGGTGAGAAACCCTATAGGAAAGGAGAGATAGAAGAAATGAACGTGCACTGCCTTCTAGAAGCAAGTGGAGTCAGACACCAGCAAATGTGAGATGGGGTCCCTACCAAGCTCTGGAGATCCACCTGCCTTGCACTGCACCACAAGCTACATGGAGCAAACTGCTCAGGGACCTCTGAGGGCTACAGCAGATCCTATGAGCTATACAAGCCACCCACTTTCATGTTATGCCTCAGATACCAGAGTCATTTTCTCTGCCTCCTGTCCCCCAGATCTTCCACAATTGTGTGAGAGCCCTTGCTGCCATTATTAAAACAGTTAACATTGGAGCCACATAGAGAGGCTACCCTTTCCTGACTAACCCTCGCCTGATGTATCGTATGTATGTCATACATCATTAGGGGATGTCTTGGAAGAAAAACCAGGAGACAAGCCAACAGAACTACAAGAAGTACTGAGAATATTTGGCTCTTGAACATTCTGTCGTGTGAACATTCTTAAGAACTGTACTTTAACAGTAGAACATTACTCTGCCATGAAAAATAAGATCCTTTGGAATCAAAGGTCATTATGTCAAGTGAAATGAGCCAGGTGCAGAAAGACAAATCCCACATGGTCTCACTCATATGTTAAAAGTAACTCTCATAGGAACTGAGGTAAAATGATGGTTTCCAAAGTCTGAGGAAACCAGGAGAAAGAGGTGTGGGAACAGTTGGACAATAGGTACCAAGTCTGTTGGCTAAGAGAAATACATTCTGGTCATCTTTTGTATAGTACTGTGACAATAGATAATAAACAGCATATTTCAAAAAAGCCAGAAGCAAAGATTTTGCATCATTTTTTTTTTTTTACCAAATATCAGTGTTTGCAGAGACATATTGGTTTATCCTGTCTTTAACATTACATGCTGTGTACAGGTACCAACACACGCTAGCCCGTAACTGTGTATAAGTCTATGCATCAAAATTAATTTAAAAGAAACCACTAGTAAATTAAGTGAAATTGCACATCACTCTGAGATCCCAGTGAGGGAAGCCAACAGAGCAGGGGCCTGCTCTCTTCCCTCTGTCTGCTCTTATGTCCTCACGGAACTTAAAATGAATTAGAAGCAGGAAGAGATCCTAACAAAAATATTTTGGGATAATATATGTCGGATGCCTTGAAGATGAATTCCCTATGACCATTTGTGCTTAAAGCTGCTACCCGGAAGGATGAGGCGGAAAGTGCACTGAGCTCGGCGTGCCTCTTTGTCTTCCAGTGCAGGATTACTTAAGCTTCAGGTTCGAAGGTTTTATGTTACAGAACTAAAGTGCCTACTGACTTGGTTGATAAATTCTCAAGATTGATTTGGCAGCTCTTCTATCCTCCTGCTAATTGAAAAAGAATTAACTAAAGGCAGATTCTTGGTTTCCTGTTGCTGCAACAAAAGACCTGTGGCCGGCACTTCATGAAGAGGTTTATAGAGCAGGCATCTTTCTTTGTCTTGAGGCTCTGTTCCCCTATTCATCTGCTTTATCTTCCCTTCCTCTCCATATACCTTCCAGATGGGCAAGACAGCTCTGTCAACAATGTCTAACTGGGGCAATTAGAGTCTCTGCCACTACAGAGAAATGGGTTCAATTTTCAAGACCCTAAGTCCAAAGTCCTAGGAAAGCTCCACATGCAAACCAGAAGCCCCCTTGGGCCAATCAGGTGTAAGAAAGGAAGAAAAGGCATGTTGTACAAAATGGCTTACTAAGTAGATATGGCAGAGGACATCTGGAAACTTCCAGAAGAAAGGCCAATACTTAATTTAACGCTCAATTCTACCCTCTCCCTCATGTGCAGCCCTTCCAGGAGTCCCCTTGAGACTGTTTCCCTTCCTGATTCCCTCTGTTCTTTCCTTGAGGCTCTCTACTTCCCGGGCCACACAAGTTCACAGCATGTTCTAGTCTATAGACTGTTTCAAGCTAATCTTAACTCCTACTATTACAGCATCACAGAGGGTATGGTAGGTTCCAAGTGGGGGCGCCACGCTGTCGTTTGACAACTACTGAGAGTCGTGCATAATCTGACCCTGTTCCCTGCTTGTAGTTTGCATTTAACCTCAACACAGTCCTGAGATTTTTGATAGGTCAGAGTCAATTCCTCTAGTGTCCTTGCAGCCCAAAGCAGGTGGAACTGACGCTACAGAAATGAGGCCCAGGCTTAGCTTGGATTGGTGATTACACACAGTCCTCCCCTGGACGTATGGAGGCAAGACAGCAGAGGACTATACGTGGTTTTAAAGGACTCCCTCATCACTACTGACAACCTAACTTAGAACATGTTCCTCCAACCGAGATTTAATAGCATTACCTTTCAATACAAATTGGAGCACAGTGATTGACAGGCATCCTCTGAGGTTAGTTCTTTTTACCTAATTAATGAAGAACAAAATCTAATATATTGAATGACTTGGTTATATACAGTCCAATTCCATGAGAATTTGGGGAATTTTCTCTATCTTCGTTATCGATTTGATCAGTCAAGACAGATTTGTTTACACTACTGTCATTAAAAAGTCCCCAGGACCTCCCTGGCTTTAAATATTGCATCTCACCTATACCCATGACTATTGTGGGTTGGCTAGAAATACAGGTTAACAGACACTCTGCCATCTGGATGTCCCGGACTGCAGTTATGAGGGGACTGGAAAGCAGCAAATGCCACTTGAGCAGATAAGACAGTCCATCTGCTGGTGGTAGATACCTGTCATCCCAGCACCTGGGAGCCAGTACAGGAGATCGGGAGTCCAAGTCTAACTTAGTCTACATGAGACCCTGTCTCAAAACAAAATGAAGCAGAAAGATTCTGCGCAGAAGAAACACCCATTCTACTTACAATGCTTCAGGCAAGTGAGCCATGTGGGCACACCAAGGAGGCCTAGAGAAGAAGCCTACCGTGATGAAATGCTGTCACAAAGTCCTAATGATAACTGCGACCTACTGTCTGGCCCTCTAGTATTCAGTTATTTTTGTTTATTCTCTCCTCAAGAGAAAGACTTCAAAATCCTCACCAAGCCACAGGTCAGGAACCTCTGGGTGGTGGTCTTCAAATCTCCATTAGGAGCTCATTGTTTGCACTGTAACAGAAAAACACAGAGTGGGTGGCTTAAAAAGAAGAGATGTTTCTCACAGTTCTGGAAGCCGCCAGTTCAGGATCAAGTTTGTCCTGCGGCCTCTCTCCTTAGCTTGCAGATAGCTGTCTTCTCTTTGTGTTCTCATGCGACATGTCGTCTTTCCTCTGTTGTTTTATCTTCTCATAAAGCCACCAGTCTCCTTGGACTAAGAGCTAGTCCTGTGATCTCATATAACCCTAGCTACCCTTTTAAAGTCACTGTTTCTAAATATGATTCCACTGGGGGTTCAGGTTTCACTCTAAATAGTGAAGGATGCAAAGTAGTCCACAGCAAGAAATGATGGGTAACAGAACTGGACCTGCATGGTCACCGAGTGTTCTGAAGACCATGAACCAAAAAGACAAGTTATCTACCTTCTATACACCCAGTCTGCAGAAGTGGACTAAGGAACACATACTTCCAAGAAACATTCAGATTTGAGAAGAGGGGAAGACAGAGGAAGGTTGAGTGGACAGCAACACGGGCTGTAAGCTTCTCTGAAAGTCCCTGAACAAACGATGACCTGAGGATGGTCATCGACCCTTAAATGTGCTCAGTGAGGGGAGCCGTGTTACCTGCCCTGTGGTCTCTGGCTTGCATTCCCATTATGCTCTGGGGCACATGCAAACTAGGTATCAAAGAACATCCTTGGCTTAGAGTCTGTACGGCTGTCTCATCTCATTTCCTGCTCCAAACTGATTCCGGTTTGGGTCATTTTCTGCCTCTTACACTTAGCCTTTCTTCACTCTGTCGGCTGGTTCCTTTGTAGGACACCTCTTACAATGGCTTCATCTGCTTTGTATCAGATGATGACAGTTCCATGTGCTAACAACCACACCTACAATTTTCTTCAAAGACCTCCTTGGCCTTTACTCTGGTACACTTTACTCCCTCGTAGCCTTTGATAATGATGGGCTGGCAAATGAAATATAATCAGGAGAGTGGTGTTTGAAGGTAGATGAGCAGGCTGTGCCCTTTGCAGCAAGGCTCAGCTTTAATGTATTTTTATTGCCAAGAGGCTCTCCCAATTTTACCCCCTACTGCTGGGCACCTGGTGTCAGTCTGCCTTTCTGCTTCACACTTCCCGTTAATTCCCGCTTGGAACCCAGCTAATTCTTTTGTGACCTTGTTTCTTACAAACACCTTGTCAAAGTCAACCAATTGAAAGCAAAGCACATCACTACTATTGCATTTCCTTCCTCCTTCCCTACAGCTACCAATTCACATATAATCGGCCTTCCAAGTCACTGGGGGCAACAGCTTAACCAAGGCTGTGCTGCTCAGTCACCTGTCATCCTCCAAGACATTGCAATGCTCTTTCCACAGCCTGCAGTTTGTCCTTCAAATCAATGACAAATTATGCTTCTCTAATTATGTTAGTACCCTGCTCCAGGTAGCAATTTATGAACTGGTCAGAATAAAACTAAATTCTCAAAAAATAAATAATGATTTCTTTCTCGAGTGACATCCTCATTATGAATTAGATGGAGGTGGAGAGGAGCCAACTTGGCTCTGTGTCATCTTCACTTAGGGGTACGACCTGACAAAGCCCCTACTATGACATAGTCCCTGTTATGGCCAGAAAATGTGACGGTAATTGGTGCATTAGAGCTTACAGACTTCTGATGACACTTTATCGGCCAACTCAAGTCACATGACCAAGTCTAATTTTGATAGAAAAGCACATTCTTACTTGTCCCTGGAAAGTGCAGTAGCAGAAGAGTAATAAACAGCCCAGGGTCTAACATTCTCTTTGGTGGTTTGTTTTAGATTGGGGTCCTTTGGAATAGCTCCAGACTTTCCACATATATCCATATATCCAAATAGGTCCACCCACCTTTGTCCATGCTTCTAGACACACATCTCCCAGCATGACCTCAACACCTAATCCCACTGGATTTCCTGATATTGTGTAAATAAAAATGCATGTTGTAACAATGTTGACAAAGATGGCTATGAAGCAAAATAGTTTCTTCACGATAGACCCATTCAGGAGCACCATGGAGCTGGCCATGTAGCATCAAACACACTGTTGAGGGGGGTGGCTTTCACCTTTAATAAGTGAATTCATTCTGAGTTGGGTTAACCTTTATTGCTCAGGAAATAATTCTCAACCTGGTTATTTTGAAAGATATGGACTATAGTATCTAAAGAATTATCAGTATCTGGAGAGGTCTACTCTGCTTCAGCATCCCAAACTGTCCGTTGTGTGCTTCTCTGATGAAGGGAGGCAGTTGGCAGTTGGTACAAAAATGCCCGATGTTTTCATGTAGATGACTGTACTGGCTGGTTTTGTGTCAACTAGACACAAGCTGGAGTTATCACAGAGAAAGGAGTTTCAGTTGAGAAAATGCCTCCATGAGATCCAGTTGTAAGGCATTTTCTCAATTAGTGATCAAGGGGGGAGGGCCCCTTGTGGATGGTACCATCCCTGGGCTGGTAGTCCTGGGTTCTATAGGAAAGCCAGCTGAGCAAGCTAGGGGAAGCAAGCCAGTAAGTTAACATCCCTCCATGGCCTCTGCATCAGCTCCTGCTTCCTGACCTGCTTGAGTTCCAGTCCTGACTTCCTCTAGTATGAACAGCAGTGTGGAAGTGTAAGCTGAACCCTTTCCTCCCCAACTTGCTTCCTGGTCATGATATCTGTGCAGGAATAGAAACCCTGACTAAGACAATGACTTATCCCACTGTGGAGTCTTTTCATTCTCCGTTTGACTCACATCAGTTATCAATGTGGAGTTGATCATTTTCCCTTCTGCACAATGCTAAGGGAATTGATTTCAGGAAATAATTTCTCCCAAATATCACCTTTGTAATCTACATGGAGAGGATTTTACTCACTTAACAATAGAACACCAAACCTATATTCCTTAACACTCAGGGCGTGGTCTTTATTCATTGATGCTACTACTAGAATATGGTATTATCAGTGCCCTTCTTGGTATAATACTGTGTCCTGGTTTTCCCTGTAGAGTACAGGAAGCTCACACTTGTACCTGGGTTACCCTCACATTCATGACTTAAGAAACACAACGTGGTCTCAGCTCTGTTGCTAAGTGCATTATGAAAACCGAATGCTTGTTACATTGTCCAGAACAACTTTCCTGTCTTATTTACTTCAACATCATTGGGCACACACTCAAGAAAGATAACGCTCCATGGTTATGTCTTCTCTGGGAGTTGCAAACAAGACTCAGCCAGCCTGCTGAGCACATGGGTATTCCAATGTGAGGCAGAAGCTGTGCTGCTCACTGAACAGAATGAACCGCAGCTGCTAGTTTAGTTCTGGCTCGAATCACAATTTGTGACTTCTGCCGTCTCCACGGGCTGGTTAAAGTTCTGATTCATGCATGAACCACTCAGGACATATGGGGTAGGCAACTCAGCTAGGTCTGCAGCTTTCTAGTCCAATTTCATCAAGTGCAAGAAAACAGGCTTCTGTTACCATAGCTATTTTCTGAAGATTAGTTAGCACCTGCGTTTAAACTCACATAGTTTTCATCTTCCAAAATAGAATCTGACTTACTCCTAGTAAAAGTTATAGTTATTAAAAATACCTTCCCAGTTATAGACCTTAGGATAGACCTGATATTGTTTTTTGTTTTTGGTTTTGGTTTTTGGTTTTTGTTTTTTTTTGCTAAATGGTCAGCTGACAAGAGTTTTCTTCTAAGCATTTTTATGTTTATACCAGAGACCTGGGCCACTCACAACCTTGTTTACAGAAGCTTCTTTTTGCACTGGGCAGCAATCCGTACGCAGAGGGGTGCATTATTGGTCAAAGGGCTGAGTGTTCTGGGTCACTTTTCACACAAAGGTGGGGTAACATCTGAGAAGAAGAGGCAGAAAGAATGCAGAGCAGGAAGCTGGAAGGAGTGCTGTCTCCCGGACATGATGGAGCTGTTACAGTCATGAATCACAACAGGAGAGTTGCCTGCACAAGACCTACACAAGATCAAGCCAATCAAAACTCCTAGCATGGTGGGGTAGATGATCTTCAAGCCCCTCCCCTTCTCTCTCTCTCTCTCTCTCTCTCTCTCTCTCTCTCTCTCTCTCTCTCTCTCATGTGGCCACCAGGCAGTTTCTCATGCCCCAGCAGATGGCATCACACCATGTGCATATGGTCAGTATTAACTGGACTTAGTGGGTTATAAAAAATAAGAATGCTTTTAAAAGATTTGGGAAAAGGAATGTTGAAGGGAACATGGGAGGAGCTGTGGTGGGGAAACGGAAGTAGATATGATCATACTCCATTGTGTGTATGGATAAAATTCTCAAGACTAAGGATTAAAGAAGACAACTTGTTAAATAGTCCTGCCTGGCCGATGAGATGACTCACTGTGTAAAGGCACTTGCCAGCAAACCGTGAAGGCGCTCAGTTCAATTCCTGGGACCCACAAGATGGCAAGAGAAACCAGTTGTCTGGCATCCACAGGCACACTGGGGCACCCACACCCTTTAAACAAAGGCTTAGACAGTTCCCTGCCTCGCCTCATATGCCTCTGAGAACAAGCCCTGAGTCTGTGCTCTCAAACCTTCCCACAGCCGTGCCCTATAGGCAGCTGGTGGCAGTGTCCAAAGGCAGACAGGAAGCTCTGCCAAACATGTCTGTTGCTCCTTCCATTCCTGTTCTCTTTGGTGTGTGATAAATTTTGTGCAGATAATTACAGCTATTCTGGTAAGATGGTAAATACTGGCTCAAGTGTTTATACCACTGGGGACGTGTACCACCTAGATCAGAAACAAAGTGTGCCCATTAACGAAGAATTTAATATGAAAAGATCACAGTCCTCCAATATTATTGCCTTTGAAATGCAGATAGTAACTAACACATCAGACCTAGGCAGCCATAGGAAGTGTTGAGGTTTATGAAACCCCCAGAACTGAGGGAAGAGGCCTCCAAGAGGTCCCAGGCCTCTGTGGGTGTTCCTGGGAGGTCAGTAGTCAACAGGGCTAGTTCCAGACACGTTGAGAAACTGCAATGTGAAGACAAGCATTGCTTCAGAAAGATGAACGCAGGAGTCACTGGACTCCAGGGTCAGGAAGAGGAAACAGGGAGGAGGTGGCTCTTCCTGCACCAGGCTTGCAGCCTCTCTTCAGTGCACATCTTGGCAGGATCGATGAGGAAGCAGCTGGTAGAGCAGCAAAGTGTTTGCAGTCTGTGAATGGGCAACACCAGCCTGAGGAGAGGAGGTGAGGAGGGAGCCAGGAGGCAACACTGAGTGGCTACCACACTTCCTCTCTGCCCCAAAGCAGTCTTGTGTGATACTCTAGGAAAACAGCCATGGCTTTCATTCCCTGGCTTCATATGACTCCACCAAGCAATTCAGAGGTTTGACTAGCCACTGGCCTTGGCTGTAACCAGCCAGGGAGACAGGAAGCAAACACTGGTACGACCAGCTTTCCCGTGCCAATGCAATTTTCTATGACCTTGGGCACGCCACTTTTTCAGTTGCCTGTTATTTAACATGAAGAAATTGGATCAAATGGTCTTAAAACTCGTTCCAATCTGTAATTCTTGGAGATAAATATGGAGAAGTCCACCTGTTGTCAGGGTTGTTTTGTGGAAGAGGGGATCCTAATGCCATGAGCTCCTGAGGTTCAGAAGAAACAAAAGGTGGGTCGTGAAAGGACAAAAGACCTGACAAAGATGTGGGAGAAAGAAACAAAAGTTAGAACAGGGCCACAGTGGAGGCAAGCCGCTAAGTCCAGCATTCTGGAGGCAGGGCAGACAAAGCTATGTGTATCTGAGGCTAGCCCAGTCTACATACAAAGTTCCAGATCAGTCAAGGCTACATACATAGTAAGAACCTGTCTCACAAAAGAAAAACAAAAAGAAGAGGAGGAGGAAGAAAACAAGGACGAAGAGGAATAGGAGCAACACAAAGATGCCAAAGAGGAGCTATGGGTGTTTAAAGGGAGGAAGCACACAGCAAGAGCCTGCCCGGCATCTCTGTGACTCTGACCATGCGTGACGGCTCCGTAATGGCTTCTAGTGGCTGGGACTTGGAAGCTCCGTGTGTACTATAATTCCTGCATAGGCTGGAGACAGAATGGGCGCCAGCCCACTTCAAGGAAAGCCAGCCATCTGTAGGAACGAGTTAGAATCCTGGTGCAGAGACCTAATCTTCTCTTCCCTCGGGGCTGTAAAAATGGAAGATGAGAGGCCTGTGCATATTGCCATCTGCCACAAAGCATTTCTTGACATCCGACTCCCTTCATATAGATGAAATACTTCGTGCTTCTTGGCAGAGTGGTATTATTCCAATGCGTACGTATAACTCACTCCCACGCTGTGGGACGAATTGCTTCTGACTGAATCACAGAAAAGGCAGGTGACAGTGCCATGGCTGGACTTTGTGTGTGTAAGGAGGACATCAAAACACTCTCCCCCATACCTCTCCCTAGACCACGGTTACAAATCACCTGGTAATTAAATATCCTCTTCAAGGTATCGTGGCCGGTCTAATGAGGGCCAAACCCATCATAACAGACTGTTAATCTGAGCTGGAGGGTCTTTTTTCCCTTTGTTTCACTTTCAAGGATTTTTATTGCTATAAGATATTTGGTTATACTCTTTATTAGGCTGATAAGTTTTGAATTGCTTTTCATTTTATTATCACATTAGTTCCTTCTTAATGGTTTTACTGGAACTCAGAAGTCGTCTCCCGAGTTTTAATAACCTCTCTTTTTTTCAGTACTTATAGTCATGGAATTAATTGTATAGAATCATGATCCTTCAGTGAATGTGTCACTGGGCCAAAAAAAGGGAAATTCAGTAAGAAGAATTGGACCTTGAAGAGTGATTAACGATTCATCCTGCTGCAGATTTCTCGCTTGCAGACTTTCATTCGCCTTGCAGAGGCCTTATTTCCCTCTCTACCTTAAGAATTCCACTCAGACTAAGTATTTCAGAATCCTCTGAAGTGGGGAACAGTAAAATCAACTGTTTAGGCATCAGCTAAATTGTTTTTAACCTATGAAAGGGCTTCTCTCACCTACCTCAGAGTACTCTCTTTGTGGGTGGCTGTGTTTAACGGATGGTAACAATAGTACGTACGGGAGGGAATCGCCATGTTATCAGTAACCAAAGTGTCTTTGCGCCTTATTTTCCTGCTAATTTTCCTTGCTCTATGGTGATAATAATTCTCCTAAGAATAAATACCTACTAACTAGAATACTGAGGCCAAATCTTCTTTACTAAATCACAATTTAATTAATATAAATTAATACTGAAAGAACAAATGTCAGCTGCAAAAGGCTCTGAAAGAGCATATAATTTACATAATTTCTTGGATATTGTCAAACAATGAGAGTGTCAAGTGGAAATAGTCAAGTTTTCCAAAACGAACAAATAATTAAACACCAGATTATGGAAATAAAAGTTGGGAAAATTAAAATTATAGCTACCAAATAAATCACCATCAAGCAAATAAATATTTTTCATGATTAGAAACCTTTATTTTTACCAGTACATAACTAGATATACAGATAGAAAGATGGATGGATGATAAATAGATACTTCAGTTAACATCTCTCCAGCAGCAACAACTGAGAACATTACCTCATGGCAAAATCTCCCTTCTAAATCTAACCCATAATGGATGCTCAATAAATGTCTACCAAATGAGTGGGTTTGTTCAATTAATGGATTTAATCAGATAAAAGGAACTGAGCCCATCAAAAATAACTCCTTGGTCTGACAAAGCTGAAAGTTTTTTGGGCAATCAATTATTAACAAAGTTTATCTTCCAGGATCTGAGTTATTCCTAAAGATAAGTAAGCACAGTATTAAAATGAGAACCAAATTAAAACAGGATTATTAACATTGCCAAAAGTGCATATAACCATATTGCTTCACTAGTGGATTTTACAAAATGCTTAAAGAATAATTAACTTGAATACCTTAAAACTTCTACAAAATAAACATCAAGAATATCAAAACGTCCAGGCAGGGTGGCTTATGCCTGTAATCCCAATCTTTGGGAGGCTACCGGCTGCAGAACTACCACAAATTCAAGGCCAGACTGACTACGTACTGAGTTCCAGGAACGCACGGGCAGAGAGCGAACCCCTGGTTCATTAAACAAAACACAAGTCTATCGAGGAAGAGGAAACCCTTCCAAGCTCATTCTGAGTCCAGCATTAGCCTAATACCAAAAGGAGACAAAGTCGCCATGAGACTAGAAAACTACATAGCCTTTACAACTACATTCACAAATCCTAACTAAGCACTAGAATACAGAAACATGCAAAAGTTACTCCCCATAACCAAGTACTATCTATCCTAAGAGCACAAGACTGATTCAATACATGAAGAACTACCAAAGTAATACATCATAGGGACAGAAGGGGAAACACACACACATACACACACACACATACATACACACATACACACACATGCACACATATATACATACACACACATGCACACACATGCATACATACATACACACACATGCACACACATACACACACATGCATACACACATACAAACATACATACACACATATATGCACACACATACACATACATGCATACATACATACATACATACACACACATACACACAAACACACATACACACATATACACCCATGCACACCCACGCATACATACACACACATGCACACACATACACACACATGCACACACACACACATACATACATACACACACATACACACATACACACACATGCATGCACACACACACACACACAGTTACTCCACATCTTACTCTATAAAAAATAATTAACCCAAAGTAGATCACAAACCTAAACGCAAAACTAAAGGTATAAAATTTCTCAAATTAAATATACCAGAAAAAGCTGTGACCTTGACAAAGATTTCTTAGACTTACCAACGCACAGTTCAATTATTTCAAAATTTTAATTAGCCAGGCAGTGGTGGCGCACGCCTTTAATCCCAGCACTTGGGAGGCAGAGGCAGGCAGATTTCTGAGTTCGAGGCCAGCCTGGTCTACAGAGTGTGTTCCAGGACAGCAAGGGCTACACAGAGAAACCCTGTCTCAAAAAACCAAAAAAAATATTTTTTTAATTAAATTTTAACTATCAAAATTTAAAACCCCTGCTCTGCAAAAAGACAATGTTAAGTGATAAAGAGAAATACCAGACAGGGAGAAATATTGGCAAAACACAAGCCTGATAAAGAATTCGTCTTCTAATTAAAGACCTATCAAAGTTCCATAAGAAATAAATAATCCAAAAATTTAAAGATGCAAAAACTTTGCACAGCTATTTCACTCGAGGCAGCCAAAGCATATGAGATGTTCCACCGTGTATGTCACATCATGAGGTGGTCATTGTACATCAGGAGAAGGCAGGAGAATCCTCTAGAAGGACAGGTCAGGAGGGCTGAGGTGGGAGCATCTCCACTCTCCCAAGCCGCTAGACACAGTCTGCTGCTTTCCGATAAAGCTGGCATGTCCTGAGCAACCTTGCTCCCAGTCGTTTTATTTGTAATCATCAAAAAAAGCAAAAGAAAAGAGAAGAGTGTAGCTCTTTCTACTGATGTAGGTCAGCAAAATGGAGCACACCCACACTGGGCCCTACTCAGTAGCATGGAGGAATCTCAACGCATGGGCCTCAGAAGGAGCCAGTTCAGAGAGCTCATCTCTGTGACAGCACTCGTGCAGCTCGGACAAGGCAAAGCACAGGCGCAGAAAACGGACCAGTGACTGCCAGGCAGGACCTGGCGACGGGTGCCATCTTCAAAAGGACACGACGGAATCTTGTGAATAATGGATTCATTCTGTCTTAATTGTGGTGCTAATCACATGACTCTGAGTTGTCAAAACTCACAGTGCTGTGAACTAAATGGTGTGGATTTTTCCATGTCGATTATAGCTGAAATGTTAAAGTGTATGGCTTTTATATTTTACTACAATCGCCTTCAGATGTGAGGTTACACTTCTGTAGTGTTTGTATATGTTGCCATTATCAGGCTATGCACGGAAGATATTCCAATTTCTTAGGATGGACTATTAGTTTTTCTGAACAAAGGACTGAAGACTGACAGAAAAATATCAAGCTTGCTCTGAAACCTCCTCCTGCTGTGGGAAAAAGGATGTTCTGAAATTGCAAATTGCTGTCCCTCCTTTCCCTTCCCATTCAAGCCGAGCATAAAACCTTCTTTCTTGTTTGTGTTCTGGCAATCGTTCATTTATTTGCTTTATCATAATCATCTGAATTGTTTCATGCGTGCTGGCAGTTTGCAGGATCTGGCCAGTAGTCATATGGACGATCTGAAATCTCTGTTTATCGATATCAGTCTGGACATAATCTACTGTGTTTGATAGCAGAGCGATGCTTTCCGCTCAAAATAAAAAAAAGCAGAACCATCTGTTTTCCCAGAAACTCTCCCTGTGCAGGATCAAATTCCATGTCTTAAGTGGCACCAACTTTTTAAAAAGAAAAAAAAAAGACATGAAGAAGTAAACGGCAAACAACAACAACGCACAACCCCCCACACGTGCGCCGACTGAGCAAGCTGGGCAAACATCCATCTACTGCACACTTATCTCGTCCGGAGAAGAGCTGAGCACCCCAGCGGCTCCTCTTTGCTTCTAAGCACTAATGGGGGAAATGGTTTCCTTTCATTTACTGAAAACAACAGAGATGCTGTATCAGCAGACAGGCCACGACACAAAACACACAACAAAAAACCAAGATGCTGCCCAGCACATTGCGAGCAAAACAAAGAGGTTTCCTTAGGGCCTAAATTTTGCAATCTAAAGTTGAATTCCGAAAAAGTAAACTGTGGAAGGAAAGAGCCTCCCCCGGGACAGAAAGAGTGTGCACACAGACAGAGGACCAGACACACACACTGAGGTGGCACCAGGCTGAATGTCAGGGAGAGGAAGATAAAAGCAGCCTGGATTTTCACCAGATGAAAAACTGTTAAGTAGAAGAGAATTAGTTATGTGTAAATAAAAGCAGGAATATAGCAAATATGAAATTCATACTTCTCTTGGAATATACTACCCCAGAGTACATATTTTAATTAACATGACAAAGGAAAAATGGTTAGTAGAAAAACATTCTCCTAGTTAATCATTTGTTAAAAGGAAATTTTTATATAAAAATTCCAAATTTCAGGCCAGCTTGCTGCCAAAGCTACCAGCCTGAGATTGACACACACACACACACCCCCGAATCTACAGGATGAAAGAAGAGAACCAAATCCCATGAGTTGTCCTCTGACCTCCACGTGCTGGCATGTACACTACACAAAATGAACAAATTAACAGAATTTTGCAATTATACATTCCTGGGACTAGAGAGATGGTTGAGTGGTTAAGAGCACTAGCTGCTCTTCCAGAGGTCCTGAGTTCAATTCCCAGAAACCACATGGTGGCTCATAACCATCTGTAATGAGATCTGATGCTCTCTTCTGGTGTGTCTGAAGGCAGCAACAGTGTACTCACATACATACATAAATAAATAAATAAAAATTATGAATTCCTAATTTGAGTCCATTTTCTCAGGAAAAAGCTAATGCTGCCAGAACTCTGTCTTTGTTAGGATTTTATTGCTGTGAAAAGACACCATGACCAAGGCAACTCCTATAATACAGACAACATTTAATTGGGGCTGGCTTACAGGTTCACTTCTTTATCATCAAGGCGGGAGCATGACAGCATCCAACAGTCATGGTGCAGGACGAGCTGAGAGTTCTGTCTTCATCTGAAAGCCGCTAGGAGAAGACTGACTTCCAGGCAGCTAGAACGAGGGTATTGAAGCCCACGCTCACAATGATACACCTACTTCAACAAGGACACACCTACTTCTACAAGGCCACACCTCCTAATAGTGCCACTCCCTGGACCAAGCATATACAAAACATCACAAACTCCATGGTATAAGAAACATTTAAAAAGCCGAACAAGTAGTAAAATGTATTCTAACTAGGGATTCTTAACCCACAGAGGGACAACACTGCTGTTACCTGCCTATGTGGATAAGGCTCCCAAGTTCTACTGGCAGCTTGAGATGTACCCTGCTCCAACCCCACCCCGAGCTGCATCTGTGTGCCTTCAAGAATTAACCTGACTTCCTATTTACCCTGTCCACAACTGTAAGCTCACTCAAACTCCTTCCTCACCAACCTACACATCTTTCATTTTCAGCTCCACTCATTGCTCCTTCTCTCTGTCAACCTGGATAAAGAAGTGAGCAATAGTCACTCCAAAGTCTGGATGCTCTCCTGCCCTGAGATTTCCTCTGCTGAAGGAACTAGTTAGTCCATTACTTTTTAATTTAGCCCGAGTCTGTTTCTTGAGACAGGCAGCATTCAGCCAGGTTCTTTGTTGGAATATAGCACAGATGGCCTGTCACTCCTCCCTGATGAGAGTTCTTGTTCCCCTCTGAAACCTCACAAACCACGTCTTCACCATCTGTGTCTCTCCACACTCTGGCCTTCTAAACCCCACCCCTACAATGGCCTATTAACCTCTGCTTACAGCAGTCTGTGTCTTTATTACCCCAAAGCTCTAAACTCTCCCACATCCCAGAACCTATTTCAAAGATCCAAATTCTACAATAAGAATTTATCATTTATCACAGCAATTAACCCCACTTCTGGTAACAATTTTCTATACTGGCTACTCACACACACACACTGTGAAAAAGGCCTCACAAGGCAAGAAGGGTTTATTGTGGCTCCCAGGGTGAGGGTACTGCCCATCACTCTGAGGATTATGTAGCAGCTAAGGCTTGAAGCAGCTGGTCACAGCACACCTGCAGTCACCAAGCACAGAGAGGCAGATGCCGCTGTCTGTTCACTCTCTGGCCTTTGTTTACTTTTGGTTTTTTTCTCAGCCCAGGACTTCACTCCATGCAACAGTTCTGCTCACATCCAGGATGGGTCCTCAGTTAAAACTCTCTGGAAACATCCTCACAGATATATCTAGAGGATTTTTCTCTAGATGATACTCAATCCAAGTTGATGATGAGGCTTAACCATCACACTCCCAAATGCACACGCTGACCTCTAACACCCAGTGTCTCAGAGTCTGACACTGTTTGTAGATAGGTTGTCTTAGGGTTTCCATTGCTATGAAGAAACACCATGACCAAGGCAACTCTTATAAAGACAAACATTTCATTGGGGCTGGCTTACAGTTTCAGAGGTTCAGTCCATTATCATCATAGCAGAAAGCATGGCAGCATGCAGGTAGACATGATGCTGAAGACGGAGCTAAGACTTCTGCATCTTGATTCGAAGGCAACCAGGAGAGACAGGCATCTTCAGGACGCTAGGAGGAAGCTCTCTTCTACAATGGGTGGAGCCTGAGCACAGAAGGAGACCTCCAAAGCCCCGCCTCACGGTGACACACTTCCTCCAACAAGGCTACACCTCCTAATAGTACCACTCCCTATGGGTCAAGCATATTCAGACCACCACATAAGTTAGAGGTGAATAAGAGCTAGGGAGATGGCTTAAGATGCTCAAGGTACAGTGTTCCCGGGCAAGCACAAGGACATGAGTTTGAACTCCTAACATACATCTAAAGACTAGGCATGAAAGTTAACAGCTGTAACACTAGTACCAAGGGGCATGGCGAGGACAGAGATAGGAGGACACCTGGGACTTGCTGCCAAGTTTAGCCAAATCCATAACTTAGGTTCAGTGAGAAACTTTGTCTCAAGAGATAAGGTGAAGAAAGCCATAGAAGAGCACACTGAACATGAACCTCTGACTTCCACAGGAATATACACATGACAGCACATGGGCATGCATAACCCCACATGCACATAACCCAGACACACAGACACACATGCACACATTCGCGTGCGCGCGCGCGCACACACACACACACACACACACACACACACACACACACACACACACACACACACGATGAGTAAGTTTAAATGGGGTGATCAGAGTGAATCCTAATCCAATCTGTCTGGCTTCCTTATTAGGAGGACAGACTAGGGTGAGGACCCAACAAGAAGGTATCTATCCATAGCCACAAACAGAAACCTCTGGAAAGACCAATCCTGTAGGTACTTGGACTTTCGACTCCAGTCTCCGAGGTGAGGAGTACATCTCTGATGTTTATCCCCAAGTCTGTATATATTGTCATGGCAGGTCCAGCTCATAGACACATGCACGTGATGCTGATTTTCAAATATGGGTGGTGTGTTTGCACTGGAGTGTCTGAGAGCAAGGGAAAACTATAAAGCAGTTCTGTTCCAAGAAGATACTGCTTCTTCGCTAACCTTCTTGAAAGTGGGGAGCAGAAGGCAGTTAGATCTGTAGTCTTATCCTTCAGGCAGATGCCTTCAGTTAAGGACCACCCTTGGCCTACCAAAGAGATGCCTGAGTCAAAGAGGCTTAGAACCCAAGCTTCGGAGCTACTCAGACGCTGGTAATATCTGAGCTCATGGAGTCAAAGGGATTGGCTCATAGCAGCAGTGCCTTCCCCATGGCCTGGCCAAGAAGTGCAAATAAGGAAAACGTGTGTCTTTACTGTCAGCCAGGATCAAGAGGTTAGTTAAGCACGGAATGTGCCTTGCCAAATGTGTCACTGCCTGCCTGCCTTAGTTTATCCAAAAGAGAAATGCCACGACTACACTGCAGAATTCACATATTCTTTCCCCATATTTCTGAAACAAGGTCTCATGTACTGTAGGCTGTCCTTGAATTTACGATGTGGCTGAGTATGACCTTGAATTCCTGACCTTCGATCTCTATCTCCCAAGTGTGGAATTACAGCTGTGTACCCCCACATGTGAAATCCCCCTGTGTGTAAGGCCTGTGGTGGACAGTTAACATGACAGCAATCATTGTCAGTTTTTCAGCTACAGATTTCTCATCACTAACGTGTTCAGGAAGAGAAACCTCACATGGGCCTTCTTTGCCCTTTTAAGCTGCCGTGGGTATGCAGTGTGGTATAGGAGGATTGCAAAAGAATGTGACATTTCTCCGTTACAAATGAACTGTTCAGTCTTACCAAGATCAAATTTATGTTAAAGAGATTCTTTGACAAAATGCAACCATCCTTGAAGATAGCATTAAGTAATCTAACACTTAAGTGGAAATGTGAACAAGAGGCCATGTGATAAAATGATCTGTAGCACACTAGGGACCAGGCAGAGGACAGAAGCAAGATGACAAACAAGCAGAAGCTTTGCCTGCCTTGTGACTTTGCCAACTGCTACTTACAGGGATTTAGTCTAATGCCTTCGGCCACACTGTCCTTCTGCTGTCACCTTTCTCTCTCTCTCTCTCGCTCTCTCTCTCTCTCACACACACACACACACAAACTGCAGAGTTGAATTTAAAGCAAACCCTGTAAGACCCCACTACCTAATGTATCCAGCAAACTTGCAGAGATGTGTGCAGTTTTCTGAGACTATTCTGGAGCTTGGGTTTTCATAACAACTTGGAGCTGCCGCCTGTTTTCCATCCTGCAATATGACAGAGAAGAAAGCTAACTCAGTGTCTCCCTTCCATCCTTGGATTAAACCTGGAGATCAATGAGCCATTGTTTGATCAATCCTTCCTGGATAATGTTCACGCCATAATATTAAATTAGAAAAATAAGACATCTAATTTCCCCACCTATAAAAGTTATATGGTCCTTTTGTTCATGTTCAATTTGCATCAGTTCATTGAGCCACAAGTGTGCCGCTTCCAGGAGACTCATAATGTGTCATTATTACAGAGCACTTCAATGTAAAGGAAGGTGTTCTGCCTAAGAGGCCTCTCAACCCACTAGAGGGTTCTAAGCAGAGAGGCATTATTGTGTTATTTAGATGCAGCCACCCTTTCCTTCACACAAATATCCACCTTCCTATTTAAGCATATGGCCCACACTGTCTTTAAGGATAGTAAGTTCTCTGTGCTTAATACCTGTTTGGGAAAGTGCTATTTTCATTGGTTCTAAAAATTACCTGTTTTCTAAATGGAGACCTTCCGGGAACAGTTCACTTAGTCTTAGCCAAGAAGGGCAGACTAGGCTCTGTTCCCAAGGGCCTCTGGTCCTGTGGGCTGGCTCCTTTCACTTAGGACCATGACATGCTCAGAAGTCTACTGACTTGTCCTTCCAATGAGCACTGAATTTCCTCTGACCTTGGCCTCTAGTCCTTAACTCTGATGTCTGTGCCCAGTCTTCATGTTCTCTAATCCAACATGGAGTCCAAGCAGCTCCTTTGTGCCAACCAACAGTCCACCAGCCAACAGTATGCACAGATTCAGATACTCAGTACTATTCCAATCGACCGAGGAGGTTTGGAAGGATGCCTGGTCTCCATGTGGTTGCTCTCTTGACAAGGCTGGGAGTGGTCAGTGTCCCTTAAGGGAGGGTGAGGAACCATTAGTGAACTACACTGACAAGAGGATTCAAAAGCTGTGTCTATGGGCCAGCAAAAGGCTCAGTGAGTAAAGGCCTTGTCACCGTGCCCAGTGATCTGCATTTGATCCCTAGCATCCAGATGGTAGGAGAGAATTGACTCCTACAAGTTGTCCTCTGACCTCCACCTGTGTAATGTAACTCCCAACTCCCCCTGGTGCAAACACACACACACACACACACACACACACACACACACACACACACACACAAATGTAAAAGGTGGTTTTTAAGTGAGCTTTGTCCATTGTAGCTAAACCACTTCCCAATAGTTTAGAGTGCAGCATTCCTGAGCTGTTCTGGTATAATTTGACTTCATTCATCAGCATACCAACATTGTGACCACTTTGTTTTGCAAAATTTTTAGAAAAAAAAAACAGTCTTGAGAAACTTGCGTTTGTGGGGATGGGCGGTTTTGTCAGAATTACACTCCACCTTATATTGACCTTAGAGGTCTGTTCAAATGATTCAAGAGGTCCTATGAAGAGTGGGGGGGGGGGGGGGGG
>CM052716.1:7440416-7459334 GCA_028551405.1 Uromys caudimaculatus
TCCTCAATGCTCTCCCAAGCCAATCAGCACAGCCTAGCACCAGGGGCGGAGGAACACACTGGGGAGCTCAGGCTCACTAGCAAGGACCCCGTGGCCCAGAACATGTAGGAGTAGGGTTGCCACTGGGCCTCGCACATGCCAGGCAAGGGCTCTCCCAAGAGCTTTTAGCTTCTTTAGCTTTGAATTTTACCAAGTTGTCACTGGTCCCTGATCCCAATCTGTTTAGACATGAACCGTATTTCTGACATTTAACATAGGAGCTCTCCTGAACAAACTTGATCAGTGTCCTTAACCTAGTAACTGATAAAAATTCAAACTAGCCAGAAAGGAGAAGCCATACCACCTAATACGGAAGGTCCTTGTCACACTGTCTACCTAACAAAGCACCATCTTAAAGAATACTTTGTGACTTGGAAGAAGCTGGTCAGTACACTTCTATGATCTCTGAGGTCACAGCACCTAGCATCCATTAATTCTCACCACAGAAAAGGGGGAAAGGTAATTTATAAATGACTGCAGTTTGATACCTTTACAGAACATACATAAGAATCTGTGAAATACCTTCAAGGTCTCAAAGGCCCTACATGTCCTCACCACATATGTGTGGCAAGGTGCAGGGCTGACCCCTCTCAGTGGATCTGGAATATCAAAGCAGTAGCTAGAGCAGAAGGTGAGAGCAAGAGTCAGACAGCAAGGTCTGTGCTCCCAGTGAGACAACCATCCACACAGAACTGACTTCACAGGAAATCTGCGGCCAGGGGAGGTAAGGGTAGCAGCAATCAACAAATGATTTAATGCCCACGCCTTCCACGTGCTCCTCACAAACATACAAAGCATCTATTTCTTCAGAGAGCCTCACACACACACTAAAAATTGCTACCTGTTTCTACATTGCACAGAAGTGCCAGGGGCCAGGAGTCAGGCATGTCTTCTCATGAACCAGCAGAGCCTCAACAGACATCACATGTCATGAATGACTGATGAAATGCATGTGTCCTGGGTGGTCCTCACTCACAAGGAAAATATCAAATGTTCCTGTTTTCCTCAGTTTAGCTAATAGTCAGCCATCTTTTAACATGAGAGTCTCATTAGGACATGTGGGATCTAGGTCCCAGATGTGGGAGCCAAGCTCCGTCTTCTCTGACAAGAGCAGCTGAGTTAGCTGCCACCATTCAGTACTCACTTTTCAGATCTATGAAGCCTGTCTACTCACACTCAAAGGTTTTCCTTGTCCTCTATCTAAATCAGTCTCTTCTCATAAGTGTTCTCCTAAAATAAGAGAAGTGACTAGCGAAGTCATTTGTGACTTCCCTGCATAACCTTTCCCACAGTGTCTAAAGTAAAAACACTGTTGGCAGACCAAAGACTGTAGTTAGGTTTAAAAACTGATCCCCAGACCCATGTCCAATGTGTCACTGACCTGGTGGCAGACAGCAAGGTTCAGAGACAGTAAGGAAGTCACTGCCCAAGGCCTCCTGCCAGGAACAGGATCTCAGCTCAGATTCCAAAGCTCACTCTCTATTCACTCTACTAACTGCTGCACAGACCCCAGCCAGACTCACAGCCACTCACTGTTAAACCTTCCTCCCTTCGCCCTGAGTCAAGGATGTTCCCGAAAAGCCTCATCAAATCTAAGATAGTACCACTCAGATTGTAGAAACACAATGACACTAAGACATACAACACTGCCAAGTAAAGCCATGTGCAATTTATCACAATTTGCCCCATGTTAAACCATGTGCATATTATATAGTCCATTTACACAGTTGTACATGTACATAGTCAATCAATGAAGTAGAGTAAGCCACCAGCCTTAGGGTAAAACATTCCTTGTAAGTATTATAAAATCTAAATGTCACTCTCTAAATCTTTTAGAAATTTAATTCAGCTGTAAACTACAGAAAGGAGATAAATCTCAGTCATGAACAAAACTGCAGGAAACTGCAGATGTTTGCGTAAGTGCCCCGTCCTCTTCACCTGAGCCATTAACCATGCTGCTGAGATGATACCGTCTGACCACAGACAGACTGTCACTTACTAATATCTCCACGCACCCTAGTGCATGCAAAGGTAGTAAGCCCATCCAGAACGTTCCACTAAGAGCACATGTTACTGGGGAGGTAGAAGTGGAAGGATCAGAAGCTCGGGGTCATCATCCACAGCAAATTCAAGGCCAACCCAGGCTGTGTGAAACCGCCCTTTAAAAAGCAGCAGAGTGTACACTTCACTGTTTCTCTGAGTTTCTTTCTGTTCATTTTCTCAAGAAGGAGAGGAGAGCAGCGGTGACTTGTCACTCAATGTCAAGAGCTCGCTCTGTGTCTCGGGCGGGCTGTCTCCGTGAAGCCTCATGGCCACCCGGCTCCCCGTCAGGCCGTGTCTCCCGTGCTCTACAAGCACCCATGTCGTACGCCCACACGGTGTCCATGCCCTCCCCAGTGGTGTGGCCTGCAGTCCAGCATGGGAAAGGGAACCGACAGGCAATCACTCTAGCCCCATCCTCCAGTTCAAGCTCAAGTTTCTTCTCCAGCTGTGGCATCTGTGGACAGAGAATGACAGCCATCAGGTTCCCTGAACACTGACAGAGAAGACTTTGAAATGCCTTTCTGACTTCAAAGACCCTGAAAATACACAGAACATATCACCAGGCACAAACACTTACCAAGCCATCCATTAACACAAAGACACATTACCAGCACTTACAGGGACATTGTCTACTACCAATCATAAAATAACCTAGTTCAGCAGAGACATATCCCAAATTCTTGCTTTTCTGACAAAAATCATGATACGGCAATAATTAAAATACTATTTGAAATGACTTACTTAATTAAGCACTCCAATGTAGCAGGTGTCAGGTATTTAAGACATGGTTTTCTACACTTTTAACATCTCTAAAGTGGAACACACCATGTAACTGACAGTATCCTACAATTACTGTAGCTGGGTTTTTCCTCAACAATTAATAGTACACTGTAGCATCAACATTTAAAGTCTGTGAAATATTGTTTAATCAGACCATGAAAAAGCATACACATTCTACCAATTAGAAATAATTTTAAATATGCTTATAACATACTGATGACACATGTCCTCCTTTAGGGCTGGTTAGTTCTACTAAGTGCAGCCAGGACCTCACACATGCTAGACACCCCTCTCCCCCTGGGCTACCTCTACATCCATAATGGTGAATTTCTGAATATAGTTTCTATCAATTTTATATTAATTTTATTACTCAACCTACCAATAAAGTGCTTTTAATATTGCTGAAAGTATTGACATTTTAATTACATCACAAATTAGCAGCTATGTAAATTACCTGTATTTGTAAAAATGTACATAAACTGTTCTAAATTTGTTTCAGTTTCTACTTTTAACTGATTTTGAGATGGTGTAAAATCATAGACAAGCTGCAAGAACTGAAGAAGGACCCATGTGCAGTTCACTTGGGGCAGTTCTGCTGCTGCCTCAGTGCTCACCACGGCCCCTTCCTCCCTGAACTCTGCCTCTACACCTTCTGAGGAGAGGCTGCACACAGCAATCCTGTTCCTTACACGCTCCCCGTGAGGATCACCTCAGGAAGCATGCCACTCTCCCCACAGTAACCCCATTACAATTTAGTGGTGTCCTGCACCACCCCAGGGGTCAGCAGTGAGTACAGCTCTTGCTTAGCCATATGGGTTTTTGGTCTCCTAATTTTAGTTTGTTGTTGTTTGTTTTTGTTTGCTTCATCTTGTGGTATTAGGAGATGAACCTAGGGTCTTGTCCATGGCAGTCCAGGGAGGGCTCTACCACTCAGCTATACACCCCTTCAGTCTCTCCTGACCTGGAACAGTTCCTATCTTTCTTTGTCTTCCATGACATTTAGTCATGAAGGCTCAGTGCATGCATGCGTGTGGGTCTCTGGCAATAGCCTTGCTGCAAGCCTGGAAACTGGCCAGAGCCCCAGAAGTCCAGAAGGCCTCCTGCCCTGGTGGTCCCATCAGGCACTTGCAGGGCGAATCTTCTCTCTCCAGAATGTACTTGCTGTCTTCCCTTTGCCCTAGTGGCCCACTGTAGACCCCTGTAAGCACCTTCACTCACAGATCACCTCTGCCCTAGAAGGAGCATCCACTGAGGATTCTGACTGAACTCAATGTTTATCATAAAGACTCAAAGTGACGATAGGTAATTCCTCCATCTACCCTCTAGATGGACAGTTAGTGTCATGTTGCAAGGAAGAGCTTCCCTTCCTGTGTCCCTCTGTCTCCCTGCCTGTCGCATCTATCTATTGCAAACAGGAATGTCCATGTTCTAATGGCTCATGCACTGACTCAGAACTCACTGCCGGCCTTGCCTATCTGATGTCCAAGTCTGGGCACAGAGCATCTCCTGCATCCGGCTCTCATCCTTTGGAAACACTCCCATTAAATATTTTGAGTACTTCCTTATGTTCTGGTTCAACAAAAGGTTCCGAGCTTTGGTACCTTCCTTTCTGTGACTCTAGATCAGCGATTCTCAGGGATTCCTGGTTCCCTGTAATAAAATGATACTTAGAAATGAAGATCTAAGTGAAAACTTCTCCTCTAAAAGTAACTACAGCAAGACAGAGAAACCAACAGGGCTCATGTGAAGGTTTTATTCCTGACTAGCGTCTTATAAAAATGGCTTGGAACAACCTCCATGATAAGGACAGAATAAGCCAACATCCTAATGCATCATTAGACTTGATAGCAAGAGAATAAATCTCATGAAGGAGAGAAGATTTCTAGCCTTCTAGTGGCCGGCAAAGATTAAAAAAAACAAATTATTCCTTGAGGGAAAAATTAAATACACAAAAAATGAGACAGCATGCATTTTTCAAAATATCAGGTTTCTTATGGTAATTTTGTTCATAAAAAAGATAATTGCAAACATAATATTCACATTACTATTCTTTTCTCTTTTATAGTTTCTTTTATTTCAGAGTGACTGTCATATGCTAAGTCAAGATAAACCTAAAAATGAAAGAAGCTATTTCAATCATAAGAAATTAACGGACTAAATTACACATAAATATGCATCAAACCTGTCCTGATATCACACACAAAGAGAAGCAGCAATGTTATGGCTGCCTAATAGAATTCAAAATTATTCATACAATTATGAGTTTCAAAGTGACACAAACTCACCCTATTCCAATCATTCTTCAGCTAAAGGCACAAGACAGGCCTAGGGCTGACACTGTGACACACGACCTGACAGCTCTAAGAGTGAGCACATCTTTACCAGGAGGCTCTCCTGAAGCCTTGGGTGGTTATGCCTCACTTCCAGGACAAAGCTCAGGCCTTGGCCGGCTCCTCCCTGAGGTCTGCCTGCCCCCTAGACTTGCCCACAGTTGTGCACCTGAGCTTTAGACGCTTCCTTACCCAACACTCCCAACACTTGCAGAGCCCATACTGAGCTGCTACAGAGGGCTCCTCCTGTACCTCTCCCCCCTCACCCTCCCCCAGCTCAGCTCCTGGTGACTCAAACATCCAGTAAGCAGAAGACAAGAAGTAACTGGCCTTGACTCTTCTGTCTCTCACTTATGTTGGATACGCCCACTACTGCTGCTGAGTTTCTCTTTGCAGAGCAGCTGCAATTTGACACCTTCTCACCAGCTAACCCAAGTCTGTCACCTGGATACCCAAAAGAGCACATAATGTGTCTCCCAATTTCTAATGTCTCAGGTCTGACCTCCATGAAGATGTGATGGTCTTTTTCTACCCTAGCCAGGCCCTATGGCCTCTGCTTACTCTCATCAGCTCCTTCCCACAGAAGGAGCAGCATCCTTCATGCCACAGAAGGAGCAGCATCCTTCACGTGCCGTTCTGTTCCTTGGCTCATCTCAAATCGACATCTGCCTTATCACCTGTACTTACTGCTCTCCAACCAACCATTCACCATTCCAACCAACCAACCAGCACACACCACTCAGCACTGGAGCACTGCAGGTCCTCAGCCTAGATGACCACTACGGATAGTATCCTTCCAGGGCTACTGACCTTGCCTTCCCCTTTCCTGCTTCCAATAACCCCTCAGAACACTTTTCTCCTCTAGTATATGCTGTATTCTACATGGGTGCCTCATTTAACATATAATCTTTCCACTAGGGTAGAGGAGCTGTCAGAACATGGTCCGTGCATGTTTTTGCCACATGTAACTTGTCCTTGTGATTGCATACAGTATGAATTCACGGGAACTTTGCTTCTGTGGTCCTTCTTAACCCTTGTCACTCACTGATGTAGCCAAGTGAACAGGAGACCCTGTCTCCTGTGCAGCAGCCATCCTCATTACATGAGCAAAGCCTTCAGGCACAGCAGAGCCCAGGGTACAACATTCACTGAAGGACAGGACCAAGGTGCTGCCCAGTAGAAAGTGAGGAGCATTAGACCACTGTGGACAGGTTCACAGAGGAGGGGCGGGCATTCACTCACTAGGCCCAGTGCAGAGCAAGCCTGAGGCCAACAAGAATGGAGGGAAGCACAGCCCAAACCAGGGACTGACAAGATGAACGACTGTGTGGAGAACTAATAGAAAAGTGGCTAAGACAAGGTCACAAGTGGGCAGGGGCCACTCCATGACTGAGTCCCTCAGCAGGTTTGGACTTTTCTTCTAAGATAGCAAGAAGTCACAGAGGGTTTTTGTTTGGTGTTTTGGTTTTGGGGGGTGTTTGAGACCAGGCCTTGTGTAATCCATGCTGACCTCAGATCACTACGTAGCCAAGGACTGCCCTGAACTTCTTTCTAACCCTCCCATGTGCTGGGATTACAGGCATGCAGCACATGTTTTCTGTAGTACTGGGAACTAAGCCCAGGGCTTCACGCACACTAGGCAAACTCTACCACCTGAACTACTTCTCCAGCCTCACAGAGGCTTTTAAACAAAGGCCCAACCAACGTGTTCCTCATTTTAAAAAGAACCTCTTGGTTCATAAGCTCACGCTATGGTGTTTGCAAGCTTCGTAGTGTTTAGCAGGTCCAACTGGCATTTGTCATCCTACTCCGATACATGCTACATACTGAAGTGTTAGCACTAATTTCCACTTATAAATGCACTGTGCCATTAGGAATAACCCAGTTGGCATCCAAGGAAGACTGAGGACTGCCAATGCCAGTCTCTACACTTCCCCAGGGATCCTCCTGACCCTCCAAGTGACTGTCAGTGCATCACCTACCCTGAGACACTATCCATGGCATGCTGGGTTTGGAGGCCATCTGCCCACGACAGGAGTGCTGACCGTGCTCAAGAGAATGGGATGAGGTTTAACAGCATCCTTACACAGACTGTAGGCTTTCCCAGGGCCACACAACTATGAGAGGGCAAAGCTGGTCTCCAGCTTCCCAGCCAGCATTCTCTCATGCCCCTCATTACTTTCACTTGAGTAAAGTTTGATGTGGGCTAGACGTGGGGGTTCCACACATAAAACTAAGCCTTAAGGCTCAACAAACGCCAAATGAGCCTTCTGTTGCCCCTCACCAACCCACCATATGGAGAACAGAGGCTGGTCGAAATCTCTTTTTAAGGAACACAAATGCTCTGTGAATTCCCACTGCTCCTCTCTTTCCCTGGGAACAGTGAAATGCTGAAATTACTTGGTTGAAAGTTGTCTGTATGCAGGAGAATAAGCAATAATTGCAAATGTATTTTTCAAAATAACAAGAGTCACGCTGCTCCTGAGGAAACAGCCCCTGACATACTGTGCAAGCCAGCCCTGACTTAGGCAGCAGGGCAGCCTCCACCCAGCATCACAAAGGCCACTGCTGCCCCCAGCTGGGACACGGCAGCCTAGCACCTCTCCAGTGTAGAATTCCCAGTAAATCTACTTTCCTACATCCAGTATGCTAAATACTATATCTTAGAGGGAAAAGCCTGATCATTATAAGTAGTAAATCACCATCACAAACCCCTGTCTAGCCTATGATCCCTCATTATGCTTATTTGTGGGATGGGGGAGTTGAGACAGGGCCTCACTCTGCAACCCAGGCTGGCCTCAAACTCACCATAACCCTCCTCCCTTGGTCTCTTGAGTGCTGGGACTACAGGTGTGAGCCCAGGCCTGACCCAAGCAAGTTTTTAAATGACCAGGGACCAAGACCTCACACCTGCCTTCACTTTTAGAACAGTTACTCTCAGGTACAATCCCAGACACATAAATACCGTCACTTTCATAACCGTGTCATTGATGGTTTGTAAAAAGCCAAGACTGCACCATTACAATGACAGTTCCAAGGTGGGGATAAATTTCTCAAGCAGTTAAACACTATTTATAAAGGCCCAAGCATAGCTGGGCATGGTGGCACACACCCATAATCTCCACACTTGGAAGGCAAGCCAACTGCTGCTGGTGGGGGCCAGCCAGGGCTACACAGGGACACTCTGGGTCAGTGTTGCAGGTGGAGGCCAGCCAGGGCTACACAGGGACACTCTAGCTCAGTGCCGCAGGTGGGGGCCAGCCAGGGCTACACAGGGACACTCTAGCTCAGTGCTGCAGGTGGGGGCCAGCCAGGGCTACACAGGGACACTCTAGCTCAAATGCAACAACAAAAATCTAAGGCATAAACACCAAAATCAGCAAAAACTAAACTTCCTTTTTTTAAATTAAAACCCGTATCAGTTATATAGCACCATTTCAGCAAGCATCTAATTCTGCCAAGATTATTATGGCTACAATTACAACTTCGAGAAGTGAAAAGAGGTTGCTATCTCTGGTGTCTAAGGCAGGAGTGACATAAAGCATCCTACCCTGAACATCTGTCTCTGCAAAGGTTAGTGAGGCCCATTTTCAGTACAATAGTGTGGTATTTTCACTTTGAACGGACCTAATCAAAGTTCAATACCCAGTTCTTTGGCAAATCTGCGAATTGGAAGAAATTGAAAACAGTCAATGCTCATCCACCCTGAAAATTATCTTCCAGCAAAATTGGAGGAATGATCAATTCAAAGGGAACATCCCATTAACTTCCCCAGGTGACTGCAGCAGGGTGTGAGTGAGCAGCCGTGACACTCACTGCTAGAACCTCACAGAGCCGTTTTCAAACTGCGGCTGTTAAGGCTTTGGGAGATCATTGAGATTTTTTTTCTCTGAAACTAAACTTTTAAAATGTGGCTGAATCCTTCAAGATTAAACTTTGAAGGTCTGTAAGTATTTCATTAAACCAATGAACTGAAATTCAATGTTCCCTCAAAGTCACTGGGACGCCACTACTGCCTGTGTGTGAGAGGTAATGTGCTGCACGCAGCTGGCAGTGCCAGCAACAAGCAGGTCATAGGGAACGGGGTGCAGACTCACCATCTGGGGCACACCAAAAATAACGACATTGGAGTACTGTGCAAAGGTGACCTGGACGAGATGGAGACAAAGATGGGTTAGTTCTAAGTCATGCATCTTGTTTCACAGGAGCCCACAATGCCAGATGGCGGGTTTGCACAGTCCCCCAAAGAACAGCCTCGAGAGGCACAGCAAAAAGACCACATTGCCACACGCACTTTGACACACACCAGTCAAATGCATCAGCTTTCCAGATGCATCCTGGGACTCGCCTCCTCATCCTCACTGGGACTCCTTCCGGGCAGGACTCTGTCCTGCTCCTGGTCAAACACCCAAAGCCACCTGTTTCACACGGTGGCATCTCCATGCTTCCTCCTCCCTAAGACAGTTCATTCAAAGTACAATAAAATGGTTTTTACAGCAGTTGAAAAATGGGTTAGAAGTGCTTTGCCAGCCAAAATTCTTACTGCCCAATAAAAGTCCTATTTACTCTATGGAGACCATTCAGTTATACAGAGCCTGAAAACAATAGGAAGAAAGTCCAAGTGCGTTTTCATAGCTACCGAGGACAGTGTTAGAAGTGGCAAATTCTTATTTAAGAAAAAGCACTCTGTGAAGCTTTCCTACCACAATAGACAGTGTGTGGTTTTATTTAAGAGTACAGATATAAGGACACTAAAGTGTAGCTCTCCACAGTTGAGGGGTTCTGGTGGAGGTGCAGGTGGGTAAAGAGTTGTTTTTAAAGAGGCCAGCCACTGGTGGTTTGACCATGCTCCAGTGCATATACAGGCAACACGAATTGCACTGATGGGGTTTTTCTCCTTTGGGGAGGGAGAATAAATTACAAGAGGGGCGGGCAGACCTGGGAGGACTGGGAGGCGAGTGTGATGGGTGCATGATGTGAAATTCACAAAGACTGAAATTACTGTGAAAAAAAGAATACAAATATATTTAGAAAATCTTGCTACTTATGAGGACAAAAAGGAGCTACCACAGCATAGTTCATAGACTCTTCACTCTATCTTCCATCTTTGTCTGCCTCTTAACATACAAACACACACATAGAAAAGTCAAATATTTATCAAGAATAAACTATGATTTCAAGTGAAATGAAATATTTCATTATTCCATAAGAAAAAATTGAAAATGCTTTAATTTGGTCAATAAATTCTTAGCATTCATATGACTTTTATCAAAACTTAAGGTTCTACACTAAAGGACAGCCTACTGTAAAATCTATCAGTTTAAAATGCATATACATTTTGTTATGCCAAAATACTCATTTGGACTGTGTTTTTTCTTGACACACTTTGTCAGTCATACTAATTATAAATGAATAAGGTCTACTAGCTTTTGTAGCTCCATCCTCCAGAGCTGTTACATACCTTCCAGAGATCTGAAATATAAAACTTGGCAGAGCCGTGCACGCCTTCCCGCCAGGCACGGTATCTGGAGTACCAAACCAGCCACGGATTCAGCTCGTACCCCACAGCTGGGAAGCCTTCCTTTGCAGCTGCAATCACCTGACAGAGGCAAGGGGTTAGCAAAAGAAAGAAGTCACCTTGTATTCGAGTTCCCTATTTATGGTTTATAACCCTAAACCATCCTATTAAAAGATACTTCTTGAGAGCTATTGGGAAAGACGAAGGGCTCAGGGAGAGGAGAAATACGGTAGATTTAATGAGAATGGCCCCCGTAGGCATAGCTGAATACTTGGTCCCCAGCTGGTGAAACTGTTTGGGAAGAATTAGCAAGAGTGGCCTTGTTCAAGGGGGTGTATCCCTGGGTGCAGGCTCGGAGGTTTCCAGAGCCCATGCCATTCCCAGTTAGCTCCCTCTCTGCCTTCTGCAAGTCAGTAAGATGTGAGCTCTCAGCTGCTGTTCTAGTTCCCTGCCTGCTGCCATGCTTCCACCATGATGGCCCTCTGTAACTGTAAGCCCCCCAAAACTCTTCTCCTATAAGTTGCCTTGGTCATGGTGTCTTATCACAGCAATAGAACAGTGACTAAGACAGGAGGTACGAGAAGTGAGGTGGGGCGACAGGACCAAAGTGCAGGACGTACATGGACAAAGTCTCACAACGAAACTCATTATTTCATGGAAGTAGCATAGGCTTTACAATGGCTGCGACCCCTTTGATGAAGACGACATGTAAAACATGTTATATCTGAAGTTCTATGTTCATAGACAAGACAATGGCCAACCCAAAGTTTTCTCCATTTTGTCAAAAATTTCACCTTGAGTATCAGAAGAGAGACACTCAGGGTTGTGTTAGACAAGTATACCCTGATTCTGGCTCAGCTAGCCCCAGGCGGCAACAAACTATGGCTTAAAATCTGCACATCTCTGCACCAGTGGCTGCCAGAGCAGAGGGAAAAACGAAAGTGAAAAACAGATAATAAGCAATAAAAATAACCTCCCCGCGGCCACAGCCTCGTGAGCTCCCAGCAGCTGTGGCTGCCCGCACAAGACAAAGCCAGTCAGTCTTCTAGCTTGAAAGGAAGAGATGCTCACAAGCCCCATCTCAAGCCAGATGAAAGCATCCCAGTGATGGACAACTGAAGAATGGGAATTATTTAATATCACAGAACTAAAAATGGCTAAGGTGGTAAATATTAGTTCATAATATTTTGCCACAGTATAAGAAATGTTTTTAAAGCTACATAGCCTTTTCTTGTCTCTGTCATGACTTCAGGTCTCCACCACAAAGCCAGTGTCCACCAGACTAGTGAAGGCAGTGCAGTCTGGCTGGTCTGTACACACATGCTGCCAGAACACAAGCCTTTTCCCAGTGTCTCCACTCCTACCCATCAGGGTGTGGCCACAGGCCTCACTGAAGACCTCTAACCCACCAGTCAGTGACCTTTTCTTTACTCAGAGATTCAGGCTGGAATCACAACATGTTGAAGCCACTAAAATTCTGAATTTCTTTTTAGACAAGGTCTCATGTAGCCCAAATTCTGTATATAGAAGAGGCTAGCCTTGAAGTCATAATCCTCCTGCCTCTACCTCCCAAGTACTGGGAGCACAGCTACACACAGTTATGGCCATCTTGAATTCCAACCTTTAGTCAAGCAGGGCTTCACTTTTCTTATCTAACTCTCTATCAACTCCTAGGAGTCATTCCTTACCCATGTATCAGTGCAGAGAAACAGAAAGCAAGCATCCAGGCTGCAAAAGAGTAAAGATAACCCAACTCCATGATTCAGCATGTTCCTTGTGATCATGCCTCCTTTACTGGACCAAAATTTCTAATAGACTATTTTATAATTCGCAATTAACTACTGCTTTCTATCTGGCATGCTTATGGAGTTCTTTTCCTCGGGGGGGGGGGGGGATCAATCACAGAAAAACGAACTCTGAACACATGCTGGTGGTACAACAGTTTAGCCAAACACAAAATAAAGCACACTTTTCAAACTGTCATATTTGCCAAATCTTTGCAGAAGCCTCATAAGAAAAATAAAGCAGACATTTTAACAATTCTGATTCCCAACCTTAAAGTGTTTTAGGAAAACTCACAATGCGTCCATCGCCACTGCCAATGTCCACCAGGGGTCCTCTTCTGTGCCGCAGCATCTTGACAACATTTTCAACCTGCTTCGAAGTTGCAGGCACAAATGGCAGACAAATGTTCCGGAGGGCCGGAATGATAAATGGCGTAGCCACGGCATACACTGTCACCAGTGCACCACCAACGATCCCAGTAACCAAGAACCCCCAATTACTCTTCTTCACACTGTCGGATTCCAGACTTGTTGGAAGAACACAGGCCGACTGCCTTTCTTCCTCAGGTGTTTCTAGGTTTGAGCCATCATTGAGAGAAAGCAGAGACACATGGAGTAGATGCTAGAAAACCATGGCTACATCTTCCCAACAACCCTTCTGACACTGACTCATGCTTTGTCCGTGTGTGTGTGTGTGTGTGTGTGTGTGTCCGTGTCTGTGTGTGTCGTGTCTGTGTCTGTGTCTGTATGTCTGTGTCTGTGTCTGTATGTTTCTGTGTGTCTGTGTGTGTGCGTGCACCTATGTGTGCGCCTGTGTGTGTGTGTGTGTGTGTGTGTGTGTGTGTGTGTCCGTGTCTGTGTGTGTCGTGTCTGGGTCTGTATGTCTGTGTCTGTGTCTATGTCTGTATGTTTCTGTGTGTCTGTGTGTGTGCGTGCACCTGTGTGTGCGTGTGTGTGTGTGTGTGTGTGTGATATCTGTGTCTGTGTCTGTGTCTGTGTGTGTCTTCCCACAGAGGCCAGAAGAGGGTATCACATTCTCTGGAGCTGCAGTTTCAGGTGGTTGTGGCTACCTGACATGGGTGATGCCAACCTAGGGTCCTCTGTAGGAGCAGCAAGTACTCCGAACCCCTGAGCAATGTCTCCAGCCCCACTAATCCCTTTTAAAAGACAAGTTCACTGAATACTGTATAAAATTCTACAATAACTTCTCCATCCCACTGGCAAAAATCTTCAATACTAAAGACTCTAGTAATTAATGTGTTATCTCAGTATCCATTACTGCAAGTTTTAATCATAAAACTTCACATTTTAATAGACTGAACAAAGCTTGGGAACCCAGTGTTTTTAGGCTTTACTAGGGCAGAATTAATACAAATACAATTTGTCCGTTTAATGTGTACAATTGAACGAGTTTTAGTATAGGTGTGTGTAAGCCTCCTCAGGCAATTTAGAAGATGTTTAGTGTCCAGTAACCCCTGTCCTTCAGCAGTCATCTCCCCACCCTCTGCCACCGGCCCTAAGTAACCACTCCTTTTAGTCTCTATTTCCTCAACTTTGGACTTACATAAGTGTCTTCACAGGTGACTTATATCAACAAGCTTGCGAAGGCCAGGGGGATGGCTCAGAGTCAAGTGCTCGTGGCTCAAGCACAGTGGCCTGAGTGCAAATCCCAACACCCATGCAAGACAGGAACTACCACACCACTAGCAGGTGGAGACAGCCCAGAGGCTGGCTGTCAGGACAGCCTGGCAAAAACAGGCAAGGTCAGGGAGTGACCATCTCAAAAAACATGAAGTGGAGTACAACAGAAATACCTTACATCAAACTGTGACCACAAGGGTACACATAGGGAACTCTATATATATATAGAGAGAGAGTTATATACACAAATACCTACGCACGCTTGGGCACACAATGTGGCCTCTCACCAACTTATTAAAATGATGTCTTCTGGATTCATCCATGTTGCTCCTTATCAGTACCTGATTCATGTTTACAGCTGAACTTAAGTATTATTATTATTTAAATAAGAGATGGCTCAGCAGTTAAGAGCACTGGCTGCTCTTCCAGAGGTCCTGACTTCAAATCCCAGCAACCACATGGTGGCTCACAACCATCTGTAATGAGATCTGATGCCCTCTTCTGGTGTGTCTGAAGACAGCTACAGTGTACTTATATATAATAATAATAAATCTTTGGGCCAGAGTAAGTAGGACCGGAGCAAGGAAAAAAAAAGAATTATTTCCATTATATAGACAGAGCACACTGTATCAATTTGGGCAATGACAGTTAAACATGTGTCAGATGGCCCAAGGTCTGTCTCACCTGTAGATACAAGTACCATCCCATAAAGCCAGAAGGTAGACAATAATGACGCCCTGGTCTCCAGCGTCTCCCAGCTGGCCTTTGAGTTGTAGGAACCAACTGAGGCACAGTGTCAAGACTGTGTATGAGCATCTGAAGGAATACAAGGAAACGAAGGGAAACTAAGCGGAGAATGTGAAATGAGGGCAAAAGCATAGAGCCACTGGACCAGGACATGGAAGGAGAACAGAGTGGGCGCCAAGCAGAAGCCTAACAGGAAGGCAGTCTGTGACCCAAGTTCCCACTTGGATCTCGCTCCTTCCCCACATGGGACCCTGAGACCAAGCACAAGCCAGGCTTGGCAACAAGTGCCTTTACTAGCTGTGCCATCCCTGAAGTCTGTCTTGAACCCAGCATGACGTCCACCGACAGAGGAATGGATACAGTGTGGTACAGATACGCAACAGAGCTTTATTCAGGCTCTAAACTAAGACTCAGAACTATCATGTTTTCTCTCAGATGTAAAATCTTGTTTGTATGCAAGTGTGGGGGGTGTGTGTGTGTGTGTGTGTGTGTGTGTGTCAGAGGAGGAAGGGTCTATAGGTGGGAGGGGAAATAAGAGAGGGCAACAGGAGAGACAAAATACTACATGTTTTCAATGTGGAACCTAGATTTTATGATATAATATATGCATCTATGTGATAAATAACTATTTGGGGAACAATGGGGTCCATCAACTGGAAACAGTGGGAGGAGAGAGGATAATGGGAACAGTTACTTAAATGTCATGGCAAGAAACAATGACATAATTATATATATATATATATATATATATATATATATGAAAATATAATGAAACCTTATTTATGATAACTTAAAAAAAAAACAAATTTGTCCTGACATAATGTCAATCTGTGTCCTTTTGCTACATATCTGCTATGGATACTAGGAGTTATCCTAGACAGCATTCAGACAAAAAATAAGATGCAGAGGACACCGTTAGACATTTTCTATTCTTCTCAAATTAACAAGCACAATGGATTGCAGAAGCCACTATCTGAATTTTTTTAAGCCCAAAAGCACATCACTGAGTCTAAATGACAGGGGGGGGAAGGGGGGCTAGAGAGATGGCTCAGTGGTTAAGAGCACTGACTGCTCTTTTAGAGGTCCTGAGTTTAATTCCCAGCAACCACATGGTGGCTCACAACCATTTGTAATGGGATCCGATGTCCTCTATACATTAAATAAATAAATAAATCTTTAAAAAAAAAAGACAGAGAGCTAGACATTACGCAAGATTAACAAATCACCACCTGTATGACAGGTCTGTGCTGATACATGCATTCTAATTTTGAGTACCTAATAAAAAAGGACAATGCGGCAGGGACAGTTTCTGTTCTGTGGCGCACCGGTGGAGAATGGAAATTCGTAACAAATAAATCCAAGCTTATAAAATCAATGGTGATTTCTGGCAGACGTACAGTGCATTTACCCTTACGGGGTATCTAACAGCAAAACGCTGGGGACATGAGACTCTGAGCACCAGGCCGTGATACTTTGTCTCCACCTAGCAGTACACCCGTGGGCAAGTCACAGGATCTGTGTAACCTGGGGAGTTAAGAACAAATACTGCGTGCTGACAACCAGGCACTTTCTCCCTGAGTACATCCAGCAACCTTGAGAGGTAGGCATTGTTATTATTATTATTATTATTATTATTATTATTATTATTATTATTATTACTATAATTATTATTACTACTACTATCTTTGCAGACAAGAAAACAAAGCCGCGGCCTCAATAACTTCAAAGCAGCTGCTAGTCCCGACAGGTCCGATTCCAGCAGGCCTAGGATCCGGCTGAAGAGTGAGTCGTGTGCACGGAGGTGCGGACAGCAGCCCCCAGCAAGCAGTGTGGTAGCCACGACCCAGCCAAGAAAACATCGACCGGCGCGGGGCGGAGAGCACGGCAGCCACGCGCGCCCGCGGCCACACCGGCCGCCCTGCCTCACACGCGCCCGATCCCCACACGCGCCCGCGCCACAGACAAGTGAGCCCGCCGCCATGCGGGTCAAACCTCACCTACTTTCTCCATCGCGCGAATTTCCGGGGAGACCGGAAATGGAATCTACCAACGTCTTAGAACCGGGGTGGCAATAAAAAAAAGGAACCTGTCTTAAGGAAATTATCTCCCCGCTGCAACTCTGGATCAAAAACTTTCAAAACTCAAATCCTTGAATCGGTGACTTAATTAGATCTAGTATTAGCATTTAGGTTCTAGACGTTGCCTTCCAAGTTTGGAGCACCCCCTCGGTTTATGGAAGCGGCGGATTCCAGAAGGTACTCTGTGGCATAAAAAAAGTCACTGTTGAAAAGTAAATCGCGCGGTCTGCACTGCGCACGCGCGGGGTTTTGCGTCTACTCGCGAGAAGGAGGTGCTGCCTCTCTTTTTCCGAGTGGTCCCCGCTGGTTATTGGAGAGAGCTTGTTCTAGTTCGTCCACCATGGCGTCCGTGGGGACCCTCGCCTTCGATGAATATGGGCGCCCCTTTCTCATCATCAAGGACCAAGATCGCAAGTCCCGTCTCATGGGGCTTGAGGCCCTCAAGGTAACGGCCCGGAACGCGAAGCAGCGGGATGAAGGGAGGCGGCCGGAGCGCTCCTGCGCCTGCGCTGGCGTGGGAGCAGTTCGGCCATGTGCTGGCCCGAAAGATCGAGAATCTCCGGATCCGGGGAGCCCCTTTGAGCTCTAGGTTTACATCCCCTCTCTGGGTGCGGGAGAGGGCGTAGACGCCTTAGTCCCAAGGTGGGGAAGGGAGAGCCGTCAGCTGCTTCCGAGCTGGGTGGAGTCGCATCCCTCAGCTTACCTGGGGAGCAGGCCTGCGCTGGTTTGTTTGTAAATGGCTTGTCCCTTAGACACGGTGCTGTCCCGTAAGGGAAGAAAATTAGTGGAAAACGTGCCCAGGACAGACCAAATGGCTACTTGTAGGAAAGATGACAAATGACGGTGGAGGGAGCACTTCCAACTTGGGATAGAAGGAACTACCGGATATACACACACTTGAAAGGTGCAGAACAGTGTAGTATTCAGAGGGTACTGTAAATTACTTTAGGCCAGAAAACACGTGGTAATTTTTGGAATGGAAGGAGACAGTTTGGGTGGAGCACAGTTGGCTGCAAATTAGGATAGTTCCCAAAAGGGAAACAAAGAAGTTATCCTGAGGGAAGGCAGAGCTTAAGTGTTAAGTAGGAAGGAATGTCTCACCGAAGGAAAGGAATAAGAAAGGCCAAGACCCAGTGCTAGATCCCAGGTAAGAAAGGAATGACAGTCACTGATGTTTCCGCAAAAAGCGCAGAGGAAGGAGGGAGCCCCATTTTAGGTTGTATTGTGCCGGTCATGCCTCCAAGTTTGAGGTGCCCTTGTTGACCTGATGTTAGGGAAATCTCACTGATTCCAGTTACACGTCATCTCCGGATCTGGTTTCTTGGTTTTCTGTCATGCTGAAGACTTGACAGGTGTTTTGGAATGACTGAAGAAGTGGACATAGCAATCGAGGTAGATGCTTGGTTCTCTTTGCTTTCGGGTTATGCGAATTATGTATTCAGTTCCACCTTTTTTTTCTTTCTATTTCAGGGGACTTGCAGATAAAGTAAAATTCCAACAGACAGAAAACAGTTCTGTCATCCATTTGTGTTAACTACATGTGGTCCTGTTTACATAATTAGGTACATTAGGGACAAGATCATAGAGAAATTGCTAAAGATGTCACAGCTACAGTAAAGAAGGGTCATGACTTCATTCCACCTCCAACCAAGTCAAAGCTAGCAGTCCAGAGCAGTGAGGTTAGCCTTGGCATTCAGACCAGATCATCTGTGGCTGGAGGCCTGTTCTGTGTATAGTGTGGAGCTGTTTCTTTGGCCTCTGCTAGTGTTGTAGAAATAATTTTGCTGGTACGAGTCCGGCGTGTGCTGCGGTGGAGATGGCGGCACGTTCCAAAACCACACCAAGCCAAACAGTTCCACGTGGGGGTTTTATTTGGGGGGACAAGGTAGCAGCGAGGAGAGAGAAGGGAAGAAGAGGGAGAAAGAGAGAGAGGGGGAGAGAGATCCTCCAATATATAT
>CM052716.1:7459834-7513657 GCA_028551405.1 Uromys caudimaculatus
AGTATTAGGTCGAGGAAGAAGACTGGAAATATTAAGAGGCGGGCATGATTGGAAGGTGAGTGTGGAGTCTTCTATTAGAGCTACCTGAAGAGAAAGAACCCTGGAGGGAGGTAGAGTTTGTAAACCTTTGTAAGTTAGGAGTTGAGACAGGTTATGAGAAGAGAAGACAGTTATAGGCGACCCAAAGGTTAGTTTTTTTTGACTCTCGAATAAGGAGTTCAGCAGCTGCTAGGGTACGAATACAAGGTGCCCATCCCTGGATGGTTAGATCTAGTTTTTTGGACAAGTATGCCACAGGTGCAAAAGAAGGTCCCAGTTGGTGACCTAAGACTCCAAGGGCAAATCCCTCTTTTTCAGTTACATAGAGGGAAAAAGGACGAGTCAGGTCAGGGAGATGTAAGGCTGGGGCCTAAGGGTCATGACTTCATTCCACCTCCAACCAAGTCAAAGCTAGCAGTCCAGAGCAGTGAGGTTAGCCTTGGCATTCAGACCAGATCATCTGTGGCTGGAGGCCTGTTCTGTGTATAGTGTGGAGCTGTTTCTTTGGCCTCTGCTAGTACGTACCAGTTTAGCCAACCAAAAATAAGTCCCGGTGTCCAGCATCTCTGGGCACCCCAAGAGACATTGCCCTGTGATGGCTATTGAGAAACTCCATTATGATACATACTTTCGAGTTACATTTTAAGAGCACTTGAGTTTGCAAAGACCAAATGAACTTGTTTTGTAGCATGTCTTGGTGACAAGAGAAGTTAATAATGAACGTGTACTTACGTAGCTCTGAAAACGCCCTGTATTTCTGTGCTTACAGAAGTTTGTCCATCTGCATCTTAGGGGTGAGAAGATGAGTTGGTGAAACCATCAGAGATCATGTTGACCCAGGGAAGGCCTGGAGTGCTCTGCAGGAAAGACTGCTGTTCTGGTGTTAAGGCACAAGAGTGGCTTTAAACCTTTAGAATTGTTAGAGTCACTAGGAAATGAGGAAACTAGAGAGTAGGAAGTGGGGAGCATCTGGTTTTGGAATCCTGCAGGATGGTTTTGACCTGAGTTAAGGTAGTGATGGCAGAAGAACATGCTGTTGAAGGAAGTGAGCCAAGTATGTGTAGGAGCAGGGCCTGGGCCTTTACTGTCTTAGTATTAAGTGAAGTCTGTGGGGAGCTCACAGAATGTCATGAAAGCTCATGAGCCTGAGCAGTGTGCAGTGGAGCTGTCAGTTACATTCCCAGAGTGGGGTCAAGGTCACAGGCCTACTAGGATAGTAAGTACCATGAGTATGGATCAGCCCCTTTGATTATTGAGGTTCTTCTGTTTAGGGACATGTAGTTGGCCCCAATCTCATAGAGCTTCTGGAACTGAGGGAGCCAAGATGACAAAAAAGTTAAAGACAGTGGTAAAAGTGTCGTGACCATATGCTTGTTGTGGGAAGGTCACATGACCATAATGCTTATGGGTAGAGGTCACACTTTTCTCCTTCAAGTTTTACATGATGCAGGATCTAGACCTAAATGAAAATAGGTAAACATATCAAACCTTTACTGAGAGTAAATCATAAAGAACATTACTTCTAGACATCTGTCATACACAAACCTTTGATATTTATTAAACATGAAGTCAGGTTTGCATAATAATGAGGTGTGTATTCTTTTTGGTTTGGAGTAGGGTTCATAGATTTGTGTGTGTGTGAGTAACTTCATGTGAGTGAGTGAGTGTGTGTGTGTGTGTGTGTGTGTGTGTGTGTATGTGTGTGTGTGTGTGTGCACGTGCCTGCGTGCGCGCATGCATTGTGGTGCCCATGGAGGCCAGAAGAGAGCATTAGATCCCCTGGAACCGGAGTATAGGCCATTGAAAGTTTCCTTGTAGGTGCTGGAAACTGAAACTCAAATCATCTCGTGTACATGCTAGGCAGTCACTCTGTCAGTGAGCTGCAAGTCCTGCCCTTACTCTGTCTCTCACAGCTTATGTTGGTCTGTCATTGTCACTGGGATTTCTGACAAGTACGAGATACATTTTAGAACAGTTTAAAGAGAGCAGAGCATACTCCAGGTTCCATGCCTGATAGGGTCACTGTTAATAAATTCTTAGCCATCTTTCAACAAGGGTGACCTCTCTGGGTGCTGTGGTGCAATATTTCTCTATAGTAAGCCTTGGTGAAACTAAAGGTGTTACATATTTATGGTTGGATTTTGTGTTCTCAGAGTTCAAAATGGTGACAGCCTACCTCCTTCCCATGCTGAGAAGTGAGAGACCGTAATTTGATTGACACTAAAGCTTGTCCTTGTGAATGTTACTGCTCTAGTCAGCCCTCCCTGTTGATATAGACATTTCTAGATTTTAGAAATTACATCCCAAGTCTTTTTTTTTTTTTCCTGCAGATATGAGCTATGTGCCTTTAACTGTTGGAATGACATGTAACTGGGTCTTTGCTTTTCTGTTCCATTTAGTCTCACATCATGGCTGCCAAAGCTGTAGCAAACACAATGCGGACGTCACTGGGACCAAACGGTGAGAGAGAACCATTGATAGTTCTAATAAAGTTTTGAAGTCCCTCTGCCTCTTTAGAAATGGATGGTCCTCCACTCAGTACAGCCAAGATGCTGAGTGTCAGGCTCTTCTGTTACTGTGTGCTCACAGTTTTGGTTGGAGGCTTTTCCTCACTTCATTAGGATGTTCCAGAGCCAGTCTGTGCGTCAGGAGTTAATTCTGTTTAATAGTTCTCTGTATGGTGCCTGCCTGATCACATATCTCTTGTTGAGACACACAGACTTTCCCATGTGGAGTTTGGGTTAGCTGGTGGATATTTAGTTCATGTGTGTTGGATTATTTGTTGGTAGTGAATTTTGTGGCAGGAACTAGTGAGATGGTCCGACCCCTATAGTGCCCGGTGCTGGGTACATGTCACTTTGCTGAGCTTGCTTGTGAACTCGTGTCTTTTAGGACTGGACAAGATGATGGTTGATAGGGATGGCGATGTGACTGTGACAAACGACGGCGCCACCATTCTAAGCATGATGGACGTCAGTCATGAGATTGCCAAGCTCATGGTTGAGCTGTCCAAATCCCAGGACGACGAAGTCGGAGACGGGACCACGGGTGTGGTCGGTAAGACTCGACACAGCCTTTCTAACTCCTTATTAAAAGGGTCACAAGAGCTAATGTTTCTGCTTTGCGTCATGAAGACAGTGGGGGACAGACTGAAGCTGGGGAACACATTATAGCACGTGGGCCAGACTTTGAAAAAAGAGTATTGAGGGGAGAACAGGATGGGACAGCCAGTTGTCATGTGTGCTTTTGATCCGTTTGGTTTTTAAGCTATAAACGTTGAGTTAACTGTACAGGGGGCGTATTTTAGATTGTGGATTGCACTGGGAGAATGCCCTGGTGCTCAGACCAAAATATAGAAGTCGGGATGTGCCTTAAGTCCTCCAACTACTTCTCCACACTGTAGGAGAGCACTGGCTACAGCTGGCCACCCCTCTTCTCCACACCCTTGTGTGCTTAAGCATAGATGCAAAAATACTCGTAATTTTTATTGCTTTGCAAATCAAAGGAAATGAAGATATATTAACATATTCAGGGTTACATTTGCTGCAGCTAACATAAAATTACTTATTCAACACTCTTGGAGTTCCCAAGCACTGCTGTAGGATGATATACTTGGAGCCAAACTCAGTTCTGTCACCAAGAGGGAAGGCGAAAGGATTGGTGGTGGGAATAGACACTCACAGCCTTCCACAAGCCAGGCTTCCTTCACTGAGCAGAAGTCCCTGGCCACAGAAACCCATTTGCTGTTTTCCATTTAAAATGTTCTTGCATTATGGCCTATGTAGTAACAGTTTTGGAATTTTGGTTGCGTTAGAGAAAGTTTTCATTTTCATCACCAGGTGTGGGGTTATGGGGTTGCTTCATACTGTCGGCAGCAGCTGACTGTGATTTGCCTCCTGCTGTAGCAGGGGCATGGTTTTGCCGGCTTCAGATAGTTTCTACAATTGTGTGATGTTTGAAATGCTGGTAACTTCTCAAAGGGTGTATAAATACTAGAGCCCTGTTTGGGTTTTTTATTTTGTTTTGCAGGCAAAGTAGGGGGTAGTGGTTGGTCATTTAGGGAGGCTGTTTGTGGTTTGTTAGTAGTCTTGATCTAAGAAGAAACAAAAGGAAAAATTTGTTTGAGGGATCTGTTTCTTTCTCTCCTATCTGGTAATAGGGGATAGATAATAGGGAGGGATAAAAGGTGGGAAAAGAACCTACAAAGTAGCAAAGACCAGCTGCAGTGTGGGAAGGGTCATACAGAGATCAAAATACTTCTTTTGGAAGGCAGTTTTCCTACTATGAATTCCAGGGCTGTCGGTGTTGGCAGTAAGTGCCTTAAACCACTGTACACACACACACACCCATCTGAAGTTCTTATTATCTAAGTCATCTTTAAGGGGCAGCCTACTGGACCTTGACTATGGTCAAAACTGGGGGAAGGGGTCCTCCTCCCTTCTGTAATAGCCCTGGATTACATCCAGTCCAATTTTAGAAGATTGTGATTTTTCAGGGTTGCATGTAAGGCTGTACTAAAATGCTTATCTTAAATTGATGGTCTGCTCTGTTGCTTGCAGTCTTGGCTGGTGCCTTGTTGGAAGAAGCTGAGCAGCTGCTGGACCGAGGCATCCACCCAATCAGAATCGCTGATGGCTACGAACAGGCTGCCCGAATTGCTATACAGCACCTGGACAAGATCAGCGATAATGTGCTTGTTGACATAAAGAACCCTGAACCTCTGATTCAGACTGCAAAAACCACGCTGGGCTCCAAAGTGTGTGTGTCCTATCAGTAGTGCACTGTGGCTTGCAGGCCTTCCCTTAGGAAGACTGCGCATCTGTCCTAAACTGCAGCAGTGTCGTTTGCTCAGGATTCTGTTGGGCTTGCTTGTTTTCCTGTGTTCTAGTTGGAAGCTGGATTTGCCAGTTAGGTTATTAGATCACCCTGTCTGTAAGATTCTAACCCACCCTTCTTCCATCACCTCAGCACTAGGAAGTCGTCTTGGGAAAGCGTTTGTATTTTTATTCAGTAAACAAATGTACTGATCTAAAGATTTAATGTAATTAGAAGAATGGTCTTAAAATTGCCGTCGGCATTTCCTAATGTCTACTCAGAAACTCCCAGTCTGCTGCTGGATTAAAGCCCTGGGAGAGCAGTTACACATGAGCCACTTTAATCCTACATGATAGGGCTTTATGTGCATTTTATGTGCTCTTTCCTTGTACGTTGCTCCTGTTTGTCCCCCTCTTTAAATTTTTTTAATGTAAATATTCCAAATATGAGAGAAATTAGGGTGTTGTTGTTACTTTCTTTTTGCCATTTCAATTCTCCCTTGTTACTCTGCTTACAGTTGTATGTACAGATACAACTATGGAAATCTGCTCTTGCCCACCATGTGGGTTTGGGAATCAAATTCAGGTCACCAGGTTTGGCAGCTAGCACTTTACCACTAAGCCAACTTAGCAGCCTTAGGACCCTTTGTTAAGTCATTTAGTAGTGTGAGTGGTACTTAAATGTGTGAGCTGCTGAATGTTTAACATGTTTGCTGGTAGTTTGGGCAGACAAACAGGAATGGTGTCAACATACAGGGAAATGCAGTGAGTCTGAGCTGTGAGGCACCTGAGGACTGCTCATTCAAGTGTCTGAGCGAACATAGGGCCAGAGAAGAGACGAGGCTAAAATGTAGTTAGAGTGGGTAACTGAAGATCTGCTACCACTAGGGGATTCATTCATTTTTAAGGGAAAATCACTATACACTTGGGTTTCAAGACTTGCAAGTTCAAATCATAAAGGGTTTGCCCAGCTCAGATTTACTGCTTTGCCTAGACCATGATTGACCCTGGTCTACTTTGACCTTGGAAAGTAGCTTTTCTTCCTGTTGAGGGGTATGGTGTGGGTGCTGCAGTCATATGAGGAGTGTAAAGTTGTGTGTTCCCATCAGGATTAACAGCTGTCACCAACAAATGGCTGAGATTGCCGTGAATGCCGTCCTCACTGTGGCAGATATGGAGCGGAGAGACGTTGACTTTGAGCTCATCAAAGTGGAAGGCAAAGTAGGTGGGCGGCTGGAGGACACCAAACTCATAAAGGGCGTGATCGTCGATAAGGACTTCAGTCACCCACAGATGCCGAAAGTGAGTGAGTGAGTGAGTGAGTGAGTGAGTGAGTGAGTGAGTGAGTGCTCTTACACTCTGCCCTGCTTTAACTCAGATCCAGCACTTACGGTGATCTTCTCTCCCTAGAAAGTGGTGGATGCTAAGATTGCAATTCTCACCTGTCCGTTCGAGCCACCTAAACCTAAGACGAAACACAAGCTGGACGTGACGTCCGTGGAGGACTACAGGGCCCTGCAGAAGTACGAGAAGGAGAAGTTTGAAGAAATGATACAGCAGGTGAGACCTGGACTGCTTCCTGAACCAACTCCACACATCCACGAATGACAGACACTAACGGAATTAGCATCTGAGGCCTTTGTCACATAGCTACAAGTAGCATGCAGTGCAACCTGGGTTGAGTGTCAGTCAGAAACAATCGTAGTCTGAAAACTCAAATGGCATATGAGCAAAGAAGTTGATTTTGTCCTGAGCTACCGTGAGGGTTTGGCTGTGCCTTTCATCCATTATCTTGGCCTTGAGGGGAACACATGAGAGCTGTAACATACCAGGAGCTAATAAAGCATGCTTTGGAAAGCAAGGCGGTTCCCATTGGCACACGTCAGAAGGAACCGGAAGGAGCTGACAAAGGCCTCTCGCCTTCCTGTCCCTTTCATTGCACTGATGTCACACACGGCTGTGCATCTCCCCTTTTTTTGGATCATGTAACAAGGACAAATACCTACTTGTTATTGCTAAAATTGACATTTCTTTTCCCAGATTAAAGAAACTGGTGCTAACCTAGCTATTTGCCAGTGGGGCTTTGATGATGAAGCCAATCATTTACTTCTTCAGAACCGCCTGCCTGCAGTTCGCTGGGTAGGAGGACCTGAGATTGAGGTAGGAGGCCAGCACGCAGCCCCTGGCTAGCTGTGTGGTGAGCCTGCGATGCGTGTATTGAGTATCACTTTAACAGCAACCAACCACAGCACACCGCAAAGCAACAGCTTAAAGAAAGGAACTGTAGAATATTCCAGAATCATCTTTGTTTGAATAACAGTGCTTTGTATTTCTGGAATTGCATAGTCAACTCTCTGGGCTTCCCCATTGGCGTTCAGAGGCAAGAAAGCCTTGTCCAGTGCCCTTCTGCAGTCTGCTGTGCTATGCAGGGCATGTGAGCTGGGGTCGCAGACAGGGCTGCCCTCACAGCAAGAGACTGTTGTGAGTTGATGGTAATAGAGCTGGGCAGCACCAGCCACCACCTCAGAGCCCGTCTGCTAACAAGACACTTTGCAGGAAGCTTGAAAACTGCCTGTCTGGTGAACCAAGTGGTCCTAGGTTAAATGTAGTTCATTTATGATTCCATTTTGGAAGTTCCCTGGCATTGACCACATCTCTCTGTCCTTTCTGATGCATCCTGATAGCTGATCGCCATTGCAACAGGAGGACGGATTGTCCCACGGTTCTCAGAGCTTACCTCTGAGAAGCTGGGCTTTGCTGGTGTTGTGCGGGAGATCTCATTTGGCACTACAAAAGACAAAATGCTGGTTATTGAGCAGTGTAAGAACTCTAGGGCTGTGACCATTTTCATCAGAGGAGGAAACAAGATGGTAAGGATTCTGTCCGTGAGCTGGGGAGATGGTTCAGTGGGTCTCTGGGCACTTGCTCTGCCAGCATGAGAAATTGAGACACGGCCTTCTTCCCAGATCATTGAAGAAGCAAAACGATCCCTCCACGATGCCCTGTGTGTCATCCGGAACCTCATCCGTGACAACCGTGTTGTGTATGGAGGAGGGGCAGCCGAAATATCCTGCGCCCTGGCAGTCAGCCAAGAGGCAGACAAGGTAACGGGCAGAGTATCAGTGAGAACTGTCTGAGGTCTCGTGTGTTTATGTCCTCACAACTTCATTCTATAGGTGAAAGGAAGTTTATTAAGCTTGCCCTGAGTGACTTTTTCAATGTATGCTTATGACCAGCTGTTGGGTGGCTATTGCCGAGTACACTCACTGCCCCTGTGTCTTTCCAGTGCCCAACTTTGGAACAATATGCCATGAGAGCTTTTGCAGACGCCTTGGAAGTCATCCCCATGGCCCTTGCTGAAAATAGTGGCATGAATCCCATCCAGACCATGACTGAAGTTCGAGCCAGACAAGTGAAGGAGTCTAACCCTGCCCTTGGGATTGACTGTTTGCACAAGGGTAGTAATGGTGAGTTGCTTGTTGGGGCTGTAGGAGTGGAGCAAGTTTCCATTGACTTGGAAGATGTTGTACTCTTGCCCGGCAGAGTAGTCATGCTCCAAGACCATCTTAGTGTCTTAGTTGCTTAGTCTTAGGCTGCTGTAGGACTTAGTCTCAGCAACACAGCTCGTTCTCATCGCAGTACAGGTGCCTGTTGATGCCATACAAAGTAGTTTCTGCTCACAGCTTGCCTCCTGGCTCTTGTCCCATGGCTGTGGGGTGTTGGAAAACTTTAACTCTGGAGCAGCTTGGCAGTCCTACTCTTGAAAAGGTGGCAGACATTTAGCTTCATGTTGACAATGGTGACTCCAGCACCCAGCAGGAAACTAGGGTTCGGACTACACCAGCATCCAAAACAAAAATAGCAACTCTTCAGTGGCCTATGTTGCTGGTGTGACACACACTGCCTGCTGACTCAGCATGGCAGAGAAATGTGTCCTTAGAGATGCCATGTCACTGTCTAGCCTCCTTGTGGTCATGAGCCACCATGCGCTCTACCGTGTTCCCACTAACACATGTCCTCAGCATCCAGGACATCCATCTGACAGTGACATAGGGCATTGTAGCCAGTTTACTGCTACAGCAAGTGTATACTATGTGTTTGTCTTGTGCCCTTGGAGGCTAGAAGAGTGAGTGCATTGGGTCCAGGGAGTTAACTGGATGGCTGTAAGCTGCCATGTAGATGCTAGGAACTCAGGGCCTCTGTAAGAGCACTTGGTGCTCAGTCACTGAGTCATCCAGCCTCTCTTTTATAGACAAATTACATTTTACTTCCTTGTTTGACGCTTTGATATGTGATGTATTATGTGACGTATTCTGAATACTCTTGCCCCACATCCTGTCTATAAGTTCGACTCCCACATTCCTGTCTTTTGTTCTGTTTGATGAACTGCTGGGTTTAACCAGGACTATCTCTATGACCATAGCTTTGTAAAACTGCCTGTTGGAGCCTGGTGGTCTCAATCATATGCATAGCTGAAGACAGATGACCCAGAGTCCACCAGGGGCGAGTAGTTGAACGGGGATAGGTGGGGCCCCATGAGCCACTCTCCACCCATGACTGACTAGTAGCACAGACTTAAACCATTTTTGTTTTTGAAATGTAATTTCACTATATTTCCCAGACTGACTTGAACTCCTCAGCTCCACCTTGGCCTCCCCAGTAACTGAGAACACAGACTTGCATACTGCAGCAGCTACGTTCCCTAAGCTTTGTTGTGACTCCATAAGTTGAAGCTGCCTGCTGATGAGTACTTTGTGTGCTCTTGGACCACTGATCGCTGTGTTTTGTTTTTCAGATATGCAGTACCAGCACGTCATAGAAACCTTGATTGGCAAAAAGCAGCAGATCTCTCTTGCCACACAGATGGTTAGGATGATTCTGAAGATTGATGACATCCGTAAGCCTGGAGAGTCTGAAGAGTAAACTGTACCACTTACACTGTGACTAAATAAAGGGTGTGTCTGTCATGCTGCGTCTGCAGTTATTGCTCGTCCTCTCTCAGCCTGTAGATGCTGGAGTAAAGGCAGCTGTTGGGTAGCTGCTGGCTCCACTTATTCAGCATGGTGGAGGATATGATCTCAGTCTCTGCAATCATCGGATGTCTTTAAGCATCCTTCCTCTGCAGAACTGTAATGAAGCAGAACACAACACTGCAGATACTTTTCTAGTAGCTCACATGTCCTCTAGTCTAGTTTTACTTTACAGTTGACAGGACCATGAGAGAGCCGAGGAGTGGCGGTCCTGACAGTAGCACCTGCATGACTAAAACCAGTGCTAGAGACTGAATCCTCTTGTTTTGTTCCTCCCGAGTCGCTGGACAATGGCCAGTAAGCTCAGGTGCCAGTCAGCTCAGGTGCCAGTCAGAACTGGCTTGGACATTTCTGTGCCTCTCCCGTATGCTCAGAGGGCAACTGAAGCACGGGTACCTTTTTGGCTGGGTGTTATAATTTGAGCCTTGGGGGTCAAAGCCCATGCAACTAGCAATTGCCTGTCTCGGTGGAGCCCATGAAAAGCAGAACCTTGCTGGTCAAATCCAGAGGCCCTTCCTTGCAGCTGCAGTCTGTTCCACCTCCACCAGTTGGATAGACTTGGAGCCCAGGCTAGGACACAGCAGGGTGATAGTCTTACATTCTCTGTTCTGCAAGATGCTTCAGGGTGGGGGCTGCCACCAAGGCCAGTAACTCATGATTCTTCAGACCCATCACCACAAGTTCAGCTCTGACCTCCACATGGAAGGCACGCTTAGGTGCATACAAGCATTTGTTTAGAAGTGAAGCTACAAATTCACAACTTTCAAAAATCACTTTATTTGGTTGAATAGTTACAGCTGTGAGAACTGAATATCAACACTGCTCATATAAAGCATTGAGCTTCTCTAAGGGAGGAGTAATAGACATAGTGACAACCAGTGATCTTCCTGGGTTTGTACACTTTAACACTTCAGTTACCAATGTAAGGCCATAACTGAGAATCTAGCTGGTCCCTGAATAGCCCCAGGTTCCCCTAATAACTATGCTATCATTTAAGTTCTGTAGGTATTGACTAGTTCCTCCTGTATGTTTCAGAAGAATTAGGATTCCTGTATTTTTTGTAAAATAAGAGATGGTGGTTAATTATTCAGGTGAATTTAATTATTCAAGCTTGTGCTTGAGTGCTGTTAAATATACTTGTTCAGCCATTCGATGAGATTCCTCCTCGCCTCCTCAATGTAGGGCTTGTCAGCAGGGGAGCAGTCTTCTCTCTTCCGATGCACAAAGCCATGAGTTTGCCCAGAAAATGTTTTAACTTGGTAATTAACTATGCAGTGTTCTTTAAGCTTCTGGATCAGTGTAGAAACCTAATACACCAGGGGTGGGGGAAATATATATATAAATGTGAGGATGGTGTGACCTTGGCCCTTCAGTAGCATCCAATCCTTTTGGGGCTTTTGGTTCTGTTTTGAGAAAGGGTCTCTACAAAGCCCTAGCTGTCCAGGAACTTGCTCAATATGGAACCCAGGCTGGTTTCCAACTTTGCCTCCCAGGTGCTGGGATTAGTGGCATGCACCACCACACCCAGATAGAGTCTTCTATTACAATAGTTGACATGAGCAGGCTCCACAGCTATTGCCTTTAGCAACAGTTCCGGCCACTTAGAGGAGTTGCAAGGCAGCAGAATGATGCCTCCAGTCGTAGACGCTCCTGCATTTACAGTGGAGCTGAGACCCAACATCCACTGTGAGTTAAAAACACAGTGTAGGTCACAATTGCACCAGTCATGATGGTGCACATTTTTAACCCCAGCAGTTGAGAGAAAGGCAGATCTCTGAGGCCAGCATGATCTATGTAATGAGATCTTTGAAAAAACTTGAGGTGGTGGGGCACATTCTTGGCATGTGTGGAGCTTGCTGGGTTCAATCCCCAATAGCATAGGGCAGGGTGGGCATTCAGTATAACTGCCCTACTGACCATCCTAGCTTAGCCAAGCATATTGAGACCATTGCTCGTTTCCCTAATGACTCTGGGGCTATTGGGCAGCCCCAGCTATCAACATCATGAGAGCATACACATGGGTGACTAGACCAGAAAAAGATTCAAATTCAAAGTTGGCCTGCTGTGTGTTACTATTGCACATAGTAAAACAAGCAAACCAAATGATTTTTTTAAGTTGAGTACTGTTGCAAATTATTTGTATTGAGACCTTAGTTAAAACTTATTGACAAATAGCCGGGCAGTGGTGGCGCACGCCTTTAATCCCAGCACTTGGGAGGCAGAGGCAGGTGGATTTCTGAGTTCGAGGCCAGCCTGGTCTACAGAGTGAGTTTCAGGACAGCCAGGGCTACACAGAGAAACCCTGTCTCGAAAAACCAAAAAAAAAAAAAAAAAAAAAGAGAGAGAGAGAGAGAAAAGAAAGACTTATTGGCAAATGGCTGCTTTTAACTTGGACTTTTTCCTAACCAACTTCCCGTGCTTAATAAATCCATCTCAGGCTATGGTAACTGATGGATTACCATGGAAACCATTTGCAGTGAACAGGCTGTATCAGGAACACATCCTTCGGTTATCATTTGAACAGATCCATTCTGGGCTTAAGTTCCATTAGTAAATTTTCATCATTGGAAAACTACACCATAAATTAGTTCTTTGAAACTTTCTCCAAAAATGTCATTATATGCAATTAGATATGCAAATGAAAGGCTGCCTACTCACCTGCTCAAGTGGAATCACGGTATCATTTTCTGCAAAAATAAACAATGTTGGGTTCTTCAAATTATAAACATCTTCAGAGTCTCTGATGATACCTGGAAAGGATTGAGGGAGATTGTCTTCTGCAGAAAGTTGCCTAGATTTGGTGTGGTTTTGCAAAGCAAACCTTGTGGTTAGAGTCTACATGTGTTGGGGTGGAGGTGGTATGCAGGCTTTCATGTGCATGTCCACATGGGGTCCTGTGCACATGTGTGTGTACGTGTGGAGGCCAGGTGTCTTAAATCACTATTTTTGCCATAATGTCTCATTGAGCCTAGAGCCTGGGGATTTCTGTAGACTGACTGGCCACTGACCTTGAGGAACTCATCTTTCTCTACCTGCCCAGTCCTGGGGTGACAGATATGTGCAAAACCTGCCCCCCCCAGCAGATTTTTATGCAGATGCAATCGATCTGAACTCAGGTCTCCATGGATATGTGGCTAACACTTCACTGCCTTAACCATCTCCCCAGCTGTTACTTTTATTTTTATTTTTAGCAATCCTACAGAAGCCTGGCCTATGAGATTCTGTAGAAGTGTAACTGATTTAGCCAGATCTTTCTACTCTGCATCCATCCTGTTCAGCAGGAACCAGGCCAATAAACTTGATGCTGTTCTCTCTTGAGATGGCTTTATACATCAGGTCATAATTTTTTCAAACCACCACTCTAGAAGTGTCTACACTGGCCCCACATGTTCAATGAACTAGACAGTTCTATAAGAACAGCCATTGGACCAAGTTATTACTCAAACAGGACCCCAAAGATACAATGTCTGCTCTACAGGTTACTGTATACATTTTACTGTTCATCCTTGTCTGAATATCCTAAAGGTTAATTTGTGCAAAGTCTTGCTCTGCCAGGCTCCGGGCAGCCTACTGGTGGGTGTGGTCGGGGAAAAGGCAAGTCCACGTACTGTTGGGAGAATGGATAGGGAAGGGCTAGTGAGATGACTCACTTGCCACACAAGCCTAGAAACCTGAGACCGATCCCAGAACCCACCTCAGGTTGTTCTCTGGCTTCCACACAGGCATTGTTGTGTGCATGCACACATTATGCACACATACCCATGGTCATGATTTTAAAAGATGAGAGGAAAAACAACTTTTCCCTGCTTCCTGCCACTGTGAGAGTAAAGCGAAGTAACACAGTGTCTCTCCTCCCTGTTACTCCTCTCCAGAGGACATCGAGCCACAGAAAAGATACCAGTGCTCCCTGTACAACTTGAGTGGTTGTCTCTTTTGTCCAGTTCCTGCCATAACCTGCCACTCACATGCTGCACAACAGCAGCCAGCAGGTGGCGCTAGAAAGGCATGCATCCTGGACCACCTTTTAATTCACCCATAGACACCGTTGGTCTGACTATTGGCTGGCCTCGTACTAGTGATATACATTTATTTTGTGAGATTAGCTCTCACTATGTAGCTCATGTTGACCAGAAAACTTCAATCCTCCTGCTTCAGCCTCCCAAGTACTGGGGTTACAAGTGTATGTACCATGCCTCATTTTATTTCCTTTTGTGTAAGAAAATGTGTTGGGTTTTTTTTTTCCCTTAGTGCTAGAGAAGATGAAACACCACGTCAAGGGGTTCATGCACCAGATAAAAACAGCTTGTGGAAGTGTAACTTTGAAATAGTGGTCAACGTTCTTATATTTGTTTTTGACATATTTTAGTCTGGATGCTTTTAAATTGTACATTCAGTGTGCTGATAAAGGGTTCTTTTTGTTTTGTTTTTGTTTTTGTTTTTGTTTTTTGGTTTTTCCAGACAGGGTTTCTCTGTGTAGCCCTAACTGTCCTGGAACTCACTCTGTAGACGAGGCTGGCCTCAAACTCAGAAATCCACCTGCCTCTGCCTCCCAAGTGCTGGGATTAAAGGCGTGCGCCACCACTGCCCCGCAAGGGTTCTTGTCTCATAGTTAAAATAACTTTGTTTCCAGTTGGCTGAAATGTAAGTGTTAGGGCTGGAGAGATGGCTCAGCAGGTAGGAACACTGGCTGCTCTTCCAGAGGACCCAGATTCAATCCCAGCACCCACATGGTGACTCACAAGCATAACCACAGAGAGGCTCTGACAACCTCTTCTGGCCTCTGTAAGCACCAGGCACACACGTGAACATAGACGTACATGCAGGCAAACAATTTTTTTAAATCTGCTAATTAAAAAGAAAGTTAAAGTTACTGTTTGTAGTTTGCTTTTTTTCGTGTGTGTGTGTGTGTGTGTGTGTGTGTGTGCGCACGCACGCACCCACACGCGTGCACAGATTTGCTGGTGCACAGGTGCACATACACATGAGAAGTCAGAAGACAACCTTGGATGTTCCTAGGGGGCCTTTCCACCTAGATTTTTGAGACGGGATCTAGAACTTATCAAGTAGGCTAGGCAAAGTGCCCAGTAAAGCCCAAAATATCACCTGTCTCTTTCTCCCTTAACATGAGTTCTGGGGACCAAATTCAGCATCTCATGCTTGCAAGACAAGAGCTATCCTGACAGAGCCATCTCCCCAGCTCTATTTTTAGATTCTGAAAACCATGCTAAGCTGGTTTACCTCACGCCATCGGGTTTTGTATTGCAGTGCGTGGGAGAAGCCTGTCACTCAACCCTCCTCCTGCTTTCCCTGAGTAAAATGTGCTGGGCACTTACCGTAGACAGACACCCCCGCCCTGACTTCCGGGTATGTCATCATCACTTGGTGCACCACAATACCCCCCCAGCAGAAGCCCACAATGCCAATCTTCTGGGCATGACACTGTTGTCTCAGATACCGCAAGACAGCATCAACCTCTCTAGAACAGAAAGAAAAGGCATTGCAGACAGAGCTGACGAGGCTGACCCTCAGGTTTGCTGGTAACTGGAACGTCTAGTGAATAGCACTTGACGTTTGTGATTTCTTTGGTGGTGAGAACCAGAATTCCTAGAAAGAAGCTGTGACTTCAAGGCTGACTGCTAAAAGCTCCGTGTCTGCAAGGAGTCTGCGATGCTGCAGGTCTAGAGCCCAATCTCAATTTATCTGGGCTACCTTTAGCTCATTGGTGAGCCATTCTTCCCCACCTCCATGTTGGCTCTAGCTCCTGTAATTAGCAGATAAAGTTGAACCCGTCATCCTGATAAGTAGATAAAAGAAAAAAAAAACCTTTGGAATGTATCAACTCAACAAAACCATATACTCCACTAATCAATGAGCTAAGAATGCTATCAAATAGCATCTGGGTCTTATAGCTGAGATTACTATGCTGCAACCGCCTAATTAATGAATTAATGTCTCCACCAATGTCTTTGGAAAGTGTCTTGATTTAGAATCTATCTTTGTTCTGTTACTATTTTAAAAAAAAAAAAAACAAAAAACCACTTCATGACACTGTTTCCATGGTGGAATGTAGAATTGTAGAATTTGGGATAAACTAACCCTCTGTGACTTATACCTGACCAATCAGAGAAAAGCAACCTCCTCATCAGAATGATGGGTTTTCAGGATAGACTACAGAGCCAGTGGGGGTGGCGTGGGGAAGGACGCTCTCCCAGGTTGCTGGGAGAGAAGCTATGGCCCAATGGGCTGCCTCTGAGGTGAGGGCTTTCCTGAGGATGATGCCAGCATACAGGAAGTGAGGCTGAGCTATGATGGGTGGATAAGAGCTGGGCCAATTGCCACTTGAACCCCAAACTCCTTTCTTTGGTTCTATAAACCAACGGCTCTTTTAACTGCTGGTCCACTTGGGATAGATATTCTATCACTTGCAACCAAGCACCTAGGTGGACGCAGGACTTTGAATTTATCACTTGTAAGGGAGGTGAGCAGCTATGGCTAGTACAATGTCAGCCTCCATCCTCAGCTCATATAGTGTACTGGACCAAGACTCTTTCCCATCATGCTGTTGGAAAGACTCTGTCTAGAGCCAAGTGAAGTCATACGGAGTGAGGGAGGGCCAGAGGGAGGGCCGGAGGGAGGGTGTGCTCAGCTTGTCTGTCCCCTCCATGGGCTAAGTCATATAAAACCAAGCCTCTGGATAACTTACCGATTGATTTTTCTGGCATCTCTTGATTTCAACCACTCAGGGAAGGTGGACCTGTCACGAGCTGGATCCCATGGTTCTTGGCCCACAAAGAAGTCTGGGACAATAGTTCTGCAAAATATGGGCGTGAATCAACCTTTGAGTCACCTGGACTCACTGTCCTGGTTTATTAAACACCTTGTTGGGTTGCCAGTTCTAGGCAGAGGGAAGGGAAAGCCTTGGCCATGAAGGCTACACTTTATTGCGACAGAGGTCATCTGCTGCAGGCCAGATTGGCTCGGATCCCACAACTACAAGTACACAGCTTCCAGCAGCTTCGGTGTGACCCTGCTCTAGCAAGTGAGATAGGCATTAGCAGGGACATTTCTCAAGAGCTATTCCAGGGCAGAAGGAGGAAAAACTGGACCTATGGGCAAAGGGTGTGTCCTATCAAAGGTCCTTCGGCTGCCTCAATGGAGTTAGTTGATCCTCTCAGCCAGCCTAGGACTCTCTTGAACTTAAATACTGGCTTTGGCCAAAGGGAACCCCTAAGGAATATGAGGGCACACCAGTCACTGTGATCAAGTAATACTGTCCAACCTCTGCACAGGCTGCCCAAGAGTAAGGGCCACAGCAGGTTCTAGAACAGGCTACGGGAAGAGTAAACAAAGTGAAGGCCAACACTTGAGGCTGTCCTCTGACCTCTAAAAGCTCACAGCGGTGAGCACGAACCTTCAGTTACACACACACACACACACACACACACACACACACACACACACACACACACACTGTTGTATACATATACAAATCATATAAAGGATCAAGTAATAGATCACCCAGCCATAGGCAACTCAGAGTTTGGAAATCATGGGCATTACTAATCCTAGTAACTTTGCTCACCCTCAAGCAATCTGAGCCTGGGCGGTGCAGCAGAGGGGCTGGTCCCTTGAAACATAGCCACAGGTTAACTCTTTTCTTTGGGGAACTGTGGGTGGCCCTAGCTCCATCCATCTGAACTTAGCTTCTAGAAGAAGAGCATGGACTCAAGTGTGCAGTCCTGCCTCTGTCCTCCCAAGGTGAGCCGCTCTACTGCTCAAGTAGGCAGAGCACCAAGGCCCGGGCCTGACGAGCCAGGTTGAGATCTCAGTACACCTATACTGTAAAGAGCACTTGACAAGTAACTGACCACTTTTATCCCTCACACTTTTAAAAAATGTATTTCCTTTTATGAGTGTTTGTCTGCATGTACAATGTGTACTACATACATACCTGGTACCTGCAGAGGCCAGAAGATGGTGTCAGATCCCCTGTACCTAGTTACAGATGGTTGTGAGCTGCCATGTGTGCTGTCTGAACCAAACCTGGGTTTTCTGCCAAGTCATCAAGTACTTGTAACCACTGAGCCATCTCACTGGCCCCTGGGCCCACATTCTTGACCAGACAGACAGACAGACAGACAGACAAAAGGGTGGACAGTCCAGCCTCAGATGGCTTGTGGGTAATTAAGTGAGTATCATGAATGAGACAGAACTTCGGAAGACCTAGTTATCTCTCTGCCTGTGTTATATATTCCCCCTGTATCTAAGAACTTTCCTAAGGCAACAGGCATACCCCATTCAAGCACCTGGTTACAGTTTACCCAGAGCAACTGAGAACCTCTGTCTTCATGCCTTGACTTCCCAATCTGCAGTATGAGGATGGTAATATCCATCCCTTCCAGGGCTGCTAGAAAGGGGAGGTCCCTGCCCATGTTGGTTATTATAGGTACACTTAGAGGCTTCCCCAGGAAACTGTCCCACTCTCCCCAAAGACGTCTTCCCATGCCTCGATAAGCTTGAGTCGCACTCAGTGGGGGAAAGAAGACAGGCTTGCCCCGGATTTCCAGCTTTCTTTAGACGAGGAACTCAAGTTTCCATGAAACAGTTGCCTCACCTGTGCAGAAGACAGTGTTGGTGTGTGAACTGACTAGGATGTCATCACTGTGGGAGAGTTTGGGATGCTGCAGGCCCAGGACCCAGTTCTCTCGGGGTTGTCTTTATCCCTCATAATCTGTCCCTCACCACTCTGTGTTTGCCCTAACACCTCCTGATGATCAAGTAAATCCTTTGGAATGCACTAACAGAACAGCAGTATCCACCAACACAAGAGCTAAGAATGCCATCAGCTGTCATATGACACATACAGCAGAAGGTTTCGCTGACACTCATCTACCTAACTTTCTTCTCTCTGAGTCACCATCCAAGCAGACCTGTGGAAACCACCTTGAGGTTAGGATGCTTCAAGGTCCACAGGTGAATATGCACAGGTATGCTGGCCTGTGCCTGGATGGGACCCTTCGTGGGAAGAGGACCTTCTGTCCAGCATGTCTGTAGGGCCAGGTACCCTGGGAGCCTGATGTCCTGGGATTCTATTGGGAAGAGTTGGCTCTACAAGATTAGAGTTAAATTTCCAAGGACAGTTCCCACTTCCCACCGCCGAGATAACAAAACAGATAATGTAACTCAAGCTGTCTTGGGTTTTTGGTTTTGTCTTTCTGAAGCCAACAAAATGGACCACAAAAATCCACATGAATTTAAGCAAAGAGCAGAACTTCATACGTACGTGTATCCGTTTCCGGCAATCATGTCAGCCATATACCTGGTGTTGGGCAGCTGCCAGCCAAATATATCCTGGACGACGATCACGGCTTTGCCTGCATCCACAGGGGACCGGGTGACATACGCCTTGATGTGTTCAACCTGGACTTCCTGGCCCATGCCACCATACTCTAGCTTGTGACCAATGTCACATGGGCAAGGGTTAGCTTCGTTAGCCATTGGGGTCTTGACGTCAGGCTATAGAGGGAATGAAATATTCATCACATGCTGAGTGCTTCAGATCTAAGGATAATCTATGCTAAGTAAACTCTAAATAAACTCAGTGGTGGGATGGCCAATGTCAATCAAACTGGAAATGTAGCTCAGATGCCAGAGCACTCACCTAGCATGCATAAAGCCTGGAAATAGATCGCTAGCACTTTATAAACCAGGCGTGGTGGTACACACCTGTAAAACCAGTGAAGTCCAGCAAGCATAGGGAATAGTTGAGCAACTTAGGACTCCACTTGGGTTGAGCTATGCACACACTTCTCTTCTAATAACATACCCAGCAGCCTAGAAACCTTACCTGTACATATTATGCATATATACCCTCTCTGAACAATGTCATAGCAACCTGTTAGCACCTCAGACTCCCCCTGGCATCAAGCTATACATGCCACCCCCTGAGAACAATGGAATACGTTTCTCGTCTCCTTAACAATCGTCAAACTTAGGTTCTAGTCAATCATGCTTCATGTGTTGCAGTAGGAGGGGATGAGCTGGTTTCAACTGGTTTTGGGGAGGGGGGGAGGTGAGGCGTTTGCAGTAAGGTAACTGTATCTTCAAAACGAACTTAGAAAGAATCCTCTATTTGCCATCTCGTGCCTATTCATAATTGAGCTTACACGTGATTAAAATCAGGTGCATTATGGGGAAGGACTTGCCCAATAAGGAGAAGCTCACACAGCTTAATAGAGAAACAGAGACAGAGTACACGGGTATAGTTGCACAGTCCCGTCTCTGGGGAGGCAGGGGCAGGCAGATCTCTGCAAGTTCGGGGCCAGCCTGATCTACAGAGTCCCCAAACAACAAGAGCAACACAGTAAGACTGTTTCCAAACAAAACACAAAATGAAAAACAGCCAAATCCTCCCCCTATCGACCAAGCTCTCCCCCTTCCCAAACTCCACAAACGGAAGGTGCCCTTTTCTGCCCTATGTCCCGCTGTCACCCTTGATGGTGGATCTGTCCCATTCTGCTGCTCTTCTTTGTTTTAAACAACATTCCCTTGATACTTGGAAATTGTGTGAACCTAGAATAAGAGACAGAGAGTCTGAAAACGTCAGGCCCTGACCAGCATTTGGGAGAGAGAGAGGCAGGAAGATGAGAAGTTTAAGGTTATCTCCAGTTACATAGCAAATCTGAGGACAGCTCAGACTGTGTGAGAGAGAACCTGTCTCCAAAGTAACCAGCTAAATATGATAAGGTCATAATAAAAACGCAATAGCTTTGCAGATCAGTTATCATGGAAACAGAACGTTTAAAGGCTGGTAGGTCGGCGGAATGGACCGCAGAGAATTCTCCAGTCTACGCTGTGTATTCAGAAGGACAGAGTGAAAACAAGTCCAGCCTCAAGAGGAAACAGAGCAGACCTCTGTGAGTCCACTTACGCTGCTGTAACAAGAGACAACTGAAAAGCAGCCGCATGGTCCTGAAGACTGTGGACAGAGAAGCCTGTGATCAAGGCGGCAGAGCCAGCGACTCTGTCTGCAGCAGGAGCTCTTCCTGACCCACAGATGTCACCGCCCTGTCCCCTCACGTGGTAGGATCGGACAGACAGATCTCTGGATGCTCATAAGATTCTAAGATGAGCTGGGCCCTTGTGACCTTTCCCCTCCCACAGGCCCCACCTCCTAACAGCTCTACTTTCAGGAATTCGGTTGGTTGGTTGGTTCAGTGTAGTTACTTTGGAAGTACGCGTACATTCAGATCTAACAAATCCTTCAAAGAGATGAACAATAGAAGAAACTAAGCTGGGCAGTGGTGGCACACGCCTTTAATCCCAGCACTTGGGAGGCACAGGCAGGTAGATCTCTGAGTTCAAGGCCAGCCTGGTCTACAGAGTGAGTTCCAGGACAGCCAGGGCTACACAGAGAAACCCTGTCTTGAAACATCCCCCCCAAAACAAAACAAAACAAAAAAACAAACAAACAAACAAAAAAAAAAAAACCACAAGTGAGAGCCAGACTTGGTGGTCCAAGAGGCAGAGGCAGGTGGATCTATGTGAGTTTTAGGCTAGCCTGGTCTACAGTTCAAGTTCCAGGACAGGCAGGGCTGTTACACAGAGAAACCCTGTCTCAGAAAACAAACAAAAACACCACACAGCTGGGGAATGTGTCCCAAGGCAGACTGTGAGGGAACAGAGTTTTTTATTTTTTGTTAATAGAACTAAGAGCTAAGAATCAGGGAGAACCTAAAGCCAGGAGGGAAGCTGTCCTACAACCCCAGGCCTTGTGTTTCCAGCAGGGTTCTGGAGTCAGGAGCAGTTGTCAGGTGGGCAGAAAGGCACAGCAGGGTACTGTGAGGTCATTCTAGAGACCAACAGGACATGACACAGTTGACCAGTTGACCCATGTGGGAAGGACAGACTGCCCAAGGAAGGAGCAACAGGAGCCACACAGAGAGGCTCAGCTGAGAAAACAAGTCACAAAGAGCCCTTTCCAGCACAGCAGAGATCATCTCCCAAGCCTCAAAATCCAAGTAGAGAATGCAGAGTTAGCCTGTTTCACTCACAAGCAGGGGAATATTTTTCCTTTAACACTAAACTACAATGGTTTGGGTTTTTTTTTTTTTTTTGGTTTTTCAAGACAGGGTTTCTCTGTGTAGCCCTGTCTGTCCTGGAACTCACTCTGTAGACCAGGCTGGCCTCGAACTCAGAAATCCGCCTGCCTCTGCCTCCCAAGTGCTGGGATTAAAGGCGTGCACCACCACTGCCCGACTTACAATGGGGTTTCTTAAATGAGACTCCAAAATCAAAGCATCAAGGGAAAGATTAGTAAATTTCAATTACTTTAAACAACTGTTAAGGAAAAAAAAAAAAAAAGGGTCCGGGCTGGAGAGATGACTCAGCAGTTAAAAGCTCTTCCTGCTCTTGCAGAGGACCTGGCTCAGTTCCCAGCACCTACATTAGGTGGCCTGTGACTCCAGTTCCAGGGGATCCGAAGCCCTCTCTCTGATCCTTGAAACACCCAACACGCATGCAGTGCACATAAATCTGTGCACACACAGATATAATGAATACATTTTTAAAGGAAAAAATTAAAAGCCCAGGAATGGTGATGCACATTCCCAGCACTCGGGAGGCAGAGGCAGGCAGATTTCTGTGAGTTTGAGGCCAGCGTGGTCTACAGAGCAAGTTCCAGGACAGCCAGGGCTCCACAGAGAAACCCTGTCTCAAATATGAGAGAGAGAGAGAGAGAGAGAGAGAGAGAGAGAGAGAGAGAGAGAGAGAGAACTGAGTGGACATTTAAAGATCTGGAGAACTACTAAGATGAGAGATGGGGAAGGGGGAGGGAGAGGTGCTAGGTGGCAGAGTCCTGTTTTTCATAGACAAAGGACATCTGTACAGATAAAGTGATCAGATGTTTGGGACTTGTCATCCTGAGTAGTGGGGTGAGGAGGGGGAGATGTTTCAAGTTTCATCAGCGTCTTCAGTGAGTTCAAGAATATACTAGTCTCTCTATTTCCACAGCCTTGAGCTTATTAACAAGTTTTTAAGTGTTCACTATAAAGAAGACAATAAAGTTTCTAAGAAATCATCAGAATGAATAACATGATTGAAAAGCAAAGGGTGTGGTGGCACACACCTTTAATCCTAGCACTCAGGAGGCACAATTGAGCAGATATCTTGAGTTAGAGGCCAGCCTGGGCTACATAGCAAGTCCCAGTACAGTCTGGGCTATATAGTAAGATGCTATCTGAAAAAGATTTTAAAAGCTCCATAAAAACTAGATGTGTCCTATAGGAAGTCACAGGGAGGTGCGTTCGCTACCATGCATTAGTGAAAAAACAATGTTCTCAATGGCACTCATGGTAACAACAATTGGACACAATGTAACTACACATCAAAAGAAAATGTTTGTTGTTTTTCCTTTTTTAGAAAGTGTTTCTCGGGGCTGGAGAGATGGCTCAGCGGTTAAGAGCGCCGACTGCTCTTCTGAAGGTCATGAGTTCAAATCCCAGCAACCACATGATGGCTCACAACCATCCGTAATGAGATCTGATGCCTTCTTCTGGGGTGTCTGAAGACAGCTACAGTGTACTTACATATAATAAATAAATAAATTAATTAATTAAAAAGAAAGAAAGAAAGAAAGTGTTTCTCCATGTAGATGAGGCTGGCCTCAAACTCAGAGATCTGCCTGTCTGTGCCTCCCCAGTGCTGGGATTAGAGATGTGAACCACTGCACTGGGATCGGCTGTGAGTATTTTCATTACTGTAGCCTGAAATGTGTCCTTTCCAAATACCGATTATGTTCAGTCCCTGGTTTTAGTCTCTGAATGCGACCTTAATTAAAATTACAGTCCTAGCAGATGCATTACACCAAGTGGGGTCAGCCTGGCCAATGGGCAGTGCCCTCACTAGAATAGAGTGATCTGTACTTACATATAGACATTCGGGAGAGACCACATGAAGAGGCAGACCACCGAAAGCCACCAGGAGCTGAGAGAAACAGGGAAGGATTCTTTCCTACATGTTTCAGAGGGAAGATAGCTTTGTCGATGTTAGACTTCTCACTTCCAGAACTCCAGAGAATAAATATAGTGGAGCCAGAGGGAAGACTAAGATCGCCCTAGATAGGTTTATGTTGTGTTTCCCTAAAAATTTGTTTGTTTGGTTGTTTTTTGTTGTTGTTTTGTGTAAGAATGTCTCAGCCCAAGATGGCCCTAAATTCACTCTGAAGCCAAGGATGGCCTTGAACTTCTGGTTTTCCGGTCTATGATTCCCAACTGCTAGGACTGCAGACATGCACCACCAGGGTTGGCTCTAAAAACTTTCAATTTGTATAGAGCAAAAAAAGGTAAGCGAAGGTGTAATGGTAAATGCCTTTAATCCCAGCACTCAGAAAACAAAGGCAGGAGGATTTCTGTGACTGTGAGGCTAGCCTGGTCTATCTAGAGAGCTGTAGGACAAGCAGAGCTACATAATGAGACTCTGTCTCAAAGTGGGGGGGGAGTTATACATCAATATTAGGCTATATATCAGTGGTTCTCAACCTTTCTAATGCTGCAACCTTTTAATATAGTTCATGATGTTGTGGAGCCCCAACCATAAAATTATTTCATTGTTACTTCATAACTGTCATTTTGCTACTGTTATTATAAATTATAATATAAATATCGATATGCAGGATATCTGATCTCAGCCACCATGGGGTCTTGACCCACAGGTTACCACCTCTGGGCTATATGTTGGGCTGATAAAATGAGTGGATGTTAAATAATTTACTACATTCTACTGAATAGCCTTAGTGTTTCAAGTTTACAGAGGGAAAGTGAAAGTTTTAAGAGAAAACAAATTAAGAAGTTATTCAGCCAAGCAAGATAAGTAATCTTGGTTTGTTTGTTTTTTGTTTTTGTTTTTTTTTTGTTTTGTTTTGTTTTGTTTTTTTAATGGTTTTTCAAGACAGGATTTCTCTGTGTAGCCCTAGTTGTCCTGGAACTCACTCTGTAGACCAGACTGGCCTTGAACTCAGAAATCCACCTGCCTCTGCCTCCCAAGTGCTGGGATTAAAGGCGTGTGCCACCACTGCCCGGATTCTTGGTTTGTTTTTATGACCTACTTACAGAATGACATCAGTTAGACATGTCACAAGAGACCAACAACAAGACCCATGCCCATTGCCGCCCTGTGCTGAGAAGAGATTCCAAGGCCAGACCTAGGCTGCATGCCTGTTATATCAATTTCCTGCAGGTCGACACAGGATATGTTCGTTAGGTTTTCCATCAACTTGGTACAAGCCAAAGTTGTTTGAGAGGAGGGAACTTCAGTTGAGAGAACGCCTCTATCAGATTGGCCTGTAGGCAAGTCTGTGGGACATTTTCCTGACTGATTGGGGATGTGGAAGGGCTATCTCTGGGCAGGTGTAATGGCTGGTTTTGAGTCAACAACACAAGCTAAAGTCATCAGAGAAGAGGGAGCCTCAGCTAAGGAAATAAGCATTTTCTCCATTGGTGATCAATGGACAAGGACCCCGCCCATTGTGGATGCTGTCAGCTCTGGGCCAGTGGTCCTGGGTTCCATAAGAAAGCAGTCTGAGCAAGCCAGGGGAAGCAAGCCTGTAAACACCACCCCTCCATGGTGTGGTCTCTGCATCAGTTCTGCCTCCAGGATCCTCCCTGCCTCTTTGTCCTGGTGTTTGGTTGCAGCAATAGAAACTCTAAGACAGTAGGGATCCTAGAGTGTAAAAGAAAGCTGATCTGCCTGCAGTCTGCTTCTGAGTTTTTCTCTGCCTCAGCCTTCCACAGAAGCAAAGGGCCTGACCTTAGGCCCTCCAAGATGTCTAGTGTGCTTCCTTTCCTCTAAGGTTTGGATTCCCATTCTTGGGTCCAATGTTTCCCCTTGACCCCACATTCCTATGAAAATGTCTTCGAAAAACCTCCCAAGGATGACCAGTCTGCTCTGCCCCATGCATTAGCCAAAGTGGGCAGACTTGAAATAGTCTGTGCTCTGGACAGAGGAGGAAAGTGAATCTTCCAAAAAAGAAAAAAGTAAGCAAGCAAGCCAGGGGAGAAGGCAAGCAGAGCAAGCAGAACAGCATCCCTCCATGACTTCTGCTTCAGTTCCTGCTTTTAGGTTCCAACGATGAGTTCCTGCCCTGACTTCCCCAGTGATGGGTTGTGATGTGAAAGTGTAAGTCAAATAAACCCTCTGCTCTGACTAGCTTTTGGTCCTGGTGTTTTATCATAGCAATAGAAAGCAAACTAGGGCCAGGCCATGGTGGCGCCCGCCTTTAATCCCAGCACTTGGGAGGCAGAGGCAGGTGGATTTCTGAGTTCGAGGCCAGCCTGGTCTACAGAGTGAGTTCCAGGACAGCCAGGGCTACACGAGAAACCTTGTCTCAAAAAACCAAAAAGAAAAAGAAAAGAAAAGAAAAAAAAGAAAGTAAACTAGAACAAGGATTACAAGTTGGCTTGGAAGCCAGCCTGGGTAAGAGACTGTGAGCAACCTATCTCAAAACAAAAGAAGGAAAGGAAAGAAGGAACTGGTTCTGTGAGCTATTATTCTCTTACCTGGACTCTGCTGGGAAGACCCAAGGGAGTCTGGTCTCTCCAAAGCTGCTGGCAACAGGCTCTTCTGACTTGAGCTCCAATTACAAAAGGAATTTTTACATCCAGGAGAGCCAAGTTTTTTCTCCCACAGAATGGGGTAGAGCCAATATAGGCCCAAGGATGCCACGTGTGGAAGGCTGGAGTCCTGCCCAGCTCTTTCACGTGGTCTCAGCCGCTGAGCCCAGCCTGTGAAGCAGGAGCCAAGTGTACTCTGGACAGGGCAGGCCATTTCTACCCACAGATTGGCCTGTGGGGGTTCAGGCTAAGAATCGGGAACACATGCTTGACCTTTGGCAGCCCATGTTTTCTGGGTCTGCCTTCAGGATTTTTGCTTTTCCCCATGACACATTTTCTAAAAGACAAGCTTCAGGATAAAACAAAGGCCTCGCTCCCATACAGACAAAAAATGATCTTTGGGCCCTGTGGCCCCTGAGGCTAAGTCTCAAGGATCAAATGATTTGAGTGGGAACAAATCACGGGACTTCAGGCCTCTAAGCTCAAGAGGAACACAAAGCAACTCTCAATATTGCCAAAGCAAACAAAACATGAGGTGACATTTATGATTAGCTTAAGCAAATAAAGTGCAATGAGGAAAGGCCCCTGGTGATACATCTCAAGTCATGTGAAAAAAAGCCTAGAATATTCCTCCCAGGCCTTTGCCTTTTCTACAGAGATAACATAGACATGCCAGGACATCCCTTCATCTCATTCCTTGCTTTTGGGTACATTCACTTAGAATAGTTTATGCAATTGTTTCTAGAAGGCCACTTTGTGGGAAGAACATTCTGTCCTCTGATCTATCCATAGTTCATAGTAAGTTCACACATGGGGTGACAGGAGAGAAAGGGGGAGATGCTGTAACTGGCTGGAGTTCAAGCCCTCAAGGTGAGAGGAAGTTCACATGGATACAAACTTTCTTTTCAATGGAAGCAGGAGATTAATTATAACAGGCAGGACATTATTTGGAAATCTATCAGCCTACCAGTAACCCATGACCTACAAAGAATTGCAAGATTCAGATGCATGAAATAGGGCCAGAGAGTGAGCCACAGAAGAAGGGCATTTACAGTGAAGCATGGCTTCTTCTGCACAGTATCAGGTCCTTTGTAGGAGTGGCGGGGTTCCTTCTCTTGAGTTGGGGCAGGCTCATTAACTGTGTATCTGAGGCTACATACACTCTTAGAGCAAGTCCATAATACCCACGGGCACAGCCTCCTAAAGTCAGGGAGCTTGTTTTGGCACCTAAGAAGGACATCTTGATAAGAATGTCTCTGGCCAGGACCACAATGACTATTGGCAGAAACTGCTAGATACCCCCATAATTGTTCATGGCATACATTGCAATATATATAAATCACAGGCTTACTCCTGTAGGAGGGCATTTGTTGCCCCTACTGGCCTGCCTCCCACAGGCAAATCCCTATAAATTACAAGGCAAGGGACGAGGTGGGCTGGGGTCATTTGGCTGGTGGAGGGAGTGCTCATCTGGCATGCATGAAGCCCTGGGTTCAATGGCCAGACCCCCAAATGGCATGGCGACACAGACCCGTCATCTGATCACTGAGGAGGTAAAGGGTGAAAAGTTCAGGGTTGCCCTTGGCTACACAGGGAGCTTGAGCACAGCCTAGGGTTATAAAAAATAAACTCCAAGAGGATTCCTATCATAGGTGTGATGGGCGAATTCCAAGGGCTCCCTCATCCCCTCCAAGGGCTCCCTCACCCCCTCCATGGGCTCCCTCACCTCCTCCAAGGGCTCCCTCATCCCCTCCATGGGCTCCCTCATCCCCTCCAAGGGCTCCCTCACCCCCTCCATGGGCTCCCTCACCTCCTCCAAGGGATCCCTCACCCCCTCCAAGGGATCCCTCACCCCCTCCATGGCCTCCCTCATCCCCTCCAAGGGTTCCCTCACCCCCTCTATGGGCTCCCTCACCTCCTCCAAGGGCTCCCTCATCTCCTCCAAGGGCTCCCTCACCTCCTCCAAGGGCTCCCTCATCCCTTCCAAGGGCTCCCTCATCCCCTCCAAGGGCTCCCTCACCTCCTCCAAGGGCTCCCTCATCCCCTCCAAGGGCTCCCTCATCCCCTCCAAGGGCTCCCTCCCCTCCTCCAAGGGCTCCCTCATCCCCTCCAAGGGCTCCCTCATCCCCTCCAAGGGTTTTCCACGTGTCCTTTGTCATAGGCACCTCCCTGGGGTCTTCCCTTGCTCGATATAAGTTTGCACTTTCTGACATCTCTCTCGAGTCAGCTAGGACATCTGTCCCCTCTGTCATGACTAACACAAACCCTTGGCTGTTTACACCTGTCACCTTTTGTAGAAGAAAGTCTTTTAGGAGCAGAACTCCATCCCTTTCCCTGCCCCCTGGAAGTCAGACACAGTGATAAAGTGTGTCTCCAAGTGCAGGTTTCCTGATTTGAAGCTCTGAGGATTTGTGTAGCTCAGAAGTCAGATCACACAATGAAGTTGTCCAAAAGAATTAGAGAGAGAGAAAAAAAACAACCTTAACTAGCTCAGGGGTCAAACAGGATTGCAGCAGGAAGTACCTGCAAATAGGTATCAGAGGCATGGGCTCAGAGTGCAAGGGCAAGTTCGATCCTGTAGAAAGCTGGTTTTCAAGAGGGAGGGGCTGGCGGTTTGCCAGGTTAAAGGTTGTAGAAACTTCACTGCACCTGGTTTTGAGTCCTGCCCTGGGAAAGGCAGAGCCAACTCATAGCCTTGGGTGATTCTGCTGTCCCTCCTCCAAGGACTTAGCTTTCCTGACCATGTGTGCAGTTTGCATAAGGTCCATGGTTTGGACAGCGTTAGGTAGAAAGCTAAAGTAAAAAGCACATAGAGATCTCTTTAAATATGTCAATCACTGCCATGCCTTTGGTCTGTTCTCTTTGTTGCAGGCCCAACAGGCTGTCCCTTGTGGGCACAGAGCTCCATTCCGACTACCATGTTTTAAACTGGCTCTGGAAACAACAGGTGGCCTTTTCTGTCAGCAAGTGGATATAAACTGCATCAGCCAGTCTCTTTAGGGCCTGGGCCAGCCCCAGTGGCCATAGAGTGTAAAACCACACTGACTGTCTTGGCAAGATCAACCCACCATCTAGGATGTCATATTCTTACATGACAGTACCTCTTTGCTTCTATGCACCCAGAAGAACTGTTGCCAGACATGGGTGCTGATTTTAATGCAAATATGCTGTTTGTTCATGGTTCCATATTCACAAACAAACAAACAAACAAACAATGCAATCAAAATGCCCAGTCTAAAAATAGTATTTAAGAGCAGGGAAGAAGGGTTCTCCTCGGGGACACAAGTTAGACTGCAAGCAATCGGTTGTTTCTAAAAGCTAACATCTGAATACCTACAGAAAAATACACTCAGAAGTAAAGGGGGTGCCTAGGGCTGGCTCACGCTGTGGCCCTTGCCTTTTTGCCAGGACAATATATATGGCAGTTCATTTTGGAAAAGGGACATGGACGTGCCTCACATCTGCACCAGCAAAAGCCTTTTTGCTTTCATGCAAACCCTCGGGCAAGGTCCAGCAGGTTTGTCTGTCCCCAGCCACCCGCACCTACCTTGTCTAATGGTGAAGAGCAAGTCGGCAGGAGGCAGACGCCCGGGAGCTGACCCGGTAGGGAGGGACAAGCAGAAGAAGGGAGGAGTCTCGGTCTGCCCGGGAAGTGGACGCAGTGACAGTGCCCTGCATTCCCGGGGAAAGCCGGGGGGAGGGGCAGGTCTGCGAGGACCGCGAAGGGACTGGCTCTGGGATGAAAGCAAGACAGCAGGATGGGAAGAGCGGCGATAGGAGGGAAACAGGCCTGAAGAGGTAGGGAGGGAGGCTGGCACACTGCCCCCAGCCTGTCTACTGGGACGCATACTTCTCCGTGGTCAATCACAATTGGGCTATTTCATGGAAGCTACTACATTTGTGTACTTACCCCCACTTACATATTCTCTTCACGTGACTCGGGTCATTTGTCTGCGAGGAAGGAAGGTAGTGAAAGAAAACCTTGAGAAAAGAAGATGGAGGGGTAGCGGCTTCCTTTTGCCGCAACCTTCCCCCAACACTCCCGGGCAAAGGCGGATGAAACCTTGTTAAATTTCTGTTGCTGTCTCTTGAAGATGTGGATGCTGGCTCAAGGCCTTGCTCTGGGCAACACTTGTCCTCAGGGCAAACCAATAACACGAAAACTGTATCGAGAGAGATGGGTGGAATCCAAAGCCCATGAGCGCCACTGAAAGTCTCGGATGGGACAGAATTGCTCTTCGTTTCTGAAACTGTCAAAAGATGTGTACAATGCTCCAGGCAGTGGTGGAGCATGCCTTTAATCCCAGCACTTGGGAGGCAGAGGCAGGCGGATTTCTGAGTTCGAGGCCAGTCTGGTCTACAGAGTGAGTTCCAGGAGAGTCAGGGCTACACAGAGAAACCCTGTCTCGAAAAACAAAAACAAAAAGATGTGTACAGTGGAGTGGGAGAGTGCCTCTTAGTGCTCCACAAAAGCAAAACATTTTCTCTAAGAAGGAGGGGTTGTCTTTTTTAATGTTGTTTTTGTTTGTTTTGGTGTATGCAAGGGAGGTTTAGTTGTGTTTTTGTTTTCATTTATTTTTTTAATTTGTAAAATATATTTATTTGTATTTTATGTACATTGGTGTTCTGCCTCCATGTGTGTTTGTAGACAATTTCGAGCTACCATGTGGGTGCTGGGAATTGAACCCAAGTACTTTGGAAGAACAACCGGTGCTCTTAACCACTGAGCCATGTCCCCAGCCCCTCCTTCTTGGTTTTATTTTATGTGTATGGACTTTTGCCTGCATGTATGCAGGTGCCCCTTGAGACCAGAGGGGGCATTGGCCCCTGGGGTTGGAGTTATAGGTTGTCCAAACTAAACATGGCCAGCAGAAAAGACCAGGCCATTAGAGAAGAGAGAGGACAGAAGAGCAAAAGAGGAAAAGGGAAGAGAGGGAGCAAGGAGGGGCGGGCAAGAGCGGAAAAAGCCAAGAGAACCAAGGGAAAGGGGAAAGAACCAAGAGAATGCGTGTCTGTAATGGTGGGGCTACATAGGAAGAGGATGCTGGGACGCAGCCCCTATGCTGGAGAGGTTTAGGTGGGGGTGGGGTGAGAAGCGCCACCTGTACTGATTGAGCCTGGAGGACAGTATGTGCTTCAGTATGCTAATAGCCAGCCATTTGTCCTGAGTTTCTTTGGGACCTGACACATGTATGATGTATGTATGTATGTATGTATGTATGTATGTATGTATGCATGCATGCATGTATGCCCACCATGTGACTGTCTGATGCCATCCAAGGCCTGAAGAGGATGTCAGATCCCCTAGACTGCAATTACAGACTCCAATTGTGAGCTACCATGTGGATGTTGGGAACCAAACCTGGGGCCTCTGGAAGAGCATCAAGTGCTCTTAACCACTGAGTTAGTTTCTAGTCCTTCATTCTTCCTTTTTAAGAAACAGAAATAGATACAGCGTATTAAGAAGAAGAAAGTGGACTGAGGAACCCAGAGGGGACAGGGACTCCACAGGAAGCCCATCAGAGTCAACTAACCTGGATGCCTGGGGTTCCCAGAAATTGAACCACCACCAACCAAAGAACAAGCTTGGGCTAGACCTAGGCACCTACACATAGGTAACAGATGTGCAGCTTGGTCTTCATGTGGGTCCCCTAACAACTGGAGTGGGGACTGTCCCTGACTCTGTTGCCTGCCTATGGATCCTGTTTCCCTAACTGGGCTGCCTTGTCTAGCCTCAGTGAGAGAGGATGCAGTGACTAGATGTGCTAGAGTGGGTTGATGGGGGGGGGACTCCTCCTTCTTTTAGGAGGGGGACGTGGGGAAGGGGCTGGGAGGAACCAGGAGGGGGGCTGCAGTAAGGATGTAAAGTGAATAAATAAATAAATGACAAAAAGAAGAGGAGGGGGTGGAAGCAGGCCAGGTGTGGTGGTTCATAGCTTTAATCCCAGCACCTGGGAGGCGGAGTCAGGCAGACCTCTGTGAGTCTGAGACCAGCCTAGTCACATAGTAAGTTCTAGGAGAGCTAGAGCTATGTAGTGTGACCCTGTTTCAAAATAAGTAAGTAAGTAAATAAATAAATAAAATAAGAAGAAAGCACTCCTGAGGATGGGGGTGGGCTAGTAATTGGGACAGAAGGCTCAAAAGCTCAGTTGGTAGAGTGCTTACCTGACATGCACAAAGCTCTGGGTTGGACTTCCCGGTACTGTATAATAAAATCAGGAATGTTGTTATATGCTCTTGACCCAGCACTCAGGGGATGGAGGCCAAGAACAAGTTCAAAGCCTTCCTTGGCTACATTGTTACCTTTGAGGTTCCAGGAGATACTGTTGCATTAAAACTAAATAAGTAACACTTTTTTTTTTTTTTTTTTTTTTTGGTTTTTTCGAGACAGGGTTTCTCTGTGTAGCCCTGGCTGTCCTGAAACTCACTCTGTAGACCAGGCTGGCCTCGAACTCAGAAATCCACCTGCCTCTGCCTCCCAAGTGCTGGGATTAAAGGCATGCGCCACCACTGCCCGGCAATAAGTAACACTTTTTCCAAGTATCTTTCAACATCTTTGAAACTGTGTAGACGAGGAAATAATAGATATGACTAATTTCATATCCTTTTTCTCTATTTGCTAAATTTAGCTCCTTAAGCATCAGTACTAGTCTCTTATTTAATAACACTGTTATTAATAGATGGGACATTATATTTTCAGGACTCTGCCTTGCCACAGTTTGCTAACCTGTGGTGACAGGATGAGTAGAGTGTAATGGAGAGAAGCCATCTCCTGTAACTGGCCTTCTAGACCTTTTTCTGGTTGAGGAAAGCCTGCTCTTTTCACATGAGTCATCTCTGAGGATTCTCCTGCTCCCCCTCTGGGCAACCCAACAAAATGACCTAGGCCTTTGCACTTGTCCCCTTAACTGCAAAATGAGGGGATTATACTGGATTTGGTCCTTAGACTCTCCCCTGGGGAGGCTGGCAAAACTGCAAGGCTTAAGCCCTGGCCTCGGAGCTTCTCATCCAAGGGGCCTGATGAATTTCAGAAACTAAGCATATGCACCGTCATTGCAGGATTTTGGCTTAGTTATACAAGCTGGCTGTGAAGTGTTGCTAGGTAACCACATCCCATGTTAAAGGCCAAAGTTGACACACAACGCAGAGTTGGTAAGAAAAGATCGTGAGTCAGTGAAACGTGAAGGACAGAACCCTGTATTTGCCCTTCCTGTTTCTCACTGTGGTGCTGAGCATGGCCTGCAGAAACCCAGAGCTGGTCTTTATGAAACTAGACTCATACACTTGTGCAGAGATGAAGACACTAGGGGAGTCAGCCAGCAGAAGAGCACCAGCAGGGAGCTCTAGAGACTGACTACAGCCTACAGGGTGCTCCATCTCTTGGAGAACACATTCTACCTCACCCAAACTGGAAACACACAAGCAAAGAGAATTCTAGAAAATCTGGCTCAATCTACAACAGGGGACACATTGCCAAATTGTCACACCACACCATGGTGGATGCATTTGCTTATCTTCTTCCAATGGATTCCAAATTCTGTGTCTTCTCCACATGCTATTCAGACACTGATCCTAACTTCCACTGTGATGGGATTTGGAGATAGCCTCTTGGGGAGGAGCTCTAGTGTGAGTGTGTTAGTGCCCTACAAAGAGTTTGTTGTGTAATGCACCCAACCTAGGGTGGCTTTGTCATAACTGTCTGACTATGTGTGGAGACAGACCATGCATGTAAGTAGTTCACTACCTTCAAACAGAATGGTTCATATTCCAGTCTGAAATGTCTGGGGCCGAGTTACATACTGCCTTAAGACCTGCCTCAGATAGAGGCTAGGTATGTTCTAGGTTTTGGTTGTTGTTGTTTGGTTTGGTTTGTTGGTTTTTGGTTGTGTTTTTGAGACAGGGTCTCACTATGTAGATCTGGCTGTCCTGGAACTCCTCACTGAGTAGACCCTATGTCTTATTTTTAAACATCTGAATAATGAGGACAAACCACCAGTGTATTACCACCTAGAATGAACTGAGGACCAACCATAGTCACAAAATCCTTCCAGAGAGAGAGACAGACAGACAGACAGACAGACAGAGACAGAGAGAGAGACAGAGACAGAGAGAGACAGAGACAGAGACACAGAGAAACACAGAGAGACATAGAGAGAGACGGTAGGGGGGGCAACTTTCCCACATCAGCTGCTTTGCTTCAGACTCCACTGGAAAGCCGTCCCACAGGGAATATTTAACAAAGGCCGTTTAAAGTAGGTGCCAGTTTCATTCTGATGAGCTCTCCCAGCCGGGTGAGCATCAAGTCAGCAGCTGCCGCAAGTTGCTCTTGCAAAGTTGTTTTGATTTTTCACTAGGAAATAAGGAACCATATTCCAAGGGCCAATGAGTCCAAGTTGAGTTAACAACCGAGCAAGGACAAAGTTAAACCAAACTGCTGACTGCAGGCCTCTGTGAAGAACGCCGCCCTTGATTCAAAGGTCAGCAAAAGAATTTTCTCCAAACGACCTTTCCAAAGAAAGTGGAACAAAATCAGAAGCGGCGCTTTAGTGTTTCATGGTCTCCAGGGAAGAAGCCTAAAGGGAAGCATCCCCACATCCTCTGTTCCCACTTACAGAGAGAAGCTGCAGAGAGGCAGCTGGGAAGCCCTGCAGCCTTCCTGTGTGCGACCGGCATGGGGGCGGGCACTTACTGTGCCCTCCTCAAACCCTCTCTCCCTCTCTCCCCACCTCATTCGTCACATATCTGCTCCAGGGAAGTAGCTGCCATGCTTTGAGTAGCCCGGTCGAAAGCCTTATGTGACACAGAATGTGTCTAACTGCAACCCAGCTCCACCTTCATGAGAGATGCTGAGTCAGCATCACCCAGCCAAGCCATTCCCGAAACTCGACAGTCACAAACGATGTAACAATAAACTAAGGTTATTGTTTTAACCCACTGCGATTACGGCTAAATTTTAGGGATTATTGGTACCTGAAGAAGGTGTTGTTTTTACAAAACCTCACATGTGGAAGAGGCTTTGGAACTGGAAAAAAAAGCCTTGGTGAGAGTGGCTGAAAGCCTTGGACAGCCGCAACAGGTTTCTGGCGCTTGCAGGAAACCAAAGCGAGGCTGTTATAAATGCAAAGATCGGATCTTCTGGAGTCTGCCAGAGCACTTCGTAGTCCTGTCCGCTGCAGCCACAGGGAGAGAAGCAGACGTACTGGGTTCTGGGTGGGGGCATTTCAAATCAGAATGTTAGGGTTTGCCAATTTCCTCCAGTTGCTTCAAGATGCTGATGGGGACACTGGCACAATACCTGGGTAGACATGAACAAGCATCTCTTCATCCCAGATAGAGAACCAATGACAGACCAAAGTCCTCTGGCCATGAGTTTATTGGGTGAGGGATTATTTATAGGGTCAGAAATAACTCAAAGGCAGTTATGTCATCAAAAGCCCACCCCAGCATGAGTAACAGCTCATAAAAGCTGGACTCTGAAGCTCGGCTCACTGTAGACAGCTCAACGGGCTAGAGACTCTCTGACAGGCAGCTAGTCTTGTCTGAGTCTTTTCAGCAGTCCTTACTGCTTATCTGACCTTGGGGTTAGGGGGTCTTGTGATATGGTCAATTTCAGGGACTTCCTGGGAGTTTTGAATTGTTTACTTCAAAGAGTCTAAAGAGCCTTCTTTAGAAGTTCTCCGGTCTTAACAGAGGAATCTGCTGCATATCAGGAGCTGGGACTGGGTGGCTATGAAAATGGTCAGCTTTCTCAGAAGCAAACTAGTCTGTACTAGTGTGAAGTGGTTTCCAAGCAAAGATTAGATGCAGAGGTCTGTCAGGAAAGCTGTCACCCAGAGATCTATAGGCATGACCAGAAAACATGCATTTTTAAGATTCCAGGAGCAGGGGAGATAGCTCTGCAAGTAAAGTACCTGCTGCACAAGCCAAGGACCCAAGTTCAGATCCGAAAAACACAGATAGAGATTTGGGCATAAGAGCAAGCCTGTAACTCCAGCCTTGTGGAAAGGCAGGCAGAGCCAGCAGAGCTGAACTGATGAGTTCCAGGTTCTGTGAAAGGCCCTGTCTTAGTTGGGGTTTTATTGTTGTAAAGAGATACCATGACCAAGGCAACTCTTATAGCATCATGGTGGAAGCCTGGTGGCCATGCAGGCAGACATGGTGCTGTGAGAGTTAGCTGAGAGTTCTCTATCAGAGTCCACAGGAGCGGGAAGAGAACCGAGACACACTGAGTCCTCAAAGCCCACCCACTAGTGACACTCTTCTTCCAACCAACCACACCTACTCCAATGAGGTCACACCCTGCTAATAGTGCCACTCCCGATGGACCTATGAAGGCCAATTTTATTTAAACCACCATAGACCCTATCTCAAAAAATAAAGGTGGAGAGTGATCAAGGAAAGATTTGCCTGCCCTTCATCATGATTTCCCTCCTCTGTCATGTCAGTCCACAGGCTCCAGGAGAGGCCAGCACCAAGAAGCCTCATGATGAGAAACTGAGGCTCTTAGCACAGAATTAAGGATTCTCTCCAATTGGCCACATGGCTGTCCATTTGGACACAGATGCTGGAAACTCAGTAAAGTGCCAGATGATTGTAACCCTGGATATGTATTGACACTAACTGTTAGCATTCTGTCTAAACTCCACCCCACAGTTACCTGGCAACAGCCAGGTATGCTCTGCCCCACAGTTGCCTGTCAACAGTCAGGTGGGCCTAGCCTACTATAAAAGAGGCTGCTTGCCCCTCCTCTCTCTCTTACCTCTTTCTCTTGCCTCTCTTATCTCTTACCGCTCCCCATTCCCTTCCCCCCCCCTCCACGTGGTCATGGCCGGCCTCCACCTCTCTACTCTCGTCCTCTCTCTGCCTTTCTCTGCCTCTACTACCCTCTTAGCTCCCCTCCCCATGCCCTAAATAAACTCTATACTATACTCTATACTATACCTTTGTGTGTGTCTGGTCCCTCTGGGGGAAGGGATGCCTGGGCTTGGGACTACTGAGCACACCCTTCCCCCACACCTCCCTTCCTCCCCATAAAACCCATATAACGTATGTATCTCTATATATTTTTATAAACACATCACTAACTTCCTGAGAGACTCTGAGCAAGAGCCACTGAGCCGCTAAGCTCAGATGCCTGATGCTTAGAAGATACCCAAACTTCTAAATGTTGTGTGAGTAGCATGCGTTTGTTGAGAGCAAGCTTTGTCTCTAAGCAGCCCATGCTGACATTAAGCCTGCAGCCTTTCTGCAGCACTGTCCTGAGGGCTGAGCATAGTCATGGACATCACACCTGGCTCTGGTCTGTCCTGAGTCACTCAGTGTTTGGCTGCGTGTTTCTGATGCTTTCAACCTGCTCTGACCCGGACATGTCCCTTCAGAGCTAGCTGATTGCTACAGATAATGTTCCTTTCATCTGCAAATAAGCCAGTCCTGAATCAGAGCTCAGGGCTCTGGGCTCTCACACTCAGAATATTGGCCACCAGCTTTTCACTCCCAGTCAAGTGTGAGACACCAAGAGATAGCCCTTTTGCCTGGACTCTCAGGCATTATCCAGAATGTCCAATCCCACCATGCCCTGCCCGCTTCTTCCCATGGAAACTACAAGAAAGGCTTTCACAAGAGACATTATATTAGATAAAGATATTCAGAAAATCAGTAAGATATACTGATTAAACTAAATTGGAAAGGCCTTTGAAATGCACAAATTTCTAGATTCACATAACCTAGCTAAATCAAATCATGTGCGATAAGTAACTCAGATGGTTTTATGATGAACAATGAGGTCAGAGCAGTGACAAAGATTTTCTTGGCAGTGGTGGCACACGCCTTTAATCCCAGCACTTGGGAGGCAGAGGCAGGTGGATTCTAAGTTCGAGGCCAGCCTGGTCTACAGAGTGAGTTCCAGGACGGCCAGGGCTACACAGAGAAACCCTGTCTCAAAAAAAAAAAAAAAAAAAAAAAACAACAAACGCAAAAACAAGACAAAGATTCTCTTGGCAAAAAAAGCCCAGACTTTGGAGGATGGACTGCTCAATTCTACCAGACTTTTAAAGTACTAAAACCAAATGTTTCTCAAACTACTCCATAAACTAGAAGCTGAAAGAATGCTACCATAGTGCAAGCAATGCCAGATTTGCCCTAACATTAAAACAAAATGCAGACACACAGAGAAACAGACAGACAGACAGACAGACAGACAGACAGACAGACACACACACACACACACACACACACACTTACTTACAAGCAAATCTCTCTGGTGAAAACAGATGCAAACATTCTCAGTAAACCACTTGCAAACTGAATTCAAGAGCACACCAAAATATCACCCATCATGTTCAAGGCGGCTTCATTCCTGTGATATGGAGATGGTTTAACATAATCAAATCAATAATGGTATACATCCCATAAATAAGCTCAAGGCAGAAATCACACTATCTCAAAAATGCAAAAAGGACTTTTGAAAACAAAACAAAACAAAAATCCCTTAATCTAAAGTCCTGAACAGAACTAGGAACAGGACTATGTCTCAACATAGTGATGGCTTATTATGATGAACCTACAGCCCAATTATATAAGTGTGGAAAAATCAAAGGATTTTCACCAAAATCAGGAACAGACAATGGTGTCCACTTCTCCACTCATATGCAGCACAGTACTTGGAAGTCTTAGCTAGGGCAACAATACTGGAAATGAACACAAGAGAAACAAAGACAAGGAAGGAAATGTCTTTGTGTGCAGATGAGACATAAGAGGCTGAAGACCCCACTAGAAAACTCTTAGATCTGGATAACACTTTCAGCAAAGCTACAAAAACAACACAAAAATCAGTAGCCTTCCTATGTACCAGTGTCATAGGGTTTTACTGCTGTGAGCAGACACCGTGACCAAGGCAAGTCTTATAAAGGACAACATTTAATTGGGACTGGCTTACAGGTTCAGAGGTTCAGTCTATTATCATCAAGGTGGGAACATGACAGCATCCAGGCAGGCATGGTGCAGGAGGAGCTGAGAGTTCTACATCGTCTTCTGAAGGCTTCTAGCAGAACACTGACTTCCAGGCAGTTAGGATGAGGGTTTTAAAGCCCACACCCACAGTGACAAACCTACTCCAACAAGGCCACACCTTCTAATAGTGCCACTCCCTAGGCCAAGCATATTCAAACCATCACAACCAGTATCAGACATACTAAGAAAATAATCTGTAGATCAAGGCCAGCAATATGGTTCAGTGATGAACGTAGTTGCTGCCAAGTCCCACAGCCTGAGTTCAATCCCCAGGGCTCACAGGTTACAAGAGAATGGAACTGACTCTAGAGAGTTATTCTATGGCCTTTACATGCACATCGTGATAGCCATGCCCATACATGTGTCTCTGTGTGTGTGCTCACACACGTGCACACGTGTACGAACAATCTTTACAGTGAAAAAATTAAAACACCAAAGAAAGAAATGTAAGAAAAATACTGTGTTCCCATATGTTGTGTGACAAAACTTTTTATGACTGATTGAAATCCTCAAGATGAACTGGATGCTGCAACAGCTGCCCTCTTGGGTTTAGGAGTTGTTCCTTCACGGAATCCATGTCTGAATCTGCGACAGTCTTTAGGTGCCTCGTCCGACCAGTCCTGGTAGTGTTTCATCTCTTAGTCTTGGCTGTCCAATTTTACTTTCTCTTGCACTTGGCAGCGTAGCCACTTTTGCCACAGGTCAACTTCTGAAGGTGATAGGCCTTGGAGCCACAGCGGTCCACAGCGTGTGCGTCTTATTGCTTCTACCTGCGAGGCCAAAGAGACCGGAAGAGATAAAACTTTTAAAGGCTCATCTACACACATACTCATTCACCTCAGGTACAGGGAGTCCATGACAGACCAAAGTACGCGTTGCAGTAAATATTGTTTATTTTTCTACCCCACTTTAGATCACTTAGTTCCTAATTAAACGACACAAAACCTTCATATTTATAATAAGCCTTAAAGTGTTAGAGCTGGGCAGATAACAACCCCTCTATACTATTTTATCTACCTCCCTGTCAAGATATCACTTGCCATGCTCCACCTGGACCGCTCCTACTCCAATAGGTAAGGCCCTCATGGCCATATGCTCACGCTCCACCTACCCCATGGCAACTTCTTCCCTTCTTGGAGACCCTAAGCCCAGAAACCTTCAGACCGGCCTACCTCTCTTCTGTCCATCTACAGGCTGTAGACATCGTTATAAACCAATCACGGAGAACTCAGGGGGGCAAGGTTCACACAAGAAAAGCTGGTATTTGTGAGGATCTGCTCATCTTGGTGGTGAACTGATAACTTTTATTGGGGTTACTTACAGGAATGAGTTGCTTACAGGAGCAGCAATGATTCAAAGCCAGTGGCTTTGTTAAAGCCTACACCAACATGAATGACAATTCATAAAAATGGGGAACCTGAAACATTCAAAGCCCTTGAATTTGAGAGGCCTACCCAAATATGAGCCCAAATTATCCTATTACATTTGAATACCCTTAGGTTTGAAAACACTTTAAAAATATAAAAAAATGAGGAGGATAAACAACTGTATTGAAGGAACGCTAGCCAGCCTGAGCATGGCAAACATGGCGCTGGCAGGCCCTGCCCTTCTCCCTGATTCCCTCTGCCTGGTTAAAAACCGTTAGACTGCATTCCTAGAGCTAGCTCCCAAGGTCTAATTCCTTATTTGGCCACTTCCTCCTCCTGAGGGAGATCCTACCAAGGCCCAGCTATCAATGTGTTGAAGTCCAGCAATCAAAGGCCCCCTTTGGCTCACCTAATTAATATACCCAATTAAAATTAAACACCCCATCCTAATACAGAGTTTTCTCTTTTACCTTTCTAAACCACCATTTTTCTATGGACCACGCCTGTCTCCTGTGGTAGTTTGGCCTGAAGCTGCTTGCATTCTAAAGCTAATATTGGTTCCTCAAGACCTGGTTGTCCCAGAGATGAGAGTCCACTCATAGACTCAAGTGACACTATGTGACCTTGTCCCCAAGATATTTCTCATTGGTGAGTAAAGATGCTGAGAGCCAGTAGCTGCGCAGTAGAGACATAGGTGGAGGTGGGATCAGAGGAGAACCACCAGGAGGAGAAGGCAAATGAAGGAGCCACCACAAGGGGAGAGGTACCATGAACACATGGTCAGGAGAAACAGCAAGTATCTGGGGTACACTGCTGGGGAGGTAGCCAGGCTAGCAGTTAGAGGAGTAGATTAGAGGTTACCCTCAGTAATTGTCAAAGCCAAATAAAATAACCATAAGCTAGTTGGGGATACGCTTAAATTGGTTGTACTTCGGTCTCCTCTCTATCCTAGCAGTCCCTTGTCCCCCTTTGGGACAAATACCTTTGCCTCCCTCTCCCAAAACCCTTTCCCCTTTTCTCTCCTATCCTATATTTGCTTCTTATTCTCTGACCTTTGTTCCCCTAGGGCAAATAAACCTTTGTGTTGAGAACTTGGTCTTGGGGGGGGGGGGGTCCTGAGCAGATACGGTTCCCTTACTTGTATGCTCTCTGTTGGAAGTTAAGAAGTACTAGTGGTTTTTTCCTCTTCCCTTTTTTCTTGACCTTTTTGAGCGTAAATTGCAAGCATTAAGACATTTTACCCCTAAGCCAGTTGTCTTCAGAGCTCTTCTAGCTTTAGAAAACCCAGAATCCAATAAATGCCACAGACACATTCTTATAATAAGTCTCCTTTTGTGGGGAGGTGGGTTCCAAGACAGGGTTTCTCTGTGCAGTCCTGGTTCTCCTGGAACTAACTCTGTAGACCAGGCTGGCCTACAGAGATTCACCTACCTCTGCCTTCCAAGTTCTGGGACTAAAGGCATGGGTGACCGCCACCCAGCCTAGTAGTGACTTTTAACATCTCCTATAAATAGGTACTGCTCGAGAGATGGCTTGATGGCACACTTGGTGCTCTGGCAAAGGACCCAGGTTTGATTCCCAACACCCACACAAGGGGCTCACTCCATCTGTTTATTCTTGTTCCAGGGGTTCTGACACCTTCTGGCCTCCACAGGTACCTGCATGTACATGGTACACATACAGAGAAGCAAGTAAACATAAGTTTAAAAATTTTAAATCTATCCATAAATTTTTTTTTTTTTTTTTTGCTTTTCGAGACAGGTTTTCTCTGTGTAGCCCTGGCTGTCCTGGAACTCGCTCTGTAGACCAGGCTGGCCTCGAACTCAGAAATCTGCCTGCCTCTGCCTCCCAAGCACTGGGATTAAAGGCTATCCATAAATATTTTGATTCTTCCATAGAAAGATGGCTCAGCACCTTAAGTGTGAGCTGTATTTAGATAAGGCAGAGCAGCAGCGTATGCCTTCTAGACTAAGTCACAAGAGGCACTGTGGCTTTCCCCTTGCTTCTCCTCAGAAAGATGAAATAGTGTCTACCGTCACTTTAAGTCCTGGAGCACAGATGCCACTCTGTTATGGGAAGGTCACTACCTATAATCCCCTGGTAAATTGCAAGTAACCTAGGTAGAAAAAGTATCAGGCACACATAATTTCTCAACAGTGTAGCTTTATACAGCCCAGGACACTGCAGAGCAGTGATTTCTCTTTCCCTCATGATGGTAGGCTGCTTAAAAGCGTCTACTTGCTGCCACTGGCCAACATCTCAGGGGATGGTATTTTCTATCACTAGGCTGGCTCTTAGGGTTGGGGCTGAGAGAAAATGAGTTACTTTGCTAAAGCAGGGCTGGAATAGCCACATGTGGATGCAGGTGCTGTCCCATGGCCGTATTCTACAACGTGAGTAGCTCTTGGTGAGAGAAGACAGTGAAGCAGGTAAGGAGGGAGGGTCCCACCAGGACTCCAGAGCTGCATTCTATCTCCTTCCCATCTTAAGGTTCAGATCTTTTATTCTGAGACAAGATCTTATTATGTATCCCAGGCTAGCCTTGAACTCATGATCCTTCTGTCTCAGCCTCGGTGTGCTGGGAATACGGGTGTAAACCACCAAGTCCAGCTCCATTCCTGTCTCAAGCTTTGGTTCTAGTAGCTAGCTTCCTTAAGACAAGGGCTCCTTACGACTGTCATTAGCTTTCTGTGTTAGTCAGGTTTTCTATTCCTGCACAAACATCATGACCAAGAAGCAAGTTGGGGAGGAAAGGGTTTATTGAGCTTACACTTCCATGCCGCTGTTCATCATGAAAGGAAGTCAGGACTGGAACTCAAGCAGGTCAGGAAGCAGGAGCTGATGCAGAGGTCATGGAGGGATGTTACTTACTGGCTTGCTCAGCTTGCTCTCTTATAGAACCCAAGACTACCAGCCCAGGGATGGTACCATCCACAAGGGGCCCTCCTGCCTTGATCACTAATTGAGAAAATGCCTTACAGCTGGATCTCATGGAGGCATTTTCTCAACTGAAATTCCTTTCTCTGTGATAACTTCAGCTTGTGTCAAGTTGACACACAAAACTAGCCAGTACACTTTCCATACTTACAACTCAAGAGTCTCAACATATATTCCCTGAAGTACGCCCTGTATATCCCACGGGAATATGGCCACCTTACCAAATGTCCACAGTCTGGAGGCTTGAGGCAATGAGAATGTGTCTGATCACGGTTCTGAAGATACAGGCTGAGCATCTTGGGGGAGGATTCTTCCCTGTAGCTTCCTGCTTCTGGGGCTGCGAGTGTTCCTTGGTTGTAACTGTGTCACTTCAGTTTCTGCTCCATCTGCATGAGGGCTTTTCTGTGTCTGAGTCTTCTCTGTCATCTCTCTCCCCCTCTCTTTCTAATTTTTAAAAATCATTTTATTTGTTTACATTTCAAATGATATCCCCCTTCCTGGTTACCCCTCCACCAAACCTCCCATCTCACCCCCTTCTCCCCCTCTCCTTTACCTCTATGAGGGGGTTCCTCCACCCATTCACCCATCCCCGCCTCACCCTTCTAGCATCCCCCTACACTGGGGCATCAGGCCTCCACAGGACCAAGGGCCTCCCCTCCCATTGATGCCAAATAAGGCCATCCTCTGCTACATATGTATCTGGAGCCATGGGTCCTTCCATGTGTACTCTTTGGTTGGTGGCTTAGTCCCTGGGAGCTCTGGGGGTTCTCGTTGGTTGATATTGTTGTTCTTCCTATGGGGTTGCAAACCCCTTTAGCTCCTTCAGTCCTTTCTCTAACTCTTCCATTGGCATCCCTGGGCTCAGTCCAATGGTTGGCTGTGAGAATCTGCATCTGTATTGGTCAGGCAGGTGCTAGTAGAACCTCTCAGGGAACTGCCATATCAGGCTCCTGTCAGCAAGTGCTTCTTGGTATCAGCAATAGTGTAGGGGTTGGGTGTCTGCAGATGGGATGGATCCCTAGGTGGGGTGGTCTCTGGATGGCCTTTCCTTCAGTCTCTGTTCCATTTTTTGTCCCTGTCTTTCCTTTGGACAGGAAAATTTCTGGGTTAAAAATTTTGAGATGCGTGGGTGGCCCCATCCCTCAACTGAGGGCCATGCCTACCTACTGGAGGCAGTCTCTACAGGTTCTATCTCCCCTTTGTTGGGTATTTCAGCTAAAGTCATCCACATTGGCTCCTGGGAGCCTCTTGCTTCCCTGGAGTCTGGGGACTTTCTAGTGGCTGCCTCCAGTTCCCCATCCCCCAGTGCAATATGTTTCAATTTCCTGATCCTCTGTACTTCTCCCCTGTCCCTTCCAATAACTGCTCCTGACCCCCTGTTTTCTTCCTCCCCCTTCTATCTCCATCTCAAGTCCCTCCCTCTCTCTAGCTCATCTCTTACAATGACACATTGAATTTAAGCCTGAAACATTTGTCCAAAAAGATCTTAGCTCGAGATCCTTGATTGTATCTGTAAAAAGATTACACAGATTCTAGGTGTTAGGACATGGGCCCCGAGTCCCACAGGCTCCTCAGCAGGCCTTGGACAGTAGAGTAACCTCATCAGGGGATGGATGCACGTGTGGCATCCAGTTTTCACTCACATAGCATTTTAAACAAAAGTTACCTGCAGCCTGACAAAGCGAGTGAATGTAAGATACCAATAAGCTTAACCTTCTTCCATGTTGAGGGGCACCAGTGTTTCTTATTTTCAGGCCACTATCAAAGCAGGAGGTATATAAGGACTATAGACTGTGAGGCACATGGCACACTCTCTGTAAGTGACAGAAGCATCAGTGTTGTGGAAGGTACTCTACAGGGCTGTCAGACAGCAAGAAGATCCCTTCTCTGTCTCTGAAGTACCAAGGATTCATAAGTGCTCCAAGTGCCTGGCCTTAGCAGCTCAGTGATGTGAGATGGTGAGCCACCATTTCTTGGGGGCAGGTATCTTTTAGTTCAGAATACTTATCTCAAGTGAAATCTTATAATAATTAAGCCATAATCTTACTGGATGTCATGGTTTGAATATGTTTGGCCCGGGGAGTGGCACTGTTTGGAGGTGTGGCCTTGGAGTGGGTGTGTCACTGTGGTGTGGGCTTTAAGATTCCCATCCTAGCTGCCTGGAAGCCAGTATCCTACTAGCAGCCTTCAGAGGAAGATGCAGAACTCTCAGCTCCTCCTGCACCATGCCTGCCTGGACGCTGCCATACTCCCACCTTGATGATAATGGACTGAACCTCTGAACCTGTAAGCCAGCCTCAATTAAATGCTGTCTTTTATAAGACTTGCATTAGTCATGGTGTCTGTTCACAGTAAAACCCTAACTAAGACACTGGAATTCTGTTTAGTAGGATATATATATATTTTTAATGTTCTTTAGAAAGTTAATTAGCCTATAGGAAAATCAGGTATCTAATGCCAATTTAAAGTATAGCTTAATAGTTTGTAATAATAGGTTTTATCATTGTGATTTAAGGATGAAGTCTTATAAATTTTAAGTTTATCGTCGTACTTAACAGAGAACGTGAGTTGTGCACCCTTTCTTTTTTTTTTTTTTTTTTTTTTTTTTTTTTTTTTTTTTTTTTGGTTTTTTGAGACAGGGTTTCTCTGTGTAGCCCTGGCTGTTCTGGAACTCACTCTGTAGACCAGGCTGGTCTCAAACTCAGAAATCCGCCTGCCTCTGCCTCCCAAATGCTGGGATTAAAGGCGTGCGCCACCACTGCCCGGCTGTGCACCCTTTCAATGTTCTAGATTTCTCATAGTTATTAGAATTCAGGAATGCTTACTATCACATTGCTGCAAAAGCAAAGCACAGGAATACTTTGTTGTTAATTATAATGATTCATATAGTTTAAAAGAAAACTGCAGGTACACTGACTCTGGAGAATATGGCATTCGTAGAAGAGGACAAGCAGGTTTTGGGTGCAGTGATCCACAAAGACTTCCAGGGTGTTGTAGCCGCTGTGGAAAGGGCAAACACTGTCTAAGGATTGCCAGTTCAAGAGAGACTTATGGGGTAACCTCTTGCCATCGGGAAACAAACAGAGGGGCCTATCAGCTTGAGGCCTCACAGCAAATAATATGAGTCATTTTCCTTTGGTCAGCCAGGCAGTACCCAGCAGGCAAGAAAATCAAAACTGAGTATTTCTGCTCCTATACATGCTACAGAAGGAAGTGCAGCTTTGGGTCTGGCTGCAGATAGCCCTCTTACATTATCCCCAAAAGTTGAGTGTTACAAGTTAATCACTGGTGTGTATGGTTCTTTACCTTCGGGGGGAGTAGGATTAATCTTGGGAAGAAGTGGATTAATTTCTCAAGGATTTATTGTGCATCCAGGTATAGTAAATGGGGATAGCAAGGAAGAAATAAAAATCATGGCGTGTGTGACAAAGGAGATGCAAACTGATGCAGGGGACGGAATTGTCCAACTGTTGTTTTCTTACATCAAGGGCAAGGCTGCTCTTGTAGAAAGAACAGGGGCTTTTGGGAGTACTAGGAAACGTGTGTTCTGGCAAACAGTGGTTAATGATCAGAGACCCAAATTAATGGTACAAATGAATAGTGTTGACATAGAACATTTGGTGGATACAGGAGGTGATATTAGTATAAAAAGTCTTGGAATCCAGATTGGACACTTCAGAAGGTTCATACACAATTTACAGGGGTTGGTAAATTATCGGGAATATGACAAAGTGTCCGATGGATTAACTGTGTGGGGCCAGAAAGGCAAACAGGGACGCTAAGGCCTTATGTAGCTGACATACTCATAAATTTATGGGGAAGGGATCTTTTACAACGATGGAGCACTCAAATCAATATTTCTTCAATTCTTGGGACAGCAAATGATGAAGTTAGGGGTGATATGGTAGGTGCTCCCGGGGAAGTTATTGATACGCGTGATCAAGAACAATCACAAGCTGTGCCCATTGTCCAAACACAGGGCATCACAAGAATTGGGTTTCCAGATTTATAAAAGGGGCCACTTCTGTGCACCTGTGAAAAACCACTCACCTATCGTCTCTTCCTCTTCTTGTAATGACAGCAGTCCTGCTGTAGGAAGGCTCCAGCCTGTGACCTCATTTCGCCCTCATCCCTCAAGGCTCTACCTTCAAATTCAGGCTCAGTGAAGTACTTCAACGTTTGAGGTCAGATGAGAAGCACAATCCAAACATAGCTCTGGTTAATCTTCCTACGGAACAGCAATAAGCAGGTCCAATAAGCCCTTTCCTCCCCAACTTGCTCTTTGGTCATGATGTTTTGTCACAGCAATAGAAACCCTAACTAGGACAAGCAACAAGATTGTCGGATATTGCAGTGCCAGAGGTGACCATGTTTTGGGGTGGATTGTGGAAGGACTTTGGAATTTTGGGCTAGAAAAGCCATTGAATGCTGAGAGTTCAGTGGAATGTTCTGTAGGAGCATTCTTACCTCAAGATAAGAATGTTGAGGGGGCTGGAGAGATGTCTTGGTAGTTAAGACCACTGGCTGTTCTTCTAGAAGTCTTGAGTTCAATTCCCAGCACCCACATGCCAGCTTACTACCTGTCTATAACTGTAGTCCCATGAGATCCAGTACCTTCTTCTGGTATGCAAATGTACATGCAGACAAAATCTCCATATACACATGTAGATAAATAATTTTTTTTAAATGTTGAGAGCCTGGCTCGTGGAGCTCAGAAGGAAGTGTAAAGACTCTATTAGGACAGTTTTCTATTCTGAATTGAGATTTTGTCATTCTGGTGAGCTGGGACTGAAGTTTCGGCTGTGATTTATAAGAGACCAGCAATCCTGAAGTGAAACCTTTATGCGACAAAGACAATTGATACTGGTCAGCTGGAGCTAAGAAATAAGTGGTGATTGAGGAGAGACCAGCATCACTGGGGTGAAATAGTCTGGGGTGAAAGTGTTTGCTCCAGGTCAGCACACACAAGTTGTGTTCCAGAAGCACCTGAGGTTGTATCTCATGCTTGCAGTCACCTTGGTAGTACGGCAGTCACCCAGGTGGTACTGAGGTTGAAGGCATGAGGGGCCATGGAGAACAACTGAGGCCAAGAGAGGCCATTGGTGAAACTTGTAGCCCAGTTGCAGCAGAAGACCCTAGCGTTTTGGAGATACCAGTAACCATGGGATAAACACCAAGAACAGCAGTGGTAGTGGAATAGAATCAGTCAGAGCCTAGAAGACCAGCTGTGTGTGTTACAGAGCGCAGAGCTGGAGAAGTGACTCAAGCTCCTTGGAGGAGCCCAGAAGATCGTGAGTGGATCTCAGCTAATCGGACGTTATTTATACTGTTGGGGTTTGATTTTGCTTGGTTCAGGTTGTGACTGTGCCCTCGTTCTTCACTCTCAAAGAAGGTATTTCATTTATTTTTGATTTTTACAGAAGCCAACAGCTGAAAGGCTTTGAACTTTTAAAAGAGATTTGGGCTTTTAGAGAGATTGACTATTTTAAAGGACTGAAACCTTAATGTGTTTGACTTTGTAAAGACTGTCTGGGGCTCTCAAAGTTATTTATGTGAGATCTTGGGGATGAATAAGAAAGGAAGGCTTAATAGTGATGTATTTGTGTATTAAGTTGACAGGGGGTCAGTTGTGTTGGCTAGTCTTGTGTGAACCTGACACAAGTTAGATCATCAGAGAGGTAGGAGCCTCAGTTGAGGAAATATCTCCATGAGATCCAGCTGCATAAGGCGTCTTCTCAATTAGTGGGGGAGGCCCCAGCTCATTGTGGGTGGTGCCATCCCTGGGCTGGTAGTCCTTGGTTCTACAAGAAAGCAGGTTGAGCCAGCCATAAGGAGCAAGCCAGTATTACAACACTCTTTTGTAGCTTCTGCATCAGCTCCTGTTTCCAGATTCCCACCCTGCTTGAGTTCCTGTCCTGACTTCCTTTGATGAGTTTCCATATGGAAATGTAAGTTGAATAAACCCTTTTCTCCCCACCCTGCTTGTCCGTCATGGTGTTTTGTCAAAGCAATAGAAACCCCAACCAAGACAGTTGTGGTTTTTCTACAAAGTCCCTGATAGACAGGATGAAATTTGAAACTTTATCACACTCAGTTATTAAGCTGATCCCAGTGCTAAACTTTATAGTGTGTAGCCACCCACAGCTTACTTAGTACAAGTGGCCACACCTAGCTATTTTTCAAATGAGAAAGATAAAGACTGCATCTCTTCTTCATATGTAGACTAGAAAAAAAAATGTTACACATCAGAAAGGGAACTACTAAATGACAGGCATGGGGGGGCAGAAGGGTAGAAGTGTATATGTAATGTATAGGTGGGTATGATAAAAATATGTTTGTATAAAAATGTCCTAAGGAAAACCAAGCACAGTGGCACACATTTAATCCCAGTGTGTGGGAGGTTGAGGCAGGAGAATCAGGAGTACAAGGCCATTCTCAGCCCCATAATGAGTTGGAGGACAACCTGGACTACATGATAACTTGTATCAAAATAAATTTAATAATGGAACTCATCAGGGTTTTTTTTTTTTTTTACAATTAATGTACACTTTAAAAAAAAAAAAAAGGCATAATACAAAGTGCATCCTTATTTAACATTTCCCAAAACTCCTAAGGAAAAGCTTGACATAGAAAGCCAGAAATCATAAATGGAGGTTTAGTATTTCTGCTGACACAGTAGCTTTGAATAAAAACACTGAAAAAAAAAAAAAGCTGTTGTATATTTGCATGATGAAATGTTTCTTAGACAGAAAAGGAAACAAGTTATTCACACAGCCTAAAACCTGAGTAGGTGGGTGACAGAATCAGTCTCAAAGGTTTTTGTTTGTTTGTTTGGTTGGTTTGGTTTTATTTTTTGTTTTTTTTTGTTTTTGTTTTTGTTTTTGTTTTTTCTTCAAGACACGGTTTCTCTGTGTAGCCCTGGCTGTCCTCGAACTCAGAAATCCGCCTGCCTGTGCCTCCCGAGTGCTGGGATTAAAGGTGTGTGCCACCACTGCCCGGCATAGTCTCAAAGGTTTTATCTTACCTGGTCCATTTCTAGTGTTCTGAAAGTTAAAACTAGGGAGAGTGGTTGCGGTTCTAACTCATTTGCTACAATGTAATGTATGAATGAAGCCCTGGGTTTGAGTCCCAGAACTGCTTACATAGGCATAATTGCTCACACCTGTAATTCCAGCCGTCACGAGGTGATGGTGGCAGGAAGATCAGAAGTTTAAGGTCATCCTCTGTGGTGAATTTGAGGTCAGCCTGAGTTACATAAGACTGTCTCGAAAAACAAAAACGAAATCCAAGGGAACCCCACGAAAGAAACCTGCCTATGTGTGTTTCTTCTTTCCCTCTCCCTCTCCCTCTCCCTCTCCCTCTCCCTCTCCTCCCCCCTCCCCCCCCTTTCTCTCTCGACAGGGTCTCACTATATAGCCCTGGCTGTCCTGGAACTCACTCTGAAGACCAGGCTGGCCTCAGGCTCACAGAGTCCTGCCTGCCTTTGCCTCCTGCATGCTGAGATTTAAGTGTACGCCATCATGCCTGGCTATGAGTTTCTTTCTTAATAAAGCAGCACAAGGCTAGGAAAACGGCTCAGCGGTTAAGAGTGCTGATTGCTCTTCCTGGGGTCTCGAGTTCATTTCCCAGCAACCACATGGCTCACAACCATCTGTAATGGGATCTGATACCCTTTTCTGGGTATCAGATGTCTGAAGACAGCTACAGTGTACTCATATACATTAAATAAATTAATCTTTAAAAAACAAAAAATAGGCTGGGCAGTGGTGGCACACACCTTTAATCCCAGCACTTGGGAGGCAGAGGCAGGTGGATTTCTGAGTTCGAGGCCAGTCTGGTCTACAGAGTGAGTTCCAGGCCAGCCAGGGCTACACAGAGAAACCCTGTCTTGAAAAACCAAAAATAAATAAATAAATAAATAAATAAATAAATAAATAAATAAATAAATAAATAAATAAAGCAGCACAGTTTATCCCAAAGTCTTCACATGGAAGAAGAGTTTTAATTTAAATTTCTGCAGGAAATATAATGCTTTCAGGGAGAGAGAATGGGAAAGGGAGAAGTCTTGCTTTACGGAAACAGTCTGTGTCTAGTGTGCAGATAGCTGCTGAGGGGAAGTGCTCCCATCTGGAAACAAAAAGAACAGGGAGAAAGGGTTCAACTTCCTAATGCAGAAAGCCAAAGTTAACGTGAGCACAGCCATGCTCCTTGGATTATAGATAAGAGCAGAATGAGGAGCAAGCATGCAGTTCGTTAATAGTTGCGTTTCTCCCTAACTAGCCCTGTCCTAAAATTCCACGTGGTACACGTTGTTCAATTTGGGGTTAAAAGCTAAATTCATAGGCTTTCTCAATCACTTCAGTGGTGGGAAGTCTACTCCATGGTACTGAAAGTTAGGAAACTTTTTTTGGTTTAGGGTTTTGCTTTTGGAGCTGGTGATCTAGAAATTGGACCCAGACCTACCCCCCAATCAGACAAGTGCTCTACTATTGAGTATTGTCCTCAATCCATATAGTCTTCTAGGAGAGAAGGACTCCATTCTGGCTTTGGCAGGATACCAGCTCTATTCGTCATTCATTGCTGAAGTTCAAAAATCCTAAAGCAGCACTGTATGGTGTCTGAAGCAAACCAGGCTACACTTCCGGTAAAGTCAGCCATGGATGACTGGAGTTGGCAGGAGAGGTCTGAGTCCTTGGTGTGGCCATCAGCACAGCTCTTCCTGACATGAGATTATTGCTTGTTCCCAGGGATTGAAAAGGGTTCACATTATCTCTCAAGGCCTAGACTGGGAGCTTGTATGGCTCGACTTCTGCAACATTATATTTAAAGTGAGTTATAGGCTTAATAGCAGAATGAAACTGTAGCAGTTTGAGGTGACACACTGCAGAGGAGAGTACACAGGTGCACATTCTGGGGAGAGGGGGGGCTAGCTGTAACCTCCAGTCACAATTGTATCAGTGGCACTTGACACTTTTGAAGGAATTCACTCAATTAGCTCTTTATTTATTTGTTATGTTTTTTTGAGAGTTTGTCTATTATGTAGTTCTGGCTGTCCGGGAACTTCCTGGAACCATCAGGCTGGCCTCAAAGTCAGGCAGACCCACCTGCCTCTCCAGTGCTGAGATTTAAAGTGTGTTCCACTATGCCCGAGGCTAAGTAGCTCTTCAACTGTGAACCTAAGACCTGGGTGAAATTAGGTTAAAATAGGTTTTGAAGAGGAAATTCACAATAAGTGCAGATTTTTTTTTCTCTAACCCTTAAACTTTTATTTACATTGGTGTTCTGCCTTTATGTATATCTGTGTATGGGTGTCAAATCCCTTGGAACTGGAATTATAGACATTTATGAACTATTATGTGAATGCTGGGATTTGAACCCTGGTCCTTTGGAAGAGCAGTCAGGGCTCTTAACCGCTAAGCCGTCTCTCCAGCCTATTCAGTGCAGTTTTAATGCAGTTAACTGTCAGAAGCCATCTAGGAAAAACTAAAGACATGCAAGTGGATTTCTTTAGAGCTGGCCCACTGTTTTGCAGGGCCTGAGATGGGTGAGCTCTATGAGGCAAGATCCCAAGAGAGTTCACCCCAGGATTGCTTCCTGCTGCAGATATGCCTTTTCTTGTCACTTTTACATAGCCTAGTGATTCCTGGGCATAGCCCGTCCCATTGGGCAGATTTTCTGCAGATCAGCATGAAGATGTACTCTCACATAGTAATGCTGTAGAGATGAATTAATGATTTCACAATTCCCGATAATGGTTTTATACAATTTTTAAATTGATACAAGTAATCTCAGCCCCCTTTAGAATAAAAAGCTGCAAACAGAGCTCTGTAAACCTCCATGTGTCATGGGCTAATTGCACTAAACAAAGAAAGCAGGCTTGGGACAAATTTATGATCAAGGAAAACATTCCTTCTATATTAGGTATGAGACTATTATCCAGTAACTAAAGGTCATAAACTGGGAATGGAAATTTTATTGTAGGTGCAAGGACAAAACATAAAATATTGACTAGTTTATTTAT
>CM052716.1:7514157-7667084 GCA_028551405.1 Uromys caudimaculatus
AAACAAAGAAAGCAGGCTTGGGACAAATTTATGATCAAGGAAAACATTCCTTCTATATTAGGTATGAGACTATTATCCAGTAACTAAAGGTCATAAACTGGGAATGGAAATTTTATTGTAGGTGCAAGGACAAAACATAAAATATTGACTAGTTTATTTATACAAAACTTCAAAACTAATAAGACACAAGCAGATAATTTTTCTCTTGACAAAACTGTGCTAACTTGTGACATAAAAATTATTGCTTTAAACTTAACATTAACTTATGGCTAGTAACAGATATTGAATGTTTAGTGAGATACTAGTCTTAATGAAAAACATATAAACAATTCTGTTGCATGTAGTTTTGTCTACACCGCTTTGTGTTCCCAAATGGTCACACTTGCACACCCACCGAGGAGCTATCTTGGATCCTCGAATAGAAAATACACACACACACATACACCAGTTATTCTTAAAATGCCTTGGCTAACACAATGACTAGGCACTCCTAAATCTTCCCCTGATACCCTAGGCCCAGTCGGGGAAGTGGTGAGAGGCTACTTACCCAAAACTCACATGACTGGTTGGCTTTATCTCCCTGGCTACTGCATCCCCTCCTCCTCTCTCCCAATCTCCCCTGTTTCTCCTGTGTCCTACCCAAGAAACAATCAGTGTCCCACCCCATGCTCAGTCATTGGTATTGGGAACTTTATTGATAGATCAAAAAACAAGTGAGGGCAAGGACCTTCAGTGTCAGTAAACAGTTTCCTGATCAAAGCACCAGAACCACCCTCCACACAATTCTGTTGTTTTTCCTTAAGTCTTATTGTTTTTGATATGAATTATTGCCTTAAAGTTACTATGAACTTGTTGGAATGTAAAAGTATTTAGAAAATCATGTAATAATTATCCTGAAATGGTTCTACCTGATAGTTGTATGAGGTAATTTTTAGAGACAGTATATATACCAAGAACAAAAAATAAAGGTTGTTGGAGCTTCTTTTTCTGTTTCATCCAGAGTGAGTGAGTGAGTGTTTTTCTTCATGGGTGAATTTTCTCTTTTTCTTCTTTCATTCTTTCTCTTCTTTTATTTTTCTCTCTGGTTCACAAAGAGTTAACAAACTCCAAGCCTCTAGCCTGGCCAGGGAGGGGCCCTTGAGTCCTAGCAACTAAAACTTCTTCACATAATCTTCTGCTAACAACAGGAGCTGATTTCCAGAAACCAGTGGCTTTTAGTCACAAAATAGCAAGAGGGAGTTAAGTTTCTAGAGGCTGTCAGCTTGTGGCCCCCAGAACAGTAACAGGGAGTTGCAAGACCAGAGATCTTTCAGTTTTTGGCCTTTGCCCAACGTATGTCCCATCTCAGCAGTACCTGTAAAGGCTGGGGCAGGTTCCCGGCAGTTAATCATTTAAAAAAAAATCAAAAATCAGTTGTAGAGGAATATGAGTAATGTCATTGCTTGTGGTTTTATTGTTTTAAAATTTCATGTATTTATTTCATGTGTGTGCAGGTGTGTGCCCACGTGTGTTCAGGGATGACACAACACACATGTGGAAATCAGATGACAACTTTCAGGAAGCCAAGTCTCTCCTTCCACCACACTGTGGCTCTCTTGTTTCTGCACACCCCACTCCCCTGAGCTAGCAGGTCCCCTGCTGAGGTTACAAATGTGCACCATTATATTGTTTCTGGGACACACTTGGACTGAGCCCTCTTCCCAAACCGCTCCACTGATGCTTTGTTGTCTGGGATTAGCACTGGGAATAGCCTTTCTTGTATTATTTCATACATATTTAGTTGGGCTTTGCTGATTCATCCTTGCATTCTGCATTTTTGAGCTCCCCTCCCCCACTGTGCCCCACTGTCCCCCTTGTCCCCTGCACTTCCCTTTCCACAGTCTTGTCATGAGTGTTCTGTTAGCCTCCCTCCTGTCTCCCTCAAGGCTTTTTTCTTTCCACCTCATCTCAAGCATCCTTCCTACTTCCCCGACCTCTGCCCACACTGTCTCCCACAAAAACACACACATATAACTAGGGCCGAATCTGAGAGCACACTGATCTTTCTGAGATACCCTACTTAACATGACATTTTCCAGTGGTCCTCATTTTCCTGCAAATCACAACTTTCTTGACAGCTGAATAGAATCCCATGACGGCTCTACACCACATTTTCATTGGTCGATGGACATTTAGGATTCCCTGGGATTTCCAGTGAGGGTTTCCACATGAAACCTCATGTGGGAAAAAAATGTGGTTTTATATTTTTCCCCCACAAAAAACCCCACAGAATCTATTCAGTTTTTTTTTTTATATTGTTTTGTTTTTATATAGCATAGAAATAGAGTTTATTTAGGGCATGGGGAGGGGAGTTAAGAGGGTAGTAGAGGCAGAGAATGGCAGAGAGAGGAAGAGAGTAGAGAAGTAGAGAGGTGGAGACCGGCCATGACCACGTGGAGAGAGGGGGGAAGGAAATGGGGAGAGGTAAGAGATAAGAGATGTAAGAGAGAGGCAAGAGAAACAGATAAGAGCTCTATTCACTATTTTTAAATGTATGATTATTATGCAATTGTTGGTCAACTCTCTTTGGTTTCCTGATGCCCAGTGTTGTAGAACAAATGAAAGGATCCGGTTCCAGAAAGGATGTGGTCAAATGTGAATTTCCTTGGCGCTCAGACTGCAGGTCCCTGATGGGTGACATAGAGAAAGGCCTACATGATCTTCATACACGCTGCTGCTCAGATGTATCCACACACACCCTTATGCCCTGCCAAGCCCACACTCTAGCAATAAGAAGTCATGTTTGGATGGAGACCAGCTCTGCACTGGTACCCAATCACCTCTGCAGCCTGGGCTCGTTCCCAGAAATCCCTGGAAGAAGGTGCAATGCACAAATACCACAGTTAGGAAACCAACAGCCAGCCTGATCAGTGATTCACCCTAGCCAACCTTCTCCCCTTCAAAGCCTTTGTCCTAACAGTTCTCTTTGGCCACGGATTTGACCCTTAAGAACATTTAATGAAAATCAAGAACATAATGAAGGTTTTCGAGGTTTGTACTTTCTGGCCGTCCGTTCTATAGATCAAGCCCAACGTCTCAGCCATACCCATCCATGGGATGGTTTTCGCTCTGACTTTTTGAGTCAGCACCCCTTTCTAGAATGCTGATCCTTAGAAGGAGCCCAGGGCATGAACGTTAGAGGAGACATAATGTTCCTTTGAGAGCAGCCAGTCTCTTGGGAACACTGGACGGGTGGAAAGTGGTTGGTACTTACTGACAAGCAGACATACAGAGCAAAGGGGCATGAGAGAGAAAGGAGGCACATAGTGCTTGTCACCACAGCAGCTGACGCTGAGGTACCATTGGCTCTCAGTGCAGAGCCTGGATGGTTTGGCAAGTAAATGGCTGGGCATGGGGTCAGGGAGAGGGGTGTGTTGAGGAAGGGGCCTCTTGAGCAGCTCCCAGCAAGGCAGATGGTAAATACTTATCCCTTACCTGCAAACTCCAAGTCTCCTCCTGGAGGTAATGTCTTAGTACTCAAACTCATCGCAGACAGACACTGTTAAAGTTGTACTCAACTCTTCCACACCAGCATCAAATTACCCGACAAAGAAGACTGAAGGAAAGGTTTGCTTTGGCTCACAGTTTGTGGGAATAGAATTCTTCATGGAGGAGACCTTCTGCTCCGAGGCACACACAGTAGAGCAGGATAGGGAGAAGAGAGCACCGTTACACCGGTCATGACTTACCCTCCTACTAGAGTTTCCACAACCTCCCAAGACAGTGCCATCAGCTAGAGACCAAGTTTTCAAACACACGAGCCCCATGGGGACTCTACAGAGCAAACATAACAAGCAGTTAGGGACAATACATGCCCCAGGAGCGAAGAACTTCAGACCAGGCTGTTCTTTCTCTGGAAAATATAAATGAAAGTTTACTGACCCAATGGCTCTCATCGCTCTCTACCCTCTCCTGCTATGCGATTACCTCCTGCCCTGCTCTTCCTATAGCAGCCTCCAGTGAGACTTCTGCCCTCTGGTTCCCTGCCTCTTCACCTCCAAGACACCTGGATAAGAGCTGACCACCTGCCCTATGGAAGCCCCCGGGGCCTCTAGTTTCACATCTAAACTCCCTAATGTGCCACTGACTTTCTACTACCTCAGTTTACCTTCTTTCTTCTCACTATTGCCAAACACAGCATAATTTCAAACATGGCTTAGTGTTAATGTAATCTGGTCTTCCTTCCCAGAAGGCTTTTTTTTTCTGACTTGCTGCCAACTCATAGAGTCTTTTGAAGGTAGAAGTAAATATTATCTCAGCTGCTAAGCTTGTCCCCTGATCTGGCAGATTTTGCTCCCTCCCACCCCCATGTTCAGGCAGAGCTGGCCTCTCCTGGGCCCTCCTGTGGATTTCTCACTGCTAGCTAAAACATCTGGGATGGGTTATGGCTGCAAGGTAGGGTGTCTGCCTCCCTCCAACCCTGGAGGAGGAGATGTGTACTCCCCTGGTGCTTTTCAGTTCCATCCCCTCTTCCCAGAACACCCCCCACTTTCTTGTGTTCTGGGATGTCTGCAGAGAGGCTCTCCTTAAATCTCCAGGAAAGAAGAGATCAGTGCTGTGCAGGTCTGTTGAGTCCTATTAGGTTCCATCTAATTTTATTCCCTGTGTGTGTGTGTGTGTGTGTGTGTGTGTGTGTGTGTGTGTACACATGCATATGTGCATGTCATGGACAGAGCATGGAGGAACATGGAGGAACTTGTCAAAGTTGGTTTTTTCTTCTACCACACGGATTGGGTCCTGGGAGTCAAAGTTGGGTCATGAAACTTTGTTTGCTTTTTACATTGCCCCTCTTCCCAAAATATCTAAAATTCAGTTTTGATAGTCTCTCAAAATCAGTTACCACTTGGCCACAGCAATTTTGCTTCAAAGTATAAAGCCACACAATTTGATCATCCACAGCAGCATTACTCATAGTACCAAAAATGTCGGCACAATCCGAGTGTTCAGTACCCGAGGGTGACATCTACAGATGGGACATCAGGTGGCAACAGTAAGAAACGATGTGCTGACTCATGCTATCCCATGGGTGAATCCCATGGTACATCAAAGAGGTTAGATATGAAAGATCACATATGTCTTAGGGTCCCCATGGCTGTGAAATGACCCTACAACCAAGGAAAGGCTTATAAAGAAAAATATTTAATTTGGGTCTGGCTTACAGTTCAGTTTAGTCCATTATCATCATGGCGAGATGTCGGAGACAAAGGCTTTTGGCCTTGGCATTTTTTGCTTGATCCCAGGTTTGACTTAACCTTGCTAGCCTCAGTGGCTCGAATCTCATAGCAGGCATTCCTTTGATTCCTTTCTGCCTGATATCATATTATCTAGGGCCTTGACTTTTAGGCTTGGCTGGATTAGCAAATCAAGGTGTTCCAGCAGGCCTCCCTTTGTTTCCTCCCCAGTGTTACTGCCCCCAGGTAGGGATTAGAAGTCAGGCCTTCAACTCAGGGATTATGTCTGATCGCATTGTGGAATTTCCCCTCCCTCTGCCATTTCCCGCCCAAAAGTGTTTAAAAATACGTAACATTAAAGATTAAACGGAGCTTGAACGGAATCTCGTCTTGCTCCAACGCGTCCTTTGTTTCCTGCTTCTTTCCCCAACCGATGGTTTCTCTCTACAGCACGGAGCTCCCGCTGGTGGGAACTTCGAACCTAGTCGATAGCCTATCCTGGAAGAGCTCTCCAGGACATGGCGGGTAGCGAGCTCTTTGCAGCGAGAAGCATGGCAGTGTGCCAGCAGACATGGTGCTGGAGGAGCTGAGAGTTCTACATGTTGATCCGCAAGCAGCAGAAGGAGACTGTGCACCACACTTATATGCTCCACCTGAGCATACATGAGACTTCAAAGCCTTCCACCACAGTGACATATTTCCCCCAACAAGGCCACACCTACTCCAAGGCCACACTTTCTTAATAGTATCTCTCCCCATGAGTCAAGCTTTCACACAAGAGTCTATAAGGGCCATACCTATTCAAACCACCACAACATTGCTATTTGTCTTAGTCGCTACTCTATTGCTGTAAAGAGACACTATGACCAAGGCAACTTATAAATGAAAGCATTTCATTGGGGGCTTGCCTACAGTTTCAGAGGATGAGGTCATGATCATCATGTTGGGAGCTTGATTGACAGGTAGGTATGGTCCTGGAGCAGTAGCTGAAAGCTTACACCTAATCCACAAGTAGGAGGCAGAGAGAAAGAGAAAGAGAGAGAGAGAGAGAGAGAGAGAGAGAGAGAGAGAGAGAGAGAGAGAGAGGAGGAGATGAAGGAGAGAGAGACTGAAACTGATGGGACCTGGTATGGGCTTTTGAAACTTCCATGCCCACCTTCAGTGACACACCTACAATAAGGCCACACCTCCTAATCCTTCCCAAACAGTTCCAAATTGGGGACCAAGCATTCAAATACATATATACAACAGTGGGGGCTGTTCTTATTCAAACCAACACACTATCTGAAACAGTCCAATCTGTAGTCAGAAAGGAGTGACTACTCACTTTCTAGGATTTCTTCCTACAGAGAGAAAATAGTTAAAGACAGATTGTGGTCAAGGCTGTATAACTGAATAAACTAAACCACAGTACCGTATGTTTTCATGGGAAGAATCAGACCCAATGGGGCCTGTTTGTTGCTATCTGTGTCAGGAAAGCATTCAGGGAGAAAGCCCCAGGCTTTTCCTCCATCACCTCCCTTCCTCCATGCTTCCTCTTCTCTGTGGTGGGGCAGTAGGGACATTAGAGAAGGCTCCTAGGGCCACTGAAGGTCCTTGGGGGGGGGGGGGGAGGGCAGAGTCTATAGAGACCAGGACCTGCTTCTCTGCCATGTTTCTAGGTTCATGGGCTCCAAGACTTAAGGAGCAGTTTTCAAATCTTTGGTGCTACCAGATCAGAAGCTGGCACCTGGACTGCATCACTGTTGATCTCTTCTGCTCAAGGATGAAGAAGAAGGGCTCCAGGTCAGTAATCTCAGCACTTGGTGGGAGCTAAAGGCTAACCTGCTCTACATAGTGAGTTCCAGGCTAGCCATGGCTACATGGTAAGACTCTGCTAAAAAAAAAAAAAAAAAAAAAAAGGTCTGGTGAGATGGCTTGGCAGGTGAACACAATTGCTGTCAAGACAACAAGATTTCTAGGATATAGATGGAAAAAAGGAGACAACTCTTACAAGTCTCTGATATCTACCTATGAGTTGTTGCATGGCCCCTCCTACTCCTACATGCAAACAAAATAGATAAAAATACACACATACACACATGGAGGGCTGGCTCAGCATTTAAGTACTACGGTTGTAGAGAACCTGAGTCTGGTTTCCAGCACCACACTGGGCATCTCACAACCACCTGTAACTCCAGCTCCAGGGGATCAAATCCCTCTGGCTTCTATGGGCACCTGCATTCACATGTACAACCCAACCCCACTACATAATTAAAAACAAAGTAATCCTTAAAGATGTGTTTGTTCATTGAAGTATTTCAGGGTAAGAAGTATATTTATAATCTTTTACATGGTTTTTTAAGATGAATTGATACATTGTACAGAAAGAAACATTGGTAAAGAAAAGGTGGCAAAATAGTAACATTTGCTGAATGTGAGAATTTGTATTGCAGGCCTCAATGTTCTTGTTAAGCTGGGAATTATTTCAAATGTAGAAGATTAACTACTGAATGGGATAGTCTTGTTGTTGGGGTGGAGGGAACTGTGTGCAGCACTGTGAACACACGCTACACACACACACACACACACACACACACACACACACACACACACACACACACCTTACTTGCAAACACTTGGGGAATCTTACTGTCATATTTCCCTGAATGGAGTCAGGTGCAAAGATCTACAGTCTCAGTCTAGTGATGTAAGTGCAGGATGATGGTGGAAATCACATCCATGTTGAGGAGGTGGGCACTGAGGAAGGCCAGAGGAAACTGGAGAGGAAATGGAGATGCTCCTTTTCTCTATCTGGACTTGGATGTTGGCTATAATTTATCAAGATAATGCACTCGCACGGTGCACTTTCTCTGTTCTTGTTATGAACCTTCCTTTGAGAAGGCTTAGGACTGCCCTACCCCATCTTAGCATGGAACGCTTAGATCTACACCCTCTTGAAAAAAACTGAGGTATTCATTCAATGGAGGTTGCATTTACCTTGTCATTTCGGCGCTGAGCAACACAGTTTAAGCTGCACAACCCAGCAAAGCCAACCATTAAGAATCAGTGCAGGGGTGGGGTAGGCTGGAGGGGAGGGTGTGCTAAATCAAGACTCTAAGAATGTTGGACACGGAGGATTCCCACCCTCTGCTCAGCTTGTCCTCTCAGAGGTGGGGGTGGGCATTGAACAACACAGACCATGCAGAAGGCTTGACCCCTCCTGGCATGGGCTAGCTGCAGCCAGCCACTCTGAAGTGAGCCTGCTGGTTGCATCTATCACTATGGCAACTGCTTCCCTAGCACTGGGGCTAAAATGAGGCTCTGTGGGTGTCCAACAGTGATTGGAGTCTCCTCTGACACAATGAACAAACAGATGAGTCACTGCAGGGAAAGGCACCGTCATTCTTGATGAAGTGAGATGGACTGGAGGCTGGTGAAGAGCCCTGGGGGGAGGGGGGAGGGCAGAAGGTTGGATGGGCAAGATACCAGCCACAAGACCTCAGAACTGGCCACTTAAATTAGGGAAAAATAAACAAAGGCTCCCCAAACAAGAACAAGCAAGGCTATTCTGTGGGAAGGGAGTCTACCCCTGCCAGTTTTATTTGGCAGAGACTAAAGCAAGCAGAAGAGTGAAAGATCTTTGTAATGGGGAGAAAAGGAAGGCCAGGGTGGGTAGGGAGAAGATCTGGTTAAAGGCTGATGGTATGAATGAGGCCAGGGCATCCCATGTGACGGGAATGGGAGCACATTTGTCTTTCTCTAGTTGATCCTAAAGTAGGGGCAGCAGCAGCAGCAGCAAACACGGAGGGAATCGGTACTACAGAGGAAAACCTGACCTGCTGTGCCTGGCTCCCTGCTGCAGAGAGTGGAACATGGCTCCCCGGCCTGGCTGCTGCAGGTTGTAGGACAAAGTTTTATTACAAATGGTCTGGCCACCATCTGCTTATTATATGGGCAGTGTCTCAGGCACTATCCAGAGGCTAGAGGGCTCTAGAGAGGAGTGCTCACAATCCAACAAACAAAGAAGTGGGGGATGTGGCAGAGGATAGGAAATCTTGAGGGCTGTCCCACATGAAGACAGACTCACAGTAGCAAAGTGCTGCAAGAGGCAGAGTTAGAGAGGAGGAAGGCTCCTCTGATGTTAAAGGCGAGGATGCTAAACCTCTGCTAAGACAGCACGGATATTAACTAAATGTTGCCACTTGGGCAGGACTCACAGGGCCTTGGCGCTCATGGCGCGGCCTCAAGATCTTTCCTTCTCTGCCCCCATGTTACTGACGACGGTATGACTCTTCAGGAGAACAGTGTTGCATGTTGTGGTTGGAATGAGATGTTCCTATATGTCTCAGGCATTTGAATGCTAGGTCCCCAATTGGTGGCCAGTGGGGAGGACTAGGAAGTGTAGCTTTGCTAGGGGAAGTATGTCACTGAGGGTAGGTTTTGAGGTTTCAAAAAGGGTGCTGCCATTTTGAGTTAGCTCTCTCTGGTCCTTGTGTGCGGATTGGAATGAGAGCTCTCAGGTGCTGCTCCAGTGTCATGGCTGCTCGATGACTGCCTCACTCAGTGTCACGGCTGCCTGCTTGCTGCCTTGCTCAGTGTCATGGCTGTCTGCTTGCTACCTTGGTCCCAACCATGATAGCAATGTGTTCCTATTTCTCTGGAACCCAAGTAAATACTTTCTTCTATAATTTTACTTGATCACAATGTCTTCTCATAGCAATAGAAACCCTAACTAATACAGATAATTAGGAGATTTTCAAGTTTCTGAACTACAGATTGAAGAATTTTAAGTAGCACATGCTGGGATCAGGGACTGAGGAAAGCATCAGAGGTCTGGATACATCATCAGGACATGTGTGGTAACTGAACCAGGTGGCGGGTAACTGAAGAGATTCCAGAAGACACCCAACACCGTGTGCAGGGAGGCATGCCACTTCAGTCTGGGTGAGACTTTGTCTCTCCGGGGATGGGAGGAGGTGGTAAGAGTGGTTTCTACTGTTGGTTATGTGTTATTCTTATTCCTGTAGTTTATATACACATACCCTTAAAGAATCTCCACAAATCAACTCACAAGGCCAGTGAATACAGCATAGGTCCATCTTTCCAGAAAGAATTCATGTTTACTCCTGCCAAAAGCTAGAGACCTAGTAGCCCAAGCTCATTGTTTTTTAGACAGAGTCTCACTGTGTAGTCCTGGATGGACTACACTATAGAGACCAGGCCGGCCTCAAACGTGGACATCTGCTTGCCTCTGTCTCCCCAGATATGTGCCACCACGCTTGGGCCCAAGCTTGTTTCTACCAAATTCATTGGCTGAGATGGCCGAGTCTGGACAGCAGTACCTGCCAGGAGTGACTCGTAGACTTAATTTTTCAGGACTATTTCTAGCCTTCCCTCTTTCCATATTTGTATTTCCTCTATTACTGGGAAGCCATTTTTTTCTCTTAACATCTTTAGTTGTTGGCCATAATACACTGTCTAGCCACACCAGGCTTCTTTCTCTATTTTACCTGTATGCTTTTTCCCCCACCCTGCTTTTGGGTCTCATTTTAAGGAAGAGAAATGATAAAAAGATAGAAAGGGAGAGAAGATAGGAATAAAGGAAGGTGAGAGGGAAGAGGGCTGGAGAGATGGCTCAGTGGTTAAGAGCACTGACTGCTCTTCCAGAGGTCCTGAGTTCAATTCCCAGCAACCACATGGAGGCTCACAACCATCTGTAATGGGATCCGATGCCCTCTTCTGGTGTGTCTGAAAATGGCTACAGTGTACTCATATACATAAATAAATCTTGTAAAAAAAGGAAGGTGAGAGGGAAGAGGAGAACAATAGGAGAAATTGAAGTGGGAAGGAGAGAGTTTAAAGACAGCACCATAAATTGCCCTTAGCAATTTGCTATTCTCAAGAATTTCAAGGTTGTGGTAAGGCTCTTGCCGTAGTTACTATACTCATGCCTCCTCAGGAGGGTTCTTTGCAACTGTTTCAAGGTCATAGGTTTTTCTTTTTATTTATTTATTTTTTTAAAGAAAGTTACCATCAGATATTTTTATTTATTTATTTATTTATTTATTTATTTATTTATTTATTTATTAATTATATGTGAGTACACTGTCGCTGTCTTCAGACACCCCAGAAGAGGGCATCAGATCTCATTACGGATGGTTGTGAGCCACCATGTGGTTGCTGGGATTTGAGCTCACGACCTTCGGAAGAGAGGTCGGCGCTCTTAACCACTGAGCCATCTCTCCAGCCCGGTCATAGGTTTGATACACACTTAAGCTCACAGTAAAACCAATAAAGAATTGAGGGTTTGATGGCAGTAAGCGGTTGCTATGCTAAACCAATGAGGTTTAAAATATGGAGCCTTAGAGTCAGACTGAGCTGTGGCTTAACACTGCTTCCTCTTTCCCTTTGTGTTCGTCACCTGCTGTGAATCAGATGGCTCATCTGTGAACGGGTGTATTTACTTCACAGGATTGCTATTGATATTCATTGGACATAATAGGAACTTTGGTTAATTATTGTTATTAGTTTGCTATTGTCATTGTTCATGCTCAAAAAATTATACTGTATCCTCCCTGAGTCCTGAGTCATCTTCTCATCCCATAACAAGATACCTGACACAAGCTGCTTACACAGAAAAAAAAGAAGCTCTAGGCTTGCCAAGGCTACATACTGAGACCATGTCCCAGAGCCAGGGATGGGGAGAGGAAAAAGAGGCTTACCTAGCTTGGTTTTGTAGGTTCAAGACCATGGTGTCCTGCATAATAACTTCATGTGGTGTGAAGATCTCATGGTGACTGGTGTGTGGGGAGTGATGATGTGTAAGGTATGGATGAAGTCCTGAGTGAATGTGGACTACCGACAAGGACACAACCATGTCAAGGACCCCAGTGCTTCAGACCCACGGGAACTGACAAAGCTTTCCTTGTCAGTGAGGCTCAGAGGCATGGTAAGGCCTTTCTCTGGTCCAAGTATGTTTACAGACAATTGACCAGTGTGTGCAAAAACTAGCAACTGCAGCTTCTTCCTTCAGATGACTGCATTGTGAGACCACTCTGCCATAGAGACTCCTACCAGGACTAGCTCACTCCTCCTCCTGTGCTGTTCACAGTAAGTAGGATGAGGTTCTGGGTTGTGGCATCATGAGGCCAGCCCACGAGAGTCAGCATGGCCCACAGATCTCAGCTTCTCTGTATGACATGTGTCCTTTCTTCATTCCTATTGCTGTAAGCTGTGCAGGATATGGCAATGGACGAAGGTGATATGCATACAGGAGTGCATGGAATCAGGAGCAGAAACTTAGCCTTTTTGGGGTGAGAACTCTCAAACACAAACCTACAGGGACTGTCTTCTGTTGGGGCCATTTTTTGGTTTATTCTATTGTGTTTTTGTACACCGAGGTAGGAAAGAAAGAAGGTTAGAGAGAAAAGGGGATGTAGACCTCTTTTGACTACTTCCTGATGATTAGGGGCATTGAGCTTCTTGGGACCAGTCCAATTTTTGTCAACAGGATACCTCCAACCTCTTATGATACAACAGCAACCACGAGCAGCAGGAACCAGCAGCAGCAGCCTCCTCCTCCTCTTCCTCCTCCTTCTTCAAAGCACCTCCTACCCCTCTGGGAGCTCTGGCATTTATTCCCTCTCCAGAGTCCCCAGAATTAAACTCTTTGCAGCTGGCAAAGATCACACCCCTTCTAGAGCACGAGACTATCATAGTTAACGGTTGTGGTCAAACTGAAGCAGCCCCATATCCCACACCTGGGATTAAAACAAAACCAGTCACATAACGGGGTTTTTTTAAAAAAAAACAACCACCAAAAAAAAAAAAAAAAAAAAAAAATCCAAAAAACCAAAACGCTCACTACAATCTTTCATTGGCACACTCCAATGGCTTAGGTACAGAATGTTAGGTCCCACTTCCTAATGTTTCTAGCACTTTCCACAAGTGACACCTCTAAGTCAAACTTAATTACAAGAGACCCAACAAACAGAACAACGTGTTCTCAGACTACAACATTCTCTTACAATAGTGGTAGTAAAGTATCCTCAGAGCACAGTAAACAATGCATTTTCACACAGTCGTGGCAGTACCATGAACATGGTTATGTCCATGTCATTACAGGTCCTCTTCCAGCACAGTCATTAGGTGCAGGGATAGGCAATTTGCTGGAGAAATTGCTTTTCTCTGGGAGTTTTAAATTTGGTAACAGAGAGCTTCATGTTCCCCCTGTATCCAGACACATGGAAGAAGTTGGCTGGACAAGATGAACCCAATGTGCATAGAAAGGCCAAGCTGAGGATGGGGCAGAGAGACTGGTTCTAGTAGTCCTGTGACCCAGTACAGTCTTATCTTGAAGCTCACATTAAGAGTATTGTCCTGCTTTTAGCCTAAGAGTAGTTAAGTTTCTGTTAGAGGCATCTGGGAGATCTAATTGATTTATACAACTCAAAGGGCTGTTGTAAAGACTGCCTGGCACATAGTAGGGACTAAACAGATATTACCTAATTACTTATATCTCATCCAAAGTCTAAACCAGAAAGGGTAATTCACTGCACAATGTATTGCTATGTGGAAGAGAGACCTGGTGAAAAGTGAACTTTCCCCTTGAGTTCCCAAGAGAAAACACAGAAGATCAAAAGGAGAAAGCCCTCCATTGCACCATCTTCCATTACCCATAGCAAACAGGTTTACATTCCTGCCCTGAATACTATTAATGATACTTGCTTCTGCAACCCTTTCTTTCTCTCCCAGAATCCTTCCTCCCATGCTATTTGACAAACTTGAATTCTGGTTCTGTGTTCCTGGTCTTGGCTAGCTCAGAGTAGGCCGCTATAGGCCCTACGGAGTGAATTCTTACTGGAATCATCTCCTCTATTGTGGCAGCAAGAGTTTGCCTCGAGAAACACAGAAGACAGACAAATCAATGACTTTATTCAAGAGTTCCTGTCTTTTTTTGAAGGACTTCTTTTCAAACTCAGATAAGGATCCAAGGTAGGGTCTTTTCGATTCCTACTCACACAGATGGACAAAGTTCCATTTCTTGAATCTATTTTCCGTTACGTGCATGTTTAAACATTGGGGTTGGAAAAACTTTTCTTCTAATCTGTACTATCTTATTTAGAGAAAGCTCTAAGGATTATGTGAGGAAGGTGGCCTACTGATGCGAGCAGAGCTGAGTCTTTCATCATTCTTTCATCAGCCATTTAGTTCTGGCCAGGTAAGCTTCCCTAATTGTGTCGACATCTGAACCAATTTCCCTTAGAGGTAGATTCAATGTCAGCTTTCAGCTGTGAAGACGTGGCCTTTCCAATCAATTGCATAAGCCTCCCCAGGAGAGATTCTGATAACTTGGGTGCATGTCTTTTTCCATCTCAGGGATGCTTTTGTAATTCTTTTAAGACGTGCGTGAGAACCACTCTGGAGCGGAACCAAAATGCTTGTTCCGGGGCCGATTCTGAATGCTCCGGGAGTGGCGGTCGGGTACCCCAGGCTGGGGCCTTTGTCCCGCACACCCGCCTGGGCGCGCGCCCGGCTCGCCGCGCTCGCTCCCGCTGCTCCGCGCTCCTTTGCCCCGGAACATGCCGCACTTCCGCGAGGTGCCGCCTTGGCTTCCAGTCCCCATCCCGCGTAGCCTTCGCCACCAGGCCGTTCTTCGCAGCACCCCCAACCCCCGGCGCGAGCGAGAGCGAGAGCGCGCGCCGGATGTGACGCCTAGCGCTCCAGCGCCCCGCCTTTTCCGCCGCGCGCCCCGCCCAGGCCCGTCTCTCGGCCGCGCGCCCCTCCCCCTCCCCGGCGCTCGCTTTCTGTCAGCCGCTGTCCCTCTCCCCCTCGCCCGCGACTGGCTTCCTCTCGCACCTGAGCGCACGCACCTGCCCGGCCCGCGTCCTCCTCCTCCTCCCCTCCTCCCTCCCGCCTTTCCCTTCGGGCACCAAGGCTCTGCCGGGTCGCGGGCGCCTTGCGGCTGCGTCACCGCCGCCCCCCAGCCAAGATGGACACCGCCGAGGAAGGTGAGGCGGCGGCGCCCGCGCCCTTGCAGCGGCGCCCGCGCTCCAGTCGGGCAGAGGCGCTCGCGGCGGCTCCCGCGGGCAGTTTGCTCGCCGGGCCGGCGGGCGCGCGGGTCGAGCCGGTCCTCCGGCGGGCTCGGCTCGGAAGGTGACCCTCTGCGCGCCCCCCGCCGGTTCCCGCGGGCGACGACCCAGCCTCGGCTGGGGCACTGGGTGCCAGGACTTCGGTGTCCGAGACGTGGGGTTGCTGGAACGTGGGATGTCCGGGATGTGGGGGTGTCGCGACGTGGGGTGCTTGAGACATGGGGGTGTCGGGAAGTGGGGCGCTGAAGACCATAGTGTGCCCGAGCCGTGGGGCTGCGGGGACTTGACGGTGAGGATGATCGGGGCCCCGGCTCCGCCATCCCGCGGTCCGCGGAGGAGGGGGCCGCAGTGCGAAGTCCGGGGACGTTTTCCACTCCCCTCCCCCACTCATTTTTCCCCCCGTGTTCGGGTCTGTTTGCTGTTGTCCCGTACGCCCTACCTCTGCCCCAACACTTCTTTGTTGACTTTGAAACTTCGCGGAAAATACACCGCGAGGTGACGACCGCAGAGTGGACTGAACTGACCCCTGTTGTAAAACCTTGCCCTCTGCTTGCCTTACCCTAAGTGCATTCATTGATCAGACCCGAGAGCGGAGGGCTCCTAGAGACTATTGGAGGGAGAGAGGCTGATATTTAGTTTTCTTGTAAATTCTTGACACCAGCAAGCAAGGTTGGTTTGTTTTGTTTGTGGACGTGTATTTTGAATGTGATTGTTTTGAATCAACAGAGAACACGAGACAAAACCAACCACATGAGCATAGAAAGCAGCCGCTTACCTGACGTTGGCAGGGTGTTTTAAAGCAGTTTTTAGAGTCACTGATATATTAGTGAGTCTGTAGAGGAAATTATTAATCATGTACTTAATAGTGCAGATACTTACACTTTGGATATATTCTTGTTCGAATGAGCGTCTTTTTCAACCTCAGGGTTTTATTTTGCCGACTTTACATGCAATTGAACCATCAAGCACTGTATTGAAGTCATTAGAGTAATAAAAAGTTTAGTAATAATGTAATGAGTTGATTTTAAAAAAGTATAGTTTACAAAACATGCTTGGGCGGATTCACTTTGAAGTTCCCGACCGCCCCGGGTGGGGTGGGGTGGGGGTGGATCAGTATTGCCTTTCGTGGCTGTGGAAATTTAGGCTTATTTAATAGCTTGGTTAAGGTTCACACAGGTTGACCCTATTTTCATTGCTTGTCGCTGTCACTTCATTATGCTACAGCATGGTTCTATTCAGTGAGTGAAGCTAGTCGCCACTGCAGAACTTTGGGAAAGAGTCAAATGAAACTTCTGAGGATTAACAATCACACAGGTTGATCTTGTGTGTACATATCTGTAGGTTTCATATCCGTTTATATTCAGTGCTTGTCTTTGTTTTGTTTGGATTTTGAGACGGGTTCTCCCTATTCCTCTGTTTCAGCCTCTTGCACTACCATGACTGGCTTTGATTCAAGTTTGTTTGTATTTTGCTCATATGTATTAGATCGTTGTTAGTCGTCCTATGTGTGCTGGAACTCAAACCCTGGTTCTTTGCAAGAACAAGTGCTCTTAACTGCACATAATCTTTTTTGTTTGTTTTTGTTTTTTGAGACAGGGTTTCTCTGTATAGCCCTGGCTGTCCTGGAACTCACTCTGTAGACCAGGCTGGCCTCGAACTCAGAAGTCCTCCTGTCTCTGCCTCCCAAGTGCTGGGATTAAAAAAGGCATGCGCCACCACTGTCAGGCTGATTCAAGTTTTAATGACTAAATCTAGTAAGCATATGTATTTCTTGCTTTGCACTGGCATATTATATGAAATCCTGATTCTTTCCACCTAGGCACTTAGTACTTCATAGACTTTTGAAATGACCACAGTTATTAGTAACTCAGGAATTGAGAAACTGAATGTCTGCGATGTCATGAAGGAAATGGTACTTCTAGTGCTTAAAGGTACTTTTTTATATTGGGATGAGATATAAGTGATTTTTTTAAAAATCGATTTGGATATTTTACTCAAAGTAACTAATAACTTACTGAGGAGTCACAGTGTGCTTTCCTGTTACTGAACACTGTATTACCTCTCAGTTCAACATGTTTAGGAAGGCAGCAACCTGCTGTAATACAGGTGAAGGAACTAAAGGTTAATTTCAATGAGCAACTTGTCCAAGTTCACTCAGGTAGTAAATGGCAGGAGAAAGATTCACTCGTGTCAGACTTGGTGCTTAGTTATTTATAAGTGAACTGGAGAGATGGCTCCTGAGGCTCATCAAGTATTCCAGATGTGAGAACTTGTTTTTATCATTTCCTTTGGAGGATGAATTATTAATAGAAGTTGACAAGACCTTACTTTTCAACTGTTTTGTGTCAGTATTCCCCTTCCACCATATGGATTCTAGGAGTTGAACTGAGGTCACCAGGCACCTTTCTTTACCTGAGGAGTCAACTTTCCAGACATATGAAAGGGAATATTAATAGTTTTCATGACCATTTTTTTTTTTCTTTTTGTTTTTTTGAGACAGGGTTTCTCTGTATAGCCCTGGCTGTCCTGGAACTCACTCTGTAGACCAGGCTGGCCTCGAACTCAGAAATCCGCCTGCCTCTGCCTCCCAAGTGCTGGGATTAAAGGTGTGTGCCACCACTGTCCGGCTGAATGCATTCATTTTTATTCTTCCATATTCTTCCAGAAGACTTCAGATTACTTCCCAGCACCCATGTCAGGTAGATCACAGCTGCTTTTAATACCAACTGTAAAGGGTATACTCATTCTTTTGACCTCTGAGGGCACCCCTTCCTACCCCCTACTTGCCAGCATACATGGTAGGCATACAGGTGCATGCATGCATGCATGCATGTGTGTGTGTGTGTGTGTGTGTGTATATATATATACATATATATACATACATATATACACATATATATACATATATATATATATGCATGAAGAAAAAATGAAATACATCTTTAAAAAATCTGTTAGCACTATTTCCTACTTAGGAAAACATTTGTTTTAAAAATTAAATATTCTATGAAAATTGATTGTTAGTAAATACCTACCACAGAAATAGCATATTACATTCTTCTCTTAGACCAGCGTCTACAATACTGTAGTGCTCAGGATGTTTGTATTTTCAGTAAAGGATTTATTTTATAATTTCTGCCTCTTCATAGTAATAAATACCAAATTTTAAAGATTGCTAAAGTGCTAAGTGTATTGAATTATATTTTTGTCAAATCGGCAAGTTTGTAATTTATTCTTGTATTTGATAGATAACTCATTTGTGTAAGTACAGGTGTGTTATGTAAACTGTTGGCATCAAATCTTTAAATTGCAGAACTAGAGGAAACTTTGGGGCATCCACCCTCTTCATTTTATGAGTCAGGAGTCTAATCTTGCAATGCACTGAGATTTTCAATTTCAGAAAAAAAAAATATCTATGTTGTGCTCCAAGATACATTTTTTCTTTAAAGGAAAAGTTGCAGTGTTGGAATAGATGTTGCAATCAAGAACTCATGTCTGAAGGGCTTATAAAAATATTAAGTATTTTGCTACAGTAGAACACTTATATTTCAATCCCAATGATAGATACATAAAGCAGGCTCTTTTGTTTTTCATTTTGCTAAATAACTACTTACAGTAATGAACATAATACAAATTTTTATCAGTATTTTTGTAGGGTGCTAAAGTTCTATTTTGTGTTTTATGATGGAAAATACTATTTTTTGTTTATTTTTATTTATTTATTTTTTTTGAGACAGGGTTTCTCTCTATAGTCCTAGTTATCCTAGAACTTAATATGTAGGCCAGGCTGGCCTCAAACTCATAGGAGAATTGCCTGCTGCTGTGTCTCAAATGCTGGCTGGCACCAATGGTATGGACTACCATGCCTGGCCTTGGTAAATACTCATTTTAAAAAATATGAAGGTGAAATGTATTACAACTGATCCCATTGCTTAACATTATGGCAAAATCGTGGAGCAGTTTACATTAGCTGTAAAAGTAGCTTTATTTGCCAGATGCTGTTGTTGTCTCCGAGGCTTACTGCTGAATAAGCTCACCTTTTCTAGTTCTTTCTGAACTCTGGCTGGCTGGTTCAACTCAGCTGTTCTGGCCCAAACTCCTCTCCAAGCTGACTGGTTCAATCTGGCTTCTCACTGAGTTGCTGTGCTTGGCCTCTAACTCTGGTAATCTGTTCTAATCTTCTGGCTTCTTATTATCTGTCTTGTTCTGTCTCACCTTCGACCTGTCTCTGTAAAAACTGTTCTGGTTTCTCTGTCTCTGATCTCCCTCGGCACTGCTATCGTAGGTCGCTTTTTTCCTGTGCTGTCCTTGTGAGAGTTGAGTGTATCCTATCTTTGACTTAGTCTGTCAGTCCTTTCTCTTATTCATCACTTTGTCTGCTCCTCAATTAGACAACACTTGTAGACATGGCTGCTTCCTTATACAAACTAATTTTACCTTCAATGTTAGGGATTAAAGATGGTACAGGGCATGTCTGTATCCCAGCTGGATCACACAGACCTAGGTCTTTGAATGTAATCCCTTGCTGAGGCATATTAATAGATCTAAATTCTTTTATATTAGGAGAAATTTGTTAAAAGGATGGGCAGATGTGAGAGTCAGATAGATAGATAGCTTCTTTTTTTTTTTGAATGTTTTAGAAATAGGTCTTTTACCATTGTTTCCAGACATAACCCGATTCATTCTAACCATAGACTTGTGGCTCAAGCATGCTTGCATTAATGAACCAAGTGTGCCTGCATTTATCTGGTATGGTATTGAACATGTATTCCAATTCAATAGATTGTGTGCTTGAATTAGGAAGGAAACAAAGTAGAGAATTTTTTTCCTTTGAGCTTAAAATCTAGTTAATTTGGTAGGTAAAGAAGGAAAAACAAAACAACCATTAAATAAAGTATGTGGCATATATAAATAGAAGGTTGTTATGTGCATTCAAAACAGCAGGTATGAGGCCAGAGCTTACAGTTTTGACAGAAGAAAATCTAAGAGAGGACATAGAAGGAGTTATCCCTGCAAATATTTTGTGGGTAGAGCAGGAATAGTCTCTAAGGTACAAGCATGCCTGGAATGCCAAGAAACCACTAGGAAGGCATGTCTCTGGGGAGTGAATGAATGAACTGAGGGAGAACAGGTACGTCATGCAGACATTTGGGGGTGGTTGTCTATTGGAAGTTCAGCGGGGGGCACCAGGGTGGGACCCCCATAGCCCTATTAGGAGGTAGGTAGGAGCTCTAGAGCAGTCCCTCTAGCTAGAGCAGAGGTGACATAACAGATTTTCTTGCCACTCTGTTACTGGCTATCTTCCTTATGTATCCTTTTTTGCTATTAGCTGTTAACCCCAGATTTCTGGGAGCTAGAATATGATTAGCTCATTTTGATCCAAGAGGCCGGGTGACAGTGGTAAAGGTACAAGAAGAAAACAAAACCGAAACTGGCATTATCTGTTCTTGAGCTGGCCAGACATCTGAAAACATGCCTGCTACATGGATGCACTGGAGTACTTAAGATTCTGTGCTACCCAGAGACTGTTTTTGAGTCCAGTCCATCCAGTTTCTTTCAGATGAGACTGACTTTGTTTGTTTGTTTGTTTGTTTGTTTGTTTCTGTAAAGACAAGAAGATAACTCATTTTTAGTGTAATGAAGAATGAGATCTTAGGGATTAAGAAGTCAGTCATCAAGCTTCAGATGAATACCCATGTATTTTAGTGGGCTTTGAAGTCTAGTGGGAATGGAGTGTATATAAAGCAGATGAGTATAAACCCATAACAACTAACTGAGACAGCCTAGGGAGGAGGAGTTAAAAGGAAATAACTTCTAGAGTAGTAGTGTCAGTCAGCAGTGGGAAGAGTTGGCATCTGACCATTGATTTAGTTTTCAAGGACTGCTGTGACAGAATGCCATAGTCTGGGTGTTAACTGCACAGCCCTGGAGGACAGAAGCTTTGGATCCAGGTGTTGACAGGTGTGCTCCTCCTGGGGATGTGCTCTTAGGCTTAGAGATGGTTGTCTTCTCCCTGTGGTCTTCCATCTGCAGGGATCTCTTCTTAGAAGAACAGTCATACTGCTTAGGTCCCACACTAGCAACTACACTGTAACTTAATCATCTCTTCAAATGTGGTCACATCTGAGAGGTTTTTCTGGTGGGAGGGATGGGGTAGCTTGCTCAGTTCTTGTGGCTCAGAAGTCAATGAAGTATTCCCTCAACTCTTCTTTACTATTGTTTAACCTCAGCATCATAGCCTTTCTTATTTTTTGCCTTTCCTTCACTTCTTCTTAATGGTGTATTCTTTTTTTTTTTTTTTTTTTGTGGTTTTTCGAGACAGGGTTTCTCTGTGTAGCCCTGGCTGTTCTGGAACTCACTCTGTAGACCAGGCTGGCCTCGAACTCAGAAATCCACCTGTCTCTGCCTCCCAAGTGCTGGGATTAAAGGCGTGTGCCACCACTGCCCGGCCTCTTAATGGTGTATTCTAAAGATGGAAATAGGTTAATGAAGTACAATTTACACCCAATGAAACTTATCTTACTTGGTATGCAGTTTTGCGGGAACATTTTTTTTTTTTTTTTTTTTGATGGAGGATTTGGAGACATCACATCTTTAGATATTTGTCTCTATTTACTAATATTGAGCACCTACTGTGTACTTAGGACCTTTGCTAACTAGGTAAATATGTTTCATTTCTTCCTTCCTCATTGTCTTTAGAGGCATTGTATTGAATGTAACATTTTGAAGGTTGTCATTCTTTGTCTGTTTTAGGAATGACCCCTATAGGCTAATGTGTTCTATGAAGGTGCTGTTTGGGAGGTTGGGACCTTTAGGAGGTGGGGCCTCACTGGAGGGAAGTGGGTTAGGAGCTGTGGGCCTGGAGAATTGTCAACAGAGCTCATCCTTTGGGTCTGAGCTCTCTGCTTCCTCATTTTCTGAAATGTAACAAGTCTCATTGTAGGCTATCACAGAAGAGCCCTGCAGCTGTGCTTCCCTTCCCGTTGGGGTGTATCTCTTTAGTGAGTCAGAATTAGTCTTCCTACATTGCTTCTGTCAGATGTTCTGTCGTTTTGGCAAGAAAAGTAATAGAGGATGGTTGATACAGAGGAGTGTTCCAAGTTTACTCTCAGGACCCCTTTATACTCTTTAAGCTGTTTGTTTGTTTTTATCTGTTTTGAATCTGGGTCTTTATTTGTCCTTGAGCCTCCTGTGTGCCCTAGGTTAACTTCCTTCCCACAGTCTTGTGTCAGTGTCTAAATGTGCTGGAACCACATCTGTCTTTCTTTGAACTCTTAAAAGTGTCCTGAGGAGCCAGGACACTTAAGTTGTTGTGGGTTATATAAGTAGATATTTGCCCTATTAGAAAGGAAGATCGGTCTTCTCAAACGGTTTGACTTATGTTTATTCTGTGTATGTGCACATAGGCTTGAGTATGGAGATCAGAGAACAGTGTAGGGGAGTTGGTTCCTTCAGCCATGTGGATTTCTGGCATCAAACTCAGGAGTCAGGCTTGGTGGCAAGTGCTCTTTACCTGCTGAGGTGTCTTGATAGCGTTGATAACAACCTTTCAAAGTTAAGAGAATTTAAAGTAATGATGGAGCTGGAGAGAAGGCTCAGCAGGTAGAGTTCTTACTGCTCTGGCAGGGGCTTGGGTGACTCAGCTGACATAACACTAGTTGAAGGGAGCCCATGCCCTCTTCTCACCTTCTTAAGCACCAGGCATGTAGGGGGTTTGCTTACAAACACATAACATAAATAAAAGTTAAAATGAATAATAACGTAAGTACATGCTAACAGAATAACTTCATGATACATATATTTTCTCAAGGTGAAAATCTTGACTGTAAAGTCTAGTAGTAGTTTAAGTCTTTAAAGATGTCTTATATATGGATTATTAGAAGACAAGTATTCGCTTGGCTTTTGCATTTACTCTGTTTACATATTTTGGTTAAGTGAAAACTTCGAATTGAAAAGGGAGGAGTATTTTCAGATAGTTGTGTGTTTGTTATTGAGTCAAAACTTAAGGGATAATGTATCTGAAAGTGTCAATTTTTAAATTAAAAGATTTAAGTTAGATGTTAAAATGTCTGGCCTAGGGCCAGGGAGATGGCGCAGAGTTCGGTTAAGAGCACTTGTTGCTCTAGTCACATCATGATGCGCAACCATCGATAACTCCAATTCCAGGGAATCTGACTCCCTCTTCTAATCTGCAAGGGTCCTAGGCATTCCTGTGTTAACACAGACATATATGCAGGAAAATACCTGTAAACATAAAATTAGTAAATCTGGAACTTTTTATAAAAAGAATCTCTTGGTTTGATGATATGGGATGTTTCCATATGTTGTAAAATGTACTGGGGCAGTTGATTTTTGACAAAAGTGCTAAAGCAATTCCATAAAGTATATATATATATATATATATATATATATATATATATATATTTTAAATAAATGATGCTGGAGTAACTGAATATCAACAGGAAAATGAACTTGGAGCCATGGTCCTTTCAGTAAATCAAGGTTAATTCAAAAAGAATGTTAGACTCAGTTGAAAAGCCCAGAACTTAACTAGGAGTTTTTTGTGGTCTTGGACTAGGTTGAAACATCTGGAAGCTTGATCTCTCAAAGAGGATGTTGGATGGCTTTGATAGGTTTTTGCCAAGGTACTTAGTAATGTCCTCATTTGATAAGTAAACGTGTCGCATGTATGAATGGGCATTGTTCACAGTACACAAGGCACACCTGGGATGGACTTTCATGAACATTATGATAAGTGAAGAAACAAGCTGCAAAAGATCACATTTTATGTGATCCACTCTGTATGGAATGTCAAATAGACAAGTAGACATTTGTAGACAAATTCTGTAGAGAGGAAGTAGATGAGTGGTTGCTTGAAGTGGAAGGCATGATAGAACTGCTATCAGTTAACAAGGTTACTTGATGTCTTAGAAGTAGTGATGATGGTGTACTGTAAATAACTCGTGTTGACTTGCATACTTTGTGATGTAACTTCATGTGTATAAAGTATACTGTACTTTAAAAAGAAAGTTAAATTGTATTTGTGACATTCTAAGGAGAGTGGCTAAACTGATCTGGTAAAATGACTGACCAAACCAAGTCTTAGCCTGTGGAAGTTCTGAAGTAGGTCAGGTCTTCATTAGTAGGGCTGTGAGAAAATGACCATTAAGCCCATTGACAGTGTAGAAGGAGTAGGAAAGCACCTCCTTCCTTTCCAGTGCCTGCCAGCACCGTTTACTGACAAAACTGAACTGAAAAAAAGAAAGGGGTGGTGGTGGAGCTTAAGCATTGAAGGGGTGACTTGAGGCTGAGAATAGTTATTGCTTCTGCAGCTAAACCTTCTTTCTTTCCAAGCTACTGGCAAAATTCTCCAGAACTATACAATATTTCTTTCTTTACTTCATTCTGCTTTCCAAAGTGCTCCTTATAGACAGACTCTTAACATAAATTTAGTCTTTCAGGAGGTCAGAAAATGTAGTTTTCAGGCTACCAATAATAGCAGGAAATGTTGTTTGTACTGATAGTAATCTAGAAAGGCAAGAAAATAAACTTGGAGATACATAGGGAATAGGAGTTTTAATGTTTATTATTGTATGTGAGGTGTATGGATGTGGATGTGGAGTCAGAGGAAAGATCTGTAGAGTCATTTCTTGCTCTCCCCCTTTATGTGGCTCTGGGGATCGGACTCAGCTGGTCAAGCTGTGCTTCAAATACAAATGCCCTTACCAGCCAAGCTGCTTGGGGGCTGGGGATTGGGGTTTTCAATAGTGCATGATACCTGCTTCCTAAATCCACATTTAAAAAAAAAGATATTTCAGGACTGGAGAGATGGCTCAGTGGTTAAGAGCACTGACTGCTGCTCTTCCAGAGGTCCTGAGTTCAATTCCCAGCAAGCACATGGTGGTTAACAACCATCTGCAGTGGGATCCGATGCCCTCTTCTGGTGTGTCTGAAGACAGCGACAGTGTATTCATATACATAAAATAAATAAATCTTAAAATTCTAAGTAAAAAAAAAAAAGATATTTTCACAGACAAAGAATTTGGGGATCAGAGATAGGGTGTCATGGGGCTTAAGGTGGCCTTGAAGTTTCTGTGGGAATGGGGATAGTTGTGAACTCATTCCACATCCCAAGTGCTAGGATTTTTCTGCTACCATACCTAGCAAAAATGAATGTTTAAAAATAGAACTTGAGCAACTAAAATATTTTATTATAATTGTAAAGTAGCAGCAAAATACTAGCTACTTTGAGAAATAAAATAGTCACCTTTTTTCTTTTATTGAAAATAGATTTTAAAATACCATATATTCTAATTATAGTTTCCCCTTCCACAACTCCTCCCAGTTCCTCCCCACCTGCCCTCCCATCCTGATCCACACCCTTTCTGTCTCTCCCTAGAAAAACAGGCATCCAAGGAATAATGATAAAATAAGACAAAAACAAAGTGGAATGGAACAAAACAGAAGAAAAAATATGTCTCCCACTTAAAAAAAAAAGAAAGAAAGAAAAAAAAAGCACAGGAAACATAGATGCATAGAGACACATGTTTGCACACACAGGAATTCCATAAAAACATGCAAAGACCTATAAGGTGAAAAAAAAAGTCCCAACACAACATTACAGAGACAAAGACCCTCCCCAGATGCTGCTGAGTTCATTTTGTATTGGCACTGCTGGCCATGAGGCCTACCCTTACATGTGATTTGCTTCCCCAGTGAGACACCCTTGTTATCAATTGGAGCCAGCTTCTGGGTAAGGGGTGGGGCTGTATGTCCACTTGTCTTAACTCTAGGACTCTATCTGGTTCAGACCCAGTAGGCCTGTGCTTGCTGCCAGTCTCTCTGAGTTTATATGTGCATTCATCCTGCTAGCTCTTAGCTGTCTTCTTCTTTTTTTTTTTTTCTTTTTCGAGACAGGGTTTCTCTGTGTAGCCGTGGCTGTCCTGGAACTCACTCTGTAGACCAGGTTGGCCTCGAACTCAGAAATCCGCCTGCCTCTGCCTCCCAAGTGCTGGGATCAAAGATGTGCGCCATCACTGCCCAGCTTCTTAGCTGTCTTCTAACTGATTATAACAGCTCCAATTTTTACATTTTCTTTCTTAGGCTGTTGTTTATTTAGAAGTAGAATGTGTTTATTTTTTATTCCTGCTTTGTTTAGTTAATCTGCTCTTTTCTGTATACACATACAGTTTTAAAGGAACTATATTCCATATAGTGAAAGTATAAAATTAATGCAGATATGTACCTCTTTTCACATATGTAGGCTAACCACAGACATCCGGAGTAATATTTTCAATCATATATTTTAATATTTGCCTATTATGATTGAAGTTACTAGTTGTAAACATTTTACTGGCAGATAATAAAAGCTTATTTCCTCCAGATGAAACAAGACCAGCATTGTTTAAATCTTGTTGCTGTGTATATTCTGGATAGGCTGTGATAAGAATGGCAGTGTACCTTTGTGGTCTCCTGCTCCAAATCAATGAGGAATGAGTCAGTTTTCAGTATAGGGCATTGAATAGTAGCCTCCATCAACACTTTTTAAGTTAAGGTCATCAACATCAGGAAAAGCGAGAAACTCCCAAGGAGACATGACCACTGAGTGTGTATGGAATGTACAGGAAAGGAGCCTTTGGTAAAAACTAAGGTATTCTGAATCAACAGTGGAGTTTAATGAAATTGTATCAATATTGGGCTATTAAATTTTAGGAAAGTATGACAAATCCTTACAAGACATTAATGAGATACTATGTGCTGAATTTTCTCCAATCTCTTGTAAGTCTGACTGTTCTATAAAAATAAAGTCTACTACTAATGACAGTAAATTCTGAAATCATCACATTTATCACGGACAGAACTGGGAGATGTTCAAATCATTTCACATAAATCATTTTCAAAGGGAAAAAAAAAAAAAAAAAAAAACAGGACTGGAGAGATGGCTCAGTAGGTAAAGTTTGCCATGCGTGAGGACCTGGGTCCAGATCCCCAACACCTGAGCAAAGCCAGCACAACTGTATGTCTAACCCCATTGCTCCTGTGGGAGACAGGACGTGAGACAGGAGAATCCCCAGAACAGTTTGTGGACCAGCTAGCTTGGCAATGCAATGCCTCCCTCTCTCAAGGTAATTGGTCTCAAGGACCAATACCTAGGTATTCATTCGTCTGGCCACTGGGTTTGCACACACATACATCATGTGCACACATATACTTGTTACACTCTTATTAAGGCTCCATGAAAAAAGTAAAGAATTCAGACATAATTGGCAGAGAACAACAGCTTGGAAATGTTCAGCTTGGCTAGTAGTAAATCTTTGTGATTAGGTGCTGTACTATCTAGGTAATGTTTTAATCTACATTCAAGAATGTGTTTCACTATAAGAAAACAAGCTGTACAAATGGGAGAGCATAACAAAGTTGAAGGAATAGATGGTAAAGATACCATCTTAGTATATTGTGTCAAACAGTAGTTAAAAGGCCTGAGATGGGGCTGGAAAGGTGACTAATGGTCAAGAGTGCTTGGTGCTCTTTTCCAGGCCTAGAGTTTAGTTCTTAGAACCCACTTTGAGCAGTTCACAATAATACATTATCCATCTCCAAGGGATATAATGCCCTCTTCTGGTCTTTGAGTATCTCTGCATGAACATGCATGCACGTACAAGTAGATAATATTTATATGAAAAAGGACACAAGGGACTCAGGAGGTGGAGTCAGGAAGGTCAACAATTCAAAGGACAGTCACAACTGTGTAGTGAATTTGAGGCCAGCCTGGGTTGCAGGATACTTTATTAACTTACCAGCACTTTCCTGCTCTCCCTGAAAAGGCAGTTAATTTCCTAAGATAGACCTCAAGAATAATAAAACATCCATTTGGATTTATTTTTAGAAGTACCATGACAAGACAGGTGAGATGGCACAGCAGGTTAAGGCACTTGCTACCAAAGCTGACCACCTGGAACCCTTTTCTGAGATCCACATGATGGGAGGGGAGACCTGACTGTTGCAAGTTGTTCTCTGCCCTCTACATAGGAGATCCGTGGTACATGCACACACGCTTGTACACACAATAAATAAATAAACAAACAAACAAATAAATAGATAGTAAATAAATAAGTAAATACAATTTTTATTCATTTTATTTATATGAGTACACTGTAACTGTCTTCATACACCCCAGAAAAGGGCATTGGATCCCATTACAGATGGTTGTGAGCTACCATGTGGTTGCTCGGAATTGAACTTGGGACCTCTGGAGGAGCAGTTGGTGTTCTTAACATTTCAGCCTGTAAATAAATTCTTGAAAGGTCTCTTGAACCTTGAGTGTTCTTTTTTTTGTTTTGTTTTTTACCTTGAAAGACAGACTGAAGAGTTGGCTCAGTGGTTAAGAGCACTTGTTGCTTTTCCAGAGGACATGTATTTGGTTATTAGCACCCACAGGGTGCTTGTAACCATCCTTGCACATGGTGCACTTACATATAGGCAAAACATTCATAAATATAAATCTTTAAAAAACTACCATGACAGAGTAAAAAATTAATTTTACTTTCTCCTAAGATGTAATTAAGGATGTGTGTCAGACTCCACAATCAAAAATTTCTGTTCTCCAGAGGAAAGGGAAACTGCAGTCAGGATGTATTGAAAACAAACATTTTTTGTTTTCTTTTATCATGTTTCCATAATATTAATGGAAATGTGATTTTTTAAATACTTTTGCAGAATATTTACCACTTGGTATGGTTTAGAAAATTTAAAACTGTTTAAAGAATTTTGTGTATTATAATTGATAGAAAATTTGCTGGTGTGTTCATGTTTCTGTTTTTGTCCACATAGTACATAGCCAGTTATAAATTGAGTGTACACCTGAGGATGAACAAAGCTAGTTGAAAAGGCACTTACTTTGATAAAATTTATATTATTAGCATCAGAGAATGATTGTTAACTCTTGCATTAATATATACTTCATTATATAACTGGTGGGAAACAATGCAAAATTAGAATTCCCTTTAGTGGTGGTCTCCTACTTGAGACCTTGCCTGTCATTGCTTTTATACAATAAAAGTAACAGAAGGAAACAAATGTATAGATTCAGCTCTGGGGTGTGTGCGTGCGTGTGTGTGTGTGTGTGTCTGTCTGTCTGTCTGTCTGCCTGTCTCCTGGTGAGGACTGGCCTAGAACTACTTGTTCTTCCTGTGTCTAGGCTGAGTCACCCTCCATGTGGTGCTTCTGCACTGTTTATGCTGCTCACCCATTTAGTCCCCGGGTTATCAGAGTTACCAGATCAATCCGATGCTATCACAGCACTCATGTTCAAAGATCCCTCACTTTGCTTAATCATTAGTGATGTTCGTGAGCTTGTTCCCATGTATTATAATTGCCTGCTTCTTGTTATCACTCTTTCCTGTTACCCTGTGTGTATGATTTTGAGTGCTCCTACATTAATTTGTGCATATAAGAAAGGCATAGTATAGGTAGGGTTTGACATTGTTCTTAGTTTCAAGTACTCACTGTTGTTGGTATTTGTTTCCTATGGATAAGAAAAGAGTTTTGTTTGTGAACTTTGTTCACTCTACCTCCTCAATGCTGCTGCCAAAAGCATTACATACTTTGTTATAGACACAGTCACCGAAGTCTTTTTAAGGATTTTTTTTACAAGTAGTCTCTCTATTGAGATTGAGAAGTTCCTACTGTTAAATCTTAAATTCACTATCTTTTTTTTTCAGTAAATATTTTGGTTTTTGTTACAATGTGTTCTTTATCCGTGTCTTTGTGAAAACTTGATGTTTCATATTTTTCAAATTTGTCTGTCATTGTTCACAGGATCATTTTTATGATAGCTGCAGCATCTATTGGCTGGGATTTTCCTTCTGTATGAGTGGTATGGTATCATGGATATTTTTGCTTGTATTGAGCCTCTGGTTCTTATTAAAATGCTTGGGGTTTTGTTTTTTATGATGTGCAGGTAGAGGAGGCACTGCCTCATTACTGACAGCTGGAAGTAAAAGGTTCTTCCCACCTGTGATGTCAGTAGTGGTGCTCTGTCATTGCTCATTAGGTTTTCCGGATCCCCATAAGGCCCTTCCTGATACCTACCGCCAAGGAAGTGGCTTCTTATTTGTGGAAGTTGTATTCACAATTAGCCTTTTTTTTTTTAAAGTCATCTTGGTGGGTTGTGTTCTTGCTAAGTTAGGTGGTTGATGTCTTGTGCTCTCATTGGTAGAGGGAGGGCTAGGATTACATTTTTTTCATGTGGTACTTGTCTTGGGTGCAGTGGTAAAAGTTGAATTAGTTGTTGACTAGAAATGTTGAGACAAATACTATTTAAATTTTCTCTTTTGCCCTATTGTCAGTGCAGTGTTCATCATGCTAAAAGATGGGCCAGTGAGATGAGAAAGTCACTAATGTGAGTTTTCTTATGTTGAGTATGCATTAAGTTTAGCCACATACTGGAGCCCTCTTGTAGCCTCTTCCTCTAAGTTTTTAAATAACCGTAATATTATTTCTATTCTGCTTTTTTATTAACAGTTAATAATTATGCTTAGGATTTCTTTGTATATCCTCTGTCTTAGAGTATAGTCTATGAAGGATGTTTGAGTATATTTATTGCTGGTTTTAATTTTGTTATTAGGATTTCTTTATTTGGGGCTGGAGAGATGGCTCAGCGGTTAAGAGCACTGGCTGCTCTTCCAGAGGTCCTGAGTTCAATTCCCAGCAACTACATGTTGGCTCACAACCATCTGTAATGGGATCTGATGCCCTCTCCTAGTGTGTCTGAAGACGGCTACAGTCTACTCACATACATAAAATGAATAATTACAACAACAACAACAATAATAATAATAATAATAATAAAGATTTCTTTACTTTTGTATATTTTGTGTATGTGTGTGTACCTGCTTGTATAAATGTGCACTTCTGTGTGTTGGTATGCACAGAAATGTCAGATGTCCCAGAACTGGAATTAGAGCTGGGAGATGTCTGGTGTGAGTACTGCAAGGGTAGCGATGTTATTAGCCTCTGAAGCTGTCTCTCCATCCCTTGCTAGTTTTTCTTTTTCTTTCTTAGTTTTAAAATTACATATTTCTGTTTATTATTGTGTGCGTATCTGTGGGCATGGGTGTGTCACACACTGTATGTCACACACAACTTTCAGGCATCTGTTCTGTTCTTTTACCTTTACATGTGGTACCAGGAATAGAACTCAAGCCATCTGACAGGTGTATATAGCAAGAACTTTGACTTGCTGAGCCATCTCACCAGCTCCATATTGCTGTCTTAAAGTGTCTTCATTTCTTTTTTGTGGCTAGCCATGGTATATGCTTGGGTTTATTGATTTGTTTGTATTTTTTGTTGCTTATTTTCCATTTTGGTACAATTTTGTTTGGAAATCAACTTGCAAAGATGACTTCCATGGTTCCGAAACGAAATGGATGAGCAGTCTACAGTTATCTTCCTTTTTTCCTATAGATTTAGTCTGAGTGTAGGGGGTCCTTAATAATAATTTAACCAATATATTTAGAAAAGGTCATTATCATTACCCCCCCCTCTCACACACACACACACACACACACACACACACACACACCCCACCACCACCACCACCATCACCACCACCACCACCACCACTACCACCACCTCCAAAGAGCCAAAAAATGTATCAGAACGATTAGTAATGAGCAGTTGTTCTCAAACTTTAAAGAAAGAAAGAAAGAACCCACTCACCCACAAGTATGTCAGTGCATATATGGAGGTCAGAGGATCACTTTCAGGAGTTGATTGCTGAAACGGGTGGGGGGTGGAGGGGGTGGGAGGTGGGGTGAGGGGGTGGGGGGGACTGCTGTGCTGTGTGCTCCAGGCTAGGCTCTTGTCTGTATCACCCATCTTGCTAAATGGGTGCTGGGATTACAGATGCAGGCAACCACATGGAGCTTTCTGTATGAGTTCTCACGGTAACACTGCAGGTGTCAGATTTAAACAAGGCATACTTTTTTTTTTTTTTACCTGCTCAGCTATCTTCCTAGTCCTGGCTCTCAAACAGGAGGTTTTAACATATGTTTATACTCTTAAAGACCTGTAAGAGTTTTACTTGTTATATTAGAAAATAAAATAGAACCATTTTAATTTCACTGTTCCTTTTATTTAAGTAGCATATTCATGGTTTTATACATACACACTATTTTTCGTGAAACTATATCTTTTGAGCTGGGTGTTGGTGGTGCATGCCTTTAATCCTAGCATTTGGGAGGCAGAGGCAGGCAAGTCTCTGAGTTGGGAGCCATCCTCATCTACAAAGTAAGTTCCAGGACAGCCAGGCTACAAAGAGAAACCTTGACTTGAAAAACCAAAACAACAACAATAAACCCCAAAGAAACTGTATCTTCTAAAGATTTATTTATTTATTTATTTATTTATTTATTTATTTATTTATGTCATGTGAGCACACTGTTGCTGCCTTCAGATACACCAGAAGAGGGCATTGGATCCCATTACAGATGTTTGTGAGCCACCATGTGGTTGCTGGGAATTGAAATCAGGACCTCTGGAAGAACAGTCAGTGCTCTTAATCCCTGAGCCATCTCTCCAGCCCGAAACTATCTTCTAAATCCCCTAATTTGGTTAGAAGAGTGGATTTATTGTTTTTGTTTGCTTTGTTTTTGTTTTTTGAGGCAGACTTCTTTTATGTTCCACTGGCTGTCTTGGAACTTGCTATGTAGATTAGATGGTTGTCCTTGAGTGCAGAGATCCACCAGCCTCTGCCTCCCAAGTGCTGGGAGTAAAGGAGTGTGCCACCAAACCTAGTTTATATTTACAATTGCTTTTAATGTCTAGTCAATAGAGCAATAGCTCTTTTTTTTTTTTTTTTAAGTCTGTGGTAGCATCCAATATATGTGCTCTTTACAGATGCTACTATAAGCTGGGTGTGGTGATATATTATTAGAGCATTGGAGACTGTCACAGGAGAGCACTGAGTTCAAGGTTAACTTGGGCTACTTAATGGGATCCTATCTTAAAAGAAAAGAAAAAGAAAGAAGGAAAGAAAACAGGAGAGACCTCTGTAAACTGGCTCATCAGTGAGTGAAGAGACTACTCAGGTTGTTAGAAGGTAGTTCTGACCTTTCAGTCTCTGGATAAGGAAGGGACTCTACAAACTACAAGGATCCAGGTCTCTGCTACACATTAGTGTTAAACAGAGCTTTGGGGATTGAGTTTAAGTTGGTTGTCTATGCATGACACTGTGTTTGTTGGTTTGTCTCTGAGGTGGATGGAGGCCTCCTGAAAAAAATCAGTGTCCTCTCCAGGTGTGTATTGGACCCCTAAGGAGATTTCCCTACCCCAGTCCTCCTTGTCCACAGGCTCCTTTCTCCACAGATGAACACCCTTGGAGTTTGCCATTGCCTTGGTCCCAGCACTGCTTTCTCAGCTCACACAGAGCTGAGTTGCTTTGGACCAGTCAGCTATGCCCATGTGTTTTCTCATTCACCCTTGTCCTTGCCTCTTGCTGACTACAGTGTACTAGTAAGTTCCATATTTTGCTCTTTCCCAATTCATACCTGGTAGCTGAGCAGTTCCTGTGTCCCTCCCTGGAGGGTGCGTAATGTGACAGCCCCATTGTGAGCCTGGCTGTGTTACTGCTGCTGTCTTTTCTTTGCACCATGTTGCAGTGGAACACCCTCAAAGGAGGGCTGCTGTGTCTGGGGCTGAGCCGTCAGTATTAACATCGTCCTGTCTACTCTGTTGATCTACAGCAGTAATTGTGTTAGTACTCAGTATAGTGGTGGCATTGGGCAGCATTTATCTCCTGCCTGGATAACTTGTAATTTATCCAGGACACTCATCTGCATCCATGGTGCTAGTGACTCTGGTGCTTGTAGATAAGATAGATCAGCTGCAGGCACCATTGCCTTTGCTACCTTTATGTATTGGTTGCATTGCCTACTGTGGCACTTACTATCCTGGAACCCAGGTGACGGGGAATCTTAATGCATTTCATAGAGGGGGCATGCTAAACTACTCTCAGAGGAGGGCAGGGGCATGCATATCACTAACTCCAACAGGAAAAGTGGCAGTGAGTGGAACCTCACTGAACTCTACCAGAGACTGAGCTCTGAGATAGCTCTTTTGTGGGCAGGGGAATGTGACTTTTCCATATAGGTAAAGAGATTTATCTGGTTGCTTGGTAACCAGGGAGAGTAGTGTAATAAACTGTTTGGTTTTCCTGAATATTTGGTGTCCCTCAGCTTGGATAAGTGGCATTCTGTCACTCAAGAATGAGCAACCAGAAAGTCTTTGATGATTCCAAGTGTCTGGGACAGTGCAGCATAGTCCTCAGCTTGTGTGCTTCTAATGTAGAGGATACCACAGGCCCTCACTCAGTCATTAGTGAAGCAGGGATCATCAGGGTTGCCATTAGTCTCCATTGTAAGAGAGCAAGTCATCAACAAACATTGTGTCTTTGTCCCCTTTGCACATTGACAGTTGCCCTGGGATTCATTGTCACTTGGCTATGAGTGCAGCCGAGAAAACAGTCTTAAGTAATAGCAATAGTCAAATTCAGAATGTGGCACTGCAGAGGAGCTTTTAGAAGAAATGAGCAAGAGAATACAGAAGATCTCTTGAGATTTTCTTCCCTGCTGCTTGCTAGGCACAGCAGATGGGAGGGCAGGGGATGTGTGTGCCTAGAGCCCTTTGGTGCTGGGACAGGGAGTGCCTTCCGCAGTTGGCTGACTCCTCAGCCCTTGGCTGCTATAGTTTCTCCTCAAAGAAGCTTCCGGTTCCTTATTCTGGTAGTAGTCTGTAAGGTCCTGAGGTGCTGTCCCCAAATCCTAAGTCTTATTCTGGTAGAAGTCTGTAAGGTCCTGAGGTGCTGTCCCCAAATCCTAAGTGTGTGTGAACACAGGCCTGTTTGGGAATCTACTGTGGGTTCCTCTGCTGTTTCCATCTTAAGTCCTCAGACATGAGTTTTTAAAATATTATTTTTAAAATTATATTTCTTTTTTATGTGTATGGGTATTTTGCCTGTGTGTACTATGCCTGTGGGGGCCAGAAGAGGGCATCTTGTCCCCTGAAACTGGAGTTACGGACATTTGTGAGCCACCAAAGTGAGTGCTAGGAATCAAATTTAAGTCCTGGAATAGCAGCCAGTGCCCCTAACTACTGAGGCATCTCTCTCGATCCCTGAACATTTTTAGAAATGTTCTTATTTTACAAATAAATTTTAGGTTGGCATACAAAGCTTCTTTCTAGTGTTTTCATGTATGTCATTATATTTTGTTCTCATTTTCTCTTCCCTCAGATGTTTTTGTGTTGTTTAAACCCTTTAGAACTGCATTTAGACCTTTTCAAAGTTACACTGTTGGGACATTATTATTTGTGGGTAGGTGACATAATTCTATGTATTTGATAGTTACAGGAAAATGCAAATGTAGATAAATGTGTGGGGTTTTTTTTGTTTGTTTTTTTTTTAAATTTTCAATTTCATTTACAGACCTTTCTAAGGAGCAACTCGTTGTAATCCATTTTGAAGGAATGTACTTAGATTCAGGTGCACCTATGTTTTCTCACAATTTTCAGCTCTCCATTTTATTGTTTAATGTAATAGATTTTACCTTTAGCACAAAATATTCTTGTTTTGTTGGTCTTTTTGTATAAAGTCATACCCAAAGGTAATCCCATTTTTTTCTTCTTTGTTATCAGATATATGTAGAGTGTGTCGGTCAGAAGGGACACCCGAGAAACCTCTTTATCATCCTTGTGTATGTACTGGCAGTATTAAGTTTATTCATCAAGAATGGTAAGTCATTTGGAAAATTGGATAATTCTTAAATTCAATTTTGTCATCTCTGTAGTAAGAATGATCATTTCAGTGAACTTGCCTCATATCCCTATTTTTAAAACTTGTTATAAAAGTTTAAAGTTTGAAAAGAAATTATTCATCGTTTAATACCTGGCATGTTATTTTGGTATATAGTGGATAATGAAAGTCTGCTGTTTATTTCTAGCATGGGGAGCTTGTTTCATTTATGGGAATAATTATACTTTTCTGGTTTCGAGTGGCATAATAGCTTATATAAATACTCTGTGACAAGAACTGCCTTTGATGTTTTACATGGCTATTGTTTTTATTTATTTACTTACGCATTTCATGAATACGAGTGCTCCATTTGCATGTATGCCTGAGGGACAGAAGAGGGCTTCGATCCTATTACAGAGGTTGAGAGCCAGCATGTGGGTGCTGCTGAGCCATCTCACCAACCCCCACTTTATACATCTTAACTCACTCACTATTTGCAAGAAAAGTCAGCAACATTATTATGTGGATGAAGAAACAGAGCATAGGCAGAAGGAATGACTTGTCTAAGACGCATGCTTGCCAGGGGCAGAACAGGCATTCAGACTTACTCACTAGCTGTGAGCACTGTGAGGCCAGGATCAAAACTGATCCTGACCCCTGAGTTATTTAGTATTAGTCAGTATTCATTAGCTTGGAAGAATTTAGGTTAATTAAATCTTTTTATTAATACATTACATACTGGTTTTATATAAAGCTGTTTTTTATTCTTAGGACATATAAAAAGTTAAAATATTTCAAGTTTGGAATGTTGAAAACTATAAAAGCTCAATAATACAAAAAATTTAATAACATGAATTTTCAGTGTAACTCTGATGTTGCTTTGTTTTAAACACTGTATTTATGAATGTATTTGTAATTACAGCTTAGTTCAGTGGTTGAAACATAGTCGGAAAGAATACTGTGAATTATGCAAGCACAGATTTGCTTTCACACCAAGTAAGTTTGTTTGAAATTTTCATTACAGTTTTCTCTTTGTTATTTCTGGCAACAAAAGGTGTTTAAAAGAGTTTGAAGGCAGTAATTATCAACTTCACTATCTTTGACAGTAATTGAAGAAACCTGTTCCACTTAGAAGGGTATTTTAAGGGTTATGTTTTATAGGCTGGTTTGCTTTCCCCGCAGAGGTGTCAGAGTGCTTGTGAAAACCCATCACTTAGATGCATTTGGTTTCCAACTCATGGCCTATCTCATTTTGTCTGGACTCTCATTTTTACTATATTCTGTAATCTTTTCTTAGTCTATCCCTTTAAAAAAAATCTTGTTAGTTTTAATTTTATCTATTCATTTTCAGTATGTGTCACTAAAACATTCCTCCTTTTATAAGTCATTATCATCTCTTTGTAAAAACAATGATGCCTTGATTTCATCGGAATCTAGCGTATTCAGTTTGATCTCCCTTCTGAGTTAAAACTGTGATATTAAAATAGTAGTAGTGAAGAGCAAGTCTAAGAGCATGTGTTTTTTTTCTTTTTGAAACCAACTTTTAAAAATGTATGTGTATGTGTGTTTGACTGTGTGGGTGCACATGTACATGTGTGTGTAGGGGGGAGTATGTTGCACATTGTGTATATGCCAGCAATCCATAGATATGGGGTGTCATTTTTTTGAGCCCTGTATAACAGCCAGGGCTGTCCTGGTACTCGCTCTGTAGAACAGGTTGGGCTCAAGCTCAGAGATCACCCGCCTCTGCCTTCTGAGTGCTGGGATTAAAGGCGTGTGTCACCATGCTCTGCTGGGGTGTCCTTGATTTTATCACCCTTCTAACATACATTATAGAATCTCATTGGAACTCACAATTCCTCACCTCAGCAAGTCTGGCTAGCAAAATTGCCCCGAGATCTGCTGTCCCCACCTTTTGAGCACTGGAATAAGAGGCAAGCCATGGCTTCTATGCCTGCCCAGCGTTGCACGGAGGCTGGAGATCCTGACTCTTATCTTCATGCCTGTATGTTATCTTCCCAGCCCAGGAAACAAACTTTTGAGTCCATCTTTTGTAAGGCTAGAAGAAATATTTTTCAGATGTCTAAAATTTTAATCATAATACTTGTGCCTACTGATTCTATTGTGACTATTATATCAAATAAACAGGACTATATTGGCAAATTATTAAAAAATTGAAGCAGATTTTTATGCTGGGATCCTAGTACATTGCACCTGGGTTTTTTTTGTTGTTTTTTTTTGTATTTTCTTTTTTTAAAAAAAAGACTCTGTGCTGCTCAGCACAAATACTGTAACATCATTAGTTTTACTTGATATCCGACAAGCATGGATGATTAAAGTTACTGCATTTTGCTTATTCATTGACAGCAAAAATGTTACTTGTGTTCTTTCATAGTCTTTAATTTTCTCTGGTGCATAAGCATGTTACTATTTTTGAAAATGTGTAGCACACATTAATACCTGTGGACCTTTACCTTGAGGCCAATAAAAGCTAACTCCGTTGGCTTCTTCCTAACATTCATGCAGTGTTTCCTGTAGACCTTTGTCAAGAAGCTCTGTTGTCCTTCACACCAAATGTCCTGTTGGCTGGGTGATCTGCGGCATGTACAGACTTGCCCTTTGTTACTGCTTCTTTCTTGTTTGTAGCTGAATAGTTTTGTGGGACCACTCTTAAAGTTTTTATTTTTTTAATTATTTTTTGGCTGCTAAAGATTAAACCTAGTATGTTATCTGTGCTAACAAGTACTCTGCATCTGAGATAACACCCAGCATGGTCTTTTTGTTTAGTCTAGTTTTAGTTATTTTTCTCCTCCCCTGACCCTGTTTTACAATTTTAGATCATTGATTTTATATGACAGTTCCTTGTTTTGGCCTCTTTGGAGAAAGAGGCGTTTGAAAGACAATGTGTATTCTGGAGTAGTGCTTTTTTAATAAATAGTTTTTCCTGGAACAATTCTTACAAAGATTTTTTTTTAATGTGGGAATATTCTTGAACCATATCTAAGTTACATTTTGTAAAAATGTTTGAATTTATGATTTGAAAATGAAAGTATGAGAGGAGGGTTAGCTCAGTGACATCAGCAAGCTGTTTGTTCCAGTGAAATTGCTGTCACAGGCATTAGGATGCCGTGTCTAGCACTTGCGTTTAGAAAGTCCTGTTAGTATGCCTGCAGAATTCCTTTTGTGCTTGTGTCCGTTACTGGATCCTTTGTAGCTGGAGAAGCCGGGTCAGCAAATGGCTGGCCTGTTACATATGTGTAAACTAACACTATTTGAGATTCAGGGCTGTGAGCTGAGGAAGTCGATGTTTGTCCTCTTGATGCCTTTTTTCTGCTCAGTGGACTTTCTTTGTCCATTTCCATATTTTAGTTGTGGTTTGGATAAATAAACAACTCATATAAATGTAGTATTATTACAATGATTTGAAATTCAGTAGTTTATAGGAAAAATACTTAAGCATAATATCTCTACATTGTATTTATGAATTAAGTCACTTAAAATTCTCATGAAATCCTGAGTAATTTTTTCTCTTACAGTTTATTCTCCAGATATGCCTTCACGGCTACCAATCCAAGACATATTTGCTGGACTGGTTACAAGTATTGGCACTGCAATACGATACTGGTTTCATTACACACTTGTGGCCTTTGCATGGCTGGGAGTTGTTCCTCTTACAGCATGTGAGTATTCATGCCTCTTCTGGAGTTATTTAACCATTTTATAACTGTTTAATATTTTGGTTGTTGCCTACTACTGTGAATGATGTTTAATTATTTATAATACCATGTATTAGGAAAGAAAACAAGTAATTTGTGGAGGAAGGAAGGGTGTTTTTATTAGATATGAATCAGTATTGATAATACATGAATGACAGAGTATGTAGATATGATTCTGTGGAGCAGGGGTTTTAAATACATGTCATTTATAGCTCCATGTTTCCTTAAGTAAAACTAGCTTGACTACCTATAGAGATACAGACCATACACAAAGTGGCAGAATAGGCACTGATGGAGAGTGACTTAGTGAGCTAGCTGGAGCCAGTGAGTCCTCCTGCATTGTAATTTAGAGGTACAAAGTAGCTCAAGTGTGAGACAAACTAGGAGCCAAGAGCTAGACCTGGCTTAGTAACTACCTAGCAAATTGTTCTACAAGGTAAGATCATGGAGATGAGGAGTTGATAATTTCTGTTAGGAAACTAACCATAATAAAGGAAGACTACAAATCTAAATGTTTCAAATTTTCTAGAGCCAGGTAGGATGCTGATGGTGACATTACACTCTCAGCTTGTCCTATAAAGTAGAGAAAATCAGATATAAAATCAGCTTGGTGCCAGAAGACAGTGACACCTTCAAAACATGACAGTTTTTTTAAATGTAAATCCCTCACCCCCCCAAATAGACTCAGTTGGAAGAACAAAATACAGACATGTCCTTAGATGTTAAGTGTTTACCTTAAACTTTGAAACATATATACCTATAATTCTGTCACTGGAGGCTGAAGCTGTAGGATCCCAAGTCTGAGGCCAGTTTGGTCTTATGGAGCATAAGAAAAGAGAGGAGAGAAGCATTCAGTTAGAATTAAAGACAACAGCCTTTCTGAAATCTACAGATAGATAAAACAGCTCAGTGCAGGTGGACACCTGAGTTCGCTGGAGCAAGCTTGGCCTCTGTCCTGGCTTTCGTGTACACCCATTTGTTGCATCGTGGAATACGTGTTCTTACAGACTCTCCCTTTTAATCATGGCCATCCTTCTTTCTAGTACATGCCAGATGTTTAAGGAGCTCTAATGCTGTTCAGCCCATGGTCCTATTGACTGACATTTGGTTTGTTAGGCTTACTTATTGTAGGCAATTATTGTTTGCTTTCTTTTCTAGAGATATGTACGTAATTTCCATTATTGACATTCTTCCTTACCCTACCCTTTTGACTTTTAAAAGAAGCCATTGAACTCATTGAAATTGTCAGGTTTAAGACTGAGGACAAAGCTTAAATTAAGAATGTACAAGAAGTGCTCTGAAGGAAAACCTCAGCATTTTCCTTAGTCCATTTCTAAAGCTGCAGTCTTGTCTCTTCTCTCTAGAATTCTACCTTTCTCACTAACAACCATTCTACCTCTTTTGAATAAGAGGGTACTGGATGGCAGTGAATGTAGTACAAGTAATGTAAGCTTATCCCTGAATAGCTTAAAAATAAATGAGACTCACACTGTGCTTACTTTATTTGGCTTTGACAATTACTGGGGGGTGGCACCCCTAATCTGCTTTTTAACTTTTTGACCTGGCTACCTCCCGAGTGGTCTACCCCAAATACTTGCTGTTTCTCCTGGCCATGTGCTCATGTTATCTCTTCTCTCTTGGTGCTTTCTCTCTCCTCTTCCTTCTTTGCTCTCTCTACCTTCTGCGAGGCTCAGTCTGATCTCAAGAATCAGCCTACCTCTAATCCCACCAGAATTGGCTATAGCCATTTTTATTTAAATAATAGTTTTAAGAAGCAAGTTTTGCACAACAAAAGCTGGTAACTGTGAGAAATCACTTGTAGCCTCTCCTTTGGGGTCTAGAATTTAGCATTACAATCCACAGCAACTGACCACGCCTCAGGAAGTGAATTCTTTTATGTTGCCTTTTCCCTCCTGGACTGGAAACTTGTAAACTAGTCCCTTTGGAAACTGTTGTGTTTTGGTTTTTTTTTTTTAACCCCAAAGTCTTTTTAAAGCAATTATTTCTATATGTGGGTGCTCTTGTGTCTTGGTGTGTGTGGAGAGTAGAATGACTGTGGAATGTTTGTCTCGCTGAGGTTGCTGGGATTGTCCATCTCACTGGTCTCTGAAGGTGTCATAAGATTATGCACTGTGCTGAAGAAGCTTCTTAGTTTAAAGATATGTGTTTCCCAAGCTGACATCTTTTGTTTTTATGAATAGTTACTAAATGTTGTAGTTCTAGTTTAAAGAACAATCTTTATCTTATAATCTATATGATTAATTTAGCACTTCCCCCAGTATTTAAACTCATGCAATTAAAACAAGTGTAAGATACCTAGAGCTGAGGATGTAGCTCAGTGTAGAACTCTTGTGCGAGGCCCTAGTTTCATAGTTGGGGTTTTTTTTTTTGGTTTTTCGAGATAGGGTTTCTCTGTGTAGCCCTGGCTGTCCTGAAACTCACTCTGTAGACCAGGCTGGCCTCGAACTCAGAAATCCACCTGCCTCTGCCTCCCAAGTGCTGGGATTAAAGGCGTGCGCCACCACTGCCCGGTTTGAGGCCCTAGTTTCATTCAATCTTGCAAAGACCAGCCAACATTGTCATGGAGAATTTACTATTTGCTCACTTTTTAAAATTCTCTTAGAGTAGTAGTTTGAGGCCAGTGAAATGCCTCAGCAGGTAAACATGCTTGTTACTCAGGCCTCTGAGTGTCACCCTGGAACACACAGTAGGAGGAGTGTAAAACTCAACTCCAGAAAGTTGTCTTCTTACCTCCACACCCAAACCATGGGATGTGGGTGTGAGCAGCCCCCATACCCTCATACCCCACTCCAAGCAAATAAAAAACAACAAAAACTAAACCAATGAGACCTAGGCCTATAAAGACTAAGAACATTTATTTTATTGGTTTCCGAGTTGGTCCACTTCACCTCCGCTTCCTTGAGCCAGCTCTTAGTATATGATGCCAGTTGTGACTGTGCCATTGTGCCCTTGTTTGTAGGCCGCATCTACAAGTGCTTGTTTACTGGCTCCGTGAGCTCACTACTGACACTGCCACTAGACATGCTGTCAACGTGAGTATTAACTCTGTGGGTGAAGTTTGGGCACTGTAAAAGGATATCTTTTCTCACATATTTATTCTTTTTGTTTGTCTTGTGTTGTTTTATTTTGAGATGGGGTTTCTCTGTCATATAGCATCCCTGGCTATTCTGAGGAACTTGCTCTGTAGACTAGTCTGGCCTTGAACTCACAGAGATCTGCCTGGCCCTGCCTTCCAAGGCTGGCATCAAAGTGTGCGCCACCATGCCTGGCTCATATTAATCTTCTTACCTGAAGATTCATCTATGAACACCAATTTTTTTTTTTCCTAACTACAGTTTTGTTGCTGTAGTAGAAATTGGTATGTGTAAGTTGTTTCTTTTTTTTTTTGTTTTTATTTTTTTGTTTTTTTTTTGAGACAGGATTTCTCTGTGTAGCCCTGGCTGTCCTGGAATTAACTCTGTAGACCAGGCTGGCCTTGAACTCAGAAACCCACCTGCCTCTGCCTCCCAAGTGCTGGGATTAAAGGCGTGCGCCACCACTGCCCGGCGTAAGTTGTTTCTTTTAAAGCAGAAGAATTTAAGGAGCCTTTTGGAAAGGACATGTAAAACTAAAATATTTTGTGCAGTTTGAGTTTATGCTACTGGATTTGTATGTTGAGCATAATTTTAAAATGTTAGTAATATTATTGTTAAACCACATTAAAAAATTGTTCACTGTTCATTGTTTCTTTTAATGTTGTGATGTTAGCATTTTGCTGGCCCTCTGTTGACATGTCATCTGACTGGTTGTGGGCTACTCCTCCATTAGACCACTCACAGAAGAATGCTAAGTGGGAGTGGTCAAACAGAATTATGAACACTCTTGGCCCTGCACTGAGTATTATATAATCTATAGAAGACAATGTTTTCCTGAAAATTCTGCATATGTACCACATCTGGCAGCATGTCATGTGTGGATGAGTTAGGTCATCTCAAGGCAAAGCATCTTCTTTCTTGCTGCAAAACAAAGCTCGGTCATGATAGTGTCTGACAACTGCCATTTTATCTGTTCCTAATTCTGGAGGTCAGAAACTGAGCTTGGGCATAGTCGAGCTGTTCACCTGTTAAGCTTGCCTGAGCACACATGTCTTTTACTGGACTTTAATGCTCTAAGAAGCACCTGTCTGAGGAGCCTTAGTTCTCCAAATGGCCTTTCATCTTCTAGAAGACTAATGGGGGCTTCTCTACAAGGTGGACTTGGGGCAACACCTGGGAGAGTGGGCGCTCACGAGGCCTTTCCTGGGCTCTGGCACTTGGACATCCCCTTAACTCAAGTCTAGGCAGATGTGATGCTAGTTCAGTTTGAAGGCATTAGAGAAGGGGGCTTTAAGGGTTGCTTCCACTTAGAATCTGCAAGAAGCAGTTAGTTGTCAAGGAAGACAGAGAAGGACTATTTCAGCCCTGGCTCATCATGGTTTTGATGGTATAGAGGAGCTATGGTTAGAAGTCCTCCTTTGATTTTGGAGACACTGCAGACAGGACCTCCTTAAGGGGCAATGGCAGTTAAAGTGTGGAGCTGATAGGCCGAGAGGCTTCTCAGATTGACCTTTCCTTAAACGGACACAAAAGGAATCAATTTTCTAAAGTCTATCAATATTTTTGACTTATTCTTGAATTATTCTGAAGTCAGACATTGACAGTGAAGGATGAGTTTCTTCAGAAAGGAGGAGCAAAAAAGCTTCCAAGTGTTACAAGTCTCATGTTTTTCTGTAAGGTTTCCTAAAGGAACCACACTCTACCTCTTTGGAGTTGACTTGGTATTTTTGAGGTAGCGTTAAAACTAGATTAGCTATGTGAAGAGTTTCTGTGCCATATGAGCTTCTCCATACAATCTACAGTGTGCTAAATGCCTTTCAGCCTTTTTTCTTTATGTTGCTATTAGACCAGGCACTAGGGAAGTTTCCCACCTTTCTCATGATTGGCTTGATCATATATGTACTTCTGTGTTGGTTAAACTTTAAAGTTCTGTTAAAAGACTCAAGCACAGTTGCTCACCTAAATTTAGTAAATTTTATAAATGCAATGCTTGGTTTTGCTGAATTTTTTTTCTTTCTTTTTTTCCTTATACTTCTGTTTCTTGGCCATGCTAAAAGAATAGGCTGGATAGTTAATAGCTGTATAATCTGATGTATTTTATATTTACTCAATATAAGTATATATATAGACGTACATATTATCTAGCTTACACTTTAGAATTTCAACATCATTATAAGTAATTTTTTTGAAGCAACTGCATTTTACTGAAAAATTAAGATTTATTTTTCTAATTGATTTTTACAAGTGTTCTTTGGAGTTAATTGTGTCTAATTATTATTATTGTTATTTTAAAATAGGGAAAATTTGTTGGCGGATTGCTTGCAGGGCTGTTTTGTGGTGACGTGCACACTTTGTGCATTCATCAGCCTGGTGTGGTTACGAGAGCAGATAGTCCACGGGGGAGCACCAATTTGGCTGGAGCATGCTGCTCCACCCTTCAATGCTGCCGGACACAACCAAAATGAGGTAAGCCCCTCACTTGACGTGTATCTTACATGAGCAGCACATGAAAGTCCTTTTCGCCCTCTGCGATCCAAACCCTTGACCTTCATGTGCTTTACAGTGTGCTCATGTTATAGGAGGGAACAGTGGAAATGAAAAATACTTTTGTGACTGTCTCTATATGTTCTTGCTAGACTGGGAACAGTGTTAGAGGGAATATCAAAACACTCTTCCATTTTCTTTGCCTGAGTCAGCAGCTTAACTTGGGCCTGGAGGTCAGAAACAACTTCATATATATATCTGAGTGGTGGCCCTGCCTGTAATCTAGAACAGGAGGCAGAGGCAGGAGTAGCTCAGTGATTGCCAAGACAGCCAGGGCTACATAATAGAGAGACCCTTTTTCAAGGCATGTGAGTGTGTGCATGTGCGCGCGCGCGCGCACACACACACACAGACACACTCACACACTCACACACACACAGACACACTCACACCAGCAACAACTTCCTAGATAGATTCCTGACATGCTCCACAGCATTTAGGAGTGCTCTCTGCCTAGCCCAGCTTTTTTCTTCATGTGGAATGCCTTGTCTTTTCTGCTGTGTAGGAAGAGCCTTTTCAAAAGTAGAAAACTTGGGCCAGTCACAGTAGACATGCTTGCAACCTAAGCTAGATAACCACAGTTTGGATTTCCCGGAAGTCACAGTGGAGAGAGAAAAGTTGTCCTGTCACCTCCACACGTGCAGCGTGTTTAGATCTATGTATGAGGGCATATGCGCACACAACACACTGAAGAGAAGAATTGTGTGCAGTTTTCTTATACGTGATAACAACATGCTCAGATACAAGGGTACTTGCCAGACTGTTACAGGATAGTACAGCAAGTAATTTTTAGTATCTTGCCTGCTGGGAAATTAGGACCAACATCGTTACACATTAACTACTCAATGAAGTAAAAAGTTTACATTTCATACACCCTTTTCAGAGAAATACTTGGTCACAAACTATTCAATGATAATTAATCTTTGTTCCTATGATCTGTTTTTTGTTACTTTTACAAAATTTTTAGATTGTAGCAGAAAAGGATTTCAGACTTAATGAAATCAGAGTATACCTTTTCCTTTGAAAAGCATGTGTACAAACTCAACACCACAAGCTCTGGTACACACTGGTTCTGGGGATGGAACGCAAGGCTTTGTGCATGCTGGGCTAGCACTCTACCACTGAGCCATACCTCTGGTCTTTTGTTAATTTTTAAACTGGGTCTCGACATGTAGCCCAAACGAGTCTCAAACTCACAGACTCACGTTCCTCCTCCCTCTGCCCCAAGAGTACTAAGGGCCCACCATGCCTGTGCAGGTGCTGCCGGTAGTTTAAGATCAGCACCGATGTTACTGCACCTCATAGTCTGAATACATAGCATTTCCTGTAGTTTTATTTTAGAATTCTTATTAAATCAAAGTGAATTGTGTTTTAATTTAACAGTTAACTGTAATTATATCTTTGCATTTGGTTATTGGCAGATCTTTGATTTGTAAAATTTTCTGGTACTGAGGATTGAGTCCAGGGCTTCACACTCGCTATGTATCTACTATCCTATTGAGCTACAGCTGAAGCTGAAGTCCTTTTATTTTCTATTTTGAAACAAAGGTCTGGTCAAGTCCAACAGAAGGCCACAAATTTATAGTCCTGCATCAGATCTATCTCCTTTCCCTACAGTATCTGGGATTACCACTCTGGGCCACCATGCTTAGTTGGTATCCTAAAGGAAGAGCCAGAAGAAAATGCATTTGGGAACTGATAAATCCTAGTTTTTAGGTCAAACTAGAAATCATTTACTCAGATGTTCAGTAGCAGCAAATTAAGGTGCGTTTGCATCTGTACATGCATACACATTTTAAAAAATTGATTTTGTCCCTAAGGTAGCCAGATTTATAAGCCCATATTTTATATTGCCTTTTTTTTTTTTAAAGCTTGTGTGTGTACTCATGTTACATGTATAAGTGTGGCTGTGCATGTGCCGTGGTGTGCATGTGAGGGTCAGAGGACAACTTTTGATATGTGTCCTTGCCTTCTACCTTATTGGAGACAGGGTCTTAGATTCTCTGCTAGCTGGTCCACAAGCTTCTAGGGATTCGTTTGTCTCCACCTCCTGTTTCCATGTTGGAGCACAGGATTACAGGTACATTACTGTGCCCAGCTTAAATGGGTCCTGGGAATCCAAAATCCGGTCCTCACATTGGGTGGCAAGTGCTTTGCCCACAGAAACCACTTCCTCAGGCTGATAGTTTTTTCTGAAATGTGTATATTGAAAAGTGACTTCATGCCGGGCAGTGGTGGTGCATGCCAAGTAAGTGAATTCCTGGGCTTTTCTCTCATTTTAGGCTCCTGTAGGAGGAAATGGTGCAGAAAACCCTGCTGCTGATCAGCCAGCTAATCCAGCAGGTGAGAATGCAGTTCTGGGTGAGAACCCTGATGCCCAGGACGGTCAAGCAGAAGAGGAGGAGGAAGACAATGAGGAGGAAGATGATGCGGGTGTAGAAGATGCTGCTGATGCCAACAATGGCGCCCAAGGTAATGGCTGCTCCGTGCCCTTGCTCATTCTTCATGGCTGCCAGTCATTCTTAGCTTCTACTGAAGACAGAGAGTAATGTTTTCATGTTTTATGATGTGTTAAAGTTCTGTTTATGACCTGTTTCTGTTTTGTCAAGCTATCATTTATGAAAATACATGTACGTAAGTTGCTTTCTGTGAAAGAGGGAACTTGGGTATCACAGTTCTTTACAATGGATTGACCTTCTGTCTGTCCGTCCATCCATCCATCCTTCTGTCCATCCGTTCATCTGTCTGTAAATTAGATGGTTGGGGAAAAAAATGGTTAAGTGTGACCAGGTTCACATTTTGAGGAAGGAGCTTGGTATAGAAGTTCCTGATATCCCCCCCCCCCCCCCCCCATTTCTGCTTTCATGGAGTCACTGCACTTTTCAAAGGAAAAAAGCTGTAGTGGGCACTGCAGGCCAGGTGCCACTCTGGGAACCATTTTCATTTCTATAAATGGGAGCTCTGGAGGGAGAAATGAGACTCAAGATGTGTGTTAGTTGTCAGAGCTCACTGCCTGTCCTCTTCCGTTATCGTTGAGTCCACTCTGCTAGTGCCTGTGTTCATTGTGCCAGCCACTTGAGACCAAGTGTACAGTTGTGAATAAAGTGCCTGGGCCTGCCTTCCTGGGCGCTTCTGCTCTAGAGTAGAAGTAGGGGACATAACATTGTATTCGTGTATATGAGTTTCTCTGAGGATAATTTTTATTTACTTATTTTTTTTGGTTTTTCAAGACAGAGTTTCTCTGTGTAGCCTTGGCAGTCCTGGAGCTTATTCTGTAGATTAGGCTGGCCTCGAACTCACAGAATCTGCCTGCCTCTGCCTCTCCAGTGCTAGGAGTAAAGGTGTACACCACCACTGCCTGGCTGATGATACTTGTTTTAAATAAATAAGGTTTCCCAGGAAGCTCAGAATAAATGACTTTTGAGCTGAGACCTTTTGAAAGATAAGAAACAAAGTCATACTGGGGAGCGAGCAAAAGGCTCCCAGGGAAAGATCAGAGGCTCAGAGAAGACAGCCTGTGCTGCTGCTGTTGTAGTGCTTGACAGGCACCTGCTGTCTGCAGCAGCTCTAAGTAGTCTCCTGTTTCTAGTCCTGCCCCATCTGGTGTTCCCAGGGTCCTTCTGCTTTGACTCAAGCCCTTAGATACTTTGCTTACCACAGTAAGAGTAAAACACGGCCCAGCCTGCACACTCTTAATCCCTGTCTGCCTTTCAGATTCTTTTTTCTTGGAACAGATCTTGCTGTATAGTCCAGGCTAACCCAGAACTTATAATTCATCTGCCTCAGCCTCCTGAGTGGTAGAATCACAAGCTTTGTACTACCTGATTCAGCTCTGATGTTTTAAATGTACATATTATTTCTAATTGTGTGTATATGTATGTCTGTGGTCTATGGGTTTGTATTTATGTATATAGTGCCCATGGAGGCCAGAAGAGAGTGGTGTCCTAGAGCTGGAGTCCAGGCCATTGTGAGGCACTAGATATGAGAAGTGCTGGGAGCAGATGGAGTCCATCTGCACAGTTGGGATTGTTAACCACTAAGCGGCCTCTGCGTTTATACTTTTGCTAACTTATTAATTCAAAGAAAGTTTAATCCCTTGCTTTCCTTCTTTTTGTCAAATCTACCAAATTCATTTCTGACCCAGAGCTATTAGATTTGTCTTTCACATAATCCTAATTATTTTCTTTCCTAGCACTTACCACAGTCTAGGATTATTATTTTATATGTTAGTACTTATTTAGAATAAGTATGTATTCATATGTAGGACTTACAACCTAGTTAGTAATTTATGTCTTATAAAATTTTAAATGTGGCCCATCTTCTTAACAGATTGTAATTAAAATTGGCTTTTATTGGTTATAGTTTAGTATATCTCCATAATCTCGAATGTGCTCTTGTATTTTCAGACGACATGAACTGGAATGCTTTAGAGTGGGACCGGGCTGCAGAAGAGCTTACTTGGGAAAGAGTAAGAACTTTCATTGTCACATGTGCTTGTATTTAATCCTAAGATGTATTTTGAAATTTGGCATATTTATGTATGAATACAAATTTCATATTTAAATTTGATGAAGACAGCTACCAGGACTTAATTTCTACAGAAAATTAAGTGATGCACAGCTTGTGGTAAAGATGATTACAGAGGTCCGTTTTCTGCCTGTAGTACAAACCTTGCTCCATGGAGGTAGTTTGACCTGATATTTTGGACTTGAGAAAAATTAAGTAAAAACGTAAACAGGATTTCCACACTCTAATTGATGAAAATAAAGTAATTGTATAATGAAGTTATAACTGGTTCTGCTTAATGTAAGCGTTAAAGTCAGAATGGGTCCTTTTTTCTTTTTGCAGTATTGGGCATACATACAAACGCGTGGCCTTGGGCACGCTAGGCAAGCGCTTTCACTGAGCTCCACCTGCAGCTGCTGACACAGCTTCACTCTCCGTCTCAGTAGCTGCCCTAGCTTCTCTAGTGTTGGGAGCACATATACACCTGCCTGAACAAGATGGAACATTTCTTGATGATATCTTCCATATGACTGACGTAGGGTAAAGGGAGACTCAGAATACACAAAAAAGAAAAAAAATTTTAAAAAATCATTCTGGGAATGATAGGGTTAGAAAGTAGTGATTGGGAACTGTTCAATGATTCTGATAGGAAAGCAATCTTTCTATAAGAAAAGAAAGTTCTACTGCATCTTAGATTAAGGCGTATTATTTTTTATTTTAGATGCTTGGACTTGATGGATCACTAGTTTTTCTGGTAAGTAGAACTATTTTGATAGGATTATGAGTTATTTTTCTTTGTTATTTGGTAACTTCAAATTCATGGAATATGCTCTTTTTTTATACTAAAAGTCAAAGTAACCTATGAGAGATATATGAGAGAATGAAAATGTGCGGTGGCAGGAAGTTAGAGGCATGTGTTAGAGACCTATTGACAAGCTGCAGTGTGACACAGAAGCGTGTTAGGTCTTTCTGAGAGAAGTCTACTAGCAGGACATCTTCAGAGGTGATCTGTTAAGAGACTGGCACATAGAACATGGTGGGAGCCCTTAAGGCAGAGAAACTTAAAAAATTGAGCTTCCATTCTCAGAGTGTGTCAGTCATTCTTTTTGGATAACTTATCACCTTTCTTGCCTGATTGATTTGTGGAAGACTAGGGAACCCAAACAGGTAATTGTCTTCGTGTTGGGTAGCTTGGTGGGCCCAATGATTGAACTTGGACAATGTAGCGTGTCAGTATAGAATGTGGCTAACATGCGTATGACATGGCTGCAGGAACAAACAGGTGGCTTTGTACATCTCGGAGGTATAATGTATAGTAATACAACGTTTTATATACACACACACACACACACACACACACACACACACACACACACACAGTATACACTAATTATATAACTGAGGGGATCAGATGGCTATGCAAGAGTGTCTGAGACACAACAGAGCCAGGGTACCACATGAGAATTCAGGGACTGGAGATGATTTCATGTAGCAGTTGCTGGGGAGGTGGAAGGGTATTAAGCGGTGATGGCCTTGCTGAAGTCCAGAAAGAAACGTGGGGAATGGGAGAAGCACTCTGCATCTGACATTAACATATTGATTAGAATGAACATTTTTCTCCACTTGGGACTTTTCATTGTCATTTAAGTGAAATCTGGTAGTATTTATAAAAATCTGTGTAATTTGTGATGGACTATTAGTTTTGAAAAGGAAATTTTTATAAATTGATTTTATAAATTGATTTATTTTCTGTTGTGTAAAAATAAGAACTTTTTGTTTTATTAGTTCTATTTTCATGAGATGTGTAATGAGAAGTAAAAAGTTAAAAATTATAGTCAGTTATTTTCAGGACTTAGCTATACTAAGTGGATGAAGTTGTTCAGTTAAACATGAAATATCTAACAGTAATGCTTTCTCCTGTAGGAACACGTGTTCTGGGTGGTATCTTTAAATACATTGTTCATTCTTGTTTTTGGTAAGTTGTACCTATGCTTTTAGTTCTTGTGGTATCATAATAGAAGTTTGACTTTTCTAGGAATATTGTTGCAGGTTTTTGTGTTATTTGCACCTTAGAAATATTAAGGAACATATAATGTAGATTTAGGAGCCAGACCCTAGTAAAAGCTCTGACCTTAAGTCAAAGTGGTGGAGTTATCTTTTGCCCTATTTATCTATTATACTATTTACTGTTAACATGGAGAGAAGATAACTTATTAAGAACAAACTGAGCCAGGCAGTGGTGGTGCACTCCTTTAATCCCAGCACTTGGGAGGCAGAGGTAGGTGGATTTCTGAGTTCGAGGCCAGCCTGGTCTACAGAGTGAGTTCCAGGACAGCCAGGGCTACACAGAGAAACCCTGTCTTGGAAAAAACCAAGGGGGGAAAAAAAAAAAAAAAAGAACAAACTGAAATTTGGCTAGAAGACTTCAGGAAAAGAGAAGTATAAAAATTGTAACAGAGAAATCTAAGTACATTTTCTGATTTAACTATAGTGTCATCTTTACATCTGAAACTTAGTAGAATTCATTTATCATTTCCCAGTAATCCATTATATTTATGATCTGTAAGTTGTTCCCTTAAATGCCATTTTATAGTTGGTTTGTTTGAATGATGATCCCAGTAAATGTGCATGTTACTGGGAAGTTGAAATATTCTGTTTCCTGCTCCACTCTGTTACGACATGGGTGTGTTGATGCACATGAGACTACTTTCTTGCTGTCCCCCTGCCCTTTTCCTCTGTCTACCATGCTTTCTAGATTGGAAGTGAGATTAAGGGCCTGATCAGGTCAGGTTCAGTACATCTGTGAGAAGGTTATTGGATGCACATTTTGACTTTAATGTTGCATAGGAGGAGGTATGTGCTAGTATCCATTGTTTATGACCAGCTCATTTTCTCTTCACACCAAGAAAGTAATCTGGGGGGTGTGGGAAGCTGGGCGATGGGGGCACACGCACTTAATCTCAGCACTCAGGAGGCAGAGGCAGGTGGGTTTCTTGAGTTCGAGGCCAGCTAGGTCCACAAAGTGAGTTCTAGGACAACCAGGGCTACACAGAGAAACCCTGTCTCAGAAGAAAAAAAAGTAAGTACTCTGTGGAGTGATATTTTAGTAGGCCAGCATCCTTCTATCCAATGACTTATTTTCAGTCCTCTTTAGGTGTTGTAAAAATGCTGTAAGTTTTTAAATTGTGGCATTTTAAAGGTATTCCTTAGTTAGTTTTTTTTGCAGGAGCAATCCAGTTAGTCTGAGGGTGGTTCTCAGGAGATTCCAGACATGACCAAGGCATTCCTTTTAGTAATTGGTTCTGAGTAAGGAACTTGTGTGTTAGCCACTTCCCAGACACAAACCGTTTCTTTTCATGTTGCCGTCTTTTCTTTTGTTGTTATTTTGAGCTTTGAGTATTAAGAAAAACTCATGGGATGCATGTGTTCCTATCAATTTCGGGTACTGGATATTTGTTTTTCATTTTTAATGTTCATATCACCTCTCTAAAAATGACAGTGACACCCTCTTCAATATGGTTCCTGTGTCCTTTTGACAGGGTCCAATTATTCTCTGGTTATAGAGAATGTTTGCAGAATAGTTTTGGGGTTTTTTTGTCCTAGAATGTCCTGGTTCCTTTAATGGAGATTATGTTGAGTGCTCATTGTCCTAATGATAAGTTTCTCCCTCCCTTTCAGCATTTTGTCCTTACCACATCGGTCATTTCTCCCTTGTTGGTTTGGGGTTTGAGGAGCATGTGAGTATATTACTTTTAGAAACTTATTTTGCTAATTATCCCTGAGTTTGTTCTTTTCTAGGGATATTTTTATTTTATGTGTGTATGTTTTGCTGGCATGTATGTGCACTATGTGTGTCTTGTTGGATCTCTGGAACTGAGATTATGGATGGTTGTGAGCCACCATCCTGGAGCTGAGAACTGAGTGCAGGTCTTCTGCAGGAGCAACCCATGGTTTCAACTGCTGAGCAATGTCTCCAGCCTCCTAAGGAACATTCTCGAGACTTCATTCCTCAGTATATCTTGTGCAAAGGAATAGTTAGCCAGCATAATCTTGTTCTCTTTGTTTAAAGCCAGTTGCTCAGGAAGTAGTATGTCATATTGCAAGTTATTACACTACAGAACCTCACAGTCTGTATGGTAGGCTTTAAGGCAAACGCAAGACAGTTCCCACAGCTTGCTTTTCACTTCCTTGATGAATGTGTGTGCGTCCCCCTCTCTCCCTTTCCCCAGGTTGTCCATAGTGAATTTTGAAAGGTACCAGTGTATTTATCTGGACTGTCTTGGGCTAACAGACCGTAGTGTTTGCTCAGGGATTTGCTCATATTTTACATATTGTTATTTCCTAACAGTGGACAAGTGTTTGGGAAGATATTTTTAATTTTTTTAATGTAATTATTTTATTTATTTACCTTCCAAATGTTGTACCCCCCTCCCAGAGTTCTTCGTCTTTGTCTTTGCGAGGGTGTTCACCTCTTCCCCCACCCCCTGCATCCTCCTTCCCTGGGCGTCAAGTCTCTCCAGGATTAGGCGTGCCCTCTCCCACTGTCACAGATTCTTAATACCTTTTTCCTAAAACATTTGAAACATTGAAAGCATCCCAGCATCCTGGAGTCCCTGGGCTCCTTAGCAGTGAGGAGTGACCCTATGCTGTCTGGGGATGGCTTTGCATGTCAACAAGACTGTCTTTTGTGTTAAGAAGGGATTAGCACAGCTGGAGGTTCCAAAGATCCCTGGAGTATGATCACCTCTCTGTGCTCTGTGAAGATTTCTGGGTGACTGGGCTCTCTTGTTCCCTTTGTGTGGGGAGCTCTGGGATTACTTTTGGAATGTTTCACTATCTGCTACTGCTCTGACACCTCTTGGTGGCTCTTGTAAGCACCCAGAGGGCTGAGATAAATGTTTTCAGCAGATACTAATTTTCTGAACTGTGGCTACTTAATTACCTATAATTCAGGAACTGAAATGATATGAATGGAAAATATTTGTCATTCTACAAACTTCTGCTTTCTGCAAGTCTCTAGAACAATTTTGGAGGGTCAGAGAAGCTTAAATGTTACTTCTAAGGGTGTGAGATAATGTGGTCAGATGTTACCAGCCCGGTGGGCAACCCAGTCAGTCCTTAGCAAATGCCCATTTTGAGAATAAGGGCTGGCTGATAAGATTGTGGTCTTATTGGGAAATTTCATTCACTCTGTTATCTTGACTCTTTGGATAAAAATGCTATTTAATATTTCTTCAATTTTCAGTAATATTTAGTAGTCTGTATATGAGAGTCTGGTTTGCAGATGATGTATAAAGGAGATTTCAGTTTTTAGATTTTAAATATGTAGAACCAACAGTTTACTTACTATTGTGCTGGACGGCGATGGTGCATACTTTTAATCCCAGCACTTGGAGGCTGAGGCAGGTGGATCTCTGAGTTCAAAGTCATCTTGATTTATAGAGCAAGTTCTAGGATGGCCAGGGCTACACAGAGAAACCCTATCTCGAAAAGCAAGCCCAACCAAACCAAGCCAAACCAAGCCAAGCCAAGCAAGCCACAGTTTACTTTCTGTCTTCAGATCCCTTAGTATACTGAAAAACTGGGTTAACAACCATGTGGGGAAGTCTTATTATATTTATCTGTTTTATTTTCAGGTCCAAGCATCTCATTTTGAAGGTCTAATCACAACAATTGTTGGATATATACTTTTAGCAATAACACTGATAATTTGTCATGTATCCTTTTAATGAACCAGCTTAGCTTGGAGATCCGGGCCATTCATATCGAAGAGTTCTCACTAATAACAAAAGCTGCTTTTCCCTGCTGTGTCATAAAAGTTAGTGTTGGTGAAAGGATAAGTGTGGGCAGATTTGAAATAAATGAAATTTGTCATATTCAGTATTATCTGAAGACTTTCCTGTCTCATAGATTTTTCCTTGACTAAATCCTGCAGGCATTGGCAACTCTTGTTAAATTTCATAGGTCTCGTCGTTTGCTGGGCGTCTGCTATATTGTGGTTAAGGTAATCCAATTGTAAATAAAAGCTGAAAGTGGTTTGTCCTCCATTTGATTGATACTGATGAACTTTATTTCTATTTAATTAAGGTCTCTTTGTTAGTTGTGGTAGAGATTGGAGTGTTCCCTCTTATTTGTGGCTGGTGGCTGGATATCTGTTCTTTGGTGAGTTGAGTACCTCTGAGATATCTCATTTCAAAGCTTCAAAATGTGTTTAGAAAACATTTCTTTTAAAGGAAAGTTTTTGGTGATTTACTTATTTTTGGAACAAAACAATATTAAGTCTAAATGTCATTAATTTGTCTTGAGTATTTTTTAATTTTTTTTTTTATGTATTTGAATGTCAGGGTATTTTGACTGGAGCTTTTATAACTACTGGAGAATTTTGTTACTCACTTTTTTCTCCTACATTTTACAGTAATGGTGGCCAGTTTTTAAAATTATGACACTAAATTTTAATGGTTCTTAGTTTTGATTTTTCAAAATATGTGTAGAAAAAAGGTGCTTTTGGTTCTGATATTGACGTTTGTTTTGCTCTTACTCTTTTTTTTTTTTTTTTTTTTTTTAATTTTTTGAGACAGGGTTTCTCTTTATAGCCCTGGCTGTCCTGGAACTCACTCTGTAGACCAGGCTGGCCCCGAACTCAGAAATCGGCCTACCTCTGCCTCCCAAGTGCTGGGATTAAAGGCGTGCGCCACCACTGCCCAGCTTGCTCTTACTCTTTACTATTTAAAACCTTTGTGAATACAGACTGTAATTAAGAAATCAAGATTTTTTTCTAAAGATTTTTCTTTATTTTATTAATATGAGTATACTGTCGCTGTCTTCAGACACACCAGAAGAGGGCATCAGATCCCATTACAGATGGTTGTGAGCCACCATGTGGTTGCTGGGAATTGAACTCAGGACCTCTGGAAGAGCAGTCAGTGCTCTGAACCGCTGAGCCATTTCACCAGCCCAAGAAATCAAGATCTTATATAGTTAAAAAGAATAGTTTTTAATAGTAAAGGCTGAGAGCATAGGTCAGTTGGTAGGATGCTTGCCTAGGATGCGTGACATCCTGGGTTCAATTCCCAGTATTAAATAAGTGTGATAGCATGTGTCTATAATTGTAGCAGCGAGGAGGAGAGCCAGGAGGATTGGAGCTTCCATGTTTTCTTGAGCCGCACAGCAAGTTCTAGGCTGGCCTGAGACCATAACAGGGAGAAGCAAGCAAACAAACAAACTACTGCAACCAGTTATTTATGCCTCATGATTTTATTTGCATCATTTATCTGGAGTGTTTGCGCATGGTGAGAGGACAGCTTGCAGGAGTCTATTCTCTCTACCACAGAGTCCAGGGATCAAAGTCAGGGTTAGGCACCTTGCCTGTCCATGCTTCACAATTTTAAAGTATTAGATGCTCTTAGTTCTGTAATGCTGTGAACTAGCATTAAGAGAATTGAAAGCCCAAAACATTGACATTGTCTATATTTGGAGTTGACTTTTTTTTTAAAATTAATGTTTATTGCACCTTTGTAATTTGTAAATGGACAAAATATTTTTCACTAGAAATTAAAATTTCAGCCAAGCAGTAGTGGTGCACGCCTTTAATCCCAGCACTTGGGAGGCAGAGGCAGACGGATTTCTGAGTTCAAGGCCAGCCTGGTCTACAGAGTGAGTTCCAGGACAGCCAGGGCTACACAGAGAAACCCTGTCTCAAAAAACCAAAAAAAATTAAAATTTCACAAAATGTTCTAATTTTTGTGATCTGACTTGTTAATGGTGGAAGTTTCTAAGCACTGCAAATGTAGATGGTACAGATCTCTGACCTGCTCTGTTTTGGCTCAGGAAATGTTTGATGCGACTCTGAAAGATCGAGAGCTGAGCTTTCAGTCAGCTCCAGGGACCACGATGTTTCTGCACTGGTTGGTGGGAATGGTCTATGTGTTCTACTTTGCCTCCTTCATCCTGTTACTGAGAGAGGTAGGTTCTATGGAAGTGTTGCTGTTCTTGAGAAGGGCTTTGCTTTGTCAACCATTTATTCCTCAAAGGCTAGGATGTTTTCTTAACTAAACCACATTCTCTCCTGTTTTAAGAGAAAAGAACTAATAATATAATAGAGTTTTGTTTGATTATTTTCAATCAATGTTTATGTCAAAAAATGGCAATTTATAGTTTTAAAAATGATCAAGGCTAATTAAAAATCAAGAGTTCTTATTTGATATGCATCATACTTACCCCCGGTTGTGAACTCCTAAAAGTTTTTTGTGATAATAAATCGGTCCTGGACATCATCCCCAAGAGAGGATTTATAGGACTGAAAGTACTGAAGTATTTAGGACAGACACTTGGATTACAGAATAGCAGTGAGGATCCTTTGTGATCACAGTCCATTTGTCAGGGGGCTGGCTGCCTTCACAGATCTGTTCTGAGTGCTTTAAAAATGAGAGGGGGTTAGTGTTTCCTTAATGTACACCTCTAGCTCCAGATTCTGTGCTGTACACTGGGGTAATACTGAGGTACAAGACAATTCCTATCCTCCTCCCTTCCTGGGAGTTAATAAATCCTTTGAAAAATTAGTTTACTTTACTGAGACTGCTGATGGAGAAGGCCAAGGAAGGCAGTGGGAATGGATTGTGAGATCACAGACTGAATGTCCTTTGTGCTCTCATCTGTAAAAGGTTCGAGGACAGTAGGGGTGGGTCTGAGTCTCTCTTCTAAATCGTGCAATGTATAGTAATGTTTGTGTGTTTTTACCTCAGTGATCCAGATGTCTTGATAAATTGTTTTCAGTGAGTGCTTTCCAGTTTATGATTAAAAGCATCAAAGGTCATTAGAAGCACAGTAGTTTTGATAGTTTCTGGCTAAGGAAAGTCTTTTTTCCATGCATTGTCTGGGATGAATTTTAGGTGCCAGAATAACCTCAGGACCTCTTTTTTTTTTTTTTTTTGTAATTTTCAGATGCATAGCATAAAGATGTTACTAAGTATCTATCATATTTGAAATATATTCGCAGGTACTTCGACCTGGTGTCTTATGGTTTCTGAGGAATTTGAATGATCCAGATTTTAATCCAGTACAGGAAATGATTCACTTGCCCATTTATAGACATCTACGAAGATTTATTTTGTCAGTGGTGAGCAGGTCCTTTTATTTTTTAAAAAATCAAGGCATGCTACCTTTTAGTTTCATATAGTGTTTTTGTTGTTTGTATTCTTTTAGATTGGGAGGGCTGGGAGGTCATACTGTGTTTACCTAACCCTATGAAACATACTTACCAAGTAGTTTCCTAGACTCACAGTAGGGCTGTGCCTTGTTTCTTACTACAGATTGTCTTTGGCTCCATTGTACTTCTGATGCTCTGGCTTCCTATACGTATAATTAAGAGTCTCCTGCCTAATTTTCTTCCTTACAATGTCATGCTGTACAGGTAAGGATTTTTTGTTGCTATTTTAGTGGTTTTGGGAATTGAACTCAGTGCCTAGTATGCTAAGCAAGTATCATAACTACTGAGTAGCATCTTTAAGTCTGTAGATAAGTTTTTAAAACTTAGGAAAGCTGTAATGATTTATCACTGTTGGGGATTTAATATTCATTTTATGTTAAATAATTTATGTGGTGGTTCCATTTTGCCTTACTTTTAATAGTTACATTTTTCTTTTCTCCCTCCACCCCTCCACAAGACATGGTTTCTCAGTGTAGCCCTGGCTGTCTTGGAACTCACTCCGTTAATCAGGCTGGCCTCAAACTCGGAGATCTGCCTGCCTCTGCCTTCCAAGTGCTGGGACTAAAGGCGGGTGCCTCCACCACCTGCTCAATACATTTTTTTCAAGGAATGACTTACTGCATTTGTTTAAAAAGATTTTTTTTTAACGACACTTAAGGAGAATTAGTAACACTTTTTTCTTTGTGTACACCTTTAACTATGTACTAAAAGCAAGACTCAAGGCTTTCATCTTTTTGGCTAAATTTTCCAGTGACTTTATTATCCTATAGTTCACCTTAAGCTATGAGGGATGAGATTGCTTCCTCAAATTTACTTCTGTGTTGTCAGTTCATCCTTAGGAACTTAGACTAAAGCAGCTCATTTACCACTCAGTAGTCCAGTTCCCATTTCCCTTTGCTCTCCATTTATATCCTAGCCTCATCTCAGCTGTCTCTAGGTTTTCTGAAAGGTAGATTGTATTATTCCTTTGTTAAAAAATTGTCCATAGGAGAGGTTACATTTACAGGCAGGAAGGCAGGCTTTCAGTATAGAGAGAATATGCAGTGTAGTTAATAACCACTACTGTCCCAGGGAAAAGAAAGGAGCAAAAAGAATAGAGAATGTCCAGGAGGGTGTTAATTTAGAAGGCTTAACAGATAAAGACTGGGGGGACAGTTAAGGAAAGCCCGGAAGGAGGTGGGGACGGGGTGCTGAACCAAGTGGATCAGGCACACTAGCACCCAGATTGGTTTGACAGCCGAGTCTGGCTAAGAAGGAGAAAGCAAAGTAGTTGGCTGTGGGGTGAGGAAGACATTGAAAGCAGCTCTTTGAGTTTGGAGACTGTAATAGGCACTTTGACGTTTAGTCAAAAGAGTTGGTTAGCTTGTAGAAGGCTATGAGGGTCACTGTGCTCCTTGGCGATCAGAAACAGAGTGAGAGTGCTTAGGTTAGAAGCAGGATAGCCAGGAAGATAGTGTGAAGGTTCTGGTGGAGATGGGAGAGGTATAGATGAAGGAGGTACCAATGGAGGCTAAGAAACAGCCTTTTAACAACTCAGTGTTGTTAAGAATCAGAGGAGTCTGGTGGTATGGAGATGAGCTGTAAAGAAATCAGAAATTTCTGTAAAGAAGTCAAGAAATCAGAAATTCTGTTCTTAGCATGGGAGAGTGTAGAGTGACATGTAGGTATGTATGGTTGTGGGGAGAGCAGGACTGTAGTTTGACGGATGCTTGGTTACATCAGCGTGAATCTCTGCGTTCCGCTGTGGGTGCACAAGTTAGGATTCAGGGAAGAAATATCTACTACTGTAGGTAAAGGTGGTATTCAAACCAAACGAGTCAGTCATACAAGGAATATGCTAGGCTGAGAAAGAGGACAAAACTTGGGCCCCCGTGTTTCCAGGCTGGGGGGGGGGGCAGCTGTTTGGAAGCCTTTGAAAGGGGGAGCAGCTCTGTAGCACACTGCTATCACAGCACAAGTGAGCACCAAGGCATGGCCATCGGTGGACACCAAGGAACTAGCTTCAATGGGGTTTAGGAGGATACGCTCATTGACTTGGAGAGATGGGACAAAAGGCAATAAAGTCAACAAGTTCTTTGGAGATGTGTTATCTGAATGTTTTATAAATTATAAGAGGACTCGCCGCACAGTGGTGGCGCATGCCTTTAATCCCAGCACTCGGGAGGCAGAGGCAGGTGGATTTCTGAGTTCGAGGCCAGCCTGGTCTACAGAGTGAGTTCCAGGACAGCCAGGGCTACACAGAGAAACCCTGTCTCGAAAAACCAAAAAAAAAAAAAGGAGGACTCATGTAGTTAGCTGGCTCTTTGTACTATTGCAGTGATGCTCCGGTGAGTGAGCTGTCCCTTGAGCTGCTCCTGCTGCAGGTTGTCTTGCCAGCATTGCTGGAACAGGGGCACACGAGGCAGTGGCTGAAGGGGCTTGTGCGTGCATGGACTGTTACTGCTGGATACTTGCTGTGAGTATGGCCGCTGACTCTGTGGGCATCTATGTTATCTGTGTCTATAACCTTTTTTTCTAAAGCCAGAGCACGCACACTGTACAAATGCTATACTATAGATGACAACTACAGCCCCATATTTTATTTTTAATTTTGAGGCACATTCTTACCCAAGATGTCCTCAACCCTAGAATCTTTGTACCCTGATCTTCATAGTGCTGAGCATACAGGCATGTGCCACTATGGCCAGTCTTGTTTTATAACCTTTCTGAAAGAAGTGTTTTCTTGTTCCACTCAATAAAACCTAGTTTTAGAGATGGCTCAGCAGTAGGAGTGTTGCTATTCTTCCAGAGGACCCACTTCATTTCCCAGGACCAATGCCAAGGCTACTCACAATGGCTTTTGAGTCCAACTCCAGGGATCTGATACGTTTTCTAGCTCTGTGGGCACCCACAATGCATGTGCTATACATATACATACATGTACTCAAATAAAAACTCTTAGAAAACCCTCATTTTAATATGAAATAGTTGAGTACTGTCTGGAGGTTACCCATTCAAGGAGGATCTCTACACACTGTTCCCCTTGTGCAGGCTCACTGCTGTTCATTTTGTGTTAATAGATGTGGCAGACAAAAGGGTTGGGGTCAGGTCAGTGCAGTTGCACCACATGGTGTCTTCTATGGGGATGTGATAGTACTGTCAATGCATACTAGCCCAAAAGTTAAAATGCAGTGGAGTTAAAGTCTACTTTACATTTATTTTAGGATTCTGTCCCTGCTATCTGGACTAAATGCTAAAGTTTGATTTCTTTTTTGTTACTTAGTTACTTTTTGTGTTATGAGAAAGTACCCAACAGAAGCAGCTAAAGGGAGTATTTTTTTTGGCTTATGTTTTCAGGGTAAACCCCACTGTGGTGGGGAAGTCTTGGCAGCAGAAACTTGAAGCTTCTGTTCACATTAAATTTGCATTCATGAAGCAGAGAGAGGAATTCTGGTTTCTCTCTTACAGCTTGCTTACCCAGTTTATTTTGTCCAGGATCCCTGCCCTGTCAAGGAAATGGTGTCACCTACCTTTAGGATGAGTCTTCCCACCTCAGCCTAATTTAGACATTCTTTCACTGGTATTCCAAAGGCTTGTATACATATGGAAATTTCTGTGAAATACTTGGCACAGTATGTATATTACTGTGGGATGTAGACTTGGTTATATTGGATGATTGAACACTGCCCTTCTCCCCAATGCTGCTCTTGTCTGAATTGCTTGTCACTTCTGCAGGAGACACAGCAGTCATTAAGAGAGAAGAAAGTTCAGATAGCAGGAATAATGCTCTCTATGTAATCCCCATACATGTTTTCCACCCTTTAAGAAAATATGTCACACCTGACATTGTCACTCGCTCTGGCCTGAAATGAGACTCACTGGTGTAACGTTTGTGTAGGGACCTTCATTCCTACTTACTGGGAGACCAGGAAGAAAACGAGAACAGTGCAAATCAGCAGGTCAACAATAACCAGCCTGCGCGAAACAATAATGCTGTTCCTGCCGGTGAAGGTCTGCATGCAGCCCACCAAGCCATACTCCAGCAGGGAGGACCTGTTGGCTTTCAGCCTTACCGCCGGCCTTTACATTTCCCACTCAGGGTGAGTCCATATAGCCTGACTTCTGTAAATTAATTTTTCTTTCACTAATTGAGAATCAGTACTGTTAAAATCAGTGCTGTGTAGCTATGACATATGGTTCCTAGGAAGAAACTTGTATTACTCTTATTATGCAACTTAAATGTTTAAAATAACTTTATTAGATTTTGGAGTTGGGCACTATGTGGGGTTAGGATTTCATGAACTTTAGTTGTTTGAGAGAAAAAGATCATAAATCAGAGGCTAGCATGATGGATGACATTTCCGTGTGTGTCAGGAACTGTGATGACGTGTTAGTGTTGGCCTCTGATTTAATCCCCACTGACAGACAGCAGCTATTGGGTCAGAACAGAAATGTGTTCCTCAGCAGGGTAGAGAAGCAAGAGCACAATACAGTGAGTGTGGGTAGTGCACATACAGCCTTCACGGCTCCTCACTGTGGTACAGCTTCCCTTGTCCCTCACCTCTGCTCTGCATACACCTCTCCTAAATATAGTCAGTTGTCTGTAGTTTGAGCTTACCTTGTCCAGTGTGTCCATAAGGGCCTAGCATTCGAGATATGGGTGGTCATCTCATGCTGATAGTGAAAGACCCCTGCATAAGAGGGGGACCCTCACTCCAGTCTCGGGAACTCGGGAGAGACCATTCTTGCTGCAATCACATGAGGTTTATTCAGGGGACCAGTGCACTGGGGTTGAGCTCGTAACCTACGCAGAGGCAGAGGAATTCGACCCCGGTTAGCTAAAGTCTGGGGTATTTAAAGAAAAAAACCACAAAGCAAGGAAATTCTATGCATCATGGGAAAGTATAGAATGTTCTAAGTTCATCATAAGGCGGTTGCGATAACAATCCTGCGGTTAGCTATTCCCTGGGACAAAGGATGTAGGTTAGCCATGAGGCAGTTGTGATAACATTCCTGTGGTTAGCTATTTCCTGGGGCAAAAGATGTAGGTCCTGGGGTCAGTTCCTGGGGCTGGAGGGACGGCCCCAGGGGTCAGGCCAGGATCATCACGGGAAAGCATAGGCAGTGGAATATGGCTATATTCTCTCTGGCTTTAATTTTGCTGGGGGGGGGGGGGTTCTAACTTCCTTATAATGGGCTCAGGTCTTTCAATAGCTAATGAAACTGAAGACCGGCTTGGCTAAAAATACACCTGTTCATCGTCTCGAAGCTAGCAGCCTGTGTGATTCAAAGTCTTGTCACAAATTTAGTGTCATTTATATGCAGTTTGTTATATTTCAAATCCCTGTTTATAATGGTTTCAGGTTGTGAATGATCATTTTGAAATTTTGGTAGATTATTTAAATATCTCATCCTTAGTTCTTTTCTGTAAAACTAGTCATCGTCTTATTTTTGGGTTACCTGTAGATCATATGTAGCCATTGCGTAAACATATCTTGAGTGTCTGATATTTTGGATGTGTTTTAAGGCTGTAGAGATCATGCATGCAAGTCTTTATCCTAAAACTACTTTTAGACTACTTTGGGAGATTAAAAACCAAAACCAAACAGTAGCAAATTTGGGTTCTCAGAGTAGACATTTGCTGAGGGCAAGGTGACTGCTTTCAGGCAGGGGCCACTGGTTTGTAGTACAAGTGCATAGAAACCTTCATGGAGGAGGTGATAAATCAGCTGCCTTTAATGCTGAGAGGAAAGTAGAAAGAGCATTCCAGGCATAGCCAGCAAAGGGCATATTGGACCTAGTAAGCTTGGGACTGCAGGGAACTATCCATATTTAGAGGATGGGGCCTATCCAGAGGAGAGGTTCAGGGCAAGGAAGCCATGGCAGGCAGGGCTTTTGGATAGGCAGCAGCTGAGTGGAGAGCCTTGAACAGTGTGTGTACTGTACTTGACACTCAAGATTTTGTATTTCCTGCTCTGCTTCTGGCCCCATTGAGAAGCACATCTGTTCTGAGAGGCAGTAGCTTATTCTAAAAAATGTTGTTTATAATGATAAAGGAAACAAAAAGGTCTGTTGCAGGAAATATTAAAAACAAAAAATGGAACTGGCACATTCCCACCTTTGCCCCCTGGTTCTTTCTGCTGCGTGGGGCCTGGCCGGCTATGTGCTGGTGGGCAATGGCCGACCTGTTTTATCTAGTGGAGACTCTGACTCAGAGCTCCACAATCTCTTCACCTAGCTTGCTAGGTTCCCACTGGTGGGTTGCTACCATGCCAGCCCCATGCCTCCACGGCCTCTGTGGTGCAAACCCACACTTTGCCGCCCCCGAACCCTTCTCTCTGGAACCTAGCCGAGTCACAGTGAGAAGAAAAGCACCACACACACTTAGTTGAGAAACAGTGGTAACTCAATCTCTAGGCACAACAACTAAAATCCTAATCTTGTAAGCCTTAATAAATCTAAATCCTCTAGAGGCAAATCCTGACGGATCTGCCATTGAAACCAGGAGACACAAGTAGCTACATCTCGTCCTCACGCTGTCCCTGTCCAAAAGGACACTCTCTGGCCGCCTCCTCCTCTCTTCCCCTATCCAACCCGGAAGTCCCCCATACTTGCCCAGTGATTGGCTCCTTTATTCATTTGGGGATTGGGTCACAGGAAGTCACCCCAGTACTTGACTCACTCCTTGTCCGGAGCCCCTCCCAGGAGAGCGGAATTAGCATCAAAATACAAACAGCACCAGGCCTATCCACAACAAAGGTCTTTTCTTCAGTTTCTGTGTCTGAGTCTTAAAAGCAGACCTCATAGTAAGCACCTGTCTTTTCCCTGGTCTTCACTTGGACCTCTTGCTGGGGTTGGTAGGGGGCACATCAGAGACAGAATCACTAAGGGCTTTTCAGGTGGGCAAAGCTGTAGTCTTATCTGAATTTTTTCTCATCAGGGACTCTGCCCTGTGATCTTGGAGAAGGCGGGTAAGGTAGAAAGTGAGCTTTCTTTCAGCCCTGGAGAAGAGATCTCTTTCTTGTGTGCTACTGTTCCACTGGTACATCCTAGAACAGAAGCCATCGGCTATGTTAAGATTACAGTTAAAATTAGTGAAAATAAAACTTAAAATTCTGTTATTTTACTATTCACATGACATGGGCTCAGTAGCCATGTGTGGCCAGTGACTGCCGTGCTGGACAGCACAGAACTAGATGTCTGTCAGCACACAGAACATTCTAATTAGGTAGATATGTTGCTGAGTAGAACAATGGATATTTTAAATTTGTTTATTTTGGGTGAGTTTTGGGTGAGCCTGAGTATAAATGTATTTGTTTCTTTCTTTTGGGTATATCTGATCTTGTGAAGATGAACACTTATTTTTCCGAAGGCTCTCTACCCTGAAAGCACAAGTGCAGGCTGTCTCCTGCCCCCTTTTCTTTCTCCTTGGTGCTGGGAGTACAGGCATGTGGCCTGTGCCCAGTGGTGGGATTTTATGGTGGGAGCTTTATGTGGATTTGAGGAGTATCGGAATACACTGAGGACATGTGAACCACGCGTGAACTTCCCTGTTTTGCATTGCAGATATTTCTGCTGATTGTCTTCATGTGCATCACGTTACTAATTGCCAGCCTCATCTGCCTTACTTTACCAGGTATGAGTTTATCCTAGCTTCCAGCTGTTGTATGTTAAGACTCTTTTCTCAAAACATGTCATACCAAATAAAAACTGAGAATATAGTCCTGATGTTTGGTTCATAGGCTATTGATCCCTTTGGGGTACTTCATATAGTTGGACTCCATAGGCCCACAGGCTCCAGAAACATGAGTTTATTGCAGAGCACACACCACGGCCTCTCAGCTTTCATAGTGTGTCCTGGTGTGGGTTTTCAAAGTCATTTAAAAAGTTAGACTTTTTACTAAAATCTGGGATTTACAAGTGTTACTCTTCCCTGGCATTGACTTTGTTAGAAATGTCAATCACTGTTGCTTCATCTAGCGAGGAAGCCACTCTTGGTTGGATATAATAGCTTGCTGACCTCTCCAAAGATGCCCTTGGTAGGATAGAGTGCAAAGCCATTGATAAATCGTAGAGTGGCTTGTCCTTTGTGCTCAAGACATTACAATCATGCTGATAGCTGTTTTCCACCACGTGATTGAGCAGCTGTTTTCATTATGCTACTAAGCTAGTAATTTTATAATTAAATTTGTATTAAATATTTGGTTCCATGAGTTATGAGTAGGAAAGAACAATTAGGGACATTAAAATTAACATAAAGTGATATTTCTTTAAAAAAAAAAGGCAAAGGAAGAAAACATTTTTTAAGTGCTTTATTAGGCATAATAATTCTTGTTTGTTTGTTTTTTTTAAAGATTTATTTATTTATTATATGTAAGTACACTGTAGCTGTCTTCGGACACTTTTTCTTCTCTCTCCGGCCCCGCTAGCTCCAGCCCTGCTCGCTGTAGCTGTCTTCAGATACCCCAGAAGGGGGCATCAGATCTCATTATGGATGGTTGTGAGCTTGGATTTGAACTCAGGTTGCTCTTAACCGCTGAGCCATCTCTCCAGCCCCTGGAAGAAATCATTTTTTAAATTGAAGAAATTGTAATTTTTACCTTCATTTGGTTAAAAGTGAAATTGTACTATATCTGTGTAGAGACTTTAACCAATTTGAGAGATTCTTTGAGAACTTTTTAATGATCCACCCCCCATTCTTGTCCCTAACTCCTCCCAGATCTCCTTACCTCCCTAAATCCCTAAGTTTGTTTTCTTTTCATTTTCGTTTATTTTAGTTTAATAACTGATCCAGCCCAGTTGGTACTGCCTGTGTACTATTGGATGTGAGGCCTTCCTTCCACTAGGCCAGCAGTTCTCAACCTGTGGGTCACAACCCCTTTGGGGATCACATAACATATTTAATTACAATTCATAACAGTAGCAATGTTACAGTTATGAAGTAGCAATGAAATAACTGTGGTTGGAGGTCAGCACAGCCTGAGGAACTGTATTAAAGAGTGGTAACACTAGGAAGACTGAGAACCACTGCTCTAGATGATTGTCAACCTATCAGGGTCTACAACTCTTAAAGAAAAGAGACTCTTCCCTGGTAGCTGTCCATAGTCTCCAGTTAGGGTCTCGGGCTCATGAACTCCTTTTTATCCATGCGGGGAGTTGATCAGCTTGATCCTGTTGTACTGTGTGTCAGCAGCTGCAGCTGCTGTGAGTTCCCGAGTGCTGTGGTCCAGTTTTGCTGTGGTTGACACTTTCTGCTCCCTCTTCCTCAGTGATTTCTGAGCATGGGGAATTGGGATGTGTGTAATATAGATGCCCTCTTGCTAAGCACTTCACTTATAGACTTCTGACCTTGTAAGATTGCTTTAAGCTCCTTGTCCTTTTCAAATCACAGCTATCTAGCTACAGTGTGAACATGGTTTTTATATTCCATTTCCGTGCTTTTATCAGAATTTTAAAAATCAATAAAATCTGGGCAATGGTGGCACATACTTTAATCCCAGCACTTTGGAGGCAGAGGCAGGAGAATCTCTGAATTTGAAGCCAGTCTGGTCTACAGAGTGAATTCTGGGACAGGAAGGGATAGACAAAGAAACCCTGCCTCAAAAAACCAAAAACAATAACAACAACAAGGAAACTAGTTTTTATGCTTAAATTTAGTAATGTGAATAATTCAACATCATTGAACACTTAAACATTTCCCTTAAATCTGTTCTAGCATGGTAGAAGAGTAATTTAAGTTGATAATGGAAGAGCTTTTATGGGGCACATTTGAGGGTAATGAGGCCTGCTGCCTCCTCTAGGTTACCTCTTAGCTACAACATAACTTAGGAACCCATCTTCCTTCTCAAAAGTAGAGGGAAGGGGGAGGAAGAGAGAGAGGATGGAAGAGGTAAAGCAACAGGGAGAGAGGGAATAGAAATAGGCTATTAAGTGTAGAACAAATCTAGAAATCTCAGAGGCAAACTGTAGAGTAGACATTTGTACAGAGCACTGAACACTTTTTCCAGGTGTCACTGGTGATTTTAGTGTCTTAGAATTAATATGCACGTTTACTTACTCCATGCAACAAATGTATCTGTCCTCTTTTCTTGTGGATTGAACCTCGGGGCTCACAAATGGTTGACTGCAGTCTGTCTTTAAAAGAACCATTTTCATACACAGACTATTTAGTGAGTTGATAAGAAGTCTGTTTATCATATGGCTTATAGGGCTTGACTAAGAGGTAGTATACAGTTCATCAGGCAAAACCATGAGCTCAGTCATACACACGTGCATTCATTCATATATATATATATATATATACACACACACACACACACACACACATATATATATATACACACACATATATACACACACACACACACATGTATGTATGTATGTATGTATGTATGTATGTATGTCTCGGGACTATGTAACTGATGGGTCAAGCAAGGCCTGTGGCCACTTTGTCTCCTCTTCCTTCTCCTCCTCCTCCCCTCTTTTCCTCTCTTCTTCCTTCTTTTTTCTTCCTTCCTTTCTCCTTTCCCTCCCTCCCTCCCTCCCTCCCTCCCTCCCTCCCTTCCTTCTTTTTCCTTCCTTTTCCTTCTCCAACTTTTTTCTTCCCTGAGACAGGGTTTCTCTGTGTAGCCCCAGCAGTCCTGGAACTTGTTCTGTAAGCCGGGCAGGCCTGGAGCTCAGAAGTTCACGTGTTCTGCATTGCAAGTGCCATGCCCATCCCTGTAGTCTTAGAATGGAGGTTGTATTTATGCTGGGTGAGAGATTAGATTAACCCTTGGAGAACGCCTGAGGTGATAGATGGGAAATGCTTAGCACACTAGGTATTCAGACACAACATTAGGAGAACAGTCTAGAACAAACAGAACACTAGAGACTTACTCATCTCTCAAGCCTTGTTGGGAGTCAGTTATGTAAAGAAAGTTAAAAAAAAATATGCTTGAGCATTTAACTCTGTGGTTGCACCAGAGCTGCCCTGTGACTCACACTTGAGAGCCCAACACCCAGGACACCAAGGCAGGAGGATCACTTGAGTTTGAGACCACCCTGGACTACAGTGAAACCCTGTCTCACAGCAAAAGACAAAGCTCAGAACTGCCGATCTTTAGGAAGATCTCAAGTCTGTATCTTACTGTTCCATGTTGTGTTGATTGTTTTAAAAGAAAATTTATACAGTATTCTTTGATGCTATGTTTTGAGATGTTATTGTGTCTACTTCTTTATTTTAAAAAGTTTAGTTTTCTGTGCTAATGAATAGATCATTTGGAAGAAAACTCAAATTGTTTATAATGTCTCTAGATAAAATATTGATAGCACAAATAATAGAAAACTTGTATCTTTATCCTATTAGCATAATAATTTCAGTCAGTTGGTAATAAAAAGTAACAGAAGCACTAATGCTCATAACATCCCAGGCCAGAGTAAATTAGTAAAATGGCCTGGCAGATCTGGGTGCTTATCTGGGACAATCAGCTCATTGGCTCTCTTGTGTTTTGGGTGTTTCTTAATCAAGTAATTCTATTTCCTAAAGGGTTGTTGTGTTTATTCTGATGTGAAAATATTTATAGAACGTCAAGATTACAGTTCTCTTTACCTAGCCACATGTCTCATTTGTCAGCCTTTCTATTTTCAGTATTTGCTGGCCGTTGGTTAATGTCATTTTGGACGGGGACTGCCAAAATCCATGAGCTGTACACAGCTGCTTGTGGTCTCTATGTGTGTTGGCTAACCATAAGGGCTGTGACGGTGCTGGTGGCCTGGATGCCCCAGGGACGAAGAGTGATTTTCCAGAAGGTTAAAGAGTGGTCCCTCATGGTAGGTCTCTGTAACAAGAGATTGATCTTATTGATGGTAGTAAATACTTTAACAACTATTTCCCTTTTGTTTCCTTACTGTGTTACCAGTTTTCAGGAGAGTTATCTTTTTATCAGAAAACACCTTCCTTTAAGACGATAACTTTCCATTTCACTTGAACCATAGTTCTAGAAGTACCCGGACATACCTAAGAGTCAACAGAAGCGTGAGCTGCTAAGTAATCTCAGGAAAAACTAAGAATTAAGCCGGGCGGTGGTGGCGCACGCCTTTAATCCCAGCACTTGGGAGGCAGAGGCAGAGGATCTCTGAGTTCGAGCCAGCCTGATCTACAGAGTGAGTTCCAGGATAGCAGGGCTACACAGAGAAACCCTGTCTCAAAAAGAAAAAGAAAAACTAAGAATTACTGAAAACGATTTTGGAGATGGGAATGCACAAGTTAGGGAAGTCATTCTCAAAAATCCTGATTTCACCCAGGAAGTCCTTTTCTGAGTGTGGAATGAATTCCTGTACACAACATGGGCTGGGCTAGTAAATATGGTTGGGCATTTCTCTGTCTAGTCATTTGGGTAATCAGCTCTGCATTTTGAATCTGACTTTATATTTTCCTTTTTCTTGGAGTTTACACATTTATATTTATGCTGAAACCATTTTTAATGTTTTAAACATTATTTGCACATATTATTTGGTACCACATGTTAACGTGATGATACCTGTGTATATGTAGTTTGTTCTAATCTTTTCCATCATTGTACAATTATGTGTTGATAACATTTATGTCTGTAGTGAGAGACTTATTATAGATTATGAGTGGAGGGGGTTAAATTGCTCCTTAGTCCATAGGGTAATGAGCCACTCACCTATATTTAATATATAGAGAATAGCTAAGTTGAGTTTTACATGGTCATTTATCTTATCTTCACAAATGCCACGTAAAGAGGTAGTATGTGTTCCACCAATACCGTGTTTGGTCATATGTAAGAGTGTCCACTGAAGCCACCATAAAAAGAGGTCACCAGAACCAAGCGGCATTTTTTTTGGGGGGGGGGGGTGTCAAGACAAGGTTTCTCTGTGTAGTCCAGGCTGTCCTGGAATTCACTCTGTAGACCAGGCTGGCCTCGGACTCAAATCCGCCTGCCTCTGCCTCCCAAGTGCTGGGATTAAAGGCGTGCGCCACCAAACGGCATTTTAAAGATTGATTTCATTGTCAGTATTTTATAGCTGCTTTTCCTTTGTATCAATTTATTCTTAATTTGCTACTTAATCCAAATTTCAAAGCTACATTGTGAATATATTAGCTATAGCTGCTAATGTATTGAACAGATAGGCAGCATTTCTTGATTTAAAAAAAAAAAAAGACTATTCTGATTGGCTTGATGAATTACTTTAATTGCAGTTAGGATGAACTACCAGTTTACCTGAAGGCTCACAAATCAGCTTATGAGTTAGGTTGCTATGGGACCGGTGTTTTGCCAAATCAGTGTTTTTGCAGGAAGATAAAAGTCAAGTACTAAGAAGGCTATTCGGAGGAAAACATCACAGTCATTTTGTTAACTGTATATAACAGTAAATGAGATTTGGAGGGAATTCCGTTCACAGCAGCAATCTGTAGTAATGGTAGATTTTGTTACAGCTTGAGCTCTGCACTTGTGCATTCACTTAATGAGGTTGGATGACTCCGCTTATAAAGCTCCTGCCTCAAGTTGGAGACCAAGATTCAGTCCTCAAAATCCACCTAACACGCTGCATGTGCAATGCATTTTTATAATCTCAGTGATGAAGAGGCAGAAACAGGAGGCTCCTGGGGTTCACTGGCTGAACAGTACAGTCTAATAGATGAGTTCTGTACCAGTTCTTTGTCAAAGGAGGGGATGACATTTGAGATTGTCCTCTGGCCTCCATTTGCATGTGTACACAAGGACACCTGTGCAGGTACACCCCCACATGGACACATATGCATTAAGAAAAAGAAATTCAGCCGGGCAGTGGTGGCGCGCACCTTTAATCCCAGCACTCAGGAGGCAGAGGCAGGCGAATTTCTGAGTTCGAGGCCAGCCTGGTCTACAGAGTGAGTTCCAGGACAGCCAGGGCTACACAGAGAAACCCTGTCTCAAAAAACCAAAAAAGAAAAAAAAAAAAAAAATGAAAAAGAAATTCCACTGAAATATATAACATAAAAATGTGTTGGGAATCAGGTCAAGGAGGAAAGCAAGTCTAAAAGTGGAACAGTGTGTCTAGAAGAGCGAGTCTCTGTAACGATTGTGTACCTTGTTCCTACTAGATCATGAAGACTTTGATAGTTGCTGTGCTGCTGGCTGGGGTGGTCCCACTGCTCCTGGGGCTCCTGTTTGAGCTGGTTATTGTTGCTCCTCTGAGGGTCCCTCTTGATCAGACTCCCCTTTTCTACCCTTGGCAGGTAAATATGTTATCCTTGTGATCATTGCTAATTACGTGGGATCAGAAAAACTATCTTTTGAGTATTTTTGTTTATTTTACATCGTTGTTTTAGGGAGATTGTTTTTTTATTCTAGGAACCCTTGTAAAGTTGTTGAAATGATTTCTTTTACTCTAGCTTTTAAGATACAAAAACCACATAAATTCCTTTCATGGAATACTTTATGATTAATAGGTTACCCTTCACTGAGCTTGCTATCCAGGACTCACATGGGCGATCTGATCCACACAGGTATCTTGACCATGCATAGGCTGTGGTCCCCATCTCCCTAAATAAGTAATGAAATTTAAAAAGTTTAAAGGAGTATTTTGTGCTGCGGTAAGGATTTAGGGTTCTAAGCAGGGGCTAGTGCTTGTAGGGTTTGATGTACATTGTCTAAAATGTCTCCATGAGATGGAGGGACGGGGTAGTTACAGGCCAGCTGAAGGACGGGTGGAGGCAGCGCACCACTACCGTGGTTCTAGTGGTAGTGGGGATAGAAAACGGTCTGGATCTGGTAACAGCTCAGGAAAACCAAAAATGCCTGAGCTTGAACACAAGCCTTTGAAATAATTTCTTTAGGCCAGAAATGTCTTACTGCAACATAAGTTTTCTCAGGCCATGGTAGTAACACAGGACACGCAACAACCATAGCTGATTAAAGAATAGCATCCATTTTATTTCCTTACTGGGGTCTCCATTGCTGTCCAGACTTGTCTATATTTTCTTGAGGAAATAATGGAGATTTCTAAAAGATACAAGACTATTTTAATAGTTCAACTTAAGCTTTTACATATTAATCTCTCCTCTTCATTTTTTATTAGTCCTTTGAGAGTTTGTACAATGTATTTTGATCATATTCATTCCTTCACCCAACTCTTTGAAGATTCATTTCCCCTTTTCTAACTAGCCCTAACCTTGTGGCCTTTGGGGGTGGGGATCTTTTTAATCCATCAGCTATGAGCTGCCCACATACTTTTAGATGTGTGGCTTTTACCCACCAATGGTAAAACTCTTAAAGAGAACTGACTGTCTTCCTGAAGCTAGCAGCTAGCAGTAGCTTAGCTAAGTGTTGCCAGTCCTGGGCAGCTTCAGTTCCAAAACTAAACAGCTTTTTTGTTAGGCTTACCTTTGAGGTCCATGAAGATGTGTTAAGTATTCTTGGTTTTTCTCTAACCATAGGACTGGGCGCTGGGAGTGCTGCATGCCAAAATTATCGCAGCTATAACTCTCATGGGTCCTCAGTGGTGGCTGAAAACTGTCATTGAACAGGTAAGAAGCCAGTTTCACAGAAAGAGACTTTGAAATGGGTCATGGTTATATTTAGCTAGTGGAATTTTTGTTTGTATGTTTCTGCTTTCCTGAGCTCTATTTTCATTAGTGTGCACATACAGCTTTTTTATTTTTTAAGTGTGTGTGTGTGTGTCTGTCTGTCTGTCTTACATGCACCTATGGAAGGACAACTTCTGGGAGTTGTTTTTCTCCTTTCACTGTGAGTTTTGGGGATTGAATAGATTGTCAGGGTTGCATAGCAAGTGCTTTTACCCATTTGATCGACTTTTGCTGGCCTTCTTTTCCTTTTTTGGGAGGGTAGGGAATGGAAGGGGGTTTTGAGGCCAGGTTTCTCTGTGTAGTCCTGGCTGTCCTGGAACTCACTCTGTAGAGCAGGCTTCCCTTGAACTTGGAGATCTGTCTGCCTCTTCCTCCAGAGTGCTGGGATTAAAGGTATGTGCCACAATGCCTAGCCTCTTTCTCCTTTTAAAAAGAGGAGGCAGTTTTGTTTTCTTGTATTGTGGCTGTTAAAATAGTTTATGTCTTGAGAATGAATAATTATTAAAGAAGTGGCTTTGAATTCTAGCTGATACAATGTTTTTAAGGAACATTAACCCATTTTTAAGGAACTTATAAGCCAAAAGAAATGGGGATTTGAAACTGCAGGCAGCCTATTGGGAGAAGAGGAACAAATGTTAGACAAAGTCTAGTTAATAGCCATGTCTGCTGCTGCATTCCCTCAGTTGCAGCACTTGGGATGTGGAGCAGGGGCTCATGTATTCAAAGTCATCCTCAGCTATATAGCTAGTTCAGGGACAGCTGGGCCATATGAGACCCTAATTTAGAAGCCCTGGGGGGGGGTACATAATGAGGTTTATCAATGTTGTTTTCTCTGGTCCTTTCTAGGTAGGCCTATAAAGGTTCAAGTTGTCTATAGCTGACCTTTGCCCTTCTTAGTAAGAGTGAACTGACTCTTGTACCTTTTTTTTCTGTAAAGAGGGGCAGGAGGGATTGAGTGCTTTCCTGCATGTGCTGCTTTCAGTGGCCTCCACCTCAAACCACTTATGCCAAGGATGTCAAGGTGCTACAGTGCTCATTCTGGTTTCCCGCTTTTGTCAGTCACTCATAGCTCACTCGAAGGTTAGCCAGTAAGTTAAAATATCTATAACTTTGACTAAAGTGGAGGCAAAGCTGAGCCTCGACATTTTTCCACTGCAGATATTCTGATGAAACTTAGTGTTCATATTTCTAAGCCTGTACTAGATAAAAGGAAGTTACTATTCATATAATAGGTAGGGGCAGGGCTGCTTAGGAATACTGTGATTACATAGCATCGAAGACTGTTTGCTCTGATAGGAAACTATCAGGTAACTTGGTTATCATAGTACTAACCTTGAAAGAAAGTAGATTGTCCTTTTGAACACCAATCGATAGCCCTATTAGATATTTTAGTACATTCTTCTTTAAACTTTAGTTATCTAGAAAATGTACTCAAGGACAGCTCAGCCTTTTATTCTTAGGAAACGGCTAGAAAGGTAGGGTCTTGCAGGTCCATGGCAGTTAAGATCCACCCAAAGGCAGTAGTCCTCTGTCCAGTATACGTAAGAAAATCATTCAGAGTAGTCTTGGACCTTCCAGCCATCAATTCTTAGACCAAGAGTGGGGCCAAGAAATAGTACATCAGAAGGCCATTGTGTGTTTGTGGCAGCATATCCCTTCAGGATAGAAATAGGAGACTGTCCGCTGGAAAGTCTCCCAGTTGAAACTGACCTTTCAAAGAAATCTGGAAATAGAGTTTATTAGTAGCCGGGAGCTAAGAAACGTCGTTGATGCCTGTGGGATTCTCTTGTCTGCTGCACTATTTTAGAGTGAGGAGGGGACATGGTAAGGCAATACGAGAGTGAGAAATTGCACTAATTAGAGCCCATTGAGAAGCTCCTTAGTGCAACACGTTTGGGTTACTGTCGGAGATGGAAGGAAGATGTCTGCAGAGGTGTAAAGCCCGTTTGTCCTTCAGACCTTGGAGTAATGGGTTGACTAAAGCTGTGAGTGAAGCTGAGAGAAGAACATGAGGGCCATTCTGTTTTTTTCCTCTGTTATAACAGCGCTGTCTAGTTTCAAGGTTTCCTACTTCGATCCATTTTTTTCCTGCAATACTATGCAGTAGCTTTTTCTAAGATAATTGGGGTTTCCTGAGTGCTGTCCACAGCACTCATGTGAAGGTCAAAGGACAAGTTGGGGGAGTCCTCTCCTGCTGCCATGTGGGTCCCAGGAATCTAACAAAGGGTGGTCTTGGTAACAGTCACCTTTCTCTGCTGATCATTCAATGGCCCACACCCTAACCATTACTTTTCATGTTTCAGGTTTATGCAAATGGCATCCGTAACATCGACCTTCACTATATCATCCGTAAGCTGGCAGCTCCAGTGATCTCTGTGCTCTTGCTTTCCCTGTGCATACCGTATGTCATAGCTTCTGGCGTGGTTCCTTTGTTAGGTGGGTAATGCTGGTGTGAACCATTCAGAGAGTACTTCCATTAGAACATTAAAACACACACACACACAGTTCAAAAAAGAGTTAAAGTTTGCTACAATTTTGGCTGGTTGGAATATCCTACCTTTTTTTTTTTTTTTTAAATGTAGTATGTTTATTGAGGTATATTACAGTTTTCCCATTGATAGCATGTAGACTTAAGAATTATAATTTGATTTCCACACTTAAATCTTTTCATACATGTTCATGTGTGTATTAGAAGTTTCTTAGTGAGGGTATATGATGCATGCCTAGCAATCCCAGCATTTGGGAAGCTGAAGCTTTAAGACTGTAAGAATGAGACCAGTTTGCGATACACATCAAGATCCTGTCTCAGTGAAAAGGGAAAATAGATAGATGTTATTGTACCTCTTGGGAAGCACTTTTTGTTGTTGTTGTTTTAGAATTATTTATTTATTTAATGTATGAGTACATTGCTGCTGTCTTCAGACACACCAGAAGAGGGCATCGGATCCCACTATAGATGGTTGTGAGCCACCATGTGGTTGCTGGGAATTGAACTCAGGACCTCTGGAAGAGCAGTCAGTGCTCTTAACCACTGAGCCATCTCTCCAGCCCATGTTTTTTGTTTTTAAGACAGAGTTTCTTTGTGCATCCTTGGCTGTCCTAGAACTAGCTCTGTAGACCAGACTGTCCTCAAACTCCTGCCTGCCTCTGCCTCCCGAGTGCTGAAATTAAAGGCATGTGCTACTGCCCTGGAAACAAAAGGAGTAATGGTAGGAAATGAGTAAAATTAATAGTCAAGCGCTTATTGGCACTGTCTTGGTGCTTTACATAGTTTATTACTCGTGTGTGTGTGTGTGTGTGTGTGTGTGTGTGTGTGTGTGTGTGTGTGTGTGTGTGAGTGTGTGAGCAGTTTCGTATATTATTATTTGGTAGACAATAAGGAACTGTCCACCTTATTTTGAAACAGTCTTTGTTTGTTATTGAACTTAAGGCCTCACACAGGCTAGGCAAGCACCTGTTCCCTGCTCTGTGTAAGACAGGATTTTAGTTTTTTAAACGGTGACATAGCTGAACTACATAAATGAAACCACTAACTGCTTGTGGAGTCCAGGATATCTGCATTTGATGAAATTCCTGGCGCACCTACCTACACTCCATTATTTCACAGAAGAGAGAAGCAGATAGGAGTATTTGAGTCTAGCAGAATGTTTGTGGAAGCTTCTCTGCTGCACCCAGAGTCCTCTTCCTAGAGAAAGGCCAGGCACTCCCCCCCTTCTTAAAAAATATACAAGAGCACAAATCCACTTTTCTTTATTTACTCTCTGTTAGTTTAAACCTGGGAAGGGCACAGCATCACATGGGTTCTGTGTCCAGTGGCTGTTGCAGAATGGTTGCTGTGGAGTTTGGCATGATCTATGCTACTATTTTCCTGGGCCCGAGTTTCTCTTCCCCAGATCACTCTGGTTTTGTTTGGTTTGCCTCCAGGGGTCACTGTATTGTTTTTGCTTTATACACATAAGCACATCTCTTGCTTAGGTAGAACTCAGTTTCATCTCGGGCATAAACACCTTCAATTTTAAGAAGAGCTATGTGCTCTCTTTGGTTCTGGCTTGTAGCCAGCAAAAATGGCCTTGCACCAAAGCTTTCCAGACAAATTTGCTTTTTTAGAAGTCCTGTTCCCAGCAGGCCTCTACAGGCGCCAAGATGGTAGAAAGACTAGACTTCATTCTTAGTGTACAGGCTCATTGGTCCATTTTCTATTGCTTTAGTAAAATTGTCTTTGTTTGCTTTTACAGGTGTTACTGCAGAAATGCAGAACTTAGTTCACCGGCGGATTTACCCATTTTTATTGATGGTCGTTGTGCTGATGGGAATCCTGTCCTTCCAGGTCCGCCAGTTTAAGCGCCTTTATGAACACATCAAAAATGACAAGTAAGTCTAGAATTCTGTTCATCTAGCCACTCTTAAGGTGGTGTCATTCTGTGGGTTTTGTGCTTGTCTTAGGGTTTTATTGCTATGAAGAGACACCATGACTGTAGCAACTCTTATAAAGGAAAACATTTCATTGTGGCTGGCTTACAGTTCAGAGGTTTAGTCCAGTATCATCACGGTGGGAAGCATGGCAGCATGCAGGCAGACATGGTGCTGGAGAAGGAGCTGAGAGCTCTACATCTGGATCCGAAGGCAGCAGGAGACTGTGTTCACACTGCGAGGTGCTTAAGCATATGTGAGACCTCAAAGCTCACCCCCTAGTGACACACTTCCTCCAACAAGGCCACACCTCCTAATAGTGCCACTCCTTGTGAGCCTATGGAGGCCAATTTTATTCAGACATCCACTGTGCTCAGTATGGTCAATTACATGAGAAAAATGCTCATGTAGTGGCCACACTCTGATACAGCATCAGCAGGATTTGCGGACAGATTGAGTGCATGGAGTGCTTATGGCTAGAGATAGGGTACCCTGCCTGGTAAAGGATAAAACGGAATTTCCATGGCTTCAGAGGGGTCTTGAGTCCTCTGCTCGAATGTGTTTTACAAAGAAAGCCAGTTTGTAACTGCCTGTACCTGTTGGCCTGGAGTCCATCATGTCAGTATCAACAGCACCACCCCTCGTTTGTGCATGCCCTGTTTGAGAGAAATTCCAGAGTCTCCTTACTTATTCTGACAATTCCTAAGAGGAATGTTTTTAAAAAGGAAATTTAAATTGTTCAAGACTTCCCTGAAAAATGTACTGACAGTAAAAATACAAGTACCACCGGGTGGAGAATAAAGGATAGTCCCCTGAGGGGAAGAAGAGGAGGATTTTCAGGGTGTCAAGGTTTTAATTGCTGCTTCGGTAGAGGACGACTGCAGGGTTTTCCTGCCTCCATCCTTCTTCATCCTGGAGACCCACCTGTCCTTAGGCTTACCTCCTCGTCTTCTCCAGGGCTCCTGTGTTCACCTGGCTCTCTCATTATGTTTGAATTAACAGACAGAATACCGTTTCACCATAGCATTTTCAAGCATCATTTTTGTTTCTGTCCTATTTCCCCTGTCATGCTTCCTACCATAACCACCTTTCTGCTTTCGTTACACAGGGAGACTTCTGGTTCCCACTCTTTACTTCCTGTTTCAGTGTACTCGTTAGCATGTGCTGTGTGTGTGTGTGTGTGTGTGTGTGTGTGTGTGTGTGTGTGTGTGTGTGTGTGTACACACCATTTGGCATAGCTTGGCCTGTAGGAGGTATAGGGAAGGGACATGGACTAGGGTGCAGGACTAGGGTGGGTAGGTTGAAAGAGTAGACTATGAGTTCAGCATCTTGTTTCTGTTACTGAGTCAGTGTGGGTCTTAGGCAGATTACTATCACTTAGTCTGTGTACTTGGTATTTCTTTGCCTTTTCAGTGACATGGCCCTGCCCAGTTTCTTGACAAATCCTGATATATGTGATGTGTGTTGGGTAGGGCTCTGTATATTCTATCAAATAGCACTATCATATAAGACAGTCACAAAATCCTTGGTTTCAAAAAACACTGCTTTGTTGGGGAACAGTGGGGCAAGGAATGGTTAAGTTCAAGAAAAGAACTGGTCATGTGAAAAGGAGTTAGATACTGAGATGATGGTGGGTAAAGGAGCAGGAAGACTGAGAGCCTCATAAACAGGGGGGGGGGGGAGGGGGAGAGGTGTGTCTTAAGGATTATATGCCTTGACAGAAGAGTGATGGATGAAAATCGGGGTTAGAAGGCAATCTCGAGAAGCCAGTGGTGGCTGCATTGCACCTCTTAACACGTGCCAGGACTTTGTATGCATTCCTGTTCTCAAAATAACCTTGTGGCATGACACTACCATTCTTGTGTCACTAAAAAAGTAAACTGAGGTCCCAGAGCCTGTTCCTGACAGCTCATTACATGCAGACTCCACTTTTCAGGAGTGTATGTCTTTAGTGGCCATCCCAGGACTGCACTGGAGCCTGCAGTGGGTGCTTTCAAGTGTGTGCTCAGCGCTGACAGCTTGCTTTGCCTGGGTGGGGGGTGGGGGTGGGGGTTGTCAGTCTCCTGGTGGAGGCTCTCCAGCTCACTCCTCATACTTCACTGCTGTAGCCCATCCTGTTGCCTGCCCTTTTCCTTTCCTCACAGCATGCAAGGTAGCAGCACTCTTGTGTTGATGACCACGGACATAGTCTCACCAGCTACCTTTGACTTCCCTGGAATCCGCCCTCCTTGCCCTGTGCTCTAGAGGAGGTTTCCGGGCTCTGCGTTTTTCCTGTCCCACTATTTGCCTGCGCTGTTTGTAGTCTGCTTCCTAAACGCTCAGCACTAAGGTGACTTGTAAAGCGTCAACCCTAGCCAAATGAAAAAAGGAAATCCCCTGCACCCGTTTGGTCAGCAAGGGGTCTACAGTGACGTGGACTCCCCACTGTAATAAAGGCCCCACCAGCATACATTATGTGCAGTCTCCACAGCTGGACCTTCCCACAAACCACACCTTACACAGATAAGACCTTCCTCCTCTGTGCTGGCCTTTGTGCTCTCTAGAGATGCCCCTCTAGCCTGCCTCTTGAAAGGAGCTGATCTGAATCTAGTTAACAAGGTGTCACTGGGAGCATTCACCCTGGAAGAATGGTGTATGTGTGAGTCACACAGGAAAGTGACCACCCTGTTTTTGTACTCTAGGTACCTTGTGGGGCAGCGCCTGGTGAACTATGAGCGCAAATCTGGCAAGCAAGGCCCATCTACGCCACCTCCAGTGTCGTCCCAAGAATAAAGTGCTTGTCTCAGCTCCTTGAGCTTCTCCTTGCCTTTTCGTGTCCTTTGTTGTGGACTTCTCACGTGGAGATTCTCCTGTGATCTCAGCGCTGTTTAAGTTAAATGTACTTGACTTGTGTCCTCAGCATTCAGAGAGCAGCGCACCCGGCACTACTGCCCCTCCCTGCATCTGCTGACATCACTGCTGTCTGAGATCTGTACATGTGTAAATAGGAGTTCTTGATGCCCTAAAACCTTGGATTAAACAGAATGTGCATTGTACATCTTTAACAAATGTATATTAATTTATTAAATCTAGTTGTCACTTTATTTTGGACCTGCTGTGATCTCGACAGGAAATGTGCCACAGAGCAGTAGTGTATAGACGAGAGAGACTTTGAGTGACATCTTTCGGAGCACAGTGCATGGTATTGCCAGCAGTTCTCACCAGGTAACTGCATCCTGTCCTTGGCTGCTCAGTCCTTACCAGGAGCTGAATGAGAGTGGAGCCTGTGGTGAGGTCCGTGGACGGAGTGCCTCACAGACAGTCGTGCATGGAAACTATGACACGGAACACCAAAGCTGTTGTACATTTCACCTGCCTGATTGTTTTCATGCGTCTGTGTTTGTAATATTGTATAGTATGTTGTGCTAGATGAGGAAATTATTTTTAATTTTGATAATTTAATATTCCTAGTGATCAGCATTGGGAGTCGGGGTTTTTGTGCTGTTAGGGGCATGTCTATACTTAGAAAGATAAACTACAAATGAAGATTTTTATTAGCCTCCTCCCCTTCCACACAGCTCTTTCTTTTTGTCAGCAGTGGCCAAAAGTGTCATGCCAGATGAGAAGTCTAAGAGGATAACATCACCAACAATACCAGCTGTGACAGGTCGAGGCCCTAGGCCACGGTGTGAGGCTGACTGCATCGGGGAGATGAGTCGAGCATCCTGCTGTGCTGGGGGCACACTGCAGCCGAGGCTCGGTGAAGACACCAGGAAATCTCTGTTCCTAAAGCATTATGTTTACAATAAACTGCAAATAAAACCAAGTTTTATTTGTTTGAAAGGAAGCAGACTGAGTTGGCCTTCACCGTAGGAAGGAGTTGCATTGCTGAGAGATTTTAGAGAATTCCGTACTCACAGGAAGCCTGGTCCCCTAGCCCAAGCGTCATGTTTAAAGTTTAAAGGATTAGGAGGGCTGCACATCATCCAAGTGTTCAGGTAAAGGTGTATTAGGAACAGTGCTAGGAGCTTCCATAGAGTGTAAGGAGTTCATGGAGTATTAAACCCATAGCTGGAAAGGTCTGAGGGCCTGCCCGCCTCCCACCTCCAAATACAAAGCCAAACGAGAGATTAAGAGCATTGCTTTCCGGTTTTGTACCTTGTTTGATTTTGTCTCTTTGTCATTCTTAAATTCACTAAGTGATAAGCAAATACTTTGTTTTAAAGCAGCATTATTTAAAAACAAAAACAGTGCTTGCCATGGATGATCCAGTGTTAACACTGTCATTTGTAACCGCCAAGGTGCCACCTGTCAGTGGGAGTATGTCTATAAAACCTAATCTTTTGAGGAAAAAGATGCTGGTGTATTGGGCATATAACATTCAGGTTTCATTTTTAATTTTTAAAGAATTTATGGATCTACCACAAAAAGTTAAACATCCTTAATCATCTGGAATTTTAGGTGAACCTTATTGGATGTTTTGCTGAAAACAAACACAAACAGTACAGATTACCAAAGTTTGCCTCATTTTACTGGCTGGGGACTCTATTCTCTTACTGAGGAATTCTCCTGGGTTTATAGCTGTGCTTTGTCCAGTGGCTTTCAGTAAGATCATATTCTCAGAGGATTTATTGTGCATAATATTTGCTAGGGTGACATACAGGTTTTATTCAACAATATCCTAACCATTTAAAACCCTTAGTTCAGAAGGTGTTCCTGTCTGCTGCCTGTCTTTACAGGAAATTTGTAGAGTTGGGCATCATTTTGAATTGGGCTAACACCCAGTCTTCAAGGAAGTTTACTAGGAAAGACCTTTGTGCTTTATTATTGATAATTTGAAGACAAATCACCACTTGGGATTAGTTTTACATGACCAGTTATCAAATGGTCACTTCAAAATGTATAGTTGTTCATTAGTAACAAATTATGGTTTGATTTTTAAACTACAAAGTACTAATGGTTTAGATGAAAACTGAAGAAAATGCCAATGTAAAATTTGTGTGTAGCTAGCCTTAAAGTTCCATGTTTATAGCTGTGGTCCCAGCCCCCACTCCCGTTCTCCTGGGGGGGAGATAGGACATGTATTGAACAGTAATTTCTGTTTCAACATTCAGTATGGCTGTTATTACTGTGAATTCTCAGACGGTTCCTCCCCTCAAGGGACAGAGTGACTATCCTCCGATGAGTTCATCAGACGCATCGCTTCTGTGTCACACAAATGCTCTGTTGAGTGTATTCCTAAATTTAGGTTGAGCCAATGAATTTTTAAGACAAACACAAAATACGCATTGACATTTGTACCCTGTTGTGTTTGCAGACACAGGAGCTGGTGCCGATATGCAAGAGCTCGGCACTTGTCACGGTGCTCCAAATTAGCTCCTTCCTCTCCTCTCCGGGATGGAGAATATCAGGCTAGTTACTGTGATGCCTCATTTTACATTGTGATGTTCAAAGTTCTTTTTTAAAACAATCCTCTAGGATCTTAACTGTTCAGTCATTATCAAGGGGAGAGGTGGAAATATAGCACCACTGAAGTGTTACTAAAGACCTCGTCTGTGAAGGGTCTTTAAATTCTTTGCTTAAACTGCCCTGTAGCCACTCACTTAATTTGCCCTGTCAATCAGATGTTTTGTTCCAGCTTATTGCTGTTGTGTCAAACATTTTAACAGCTGTCCTGAGTAAGGGCTTCTTTCAGATACTCTCCAATAATAGCTTTGGCATTAATATAAAAATAAGACAGTATACATGTATATGTATGTCTCCATTCCTGTCTGCCTGTATGAGTGCCTCATTTTGTAATCATGACAGTCCTATAGAACCTTAGATGGAAGCGAATGACTAAGGCCTAGGGGTGTCTGTTGTAGGAGTAAACTAGAACATGTAGTGATGTGGGATGTCAGTTTTCTATTACCATAAACACCTCTACCCAGATCAATTTTATGTGTATATATTCAAAAGTGCTCCCTTTTTTATGTGGTCATTTGTTGCCTTCTGAGTTAAGAGAACAGAATTGAATAAAGTGAATGTTAGTTGTAGCCTCGTTTTCTCTTTGGTTGTGTGTTTTGACTTTGATGTAAGATTGCTTTTAATTTCCGGAAGGATGAGGCTGGTACTGTGGTTCAGGTGTGTAGCCCAGCTAACTGGGAACTAGGCAAGAGGATTGCTGGACTCCAGAAATTCATGGCTAGCCTGGGTGACAGGCCCCACCCCAAAAGAAATTAATAAAACTCAGAAATATCTAGGTGTTTACAATGGACAGAAACAGTTGTCTGAAGCTTCATCATCCCATCTTACACTTCGACAGTGGGTGGGAACTGTAGCTGCAGAGGACACGTGTGTCACTGCTCATGCACTTATGGAGAGCATCTCTACTGGAAGGCGTGAAGCCTCTCCACTCAGGCCACATGGTAACATTGCCCACTTCCTACTTCATGCCATGAGCCATAGCTTTGGGATGAGACTGATAAAAGGCACGTCAGAAAGCAGTTAATGTCATTGTCTACATGCCTGAGAAGGAGGAATGGGTTGCATGACCTTTTCTCCTTTATGATCATGAAATCTTTTGGTTTTAGGTGCCAGTTCTAGTTTTTCAAAAGCTTTCAACATTTTTCTCATCTCCACCTAATTAGATACATTGTTGCTTAATGTAGGAGTGGTGGGGAAAATGCTCTCTGAACGACAGACATTTTTAATCTGTGAAGGAAATCAATACTCAGAATTGGTTTAAAAAAACAGACAGTCACCAAGGCACAGGCCCCTCTGCATCAATTTATGGTGTTTAGCTATGGGTGGTGGTGGGTGGGTGGTTTGGTTTTTTTTAGTCTTCTTTGCTTATATAACAGTGCCCAAGAGTTTCTGCTTGTTCATTTATGCGTTAGGATGTACTCGGAGGAAGGAGCTTCTTGCTCAGGAACCACACCCATTTGTTCTTTGCTTAGGAGGCCATTTCCTTGCCATGCTGTGTCTGGTAAAGCAGACACTCCTGTACGTAGACAGTGGATTCTTCACAACGTGAAGTATTTGGACTTGTAACAGAATGAACAGCAAGCGTTCATACTACAGAGATGTACGAATGAACTAGTTCTAAGTAATACCCCCAAATGGTAGCATCTGTAGGGGAGAAAAAAATAGTTCAATGTGGGCAAGGCGCATAGTTTGTAGATACAACAGCAAAATACAATTCACTTAAGAAAACAAAAAAATTGTCACAATTTATACCTAAGAGACTTTTAAGAATAAATAAGAACAGCCACCTGCACACCCAGATTGTTTTACAATCTTTTCAGCTTCACCGGTCACGTGCCTAATTTTTGTGGTGGTGGTAGTAGTATTAGTGTGACTGAGGACAGACGTTGCTTCTTGAAACACTAAATGTTGCCCAGGCCGGTCTCTAATTCCCAGCTCAAATGAACCCCAGCCTGAGTCTCACAGCCCCTATATAACTTTTAACTATGTCGATTTTACCTGATTGTGTTGGTTTTTTTTTTTTTTTTTTTTTTTTTTTGAGACAGGGTTTCTCTGTGTAGCCCTGGCTGTCCTGGAACTCACTCTGTAGACCAGGCTGGCCTCGAACTCAGAAATCTGCCTGCCCCTGCCTCCCAAGTGCTGGGATTAAAGGCGTGCGCGCCACCACCGCCCAGCGATTGTGTTGTTTTTCTTTGGAGACCATGATAGAGGTTTTAATAAAAGTTAACCTGCCAAGCTACCTAATAGACATTATTATTTACTCCTTATACCTAATTTTCCCCCCTTAGGATAAATTAAGTGGCCAGGAAATTCTGTAGTCCCCAGATATACGTGCATCTCTGTCAACAGTGTCTGAGAGTCTTTGTTTTTCTACCATTCTAGCAACTAATTTTATTTTGCCAAAGCTGCTTTGGTTTGGAAATGTGTATTCATACAATGGGTGTGTGGACCAAATGGAGTCACAGATGGTGACGCCAGGCCGAGACCCTGGACTCATCAGAAGACAGTTTGTGACCTCCTGGGGTCCAGATTAGCTCAACCTTCACGTTTTAGGAAAACAAGCTGTTTTGTGGCATTCTGCTCTGTGGTAACTCTGGTCACAGCGACCAGGAGCCAGACGTCCGCCCCTTGCTCGCCGAGGCTGTGCGCCTGCGCAGCTCAGGTTGCCTGGAAACCGCACGCCACAATCGCGTGCTCTACGCGCTTTTGGCGGTTGGGCCTCAGTTTCCATGAGGGGGCGGAGCCGCCGGTTAGAAGCGGAGCCCGCCGAGTCCCTCCCCGCCGCCCGCTGCGCTAACCCTGCCTCTCCTCCCCGCAGCACAGCGGATCGTCCCTGGCCGCCGCGGTCTCCCCAGAGCGATGCCGCTGCCCGACACCATGTTCTGCGCGCAGCAGATCCACATCCCCCCGGAGCTGCCGGACATCCTCAAGCAGTTCACCAAGGCTGCCATCCGTACGCAGCCGGCGGACGTGCTGCAGTGGTCGGCGGGGTAAGGCCGGCCTGGGAACCCGGTTACCGAGTACAGACGCCTACATTGTGGGTGTAGACTAACAGAGCTTGCACACCAACCGCGGGGCAAAAAGTGGCTCCGTTGAGTTTTAAAAAAAAAAAAAATCAGTTACAGGGATGTTATAAATGAAACCGCCCAGAACAACTGACTTATGTTCCTTCACCCCAACCCCACTGAGACTGAGGGGTTGCCCACCCGAGAAAATTGGCCAGCACAGCTCACAGCTAGCAATCCTTCACACTCTAGAAACAAGAACACGGACCCTTTCCTGACCATTATAATCTTACCACTCATTCTTTTGGTTTTACAAGAGAACTCTGCCACTTTTTAATCACGAGAAAATTTTTAGCCAAATTTTGCTAACTTTCTCTGAACTATAGCTACGGTGGTTTCGTTTCTTTTGGCGGTTTTAACAACTCGACTTACTTTAAAACGACAGCTCTGGAGGGAGGTAAAAGCCCCAAATCATCTGAAGCAGGCGATAGGCGTTTGGGATGGCTGCTTCCACATCAGACTCAGCCGTTGGAACCGCACTCTAATGGCCATTCTAGAGCCCATGGGTTCTCTGCCTTCCTCTCCTGAGGGTTCCTGTGAGACATTTATGAGCCATACGGTTTGTTCAGGCTAGTTTCCCCCATCTAAAGTCCTTCATTGTGCAAAGACGCTTGCCCTGTAGAGTACCTCTCACAGGCTCCAGAGGATAGGACCTGGATGTCGTCGTCTTCTTCTTCTTCTTCTTCTTCTTCTTCTTCTTCTTCTTCTTCTTCTTCTTCTTCTTCTTCTTCTTCTTCTTTCTTTTTTTTTTGGTTTTTTCGAGACAGGGTTTCTCTGTGTAGCCCTGACTGTCCTGGAACTCGCTCTGTAGACCAGGCTGGCCTCGAACTCAGAAATCCGCCTGTCTCTGCCTCCCAAGTGCTGGGATTAAAGGCGTGCGCCACCACTGCCCGGCGGACCTGGATGTCTTATTTAGCTCCGTCAGGGTCACCTGTGAGCCGAGCACCTACCCTTTGTCTGTTCTCTCAATGACTTCTATACGATATTACGCTCAAGCCTTGGAGAAGGGCTAGGGTGCCTTTATGAAAGTTTATTTGCCCTCCAAGACTCCGCCCCCACCGGGCACATTTGATAATACTTCAGAGATAGTTTTTTTGAGGCCTTACTCAAGACCTCCATGATTCATTTGATTGGCGACAGGGAACAAACAATGAGTAGGTGTGAATTTGCCAAGCCACAGTATTGCAAACGGGGCCTAGACCTTTAGGTCCACAGTTGTGCATCTGTTTCCCTCATGGCTGTCTGTACCACTCCTTAGATCATTACCAAAACCACAGAGAGGAGCACAAGTCTTAGTGGTTATAGGCAGAGTTGACCCTAAGGGGTGAAAAGAGAGGGGGCTGCCTTTGATCTACTCAGTCTCTCCGATCCATATCCACCTATGTTACAGACTTAGATGGTTTCTGGTGACTCAGACATACCTGTTGCCCTGGTGCTTAACTTTATGTTCATTTTCCTGGCTACAAGTTCTTTGGTTAACAACTGTGGCTCAAGACCCTGCCTGGCATAAGACCTCCCACTGGCCAAATTGGATGAGAATCCACTCAAGTTGTTTCCCCTAGCCATTTCTGTGCCTTATTTACCTCCGGCCCAAGCATTTTCAGTGTCCTAGAGTGGAACCATTGAGGGAGGGTACCAGGCAGGATGGGGAAAGGTGGAAAGTGGGAAGTCAACAACCTTTGTATGCCTATGCCACCTCCAAGTGAATGTATAAAGGTGTCTAATGCCAGATACCTCAGAAAGCAGCTGCTGAAAAAGGAATAGCCTTGGGCATGTGAGCTGGAGAGGTGGGTCACTGTTACCAGTATTTGCTTGTTTCCCCAGTGGACCTGAACTGAGCTCCTAGCACCCAGGTCATACAGCTCACAACCAACTGTGGCTCCAGCTCCAGGGCAAGAGCATCTGCACTCACCTGCACGCACGCGCGCGCGCACACACACACACACACACACACAATTTAAAAATAATTTTAAATACAAAGAAACACAGCATCAGACTCTGCTTTCTTTGTCCACATTTTCAAAGCTGTTGGAGGAAGGGAACATGAGCCCAACAAGGGAGGGGAAGCACAGTTCAGGGAGGCGCTCCTGGCTCCCACACAAGTTCTCTGTCGCTTGGTGCTTCCAGGACCCTCAGATAGCAATCAGCATGTCTGCTTTGCAGACCGAGAAACCAGAGTGCGCAGCCAAGTTCATGGGACTTCGGTGTGGTCAGCTGGCTTTGGAAGCTCCACAGCTGCTGGGGTGTCGGGCAGCTCATGCCTTAGGTGTTGCCTGTGTGCGGATGCTCTTCAGTGATGTCTCTCATTCCAGGTATTTTTCAGCCCTGTCCAGAGGAGATCCGCTTCCTGTAAAGGACAGAATTGAAATGCCTGTGGCCACACAGAAGACTGACACAGGCCTAACCCAGGGACTCCTGAAAGTCCTGCACAAGCAGGTGGGTGAGCCTCTTAACTGCCCGTGCTCCTGTCCCCAGGCCTGTCCTACCACATTTAAATCCTGTGACAGCTGCAGGCTGAGGAGATGTGGTGGTGCTGCCACCAATTTTTGACAGGATCTGCCATTTTTGACAGCTTCTACAGGGCCATCTTGCCATAGGGACTATACCTAGAGCACAATGTTTTAGGTCAGCAAACCCCAAGGACTGGACTAAATATATTTTAAAATATATGCCACTACACACAGCTGTTAGGTGGGTGTTTGAGTGGTAAGCACTTTCCCCACTGAGCTAGCTCTAGCCTCTTCTCTTTTGAAATGTTGCTAATATCCATCGAGCTGCTCCTTCCTGCCATGCCCTTCCCCTGTTGTCCTTCCCAACTCTCTTACCAGGTTGGACACAATCCATAGTCAGACGGTACAGTCTACAGTCACATGGTTTAGTGACACAGCACAGTCCAGTCACACAGCAGTCCACAGTCACACAGTACAGTCCACAGTCACAGATACAGTCCACAGTCACAGGCACAGTCCACAGTCACAGGCACAGTCCACAGTCACACTGCACAGTCCACAGCCACACTGCACAGTCCACAGTCACAGGCATAGTCCACAGTCACAGGCACAGTCCACAGTCACAGGGACAGTCCACAGTCATAGGCACAGTCCACAGTCACAGGCACAGTCCACAGTCACAGGCACAGTCCACAGTCACAGGCACAGTCCACAGTCACAGGCACAGTCCACAGTCACAGGGCACAGTCCACAGTCACAGGGCACAGTCCACAGTCACACGGCACAGTCCACAGTCACACGGCACAGTCCACAGTCACATGGCAGTCCACAATCATAGGCACAGTCCACAGTCACACAGTACAGTCCACAGTCACAGGCACAGTCCATAGTCACAGGCCCAGTCCACAGTCACACTGCACAGTCCACAGTCACAGGCACAGTCCACAGTCACAGGCACAGTCCACAGTCACAGGCACAGTCCACAGTCACAGGTACAGTCCACAGTCACAGGCACAGTCCACAGTCACACAGTACAGTCCACAGTCACAGGCACAGTCCATAGTCACAGGTCCAGTCCACAGTCACAGACCCAGTCCAGAGTCACAGGCACAGTCCAGAGTCATAGGCACAGTCCACAGTCACAGGCACAGTCCACAGTCACACTCCACAGTTCATATCTCCTATACACATGATGGTTACTTGTGAGTTAGTCTTCAGAAGCATCTTTCTGGTTTCACAGGGTTTCTACATACACTGAGTGTGTCATGTATGTTTTCTAAACAGTGTAGCCACAAACAATATGTGGAATTACCAGATCTTGAGAAGAAGTGGAAAAATTTGTGCCTGCCGGTAGAAAAGTTCAGAGCTATCCTGGATCTGGATCCGTGTGAAGAAAAAATGGAATGGATCAAATTTTTAGCACTTGGATGTAGCTCCCTGGGTGGGGTACGTACCTACAAACGGCGTCTTACTATTGTTATTTTATGGTCTGTGTGATTACATGTCCGACTCGGTTTCAGTAGCTACACAAAACAGGTTGATTATCTTATTAGCTAATGTTGTTTTCCCAGTCTTCAGTTATGTGATTAAAAACCACAATTCCAAAGATGTTAAGAGTGGAGGAAGCGAGCCGGGCAGTGGTGGCCCATGCCTTTAATCCCAGCACTTGGGAGGCAGAGGCAGGCGGATTTCTGAGTTCGAGGCCAGCCTGGTCTACAGAGTGAGTTCCAGGACAGCCAGGGCTACACAGAGAAACCCTGTCTCGAAAACACCAAAAAAACAAAAAAAAAAAAAAAAAAAAAAGAGTGGAGGAAGCATGCAGACACACTTGGAATAGATTTAGATTTTCAAATGGGATCTACCCAATGAGTTCTTCTGTTGAACAATATCACTTTGAAAGCTGGTAACAGTTTTCTTCGGCTGTGGGAAGAGACATAAAATTCCATTGCATTTGACTTATAATCCAGGATTAATAACTAGTAGATACGGTGGAACATTGCTGTCATTACAATATAACTCCAATAGTTTAGGAATAAGATAGCAGGATGGTTGATTGGACGGTCCTCACTTGAGGAGCAATGATCTTTGGGAGCCTGGGATTTAGGCCTGAGGTGGGTGGAGGCGGCTGCGGGAGGATGTGGGCGGAGCTTCCTAGGGAGTCTGAGGAGCTTGTGGTTAAGGGAAGGGAAAGGGCACTTGGTGTTTGTCAAGAACGGGGTTTCAAAGGGAGAAGCAGCCTTTCTTTATTCTGTCTAGATACATATATTGCTTCTTCAGTCTTTACAGCTCTGAGCACCTAACTGTACATAACTCATAATCATTCATGTTCTGTTCTTTGACAATAGGGTGCTGGATCCCCTGTTAGCCTCTCGATGGAGAACTGTCTGTCTCTAACTCAGGCCCTCTGGAGGGGCAGTGAATGCTCTTAACCACGGAGGGAGCTCCTGTCCCTCCCTTCCTCTAATGTTGGTCCGTGTGCAAGTTTCTTTTTACTTTGTAAAGACCTACTCTGCATCCAACGGCACTGAGACGTTGACCGTAAAATCCCAGCTGCAGTGCCCTCTCCTGCTGCCATCTTTCCTGCCATCTCTCTGCTTTTCTGGTCCTTTGCCTTAAACACACGCTTCCCCAAATGCCCCAGGAAATGCACCATCAGAACTGGTTTTTGCTTTATGATGGGATAGCTAGACAGGTGTCTCCTGGAACTTCATTCTTAGTGGCGTTGCAGGTGCCTTTGACTGCTGTATCTTATGCATGTCCTTGGTTGGCCAGGTGACTGAATCTACTGCAGCTTGGACTCCAGAAGAGAAACCCTGTCCCTTGAGAGAAGGCGAGTGTCTGGCTGGTGGTCTCATGCCCAGCAATGGTTGGGTGTGTGGTTTCTGCTCAGCTGTGGGCTCATTGTGCTGAGGTCCAGACACTGACCGACAAGTGTTCTCACAGGGGCTGTGCTGCCCAGTGAAGTGTTCTTTGGAAAGACAAGGCAAATGTGATTATTAGAGAAACTGTCAGAGTGCTTATCAGGAACTCTGAAGTTAACATTAAATTAGCATAGAATTAATATCTAACATTCAGCGTTAGTGTTAATAGTTTACACCTCTTAAAAATAGGTGTGACAATTTGCTCTTAACAAAAAAGAACAAGATAATTCATGATTTTGGCTTCATTTAAGGCATGAAAACAAGTCTAAGCCATTTACAGCAAGCAACACTAGGTGGCGCTGTTCTGTAAAGGAAGGGGCTTCATCTTCTGCCATGGTTACATCAAAACAACTGAGGTCCTGTTTATTCTATGCTACTTTGTTGTTAGAAAATAAATTAACACCAAAAAGCACACTGGTCACAGAGGGGTCCTTCCTGTCCCCTACCCTAAGTCATCTTTGGCACTAACCGTGTTGCTTGCTTTCTATTCTCTTAGGTGCCCAGGACTGCATAGGCTCCAGACTCAGGGTCAGGGTCTGCTGGGAGTGCTGAGTCTTTCCTTCCTTTGGACCATATGGGAGTCTATTCTTCTCCCCACTCTCCACTCCCTAGTGTGTGGAGAGTGAATTCAGTTTCATTGTGGGCTGTGGGGCAGGGAGGTACCCAAGGCCAGCATAGCCATTAGCACACTGACAGCACAGCTGCCTGTGCACACCCACTTGTGGAGCCTGTGTTACAGGGGGCTCTATGGCCTGGACATGCACAAGCACACAGTAGTTCTTGCTTTCTGCATTCTAAAAATTACATCCCAAAAGGATAAGTGAAGAAACGAGCTGGTAGGTGTGTTGGATGCTTTTATTGCTATACTGTCGCCCGTCAGGAAGCAAGTAATGGGCTCACTGCTTGAGATTCTGTTCCATTGTGGTAGACAAGGCATGGTGGCTTCAGTAGCTGGCTCCATGGTGGCAGGAAGGCAGGTGGTGAGTGCTCACACATCCTAGATCAGGAAGCTGAGATTAATAGCTCAAAGTAAGCCCTCTCAGAAGCCCACTTCCTCTAGCTCAGTCCCCCCTCCTAAAGGTCCCATAAGCTCCCAAAAGAGCACCAACAACTGAGGATCAAGTGCCATATAAGAAGACCAGAGTGGTGTCTTATTGCCTGTTCGTGTTGTGTCCCCTTGGATGCTGTGGAATGGACACCTAGACCATTCTAAGCTCTGCATTTGTTGGCTTCTGCCTACGCTATGTCTTTGTGCCTTCAAGCCTCTCTTAAGAGCCATTATAATCAAAGGAATTGAGGTTCTCTGGAGGAATAGAACAAAAATGGCTGCCTACCAATGGAAAGTCCAACGATCCAGTAGTTACTCAGTCCGCGAGGCTGGATGTCGCAGCTGGTCTTCAGGAGGCTCTGGAATCCCAAAGAAGTAGGCGCTAATGCCAGTGAAAGGACAGGCTTGCCAGCTAGAGCGAGAGCAAGCAGGCAAAGGAGGCCCAGCTTTCGTCTTCCATGGCCTTCTGTAGGTTTCCAGCTCAGGCAGTCCAGGTTAGAGGTGTGTCTTCCCACCCCCAAAGGTCCAGATTTAAAGCCAGTATTCCCACTTCAAATGATTTAATTAAGAAAAAAATCCATCAGAGGCATACTCAACACTGAGATTTTAGTCAATTCCAGATATAGTCAAGAACAGCCACCACATCACCCATCACACATCAACATTAAATCTGCTCCCTGGGATGTCTCCCAGCTAGCAGCAGACTCATTGTTCTGACTTGTGCTGGCTAGTTTACATCAGCTTAACACACACTACAGGCACTTTGGGAAAGGGAATGGCAACTGAGAAAATGCCCTCACTAGATTGGCCCCTGGTGCATTTACTCGATTAATGACTGATGTGGGAGGGCCACCTCACTGTGGGCAGTGCCATCCCTGCACTGGTGGTTCCTACATGCTCTAAGAAAGCAAACTGAGCAAGCACGGTGAGCAGCCTGGAAGTCGCTTGTTAGCTTGTAGGTCTCCATTGTAGGTCTCCATTGTAGGTCTCCATTGCCTTTGCATCAGTGGCTTACTCCAGGTTCCTGGAGGATGTTTGAGCTCCTGCCCTGACTCTTCTCATTTGGAATGTAAGCAAACAAGAGAAATCCTTTCCTCCAAGTTTCTTTTGGTCATGTTTCAATCACAGCCTAGAAACCCTAGCTAAGACATCATGCTGCCTCAGTACAGAGGAAGGAAGGAAACTTGGTTCCTGTATATTCTTTTAGGTAGGAATCTCCTATGGACTTTTTTTCCCTCCAGTTTCTTTTCTTTTTCAATAAGGATTAATTGAGCGAGAGGGAAGTGTTTGAGGCTTGGGCCATGCAGTGCTTCTCTGCAGCCTTGTTCCCAGTCCATCAGTTGCTGCTCTGCAGGCCTCCAAGAAAGACCAGAAACCTGTGCATGGGGCTTGAGAGCGTGCTAAGAATAGTGGTCAGGTTGAAGGTGGAAGGAGAGCTAGGTTGCCATGTTGGGAGCGGAGCAGTAGGCAGGTCTGAGAGAGGAGTTTCCTGGACTGACACGGTCCTAAAGCCTTCTGTGTGAGTAAGGCGGAAGCCTGGGCAGCAAGGACATTGGCAGATGCACAGGCCATCTGTCCTGCCATCCGTGCCCTCTTCAGGGGCAGCTCAGACAGTTCCCTGTGTCCCTTGGCATGGCACAGAGTCTGTTTCTGCACCTAGTCAGGCCACACTGACTAAAGGTTATGGGTAAATGACCCTAGACCCCAGACCCAGAACCACATGGAGGAAGCTGATGGTTAAAGATATGCTTATCTTGTCTGTGACATTTCTGTAAAATCTGTGAATCACTGTCTGCTCTGTTGCATCCTGTTCAAACTTTCCTTCTTGCTTTATGTGGTGGAAGCTACGCACCCGCTTGGCTTTTCCCTCAGATGGAGAGCACACTTTGGTCTCTGTCTCTGATGCCGGCTTGTCATCTCTGTGACTCCGAGACTGACTTGTGTCCCATCCTTGCCCCATTCCCTGTCCAGACCCTGAACACGGCCATGAAGAACTTGTGTGAGATCCTCACCTCTGACCCAGAGGGCGGGCCCGCTCGCATTCCCTTTGAAACTTTTGCCTACGTTTACCAGTACTTGTCTGCACTGGATCCAGAACTCCCGGCCTCGGAGACTGAGAACTATCTTGCCAATTTAAGAGAGAAGTCGTAAGTACAGTACTCTGTGGGTTCCCGGTGTGTTGACAGTTGGGGAATCTCCTCCATCCACCTCTCTCTGCTGAGAGTTTGCCCCTGGTGGAAGGCAAGGATGCACGCCTTAATTCCAACAGTCTTGTAGGGGAGCTGCCTACCAGAGACAATAAGCAAAAGAGCCACAGCCCCTCAGCTTGTCCTCTCAGTGCCTGCCAAGATGGGGACTTAGATTCTATCTTCCTTGACTTTAGATGGAGAAAATGTGTCCTGTCACAAGAAGAGCTTGATTTTGCCAGAGTTTTAAACATTAGCTCATTAAAAAGGGACCCAGATGGAACTGACCTCACCAACACATGAAACATAGAGGTGACTTGGCAGCAGTGGATGGCCTGGCTGCAGCCCGTGGATGCTGCATTACCTGCACCATTGTTGGCTTGAGGAACTGGCACGTGACATGTACACACTATATGCCATCAGCACTGGTAGAATGTAGAGAGTAGTGAAAGTCTCTTGCTCTTGACTTCACTCATGGCTGCCTTGGGCTGGTATCTCCTCTCTCTAGTAAGTGGTCTGAGGTGCCCACCTCTGGGATGTTCTATTCCTGTGCTCTGTGGATGTGGGAGTCATCTTGGTCTGAGAGGGCTGTGACTTCTTTGTGGGAAGCTCAGAGTTCTTAAGGTTAGGTCTTTCCTAATGCTCCCCAGGGTTGTCCCGGGACGTGTGATTACATGTCACTGATGCAGATGTGTGGAGGAGAGGGGGCTTGACAGCCAAGCCAAATATGGCAGCTGAGGAGAGTGTTGACAGAAGCCAGACCACGTGGTGACTGGGAGATAGAAGTGCAGTCTGTGGCTTGCTGTGTGTGGCTGGCTGCAGGGAGAGGGTGAGGAGATGGGCAGGGCACACGAATAGGAGTGGCAGCTGAAAATAAGGGCTCTAAATGGTCAAGGAGGGATCTCAGCTTGGCCTACCAGGTCCTCATCAGCACCCACCTTGGCAAATGCCCACTGTAGTGGCTCAGGGAAGCCTTGGACCTGGCCGCCCAGGTAACCAGATGCCTGGCTAAGCACGGCCATTGACCTTCCAGTCCGTGCCCTTTGGGTGCCCTGAGTGTGCCAGCTCTGGGTGGTGCTATGGCATGTGGTGTGCACCCAGAAGCCAAGACCAGGCCGCCTGGGCCACCCTGCCCCACCCTCTTCAGCTTGTTAATTAGGTTTCTTTTTTTTTTTAATAGAGGGAACTGTTGTGTATATGTCTGCCTATTGGGAATACATGTACCCACCCTACAATTCATCCACTTAGTCACCCACTTACTGCCTGCTTGGTTCTGATAGCATTTGATATCCCCTTGATAGCTATACCTCTGTGGGCAGTGATGCTGTGCATGACCTGTCCTAGAAGCTGAGGCACAGAGAACTATGTGGGCTCTGCAGCCCTGGCCGGTCATTCATGGTGTGCGGTGATCACTGCTTAGCATAAAGTAGCTCCCAAACATGGATGGCTTTTGTGGTTTGTTGATTTGTTGTTTGAGACAGGGTTTCTCTGGATGTCCAGAAACTCTCTGTAGACCAGACTGGCCTCAAACTCAGAGATCTGTCTGGGTCTGCCTCCTGAGTGCTGAGATTAAAGATACAGTGCGGATGTTTTACCTGGAAATAAACATCCATTATTGTATGAGAAAACCGAGCTGTCCTGCTCAGAGTTGGTGCTTGCTGGCAGGAGTCTGGGGAAACATAAGTGCCCAGTGTTTGAGATAATCTTGTTAAATGGCATTCTGTAAAAAATAATGTTTCTAATGGTGTGTCTGTTTCCCATGCAGAGAATCTAGAAAGAATGGCATGATAGGGCTTTCGGACTTCTTCATTGGAAAAAGGACAATATAGAAAGCCTTGAAGAGAAAGCTCTGAAGAGTAGAAAGAGCATTAATACAGAGAGGAACACGTTTAATGTTGAAGCAAGGCTTTTGAAAATCCTTGGCACCAAATACAGCTTGTCATTACCTTGTGACTTGTGACTTGTGAGTTTTTCTCAGCGGAACGGTTTCATGGCAGGTGTTCAGGGGGCCACTCAGTCACTGCTTCTTACTGCATCATGGAAGGACTGTAAAGTAGAGACCTCACAGTGGGGGCTAATCAGTTTTGGTAAACTGATCTTGAGAGAGCAGGGAACCGAGTGGGTGGGAACTTTTCGGTGTCCATCCCTTTCCTGCCTAGAGGAAGATTACACAGACACTTGGCTCCTCAGTGCTGAGAATCCCTCAAAGTAGGGTTTTCTATGACAAGAGCATTCACAGTTAGAAAAAAAATTTCTAATTTTGATGAAATGTGTATATTTAAAAAAACTATAATGTTGATGTTATTTCTGGTTCTTCCTCCCAGTCCCAGATGCAGACTCCAAATATATTTACGAATACCGTGGCCACATAGCTAAGCCCTTCTCTTCCTAGAAATAACTTAAAATATCCTATTTATTCTAGCCTACACTCTGTCATGTGACTGGTTACCTGTGCTCAGGTACCATGCATGTGTCTTGTCACATCTTCCTGGAATCTTCCCTCCCTGACTTTCTCCCAGAATCAATCAATCTCTCTCTTCCCCCCCCCCCCCATGTCCAACCTCTTTCCTGCCTAAGCCAAAGGCTTTTTAATTGACAGGTGGTCCATTCATACAATACACAAGATATTCTCTTTGCACTATAACTTTCCAAGAACTGGCTCAAGAACTGGCAGAGTTGGAGTGGGGCTAGGGTAGAGTAAAAGACACAACGGTTTTGTTTGGGAATGTAACTCAGTGGTAGAATGTTGAACCAGTGCTGTGGGCCACCGACCCCTGACCTGGAGGACCACTACATGCATACACAGGCTTGTTCAGACAACTCTATAGCTCCATGTCAGGCCAGTCACTAGGTGTTTCATAAAATCAATTTTGGAAAACATCTCTGAGATCTAAGGCTGGACTACTCATGTTTCAGAGAGAAAGCCACAGGGCCAGGTCCCTCACAACTGTAACTTCCAAGGACTGTTCATACTGCATAATGAGCCATCACCACAGGAAAGCTAAGCCCTGGGTATCAGAAGTGTAGGGCCCAGCTCAAAGTGATTTCGGGGTATGGGGGGAATCTAGAGGCTGAAACAGTGTCCCTGATGGAAACCGGTATAAGGCAGTATGTTTCTGTTTTCAAGCCAAGAAAGCTGGGCTCTGAGAGCTGTTGTCTAATTTTTTGACACAAGATCTCTCTTTGTATCCCTGAAAGCCCTGGCCAATATATAGACCAGGCTAGCCTTGAACTCACTTTTATCCTTCTGCCTGTATCTTCCATGTGCATCTCAGCAGGCCTGGTGAGTTCATTTTTTTTTTCTTTTTTCTTTTTTCTTTTTCTTTTTCTTTTTTCTTTCTTCTTTTTTTTTTTTTTTTTTTTTTTTGGTTTTTCGAGACAGGGTTTCTCTGTGTAGCTCTGATTGTCCTGGAACTCACTCTGTAGACCAGGCTGGCCTCGAGCTCAGAAATCCACCTGCCTCTGCCTCCCAAGTGCTGGGATTAAAGGCGTGCGCCACCACTGCCCAGCTTGGTGAGTTCATTTTAAAAGTTTGTATTTAAAGAAACACCCCAGCTTTGTTGTGCTTTCTAGATGTTCAGGCGTGTGGTTCTGGGAAAGCTCAGGTGCTGGAGCTCGTGTCAGTGTGGTAGCATATTCAGGAGGGAGGACATCAGGAGACAGGGTGCTGACGCAGCCAGTCACATCTACAGCCAGCACAGAGAGGGGCAGACGACCTCGTGCCTACTCAGCTCCGTTTCTCCTCTTGTATATCTCTACCACCCAACCCAGGGAATGGTGCTGCCTCCCTCTGGGCTGGATTTTCCTCATATCGGTTAATGTAATCAAGACACTCCCCCCCCCCAGACATTCCCTCAGACCAGCCTGAACTATGTTATCCCTCAAGGAGACCCTTCCCAGGCAAAGCTCGATCGTGTCAAGGTGAGAGAACTAACCATCACAGATGGTGTCACAGAGTTAGTCCTCAGAATACTGGGGCTACTGTCATTGTTTCTTGTATTGGTTTTGTCAGAGGGTCTAGGTACATCATAGCACAAGCTGGTCACAAAAATGATCCTTCTGCACCAGCTATACGGGTGCTGGAGATGCAGGCGTGCTGAGATGGTTACCATGAGATGAAGCTACAGCATGTACTTCTGCTTCCCCATGCTGCAACACATGGAAGATCCTGGCCAGAAATGCCAGCTCCCAGAACCAGAAACCAAACAGACGACCTCTGTAATAAAGGACTAGCGTGGTGGGGTGTTTTGTTACAGCAAAAGAAAATGACAAACCTGGAGGTAGCAGTGAACAGGAACTGAATTTCAGTCAGTACTGATGGGGACACACCATCAGGAGAATGGAAGACTACCATGCTTGGCTATCTTCTGGCCACCAATGGTTGCCTGTGGCTGCTGCAACAAATCACTTAAACATTGTGGTTGGAAATAAGAGGAATTTTCCCTCACGCTATCAGAGTGCCCATATCAAGATGAATCTATTGCTGGCTATGCTCCCTGTGAAAGAGGGTGAGGACACACCCCAGATGGTGGGGCGTCTCCCCTCAGCCTCTGCAGCCAGCACTTAACCCTTGTATGCTTTTCCTGGCCATGGATATTAGTAGAATGTTCCTATCACCCTTTAAAAAATATTTTTATTACATTTGTGTGTGCGCGAACGTGCGCGGACGCATGCACGCACAGACATCAAGGGACAAACAGTTCTTTCCACCAGGCAGGTCCTGAGGATGGAACCCCGGCCCTTAGGCTCAGTGGCAAGAGCCATTATCCACTGAGTAATGTCTCTGGCCGCCATCTCTTGATTACCCACAATCATGGGACCCAGGGGTCAGGACACCCACATCTCTGTGGGGGATGCTCTTCAATATATCATGCCCCTCAACTATACTTAAACCTTTCAGAAAAATGGCTAACTTCCTCTCTTCCTCCGTCGCTGGACCACTCATAAGCCCTGCCTATTGGAGATCCCTTTGACAGCACGCCAGTCGACATGGTGTCTGGGTGCACCAGGCCACTCCACCTTCTCCCGTCCCTTCTAAAATGGGCTTGTCTCTCAAGGACTCTGCTTCAGGGAAGGTGCTAAAATTATAGCCAGGCTTACCTTTAGTCAGGTACAGTAAGATAGCAAAAGAAATGATTGTGGGAAGAGAAGAGACAAGTTTCTAGATATAGGAGACACATCGGCCACACCGGGCCACAAGGACTCTGAGGAAGCAGAAGAGAGAAGAGAGCTGTGATCTGGACCAGCATGTCATTCCTCAGGGACAGGTTCCCAAGAGACGTAGTAGGGCATGAGAAGATAGGAAAGTTTGGGATCAGAGGGCCTGACACAGGCCGATGGCTCATGTAAGCAAGTTTATTAAGAGATGCAGCATCTTACATACAGTTTTCCTGAAAGAAAAATAGGCCAGTGTCAGCAAAAGCTATTATACAATGGGACAAAGTCAGCAAGAAGCTAATCAATGCTGCACAAAGAGAACACAGGACACCTCAAGGGCACAGAGACCAAGTGCACAGCAGCCTTAGGACTGATGACCACAACAATGTGGGGCGGGAAGAGTGGGGTTCTCAGGATCCAAAGCCACAGCCCTGCCAGGGCCTGCCCCAGGCCATTACTGGCCTTACCAAGAATACACCTGGTCTTAGTTCCTTCTCCATACATGTGATGGATTGTATGTGCTCTGCCCAGGGAGTAGCACTATTAGAGGGTGTGGCCTTGTTGGAGTAGGTGTGTCACTGTGACTGTGGGCTTTAAGACTCTCATCCTGCCGGGCAGTGGTGGCGCACGCTTTTAATCCCAGCACTTGGGAGGCAGAGGCAGGCGGATTTCTGAGTTTGAGGCCAGCCTGGTCTACAGAGTGAGCTCCAGGACAGCCAGGGCTACACAGAGAAACCCTGTCTCGAAAAAAAAAAAAAAAAAAAGACTCTCATCCTAGCTTCCTGGAAGCCAATATTCAGCTAGCAGCCTTCAGATGAAGATGTAGAACTCTCAGCTCTGCCTGCACCATGCCTGCCTGGATGCTGCCATGCTCCCACCTTGATGATAATGGACTGAACCTCTGAACCTGTGAGCCAGCTCCAATTAAATGTTGTCCTGTTAAGAGTTGTCATGGTCATGGTGTCTGTTCACAGCAGTAAAACCCTAACTAAGACAATACATCAGGGCCTCGGGAAAAGCACAGGACTCTCCTATCCCTGTTGAGCCAGGTCTAGCCTTGATGAGGATGGGATAGAGACGCCAAGGAAGCTTGGAGATGGAGCAAATTATTTCAGCGGGCTCTGGGATTCAGGGTGGTCCCTAGGGTATGTGGTCCCTGGGGCTGGGTGGTTGGAAGGCAGGGACAACGGGCTGGCCTCCAAACTCCTGATCAGCAAAGTACAGAAGATGGATGGAATGTGGCAAGTGCCTGTGGTCCCAGCACTGGAGGCAGAGGCAGGAGGATTCTGAGTTCCAGGCCTACTGGGCTGTATACTGAGACCTGGGTAGGGAGAAGGAGGTAGGAAAATGGGAAGGAGTTTATGCAGGGAGGAGAGAGCCCTCCTATGTTATGGCCTCCCAGGAGCCTGGAGCTCTGGGCTCTGCTCAGGCCTGTCACTTTACAGAGGACCCTGCAACCTGGCCCACTAGAGGGTTGCCAATATGGTCATGAGAATTTGGCAGAGGTAGCCTCATTCTGTGGCTGTTGGGGGTTTGAGGGCTAAATGGACCCCTCTTAAGCCAGGGATACAGGCTTCACAATGCTCCCCAGAGCTGGCTCATAGGTGCAATCTGTTTGGCATAATTTGGAATGATACTTGATTCCATCTGTCTTGTCCGGAGCTGAGCAGTGTGGGTAACACAAACCCATTTCCCTTCCTTACTGAGGCTGCCCACAGGTCTCAGAACTGCTGGCCAGTCAGGCTGGCTCGGGTCCATTTGTAACGCTGTATCTCTGGGCTGGGGAGGCAGATTTGGATAGGAGTTTTGTGGATTCAAGTGCATACCAGCCAATAGCCTCCAAGGTGAAATTCAAACAAAGAGGCACTTACATTATATTTAAACAACAACAACAACAAAACAAACAAAACCACTGGCCAGGCATGGTAGTACATGCATTTAATCCTATCAGATCTCTGTGAGCTTGAGGCTAGCCTGGTCTACATAGTAAGATCCTGTCTCAAAAGGAAAAACAAAACAAAACAAAACAAAACAAAACAAAACAAAACAAAACAAAACAAAACTTGAGAATGGTATTGGAGTAATAAGACACACTCATTCATTGTATGGTTAAGCCAGTCCCAGGCTTTTGTGTCTACTAATGGCCTTTGCCTATGAAGATGGGTCTTGGCAATGGTCTCACAGCTGGAAATCTATGACCATTTGGCTTGGGCAGCCACAGCGATCTACTACAGCCTGGGTAGTGCCAACAAAGTCCCTGAGGTTGGGCAGGACTGGTTTTCATGGTGCTGTGACTTTTCCTGGGTAGATGCCAATAAAAGTCTGCCACCACCCCCAAATAGAACATGAATTGACAACAAACCAAAGCATGGCTCCACCCAAGGTCAGCTTGGAGAACCAGTGATGTTGCTGGGTTACCACAGGTGGTGGCTCACGAAAGCTGCTCCCTGGAGCTCTCTGGCTGACTTTAAGGCAGCTTGGCCAATTGGAGAGTCTCCTATCCCCAGTAATTATTACTTATGTAACTCTGATGAGGGGCCTCCTGAGTCCTGTAAGTTTTGGGAACTCCTGTGCCTTGCATGCCTCACTTACTTCCCAGGAATCTCAGGAGCCTCTCTCTTCATTCCAGAAGGAAAGTTTCGATTTAACTGTTACTTTGGCTTCCTGTGTGTCTTAGCCAGGGTTTCTATTCCTGCACAAACATCATGACCAAGAAGCAAGTTGGGAAGGAAAGGGTTTATTCAGCTTACACTTCCAATTGCTGTTCATCACAAAAGGAAGTCAGGACTGGAACTCAAGCAGGTCAAGGAGCAGGAGCTGATGCAGAGGCCATGGAGGAATGCTGCTTACTGGCTTGCTTGCTTGCTTGCTTGCTTATAGAGCTCAAGACTACCTGCCCACAGATGGTACCACTCACAAGGGGCCCTCCCCCCTTGATCACTAATTGAGAAAATGCCTTACCGCTGGATCTCATGGAGGCATTTTCTCAACTGAAACTCCTTTTTCTGTGATAACTCCAGCTTGTGTCAAGTTGACACACAAAACTAGCCAGTATACTGTGTGTCCTCTGTACATCTCTGCCCTGGTTTTCTCTCAACCAGAGTCATGCTGGATCAGGATCTATTGTGATGACCTCTTTTGAATGATATATCCTTCTAAAGATCTTCTGTGCACATATGGTCACATTCTGAGGTATTTGGGGTTAGAACTTTCAACACATGAGTTTGAAAAGGAATACAAATGAGCTGATATCATATCCCTTTGTTTTTAAGTCTCTGAAACTGTTTTGCCCTAACTTAACAAGTTAGGTCATGAACTACTAATAAAAAGAGCTTAGACACTACACTGACCGTTGTTTAGTTCACACCTGAAAACACATATCTCAAATGGCAAGCAACGCTCAAACCCTATGGGTAAATAAATGGTTATCAGCCAGGTTCAAACTAGGTTTCAACAATGTTCTTTACGGTGGACTCTAGGTATAAAGAAGAAGGGTACCTGTCTGCTGCACTCCTGTCCTCCTAATGGGGCCATTGGCTATCCCAGCAGTGGATACAGAGGCAACCCCCCTTGGGTCATCACATACATCAGAGTAACCTTTATGCTCTGTCTTCATCTCTCACTCAGTAATCTGTTAGCCCCCTCTTGCCCTGGCCCCTCAGCTCAGATCCAGTCCCCCCCCCCCCCCGCCCCTGTGTCCTGGCGTGCCAGCTGCAAGCCTTGGGCTCCCAGAGAAGCTGAGCTTCCACAGGGATGAGAGATGATTGGTGGGTTATTAGTAAAACATAAAGGAAGACACTTTCTGTGTGGACTGTACCATCAGACAGAAGAACTGGTAAGGTTGAAGCAGGTTCAAAACCCCAGGGAATCTCAGAATTGAGAACAGTAGGCGTGGAACCAGCTCCCTGCCAAGATCTACCTGTCCTGGAACATGTAACCATGACACCCCACTGAGAGAACCATGACAACTGGTGACATAGCATAAAAACCTGGAGTTCTCCATGCTAACGGGGTATCTAGGTATGCAACAAGTGTTTAGCTAATGAACTTCCTTTCCTGGGCATTCCTTCCTGCAAAAGGTATTTAATCCCTGGTTTACCCTGAGTAAGACATATACATTCATATCTGCCATAAATGAAACAGTTTTGACAAGCAAGGACATTCTCCTTCATCAAGGATCATGGGGGGGGGGGACTTCATTGTAAAGAGCTGCACCTGATTTCCCAGAGAAGACCTCTCTTCCAGGCCCCCTGTATTCTCAGCACTCACTTGGAACCAAGTCGGATTCTGCCCCTTCCCAGGCTCAACCACCCCCTTCCTGCTTGGTAGGGGAAGGGTAGACCCTCAGACCACTGTTCTCAACTCTCCATGTTTCCCAGTGCTGTCTGGGTATACAGGAGATTAAGAACCACAGGATCCATCCCAGATCTTGCTGTTTCTCACCCAGAAGAACATGGGCTGGGACCCCTATCAAGGACTGTGTTCTGCCTCCCCTAAGTGACTTTCTGGCCACACTGGGGCACCCCAGAGGTGAGACAGACACACAGCCTGGCAACTTTCTGTCCCAATTTTGTCTAGGAGCTTCAGGTAACTTCTCCTAGCACCTAATTCAGGCCCCATGCCTCTCTAAGCCAAAAGTAGATGTCTTGCTCTTAGTGTACCTGGCTCCCAGTCCCAGAAGGCTCAGCTTCCCCTCATTACAGAGCACTTTCCCTTTACAGGCTGACTTTAACACTTCTGTGACAAGCCAAGACATCTTTATGCTCTACGCCTGCAGTCACTTCTTGCTAAACAGCCGTAGGAAGCTGGGCTTTTAGTCAGATTAGTAACCACCTTGGGAAGTGTGTGCACAAAAATGGTTTAATTACCAGCAGCTATGTTGCAAGTGTCATAGCTCACTGATAGTTGGACAGAACAAACTGATTAAGCAAGGTGTGTTTAAATAAAGCTTCCCTAGCAGGAGGCCACAAAGTCACACCTTTGCTTCCAGAGGCTGGGATCTGTGAGGACCCTGACAGACCCTACAGATTCTCTAAGGAACCAGGATCTGCTCACATGTGAGAAGGGGGAAAGGAGGCAGGCACCCCATCTGAGCATCAGGTGTTGGGAGCTAGGTCCTTAGAATCTTAGTGTTGTGAGATATTAGAGTTTAAGAGATGGTACCTATAAGACATATACATTCATATCTACCATAAATGAAACAGTTTTGACAAGCAAGGACATTCTCCTTCATCAAGGATCATGGGGGGGGGACTTCATTGTAAAGAGCTGCACCTGATTTCCCAGAGAAGACCTCTCTTCCAGGCCCCCTGTATTCTCAGCACTCACTTGGAACCAAGTCGGATTCTGCCCCTTCCCAGGCTCAACCACCCCCTTCCTGCTTAAGATAATGGGGAGATGGCTCAGGGATTAAGAACACTTGCTATTTCGCAGAAAACCCAATTCAGATCTCAGTACCCATTCCGAGAAGCTGACAACTACCTGTAATTCCAACTCCCGGGGGTGAGAAGTCCTCTTCTGGACTCTGAGGGTACCTACACTTACACCTGCATGTGCCCACCTCCCTCACATATACACATGGTTAAAAATAAAAATAAATCTTAAAAAAAATAATGTGTCAGAGCCTAACTGAAGTCCACTGGGTCACTGGGACTCCCCTCTCAGAAAGGATTAGAGGTAATTATTCTGAGACCCTGTGTTAGTTTTCACAAGAGTGAATAGTTGGAAGAGCAGGTCTGACCCCAGAACATGTCTCCTGTGAGGATCTCTGCAAACATTATGACCAGCAGACAAGAAGAGACAAGAGAGGAAAGAAGGAAATCTGGTTCATCATGGCTCAGTAGCTGGTGTTGGTTCAAATTTTGTGCTGTTCAAGCACAGCACAATTTGGGAAAAACCTTTCCTGGTAATAATTAACTCAACCCTCTGTGGACGTTAAGCTTAGACATGATTACATAGAAAAACTCTCTGAGAAGTACACACGGCATCTTCCATACATGTGGGCTCTGTAGATTGACAAGCTCATAAGTGTCTGGGAGAGGATCTCGTATGGTCTTGCTCATACACTGAGTGTGAAGTTCCCCAGGCTGTTAACCATCTCTGCTTCCATCCGCCTAGGTAGAAAATGGGTTATACACCTTTCCCTTTGAATAGATAACCCTGTCTATTTACAATTCCTGGCTCCTCTGGTGTTTACATGTGAGCACAAGGGCCTCTGTGCCTCTTACACTCTGGCTCGTGTGGTGATGTGACTTCTCCCTCTCCTATGTGCTCCTGCCTCTACATCCTCACCAGAGTCAGACTTCTGCCAGGCCCACCACGTCCCTGAACTTCCAAACCTGTGAGCTAAAGAAACTCCTTTATCTTTATAAAATGATCCTGCTTCATGTATTTTACTGTAGCAACTACACCAGAATTGAACAAATACTTATGGGTTTGAAAAATATCTGCTTAATATCCCTAAGTTGCAGTTAGCAATGAGGAATTGGAAAAGCCAGAAGTGACAAGTGTGTGTGTTGGGGGGGGGGTGTTGGGGTGGAGATTATGGGGTGTGTGTGTGTGTGTGTGTGTGTGTGTGTGTGTGTGTGTGTGTGTGTGTGTGTGTTTGTCCTTGCAGGTACATCTAGAGGCCATGTTGACACTGATGTCAGTTGTCACCCTAAACTTATGTCTCCACCTTATTTTGGGGTAGGATTTCCCCCTGAGCCTGAAGTTCACTTCCTTGACTGGGCTGGGAGTCAGTAAGCGGCTGGATCTGTTTCTATACCTTTTCCCCTAATGTTGGGGAAACAGGCTTGTATGGGTATGCTCAGCTGTTTTTATGTAAGTGCTGAGGATTCATGAAGGTCTCATGTTTGCACAGTAAGTACTTTTACCTACTGTGCTCTCTTTTTATGTTTTTGAGATAGGGTCGTACTGTAGCCCAAGTTGAACTTTGAACCCAGGCAGTCCTCTTTCCTCAGAGTACTTGAGTGCTGGATTACAGGTGTGTGTCATACATCCAATGCAAAGCCTCCTAAGGTTTCAGTCTTGTGCCTTTAGTGGTGTGTTCTTTTAAAATCCATTTTAGCCGTCCTTGTCCCTGCAGTAGTGACCAATAGATTCTTGGTTTCAATCTAACTCTGTAGTTGGCTGGCCTCTTTGTCTGTCTGTCTGTCTTCCTGACTGTCTATGTGTGAGTACCTATCACTATCTATCTATCTATCTATCTATCTATCTATCTATCTATCTATCTATCTATCTATCTATCTATCTATCCATCCATCCATTATATCCATCCATCTATCTTCTATATCTATCTATCTGTCTATCTATCTATCTGTCTATCTATCTATCTATCTATCTATCTACCTATCTATCTACCTATCTATCATATCTATCCATCTATTCATCCATCCATCTATCCACCCATCCATCCATCCACCCATCCATCTATTCGATCTCTGAAGATAAAATGGGCTTGTTCTCTCCTACAGCTGTTTAATGGCATGAAAGCAACATCCCTGGGAGAGCAGGGATGACTGGAAACGTGATCCCCTCTTGTGGAGGAGGGAGGAGGAGGAGGCCAGACCCAAGCATTTGCTACAGAAATGATTTTGGTCCAATCACTCATTTAATTTCTGATCAGCTATTATTTCCTGGCACTTGCTAGCATACTTGTGAATTCTTGTAAAGTGAGAAAAATCTGACTTACAAATGGTTTTCAAATGTACTCAGATTTTTATCTCAATTTAGCAATTAATGGAGATGAATATATAAATTAATCATTTGAGCAGAATGACTCCGCTGCTTCAATAATTTGCAGTCAATCATTTTTTTTTCAAGAGTCTAAATCATTTCCAAAGGCTTGAGACACTTGCAGGTCTGAATCCTCTGCCTCAGTGACTGAAGCCTGAAATGGGCTCAGAGCTTCCCTTGAACCAGATCCCTGGCGTTCTCCCCTGCTTTGCACAGCTGGCCCTCCTTGATTGCAAAGGGACTCGTCAAAGATCACCCAGAGGCAAGCCATTACCAAGGTGACTATAGGTCATTGGGGGTATCCTCTTCAACTCCTGTGGGGTTGAAGATTCATCCTTGGTCTCTTTTACTTTCTAGCTGTGAATTAAGACACCATGACCATGGCAACTCTTATAAAGGAAAACATCTAGGTGAGGCTCGCTTAGAGTTTCAGAGGTTTAGTTCATTAGCATCATGGCAGGAAGCATGGCAGCGTGCAGGCAGACATGGTGCTGGGGAAGGAGCTGAGAGTTCTACATCCAGATCTGCAGGCAGCAGGAAGATAATTGGCTTGAGCTTCTGAGACCTCAAAGACCACCCCCTAGTGACACACTTCCTCCAACAAAGCCACATCCACTCCAACAAGGCCACACCCCCTTATAGTGCCACTCCCTATGGACCTATGGGGGCCATTTTTATTCAGACCACCATAGACACTCAGGTCCATCCACCAACCCACACATTTGTCCCTCTCTGGTCTCTACACTAGCCAGCATTTCTGGTATCTCCTCCCTGCTGCTTTTCTATGAAATCAGAAGACCCAACAAGGTAAAATAAATTGAGCAATGTGACATGTTGATGCCAGTTTTCCTAGGTGTCTGTAGAGAGTGACTGTGGCCACCCCACCAGGAGGGAGCAGTCCTGTGCTGAGTTAGAGGCAGCTAACCTCAGATGGAGAAGAGCTTCATGTCCCAGTGAGTTACTACCCCAGCCCTAACCTGTGTTCAGATCAACATAGAGTGGAGTTAGCAGGGATGTGGCCAGAAGGGCCAGTCAGTGCACATCAGGGGCCTGGAAGGTGCTGTTCTGGGAAGCCTAAGACTGGAAAGGCATTTGGGTTGAGACAACACTCTTGGGTAACAATGCTTTTCCCTAGAACCCATTATGGGTCAGATCCTTGATCAAGAAAGAGCTTCGCATGCCACTGAGGTCTCACACTCGGAGGTTCCTGGCACCACATTTGATGGATAAAGACACAGCTCCTAGTCCAAGTTCATTTGGTTAAAACAGGGATGTGAGTGGTTGGATAGTAAACCTAGGGGTCCTGCCTTCAAAATCAAGGTGGGAGAGAAATGTGGCTCTCAGAATCAGGGCAGTGACAGGATGGCATGGAGGTTAATGTCTTGGCTCCCAGTTGGAAGCATGGGTAGAACAGGCTGCCTGCAAAGGACACTTGAATAGAATTTGGGAGGAAGGTTTCATGGAAGACAATTCACCAAGTGTGTGGGAGATGTCTTGGTCTGTTTTCATTGCTATAACAGCACACACCAGGTTGCTTACAGAGCATGCAGATTTATCCCTCTCACAATTCTGGGATCCAAGTTGGGGACTGCCTTACTGAGGGGACCTCTCCAGGGTCCTGAGGCTGCCCAAGAGCTTTACCTAGCTCAGAGACAGCGGCAGCTGAGCTGGGACCTTGACTGAGCTCCTTCTTTATATTGTGTTCACAGTCCAATGTTATGCATGGATTTGCACTCTGAATAGAATCACACATTAGTCTGAAAAAAGTTTAAAGTCTCTAAAGAAAATATAGACAGAGGAACAAAAGTTGATCGTTGGTTATGCAAAACTGGGTCTAGGATGTATACAGAAATAGCATGCTCGTTCTGTGTGGACAGAGGCTGCTCATACTGCTTCACAGAGAGTTTTGTAGCAGAAGACCTTACAGAGAGGTCTACCTCTGTAGACAGCTTTCTCTGTCATCCTAGAGGGCAGATTTCTAGCAAGAAGAAACTGCACCCTCAGACTGTCCCCACAACCTAGGCATTAAGCTTCTCTCTCCCTCCCAGCTGCGACGCCCATTTTCCAGTCTTTGAGGCAGTGGCTACTCTTTTTATCTGTTCTGAGAATCTGCAGGATTCTCTTCTCCTCTGCCAGACAATCCTGCTATAGTTGCTATAGCAACTAAATCTGTTTTAAACTTTCCTTGTTCAAATCACTGGGCAGCTCCTTTCTCCTCACTGGGTTCAGACTGACACGCTCCTTGACGGCACACCACACACAGCCTGAAAGGAGACACTGCTCCATCTCTAATGAGCAGACAATACTGAGGGTACTTGGTCAGAGCACAAGTCTTCAAGCTGGGAGACTGGCTTTGCAGCTAAGTGTGGGGTTTAGGAGGTGAGAACCGCTCAGTCTTTGCCCTCCTCTGTAGTCTGCAGAAGACAATGGCCTTCGTGTAGATGGAGCAAAAAGATAACCTGCTGTTATGAAGTCATGCTGTGAATGAAGCACATAGCTGATTCTCTCTTGAGGGACCCTTGGGAGGGCTTCTTCGTGATAGAACTTCTATACTCCATCCTTCGAGTCTCTCCTCTCTGCATGGCTGTCATTCACAGGACGAGGGAGCAGCCGGAAGAGGAAGAGCACATACTCATGTCTTAAGACCCAGACTCAGAAATGCTGCCTGTTGCCTCCATTTGCCTTCCATTGGGGCTAGGAAGTAAAAGAGGCCACAGATGGGGCTTCAAGGGTTGAAAAGGATACCCCGATGACCTAAGGACTCCCAGTAGACCCACCTCTTGCAGGCCCCACCATCTCTCAGCAGCACCCATGGACAGATGTATCATGGATCCAGAGGAGAGTTGACAGACTACACGACTCCCTGGGTCCTCATTCTCTTGAAGTCCATCCTACCCTGGTCTTCCGGATGAGCACTGGGAACCTCCAGCAGCCTCCCCACCTCATGCACAGAAGTTCTTTGAAACTGACTCATGTTTCCTGAACTTTCAGCCATTGCTCCATATGCAAACACTCAGGAAACCTGAGCTCAGATTTCTCAAGTCCCAGATGGTTTCTAATTTGTGACGTGGGAGGAAAACTCTGTATTCCCTAGCAGATGCACAGGGGCTGCTCTTCATCTCATCACCACTTCCGACTTTTCGGCATGGAAAGTTTCTCCCAAGCTCTATTGGTCTTAATTCTAAAATGTTAAAACAGAATGATGGGGTGTGCATGCGTTTCCCACCAAGCCAAAGCCATTACCAAGGTGACTATAGGTCATTGGGGTATCCCCTACAACCCCTGTGGGGTTGAAGATTCATCCTTGCTCTCTTTTACTTTCTAGCTGTGAATTAAGCAGTTTTGCTCTGCCCTGTGTTCTTGGAATGTCCTTTGTTCCCAAGAGAAGGAAAGGTCTGCTCAGTCATAGAGTAGACCCCAAACTACGAGCCACAACAAACCTGCCTTTATAAGCTGGTTATTTTAGGTGTTTTGTTGTAGTTGCAGGAGGCTGACACACTACCTATGGTATGTCAGCGTTCCACGCACCATGGTGAGATTTTGAAAACACTGATCTCTAAGTCTCATTAAATGATCTTGACATAGGACCATTTGGAGCTGGGGAACCGGAGGCGGAATGTGGGGGAGAACCGAGCTAAAGCTACAGAGCCAGCCAAAGCAGCTTTGCAATTCAAAGCCACACAATTTGGTTGCTGGAGCCCAGGGTGCTTTCTCTGTAGAACACCAAACAGGAAACAGTTTAAGGTTTTGCAGGACACGTGTCCCATACTCAGCCACTAACAATGTGAACATGAAAAGTGCATTTGTGTCCAGGGAAATTTCATTGTTGGGGCTGTAGAGATGGCTCAGTGGTTAAGAGTGCACATGGCCCAGGGTGCAGTTTCCTCTACCGATGCAGTGGATCACAACCGTCTATCACTTCAGTTCCAGAAGACCCAAGGTCTTCCTCCTGCCTCCAGAGTCACCCAGTCCCTATGTGGTGCATGTGTACACAAGCAGGCAAAAACACTTATATACATACTATAAAAATAAATCTAAGAAAACCCTTGATTACTGAACCCCAAAGTTACAAGTTTATATAATGTGCATCATTAACTTTTATGCTTCACCTTTTCGGCTATTTAAATATGTATAAAATCATTCTCAGCTCATCCTGTACACTCCCCTCCCACCTCACGAACTTCATGCAATAGACCCAGATGCTCTTTAGTTATTTAGAGATGTCTTCTAACATGATAATGTCTGAGCACGGCTGGTCCCAGGTGCCATTCTGGGAACTCTCTGTCTTCCCCTAGGAGGTAGGTCCTGCTCCTGTCATTCACACTAAACACGACTGTGCATGGCATGAAGTGGGACAAAGCCAAGCAGACATCAGGAAAGGAAGGTAGGATTGGGGTTGGCTGGGCACTCACAGGACCTGATGATGTAGAATGCTCAAGTGATCAGTCTCCTAGAGGTGAACGACAGAGGGCATCTGCTACTCTGCTCAGGGAAGAGGATGCTTACCCTGATACTCTCAGTACCAACCTGGAAAGGGGACCCCTGCTGAGGGAGCCCTGGTTAGACAGAAGCCGCTCACGGTGCCTCCTCTTCAGGGCCTTTCCTCAGCCTGCCCAGGTGACTCTCCCCTTAGAGCATGAGCAGCAGTGTGTGTCTGCCTGGCCATCCAGGCTGGGGATACACTGTGACCTGGGTTGCACTGGCTTCATTGCTGTGCATTTGAGGAGGAGGGAGCAGCTGGGATTCATGTTTCCTGGGATGGAGCAGGTGGAAGCAGAGGGGACCTGGCCGCTTCTGGGGACCTGCATCCTCTGTAAAGTATCAGATAGGGAATGCTTGCAGTTTGCACAGACTCTGCCATGACTGTGCATCTGCTGCTGTAGAGGGGAAGCAGCTGTCAGCACTGGGAAGATGACTGGTGCTACTGCTCAGTCACAGCCTCTGAAGTTCCCTCTGAGCTCTCCAGACCTCTGTGCCTGTCCCTCATTACCTCGTGGGGCTGCTATACCTGAGTACCTCAGGGTGGCCATAGGACTCAGCCTTGAGACACTGAGACTAGAAATCCATATTGGGTGTTGGCTAAGCACTCTTCCTCCCAAGGTTACAGGGAAGACCCCTTTCCTGATTCTTGCAGGTTCTGCTGGCCTCTGGCAACCCTCAGTAGTCCTTGGCATGTGGATGCATCACTTAAATCCCAGCCTCCCTCTTCACAGAGCCTTCATCTTTATTCAGACGACCCTTGTGAGGATACTCACCTTACCCAAATAGCTCCATCTTAACCACACCTGCAAAGACTCTACTTGTGATTGGGGCCGTATGCAGAGGTTCTAATTTGTAGAAGCTGAGGGAACACACTGTGATCCAGTGCTCACCTCTACACACATGCTGGACCGTCCTCTCTCTTGAAAGAACCTCACTATACAGCCCTGGATGGCTTGGAACTCAACAGGTAGACCATGATGACCTTGAACACAGAGAGTTCCACATGCCTCTGCCTCCTGATGGCTGGGATTAAAGTCATGCACCCCCACACCCAGGTATGTTGTTGGATTTCTTCCAATTTTTACATTAACTAATTTATTTATTTATGTGTGCATGTAGGTCAGAGGTCAGGTTTGGGAGATGGTTCTCTCATCCCACCACGTGGTTCCTAGAGATTGAATTCAGGCTGTCAGACACGTCCCCAGGCCCTTTCCCAGCTGATGTGCCTCCTCAGCCCACATTGCTGGATTTCTCAGGCTGAAGGGTAGGATCAATCAGAGGTAACGAAAGCAGCTCTGGGGTCATCTCAGGAGAGAAAAGAACGATGGCAGAGGGTATTGTCAGCTCAGGCTCGAGCACCCAGCACTGAGCTAAGATAAGCTATGGTGGTTTCCTCGGCTTTGGGGACAGCACCAAAAGCCTGCTTCTGCAAGTGATTTGTTGTTCCTGATCTTCCTGTTTCTGAGCTGGTTAGGATAATGAGAGCAACAGCTGTGAGCGCACACTGACAAGTCCCTCAGCTATGGTTGTGAACAGTATCACTAGGCAAGTTTGTCATTGTGCAGACCTGGACTGGCCCACAGTGTAGTTGCCTCCCCCCAGACACACAACTGCCCAGTACTTTGCTGTCCTGATTACTGGGTGCAGTCATTATGTAGTGTGTCCAACTGTAGAAAAGGTCCAATAAAGACGGTAGGTGGTGGGCGCTCTCAGCTCCTCTGTAATATGATCGCTGACTACCTTATAGATGGTGCATTGACAGAAACATCATTATGTAGTGAATGGCGGTATCAAAAGGCCTCATGATGGGGCTGAGGATGTAGCTTACTTGGTAGAGCATGTATGAAGTTCTGGGTTCAGTTCCCAGCATGCATATGTCAGGAGTGGTACAAGCCTATGATGCTAGAGAGCATTTGAAGACAAAGGCAGGAGGCTCAAGGTCATCTCAGCTATGTAGTAAGTTCCAGAGAAGCCCAGGCTACTCAATACCCATCTCAAAAACAAAACAAAACCAAACAAAACACAAATCTACCCTAATCTGGAAATCTCACCGGGCTCTATCCCTCAACAGAGTAAGTAGTGAAGACTGTGAGAGGGAGAATTAGTCTCCCCTTGGGGCTCCCAGTACCAAGTGGTCAGGCCTGAAATAAGATACGGACATACAAGCAATACTAGGCATATGCATCACATATAATACATAAAACATTATATGTGTATAGTATATATTATACATAGATACAAGTAACATTAAACATGCTTGTTTATGCATATATATACATATACATAAATAGGTGTATAGATAAGTAGATAGATAGATAGATAGATAGATAGATAGATAGATAGATAGATAGATGATAATAAAAAGAGACCATTAACTTGAGAGGGAAAAGTATATGGGAGAAGTTTGGAGAGAAGACAGTGATGGAGAAATAATGTAATTATATTTTAATTTTTAAAATTTGTAAAAAATTCAATTAATCAAAAGTTTTAAAAATAAGTATTAAAAAGACCCAAACAACAAATCAGAACAAGACAAATTAACTGCCTGAATAAATAAGCAAGCTTCATGAATGACGGAGCATAAGCCAGTGGCTTTGCAGCAGCAGTAATAACTCTTCAGCTTCTAGGAGTGCAAGTCAGGGTGGGGATGGTCTATAGAAATAAAGACACTGCCATACAGATCATTCAGAGGCTAGCCCATCTTCTTGGAGTCAGAAAACCCTTTTGCCCAGGCCCATTTGTTGTGACTATGTGACTAACCTTCATCAGGCACTTCTCCAGGATTAAGGTGGGGCTTGTGTTCTTCTGAGGTGGTTCCAGTTTCCAGTGCTGTTAGGACAAGATGGTTTGACAGAGCTGTGAGTGGGGGTGGGAGGAGGGACTGTGGCATCAACACACATAGGATTGGCAAGCAGAAGACCATCCAGGGAGGCCTCTCTGGAAACCTCACTGAGAGTGGCACGGAGGTGACCAAGGTAGAGAGCTGCAGACAGCCCTCCCACTCTATGGCCACGGTGTCTGCCTCTCCTGCTTTGGAGGAATCCTTGGTACTTGTGGGGAGGAGGCTCCTGACCTCACTAACTTCTCTTGGTGGATATATGACTTGCAGGTGAGGCTAAGAATTATCAACTAAAGAGAGACATCCCAGTTTGTACAGGGGAGGTGCTAAAAATAGAGCCTCCCAACTCCCTGCAAGAGCAAATAAATGAATAAATTGGCTGTAATTGGCTGGAAACAAATGTTGCTACTTCTGCTAAGTTTTCTTTTCCTTTGTCCCCTAGAGCAACAAAGTACACAAACACATATCTTGATAGATAGACTCTTTCATTAATTTAAAAAGCAAAAACAAACAAACAAAAAAATAGAGAAAAACATTTCCTAGATCCAATGATGTGTGAAGTAATTGATACAGTACCATTATGAAGGTTGGAGGTAGCTTCAGGCAAAAGTATCCAGTGCCACCTTTTTGTTCTAGAAAAATTCCTAGACTCCTCTGGGAGCACAGCCTGTGATGGTTAGATTTTTTTTGTTTTTGTTTTTGGTTTTGGTTTTGGTTTTTTCGGGACAGGATTTCTCTGTGTAGCCCTGGCTGTCCTGGAACTCACTCTGTAGACCAGGCTGGCCTCGAACTCAGAAATCTGCCTGCCTCTGCCTCCCAAGTGCTGGGATTAAAGGCATGCGCCACCACTGCCCGGCCGATGGTTAGCTTTTTATTGTTAACTTGACACAATCTAGAATTATCTAGAAAGAGAATTTTGAGGAAGGAGTCTATAAATTAAGTTGGTTTGTGGGATTGTCTGTGGCTATTGTCTTTAGTTCAAACCTCCACAATGAACCCCAGCTCATTAGAAATGTAGAACTTGCCTGTCAGAGAGCTCTTACATGAGTCCTGCATGCACTGGAGTCAGTAGACTGTTCTAGAGTGTCCCACAGTACCAACTCACAAATTCTTTCCTCCTCTGGTCGCTGAAACAAAGTATCTGACACAGGAGAGCAAAGATTTGTTTTGGCTTAATGGTTTCAGGGCTCATTTGAGTCACCCTGGCAGGAATGACAGTGGCCAGGAAGGAACTGGATCGATCTGAGGAGAAATGGGTTTGGGGGTGAGGGACTGTGATGGTTTGTATATGCTTGGGCCAGGGAGTGGCACTATTAAGAGGTATGGCATTGTTGGGGTGTGTCACTGTGGGTGTGGGCTATAAGACCTTCATCCTAGCTGCCTGGAAGTCAGTATTATGCTAGCAACCTTCAGATGAAGATGCAGAACTCTCAGCTTCTCCTGTACCACACCTGCCTGGATGCTGCCATGTTCCCACCTTGATGATAATGGACTGAACCTCTGAACCTGTGAGCCAGCCCCAGTGAAATGTTGACCTTACAAGAGTTGCCTCGGTCATAGTGTCTGTTCACGAAGTCAAATCCTAACTAAGAGTCATAAGTGTCCAGAGTCCCAAAATATTTTACGGAAGATGCCCCCAAATAACTCCTTCCTCTCAGTACTTTGAGGGGCACAAATGATGTCAGAGCCACAGCTTCCATCCTCATTGGGCTTTGCAGGATGGCAGGTCCCTCTTAGAGCACACAATTGGAATCTGACCACTTGTTTGTTTGTTTGTTTGTTTGTTTGTTTGTTTCAGATCCATGGCGATTAAGGAATCCTCAAGGAAAATAAAGATGCTGTCACAGGGCAGGGACAGGCGGAAGGAAGAAGTGTGTTCAGGGATGAATTATTTTCTCTATCAACGGCTATAGATAGCTCTGCCACCCAGGAGCTCAAGGAGGGTCAGGCAGAAGGTTTAGCCAGTCAAGACACTTGCTACCAAGCCTGACAGTCTGAGTTTGGTCCCTGGAACCCATGTGGTGGAAGAAGAGTATAGACTCCTATGAGTTGTCCTCTGACCTCTACATACATGCTGTGGTATGGGAACACACATACACACAGTGAATAAATAAGTATAACATTAAATAATGTTTGAATCAAAGAGAGGCACATCGAGTCCCATTGCGTGGTTGAATGGTTTCTCTTTCTTATTACCTGTCTAGAGCAGTCCACTTAGATGACAGTAGCAGAAGGATCTATTAAAGCCCAGCTGACCTGTCAGAGGGCGTGGTGGTGTAAATGAGATGTCTCCCATACTCCTGGGCATTTGAACACTGGGTCCCTAGTTGATAGCAATATACAGATAGATTTAGGAGCTACAGACTTGCTGGATGAAACGGGTCATTTTTTGAGCTTTGCAATTTCAAAGATTTGTGCCTTTCCAAGTGTGTTCTGTGATTCTTGCTATCAGTTCAAGTCTGGCCCTCACAGGTTTATCACAGAGGAGATTCACATATGCCGGAGTAGAAATGAGAACACTTGCCAGGCAGTGGTGGCGCACGCAGAGGCAGATTTCTGAGTTCGAGGCCAGCCTGGTCTACAGAGTGAGTTCCAGGACAGCCAGGGCTACACAGAGAAACCCTGTCTCGAAAAAAAAAAAAAAAAAAAGAACATATTAACTTGGCGTCCCATTCGTGAGTCATGTATCCTATACTCATCTCCTAAGATTGCCAATATTGGCCTCCTTTCTAAGTAGTTAGACCTAGACCCAGTTTCACAGCTAGGTGTATATATTACAGGCTAGGATCTGCCTACGAGGGCGAGCATGGGATTCTTGTCTTTCTGAGTGTAGGTCACCTTGCTTACATTACTGTTCCTAGTGCCACTCATTTCTCCTAGCAGTTTCATGACTCAATTGTTTTTCATAGCTGAGTATATGTAGTTGGTGCTATCCCAATGTCTACATGTACAACACTTCCATTATCTATTCATTGGTTGATGGACATCTTCCTGGTTCCATTGCTTGCTCTTGTGACTGCTGCAGCAATAAACACGAATGTGCAAATATCTCTACAGTAGGGGATGGAATGGCTGGGTCATGTGGTAGTTCTGTTTAAAATTTTTTGAGCAGTCTCCAAACTGACTTCCGTAGTCTGTAGTAGTGGGCACTCCCACCACCAGTGAGAAAAGGTTTCCTTCCCCTCTATACCCTCTCTGTTATTTGTTGTCAGACTTCTTGCTGGCAGCCATTTTGACTGGGGTTAGCTGGTATCTCAAAACAGCGTTAGTTTGCATTGCCCTGACTTCAGGGATGTTGAACACCCTGGAGGATAGTTATTGACTATTTGACGACTTCAGGGATGTTGAACACTCTGGAGGATAGTTATTGACTATTTGATGACTTCATATTTCGCATTGACTCATTTGTTGATCGGCAGTATTGTTTCCTTTGTGTTTGGGCTAGGGTTGTAAGTTCTGCCCATTAGCCCTCTGTCTGAAGTACAGATAGATATCAAGAGACTCCTGTCCTGGGCTGTGAGTTCTACTGATCATTTCTTCTGCTATGCAGAGAGCTTTTAAGGCAAGGCGGTCTCACCTGCTGCTTCTTGGCGGTAGGTCCGGTGCTGAGCAGCCCTATCAAGTTCTTGCTGACCTAGCACATTGAGGTTTATCCCTGCTTTCTTTTAGTAGCTTCAGGCTTTAAACAGATCTACACTCCACTTCAGGTTCATCTCCCCGATTCTTTTCCTCTCTTCCTGTTTTGATAACAGGCCTCACTATTTATCTTTGGTCTAGATCTTGCTATGTAGGCCTGTCTGGCTTTAAACTCAGAGATTAGCCTGCTTCTGTCTCCCAAGTTCTGGGATTAATGGCTGTGCCACCGCATCTGGCTTCTGAGTTGATTTTTGTACAGGATGAAAGATCAAGTTCTGATTTCATTCTTCTGCATAAGGCTGTCCAGTTTTGTCAGCATGACTTGCCTGGTCTTTTCCCACTATATGTTTTGGATACCTCTGTCAGGTGCTATAGCTTTTCAATGTCCGCTCTTCTGTTTCATTGGTTGACCTGTTTTTAATGCCAAGATCAGGCTAGCATCGACCCTATAGCACTCTAATATAACTTGAAGTCAGGTTTTGTGATACCTTCAGCTGTGGTCTTTCTCTTTAGGATTGCTTGGACTAGTCAGGATTTTCCTTTAAAATTAGCAATAGAATTATTGTTATTATTAATTATTTTGAGACAGGATTTCTCTGTGTAGTCCTGGTTGTCCTGGCTCTTGCTCTGTAGACCAGGCTGGCTTTGAATTCACAGAGATCCATCTGCCTGTACCTCCCAAGTGCTGGGATTAAAGGTGTGTGCCACCATTGCCCAGCTGGAATTAATGTTTGAACTTTTAATTCATAGTTAATTAATTAATTGTTTTTATTTTTATTTTTCCCAAAGTGGTATAACCTATTTCGCTGCAGTTCACTTATATTTTATGAAAATTAAGTTTTTAAGTAGTAAATGTACTAAAGAAAACTTTGAAAATGTGACTTAAAAGTTGTTTTGTTTTGAAAAAACAACTTTGCCAGATTATACTGTTTTAGAAATGCTAGCATATGCTTGGTGTAAAGAAGCAAAGGGAGCAGTTCAGTGTTGCTCCACACAAATAGCCCAGTATCCTTCCACTTCTGAAAAGACTTTTTAGGTCTATTTTTTTAAAATTTTTTTTTGGTCAGGTGTCATCCATCATTTATTTTTATTTATTTAAATTTTGTTTGTTGTTGTAACACAGTAAGTCTTTTTTGACTTAGAAATTAACTCTTTAGCCTGACTTTCTGACTAGTGATCCCCAGGGATGCACCTCTCTCCCTAGCTCTCCTGTCCAGAAATTACAAGGGTTAGGCTTTATTTTAGTAGGTTCTGGAAATTAAACTCAGGTTCTCCTGTTTAAATGTCTTGACTTTACCAACTGAGCTATCCTCCCCACCACAGTTGCTAGTGGTTCATTTTATGTATTAACTTGACTAAGTCACACCATATATAAGAGTTAGGTAAATAGTCCTCAACAAAACAGTTGGTTCTTTAAAGTTCTAAACAGGACAAAAATCAGAGAAATGAAAAATTAATCTCTTTTATGCCTTTTTGAGCAGAGACATTGGTCCTCCTCTGTCCTCAAACTGGATAATACCTTAAATAAATACAAGCATTGGTTACTACATACGTGTATAATAGTGTCTACTAAAGGTTCTATTTTTATGAAAACCCATGGCAAGCACATATTTCCATGTTAGCTCCTTACAAGTAAATTATGAGAATGGTACTTCTTTGCAAGTAGGTATTTTTATAACACTATTTGTATTTATCACAATCATGATGAATATACTGTTTGCTACCTCACTGTGTGGCTGGGACCATGCTAACTTCTACTCTAAAGTGCAATTCTCAAATTAATCCCAAATTATTTAAATACACCACTATTCCTTTTTTGTTTGTTTGTTTTTGTTTTTGTTTTGATACTTTATTTACATTTCCAATGTTTCCCCCTTTCTAGGTCTCCTCTTTGGAAACCACCTATCCCCTCCCCCTCCCCCACCTCTATGAGGGAATTCCACCTCCCATCCACCCGCCCGCCCACTCCCGTATTCCCACCTTGACATTCCCCTTTACTGGGGCCTCTCCTCTCCCTGATGGCCAACAAGGCCCTCCTCTGCCACATATGTGGTCCGAACCATGTGTCCTTCCATGTGTATTCTTTGGTTGGTGGTCCAGCCTCCATGAGGACTGGGGGTGTCAGGCCAGGTGACACTGTTGCTACCTCCATGGGGCTGCAGACTCCCTCAGCTCCTTCAGTCCCTTCTCCAACTCCTCCATCTAAGACCTCACTCTCAGTCCAGCAGTTACTGTAAAGAGAAACTTGGGCATTCTGAACTTTTTGGGCTAATATCCACATTTTTGGAAAATTAATAATCAAAAGTTACCAGAAGGGCTGGAGAGATGGCTCAGTGGTTAAGAGCATTGACTGCTCTTCCAGAAGTCCTGAGTTCAAATCCCAGCAACCACATGGTGGCTCACAACCATCTGTAATGGTATCTGATGCCCTCTTCTGGTGTGTCTGAAGACAGCAACAGTGTGCTCACATACATAAAAATAAATAAGTTTTTAATTGTGTATATGTGTGTGCACATATATTGCATAAGTGAGTTGGCCCTGGAGGCCAGCAGAGGGCAGCATATCCCATGGAGGTGGAATTGTGAACTGCCCTTGCAGGTTCCAGGAACTAAACTCGGGCCTCTGCAAAAGGAGCAGGTATTCAAAACCACTGAACCATCTCCAGTCACTGCCTTCTGAAAATAGTTTTTAAAATTCCACATTTACTACAGCACAGTATGTTCACAAGCCTGAGTTCACAAGCCTCAAGGTGAGTTTGGAGGCTCTGTGAATATTATTAGTCAGAGACATTCTGGGTTTCAAAACTGCTTTAACTACAGACTTACAGGCTCACAATGAAGCGAAGGAAACAGATGCAGCTGACTGCCATCAGACAGAATAGTGCAGCTGCCCGGGTGCAGGTGCTGCGGCATCCAGAGGGAGCAAGGGGCCGGAAGAGCTCAGCAGGAGCCTGCACCTTTGAAGATCAAGGGCAGGAGCTCTGTTTCCACTAAGGAAACGCGGGCATGGAGCTACATTGGGAGGTTAAGATGCTGTGTCCACCATGGCAGCCGCCGAAAGACTTCCAGGATGGAGATTTTTAGACGGGATGAATTTACTGATGCCATTGCAGTTTATAAATCCCTCAGACTCCATTCGGACTCACTGTGAGCAGCTCCACAGACCAAGAGTGGGCTAGCTTCAGCCACATGTGCACATTGGAGCAATCAGTCCTGCCAGAAACACGTATGCCAATACATAGGCAGGCCTAGATCACGTGACTTGGATAGAGCGATAGAGTGGGCTGTGACTTGCTGTGAGGAGAAGCCCTGCTCTACCCAGAGCAAAAGTTTTCTGAAGGAAAGGGAAGTGTTCTTTCTCTTTGAGAACAACAGATATGGCCATGGGGAGGGCCTGACTCAGATGGTCTGCAGCGTTTACTGGGCAGGCAGCCAGGTGAGATGTTTCTCAACTTGGTTTAAGACAAGCACTCTTACCCCACCCTGAACAAATATAACAGCTCAAGCCTTTTCAGAATGATATGTGAGACCCAAAATAGACGAAGCTCCAGGAAGATAAATAAACCAAAAGAGCTTGTTCCTAGGCAGCCGGCACTCTCCTGCTGGGAGAGAAGGGCAGAGCTTGTGAGGGATGAGCAGAGGGGCAGACTCTGCAGCTGGCTCTGTAAGCTCCTCCCCCTGTGGTGGGTCCCGGGGGTCTTAGTGGGGAATGCAGACTGCTTTTGCAGGTCTGGAGTAGACTTACAATCTACTTCCAATTCTAGGTGATGCTGGTGGTCCTGGCACACAGAGACATGAGGATTAGAGTTTAGAATCATCCAGGCTGGAGGACAGACAAGGTAAAACTGTAAGCCAGGAGCATGGACGCCAGCAAGATGGCCGGCCCACACGGTTACAGTGAGACACACAGGGGAGGGGGTGAGTGAACCAGCCTGGCAGGGAGGTCTGCTTGAAGCTGAGCCAGCCCTAGTTCCTATGTTCACACTGTGGACACATAGAGAACTTGTGTTGGAGCCATAGGAGGTAAGAGTGTATCTTCTCTCAATTGGTTCTGGGAGCTTACTTATCTCAGTGGGGTCCCACTTTGAGTGCCTGGGAGAGTGGAGGGGTACAGGCTTCCTTGTGGACCCACGTGCCAGCCTGACCTAGCAATGAGGATGGACACTGGTCTCCATCCCCCGTTTCCTATGCCAAACAGTGCTTTACTTGCTGGAGACTGTAGCTGGTCCTTAGATGACCAAGATTCTGCAGCCATCGCCAAGGAGATTTTGCTCTGGAGTCCCTAGGCCTCTCTGGTCTTTATAATCTCCTTCAAAAGAATTCAGATGAGGTTCACAGGGAACTTAGCATATGGGTAGGTCTTATGACAACACAAAACAAAGGCATAGACAATGGCCAGATATACCACTGTGCCTGCCTACATTTTAGGTAGTCAGTATACTATTTCTTTTTTCTTTTTTCTTTTTTTTTTTGGTTTTTTGAGACAGGGTTTCTCTGTATAGCCCTGGCTGTCCTGGAACTCACTCTGTAGACCAGGCTGGCCTTGAACTCAGAAATCCGCCTGCCTCTGCCTCCCAAGTGCTGGGATTAAAGGCAAGCGCCACCACTGCCCGGCCTACTATTTCTTAAAATCCCTAAAACAGACAGCTTTCCTGAAGACTTTTCCTGTCCAGGTGATTGACAGACCCATTTTTTATTTAGAGGAGAGGGCAGGAGTATGTCGTTGGTCTCTACCTGAATTCCTTGGCCTGTCAGTCATCTTAGAAGGTTTCTTTAGCTATTCATGACCTAAGTATTCAGAATGTAGTGCCTTTCCTCAGGGCCAGAAACATGACTCAGATCCTTTTCTTCTGACCAGGGGATGTTACTGCATCAACACATTATGATAAGAACATTTCTTACATTCTAGAAGCCTGGAACTTTTGCTGGACCTCACAGCCAGATTTAATAACACACCTTAAGGTCACTCATGTCTTAAGATTGCTATCCTACTGTGTACCCAGCCTGTCTGTTTAACCTGCCTTTAAGAGAACTTGTCCTGGATTTCCCATGTAAGCAGTTTTTACAATTTAAGCCAATGCATAACTCTAATCTTAAATTACACACTCTTCCATGGCCTTGACCCCTGACCCCAGAATAGTTCGTGAGTGTGTATGGTATGTGTGTGTGTTGATAACCATTTCCTGGAAACAGAAATAAAGGTTGAAAGCAGTCTTATAAAATGAATATCTACTTGTCTTAAGATTTCTATTGTTACAATGAAATACCATGGTCAAAAGCAAGTTGGGGAGGAAAGGGTTTATTTGGCTTATACTTCCACATTGTAGTCCATTACTGAAGGAAGTCAGGACAGAAACTCAAACAGAGCAAGAACCTGGAGGCAGGAGCTGAAGCAGAGGCCATGGAGGGGTGCTGCTTACTGGTTTGTTCTCCATGATTTGCTCAGCCTGTTTTCTTATGGAGCCCCGGACCACCAGCCCAGGGGTTGCCCCACCCACAATGGGGTCCTCTCCCATCAATCACTAATTAAGAAAATGCCTTACAGCCGGATCTCATGGAGGCATTTCCTCAACAGGTTTCTTCCTTTCAGATAACTCTAGCTTGTGTCAAGTTGACCTAAAACTAGCCAACACGCCACCATAAATGTTGAACACATCATGTGGGTATTGTTCAATAACCAGTGATGCTGTAATACTGTTAGTTAGTTAGTTAGTTAGTTAGTTAGTTAGTTAGTTAGTTAGTTAGTTAGTTGTCTGGGTTGGTTGGGGTCAACTGGCATCAGTAACTTAGTAATCCTTTGTAAAACTATGTTAAGGATTTCTGTAAAGTCTCCCTCATTCCTTCCCCATGTGACGCCTTTTGTACTGTCCAGTAAAAGAAACCGGAGAACACTTTGCTAGGTACAGACACACTCAAACAGAGGGACAGATTCACACGGCAACTTTCAGAGAGGTACAGGTTCAGACTCATACAGACATAGACAAGGGGACGGAAAGACACACGGGAGAAGCAAAGTAGAGAGTTCAAATTTGGGCTTGCTCTTGGTTAAGTGACACCAAGGGGAAGCGCTTTGATTTCTTTCCTTACTGTGATGCCGACACATTATTGGTGACTCTGAGTTTGTTATGAATGTGTTCAAACAGACTGCAGTTTTACAAGGTGAACTTTATGCCAAGAGCACCAAGGATAGCCGGGATCTGGGATAAATCAGGAAGGGTGTATTAGGTGCTTTTCCCGTTGCTGTGACCAAGTACATATTGAAGCAACTTAAAGGAAGAGGGTGTACAGTCTCAGAGGATGCATCTTTTGTGGTGGAGAAGGCATGGTGGCAGAACTGGGAGGCAGCTGGTCACATTGTGTCTGCTGCCAAGAAGCTGAGAGCAACCATGAAGTAGGACAGGACTAGACTACAAAACCTCAAGGTCTACCCGAACTGACCCACTTCCTTCCGCTCCACCTAAGCATTGAGTGACTTTCTCAGACAAGGCCACCTGTTGGGCGCCATGCAATCAAATACCCAAGCCTGTGGGGGATGTTTTACAGAGACCACACCAGAGGTCTCTACAGGTTTCAAGAGGGCTTACCCTGTGGACACTTTCTGCTTCAAGACTGTGTTGGCAAACTCCTCTGTTTAATCCACTGTGTGTGGTGCTTTGTCATGGCAGCCCAGGACACTACAGGTAGGCCAGCCCTTTTCCTTGGCTCTGTCGCTGTTACCTGGCCAGTCCCTGCTCCTAAAGCCATCTTTTAAGAAGTGACTGGTCTTTTTCTCTGTGATACCCACAATAAGCCCCTGCCTTGAGTGTGACTAGGAACTGGAGTGGAGATGGGAAGTGTTCGGAATGTGACAATGAGGGACAGCTGTCCTCATTCAGGCAGATGGCAACATGCAGGAAGACTCTAGTGATGTTATGTTATTGTACCATTTCAGTTTTGTCTCATGCTCTTCAGAGCATGGTGTTTAGTGTGGTCACCCACCTCAACTAGCTAACAAGATTCTGAGTAACTGGGGTCGGCCTAGGTAAGTAAAGGCTCACTGTTGGGTCTTGAAGTAGAGAGGAATAAGTCTCATCCTTTGGTGGATGCCCTCAGGGCCATCAGCTTCTGGCTAACACTGTCATTCCAGTCCTGCAGTCTCCGAAACAGGAAGAGCTGGGCACGGCTGTTGGCTGAGGCCTTTTCCTCTGATTTTGTGGTCTCACAATAGGGCTGAAAGCAGCCTACACTGAGAGGGTTGACGGAAGCTTATATTTCTCCCACTGGAGGCTGGATGATGCTTCTAAAAGCGAGTGATTCATCTTCCCACAGAGTATCTCTTTACACCTCTCCCCCTGTGCTTCTCCCTGTCCCCCTCCCCCAAGTGCTGGGGATTGAACATAGGACCTTGCATATGGTGGGCAAGTGTTCTATCACTGAGCTACAACCCAGGTCTCAGTGCTGCCCTTGAGTTCACAATTCTCCCCCCCCCCCCCCCAGGCTAGGCACTGAACCCAGGAGCTTTGTGCAAGCTAAGCAAGTGCTCTACCACTGAGTCACTGCCCCTTGCCCACCCTGCAGCCCCTCCCCACATCTAGCTATTGTTTAACCAAAGAGATGAAAAGGGATTGTCATTTGGTTGTATCTTGTAGCCTCTTTACCCTGTGTCTGCTCTTTCCTTTCCATGGTTTCTGGACTTTGTGCCTGGATTCCTTGTAGCAGGAGAGGAACCTTTGTACACCACCTGAAATCATCAGTTTTCAGAGAAACCAGGAGTCTTCAGCAGGATGAGCAAGCAGCATGGCTGTCAGCACATTTCCCGGAACCTTTGACTTAAGTAGCAGGAGAAGCTGGGGTGGGGACGGCCTGTTCTGTTCTCTCGGGTCTTCACTTTCCATTCAGCAGCCAAGGCTTTGGACTGGAGCAGGTGGCTCTAGCTTGCCCATGTGTCCATCCAGCCTATGCCTTGTTGAAATGCAGCTTTGATTCTCAGGTTCTGGGTGGGAAGTGATTGTCTAGGCATCTCACAAACTCCCAGGACCAGGTGCCAATCACATAAGAATCCCACTTTGTCCAGTTTCAAGAACCTCAGGCCAGCCTACCTTCTGAGCCAGGACTTGTGTTTACATGGGCCTTTGGGTTGTTTCAGTGTCTTAGAATGTGGGAGATGTTACCCAGTGGGGTGAGCTACACCCAGATATCCCCTAGGGAGTGTTCTAGATTGACTAGAGGGAGAGCCATGCTGGAGATCCTGCCTTAGTCACAAAGAGTGACCTAGACCCTGGAAACTGATGGTGCCCCAGACTGTTCCAGTGGCAGAGAGACTGGGGGCTACTAGAGCCTCAGGCCCCAATCTGACACCATTGGCTTTATTGGGATGGTTTTTGAAACCCTGTTAGGTTAGAGTGTTAGTTACTTTTTTACTGTTATAACAAAACACCATGTCCAAGGCAACTTAGAAAAGAAAGGCTTTCTTGGGACTCATGTTTCAGAGGGTGAATCCATGTTCAACATGGCGGACAGCATGGTGCCAAAGCAGTAGCTGAGAGCTCACATCTGATCTACAAACAGGAGGGGGGGGAGAAAGAGAGAGAGAGAGAGAGAGAGAGAGAGAGTCCCTGAACAATGTAACTTCAAAAGCCACCAGGACCACACTGCTGAGACACTCAGATGTGACTGAGAAGCAGCACTCACACTTTGGATGTACAGTGTCTTTTCTCTAAGCTCCGCCCTCACTCGCCTCATGGCTCTACTTTAACTGTCATTAAAACCTTTTACTTGAGGATGGAGAGATGGTTCAGTGGTTGGGAGCATGTACTGCTCTTATAGAGGACTTGAGTTCAGTTCCTGGCACCCATGTTGGGCAGCTCAGCTTTTCTCCAAAGGCACTGCATTCCTGAGCACATGCACACACACAGAAATACACACACACACATACACACACACACACACAGAAACACATACATACACACAGAGACACACACTAACACACACACACACACACACACGCACACACACACACAGACAACACACATTAACACACAAACACATACATACATTAACACATGGACACACACACAAACATACACAGATACACACACACATGCACACACACACAGAAATACATACACACATACACACAGAAACACATACATACACACAGACACATACATTAACACACAGATACATATATACATCAACACACACACACACACACACATAGACAAACATACACACACAGATACACACACACTAACACACAGACACACACACAAACATACATACACAGACAGAACACAGACACACACACATTAACACACAGACACATACTTGCATTAACACACATACAGACAAACATTCACACAGAGATACACACACAGAGACACACAGACAGGTAACTAGACACAGATAATAAAAAGAAACCTTAAAACCTTTTTTATTTTCTTTGCCTTTTTGTTTTTTGACAACCTCAAGTCTTGGACTAGCCTCAAACCGTGCAGCTGGAAATACCCTGATCTCTGGACCTTCCTGCCTGCACTCCTGGGGTGACAGGAGATACCACTCTCAGCCTAAAAACTTTCCTTCATAAACCCCAGTCTGCTTCACCAGAACACACCCTGCAATAATGCCCTGTGGCAAAAGTCAGGAATCCAGCCTCGAGGGTAGATCCACCTCTGTAAAGAACTGGCAGCTGCAGGAGGGAGCCTGGAGCTCTGATACCTATCTCCCTCCTCTCCCATTGCCACTGGCAGGAGGGAGGAGTTGCCTGGAGACTAGGTATCAGGGCCAAGAAGCAGGATGCTGGGAAGGAGAGGGGGGAGGGAGAGGAAGAAGAGAGGAAGGGTGTGGCAGGAAGGAGGAAGTTGGCATTGTTTTGGAGCCTGTCTCCTGGCCCACCCACCCATGTCCAGAGGCCTTCACTTCTCCAGAATGTTTCTCCTTTGTCCAAGCACATGAGCACTTGGACCACCATAACCAGCTCACAGGCTGGGCACCTCAAACGACACACATTTACTTGCAGTTCCAGAGGCTGATGGTTCAAATGATCAGATGTCAGCAGGTGCAAGGATCCTTGATGACTTGCAGATGTCTGACGTCAGCTGTGTCCTCACCTGGTGTGTCCTCTCAGGACAGCAGCCATATTGGATTAGAACCCACCTCAACCCCCGCCCAACCCCACATTTTAGTATAACCATCTCCCTGAAGATGCTACCTCCTGATCTAGTCATGCTGTGAGACCCCAGGACTTGGAGCTGATGTGGTACATCCGTATCTGTGTAGTACAGGTCTCAGTTCTTCACCCCACCTGCTGTGCCAAGAGATGTGTGGAAGGGTTGCCAGATAAAACATCATCCATGTAGGTAAATTTGAGTTCCAAATAAATACCTTTCTTATGTATCTCAAATATCAATATACTGACACACACGAAACTTTGGTTGGTGGTCTACAATTTGCAGCTGACCAGTATCCCGAGTCCTTGGCTGTTAAATGGTGCCTCACTGCCACAGGAGCCTCCTCACTCATTTGTGCAGGTACAGGATCAATACAAGGAGAAGGGAAGAATTGGGAACTAGAGGCCAGCTGGGATCTGGGATCTCACACCAGTCTCTGAAGCCATTGAGACACTCAGAGGTGGAGCTGTCTGTGGTTAAGTGGAGGTCAGAGAATCTGATAAGGGAGTCTTAGTAGGCACCTTCTGCTCCGTCCTCTTCTCAAGTCTCTGTCAGATGGGAAACATTGCATAATACTGAAAGGGATTCTCTGAGCATCCCTGAATGATCCGACTTCCAGCTGCACAAACACATTAAGTCAGTCATGACTGTCATCCAGCACTTGGGATGCTGTGCTGAGGTGGAGGATGACCACAAATCTGAGGCCAGCCTGATTTACATAGCAAATTCCAGGCCAGCCAGAAGTACACAGTGGGACTCCAAGACCAAAAAGTTCCCCAGAAAAACAACAGAAATAAATAAATAAATAAATAAATAAATAAATAAATAAATAAATATCAAAAACATTACATCACCCATGTCAAGAAGATGAAAATCCTGTAACTGCCATTCTATAAGCCAAATAGCTCAGGAAAAGTTAAGGGGGAATTTGGAAATAAGAGTCACTTGGAGACAAAACAGTTAAGGGGGAATTTGGAACTAAGATCGACCCACTTAGGGACAGAACAGATCTGAATTGACCTGGGTCTAGGTGTGCACCTCCTCTAATCACTCCTGTGGATAGTGCCACCTTAAGGCAGTAGTGTTGTGAGGAGGAAGGGAAAGGCCCCTGCTTTGTGGTGACACAGCCAACACCCTCCTGCTGCAGATGGTTTAGCCTAGTTCAGCTGGCTTTGAGCTCTCACTGCCTTAGCGTCTGTGCTGAGATTTGTGCCACCACAGACTTTAGGGGTTGAGCAATGTCCCCTCCAAACTTTCACGTTGACATGCCAGGCCCGGGGACTTCAGAGCGACCTTATTTGGAAATAGTCACTGAGGTGCAGTTCTTTAAGCTGGGAAGAGGCCACCGTGGAGAAGGGTGTCCCTTCCACAAGGAAAGGGATATAGCTACATGAAATACAAACCATGCCATGCCTCTACAAAGCAAATGGATGGCAAACATCATCTCCAAAGCACCTGAAGCCAACAGAAAGGGCTGGGACAGATACCTGGGGCTCAGGGCTCTACCTTCAGTACATGCCACTGAGCTAGGGCAGTGCTGTGAACCAGCGCTCAGGGTGACCTGCAGAGATGTCTGTTGTCTAGATGCTTCTTCCAGCAGGCCTGAGGGAGCCTGGTTGGATATTGTGCTTCCCGGAGGTTTTCCTTTTAAATCTCATCCAGGAAACCATCTCCTGCACGCACACTTTGTGCTGGCAGGGTAGGTAAAGAGATGACTCAGATGACAGTAAAGAGCTTGGCGGTGGTGGTCAGCCAGCTCATTGTCATCTCTACCCACCCCTGGGACAAGTGAAGGCTCATCACAGGCATCCTTGTTGGGCTGGGTTCTAGACACAGCCCTGGTGAGGGTGGGAGATTCCTGCCTGCGTCTGGCCTTTCACAAACTGATCTTATAGACTGGACCTCCCTATTTACTTTACAGTACAAACACACACACACACACACACACACACACACACACACACACAAACATGCACAGACACATGAGCATGCACACACACAGACATCAATAAAAACAAAATAAATCTTTAAAAAAAATCCATATTTGCCTAACATTAAGTAAATATATTTTTTTGCAGTCTTCCCCGGAGTTTCGATTCCTTCATCCCAAAGTCCTCACTAAGATGAGGACCCTGATGCTGCGAAGCTTTTTGTTAACTTGACACAAACCACGATCATCTGGGAAGAGGGAACCTCAACTGAAAAATGCCTCCACTAGATTGGCCTGGAGGGATGTCTAGGGGAGATTTTCTTAATTAGTGATTGATGTTGAAGGACCCCGCCCACCACGGGCAGTGCCACTCTGGGCAGGTGGTCTGGAGGTGTGGAAGAAAGGCGGGGCAAGCCGAAATGAAGAAGCCAGTGAGCAGCGTTCTTCTGTGATGGGTGTTTCCTGCCTCCAGTTCTTGCCCTGTCTTCCCTTCCTCCCCACACTGCTTTTGGTAATGGTGTTTACCACAACAACAGAGTGCAAGCTGAAGCAGCCATATTTCATCCTCTTTGGACTCCTGATGAGTGACAACAGCCTGGGCTCCTGCCCTATTCACATGATTATCGAATGAGTGAAATAAGAAAGCACCACATCTATGTGACACCTGATGGGCATCAGCCCTTACCCCGGGCTACCTCTGACTTCCTGTTTGCTCATCATTTCAAATAGGTTGAGTGACGTTTATTTTAATGTTCATCTTAAGAGACTCTATGTGATTAGCAAAAAACACCTGCCAGCCTAGTGAAATCAGAACAGCCAGTCTACATGCTCAAGTCCGAGATTAAGGGGGAATCTGGGTCAGTGGGGCACAGGTCAGCACAGCTGTGGAGGCCACCAGGGAGCAGATGGGCTCAGCTGAGCTCAGCTGCAGTCAGGAGTCAGTTCCAGTAACGGGGAGGAAGGGAGGGGGGAGAGAAGAGGGAGGGAGGGAGGGAGGGAGGGAGGGAGACAAAGAAGGACAGAAGGAAGAGCAGGAAGAAAAGGCAGGGTGGAAGAAGGAAGTGAGGGAAGAGAAGAGGAAGGGAAGGGGAGACTAGGTTTTATTTGCCAGCTTCTAAAAGAGATGATTCCAGACCGAATGAGTTGAGTTGTCTGGGCAACAGTATGATGCCACATGCTCTGTGTCTATGGTAAGCCGGTACCAGATACTTTTGCTGAAAGATACTTCTGCTCATTTATACCTTTCCTCCTGATTATGAAGCCTATGCAGCCTTCCATGGAAGCACCCTAGAGCGAGGAGTGCTGATTTGGCAGAGAGCGGAGGCACGTGCTGCTGAGCTGCTTCCAGGGAAACTGAGTCATTCTGGGCCGCTTGAATCCCTGTCCCCAAGCCTGTGGTCACTCATATTCAGCTTTGTAATAAGTCATCTCTTATTTCTTTTGTATCAACAGTCACTGCACCATCCTTTTATCCTAGAATTTCTCAGCCAGGAGTGTAACCCACAAATATGTCTGGTCAGTCTTTCCAGAGACTCACTGAGCTCAGGATCCCAACACACAATCAGTAGGGATACCTGGCTCGGCTTTCTGCTCCTGGACGCTGCCACCCTGAGGTCCAGCCCTTGCCATTCTTGGCCTCTTTATTGCTGACCTCAGGGCTGGCCCTCCTGGAAAATCTGGCAGAGAGCATGAAACCTAGAGTGGCCCTGGGAGGGAGGGGAGGGGATCTCGGGGCTGGCTGCTTTTTGGAATCTCTGGGATGAGTGAAGTCAGGCTAAGTTACATAAGAAGTCAGAACCCCAGGGCCTCTATTACTTATTGGGTGGTTGGTCATCCAACTGTCTGGTTAGAGTCCACTCTGGTTCTGAAGTCTCCCATAGGTGGGCAGAGTCTGTTCTGTAGTCCAGAGACGCAGTCCAGAGGCACATCATAAACCCCTCTCTCTGCCTCCTTTTTCACTACCTTTAGCATTTTTGTATGTATAAACTGTTGAGTATAATTATGGGCAGAAGTGTCAATAAAATGGTCATGAAGAAGGAGACCTAAACAAACCCCAAGTTGTTGCAAATTTAACAAGTAATCTATTTTGTCACCCTGGTCTTCAGAGCTAGTTCCAGAACACCCAGGGCTACACAAAGAAACCCTGTCTTGAAAAACAAACAACAACCTAAACCAAACCAAACAAAAAAGTAATCTGTTTCAATAGTTAAGACTCAAGAGTGACTTTAACACAGGGCAATTCAGACAGACCATGAGCATCTACTTCCCATAGAAAGCCAATGGAGGCTGGGGAGATGGCTCAGTGGGTAAGAGAGTGCTTGCTGTGTAAGCTTAAGTACGCAAGTTCAAATCCCCAGCACCCATGTGAAAAGCTGAGTGTGGCTAAGTACAACTCGAACCCAAGTATTGGATCAAAGACAGGAGGCAGAGCAAAGGCAGGAGGATTGCTCGGTTTTGCTGGCCAGCCAGCATAGCAGGAAAACCGAAAGCCCTAGCTAGGTTCAGTGAAACCCTCTCTCAAGGGGAAAAGACAATAAAGCAGGGCACCCAGTATGTCTTTAACTGGCCTCCACATGTGCATGCAAAGGAGTTTGCACTCCTCCCCAACACACACACACACACACACACACACACACACACACACACACACAGACACACACAGACATACACTCATATACCACTTATAACACAAACATATGCCACCCTCTGCCCACACAAAATAAATGGATCATCCAGTATGCTGAAATGATCCAGAGGACAGACAAGGTCAGGCAGTCTTCATTCCTGGATTCTGGTCTTGCTCCACAGTGATGGAATCAGGGCATCAGGTGGACGTGCAGACCAGTGGAATAGAGCTGAGGGCCCACAAGAAGCCCCGCAGCCTGTGGTCTGTCTGGTGAGTCAACAATGCCAGGAGCAGCCATGGGGGAAGAATGGCTTTTCAACAAATACAACAAGTTTGGATCCACTCTATAAAAAATTAAATTGGATCAGAGATCTAAATGTAAAATTTATGATGTTGCTTTTGGCTTCTGAGATAAGGCATCAAAAGCCCAAACACAATAGGGAGACTTGATAGAACTGCAATTAAAACTTAATCTTCTCCAGAAACCCACAGAATGTGAGGAAAGATTTGTAAATCATTTATCAGGGAAGAGTCCGTGCCTAGAAAAAATATACATATGCAGAACTTGTTAGGCTCGACAATAGGCAGAACTCAATTTAAAAATGGACAAATCAAAAATGGGACTGGACGTAGGTGCCTAAACTCTCAGCACTTGGTTGGCTGAGATAGGAATACAGGAGGCAAGCTTGGGCTACATAGACAAACGTTTAAGACTAGACAGGGCTACATAGCCCAGCTCTGTAGCAGGGAGGGTGTGGGGAGAAAAGGGAAGAGGAAGAGAGAAGGAAGGAGAGAAGGAAAGGGAGGGAGAGCCGGGGAATGTGGGAAAGGACGCACATGAACACTCCTTAAACTTAGTCTCTGTGAATGTTCTCCCACACAGAAAGAAAGAAACGGTCCAGCCAACTGGTGTTTCAGGAGGGCCCAAGTCTAAGTTCAAGGGCCTGGAGAAATGGCCCACCCGTTAAGAGCACTACTTACTGTCCCAGAGGACCAATGTCTCAGTCAGGGTTCTATTCCTGCACAAACATCATGACCAAGAAGCAAGTTGGGGAAGAAAGGGTTAATTCAGCTTACATTTCCACATTGCTGTTCATCACCAAAGGAAGTCAGGACTGGAACTCAAGCAGGGCAGGAAGCAGGAGCTGATGCAGAGGTCATGGAGGGATGTTTCTTACTGGCTTGATTCCCTTGGCTTGCTCAGCCTGCTTTCTTATAGAACCCAAGACTACCAGCCCAGGGATGGTACCACCCACAAGGGGCCCTCCCCCCCTTAATCACTAATTGAGAAAATAAATGCCTTACACCTGGATCTCATGGAGGCATTTTCTCAATTGAAGCTCCTTTCTCTGTGATAACTCCAGCTTGTGTCAAGTTGACACACAAAACTAGCCAGTACAATTGACCCCTTGTCAACTTGACACACAAACACATCACTATCAAGCCTCAACCCTTACTTTCTTATTCATCCCCAAGATCTAAATAACTTTAAAAGTCCCAAAGTCTTTGCAAATTCTTACATATCAAAATTTCAATCCCTTTAAAAAATCCAATCTCTTAGAATTCAAAGTCTTTTTACCATTAGAAATCTCTTAACTGTGAGCTCCACTAAAATACCTTCTGCCTTTAGGAGGGAAAATACATCAGGCCACAGTCACAATTAAAATCAAAATCAAATTCCAACCATCCAATGTCTGGGATCCACTCACGGTCTTCTAGGCTCCTCCAAGGGCTTGAGCCACTTCTCCAGCTCTGCCCTCTGTAGCACACACCTTGTCTTCTAGGCTCCAGATGCCTGTACTCCACTGCTGCTCCTGTTCTTGGTGGTCATCTCATGGTACTGGTGTCTCCAAAACACTGCTGTCTTCCGCTGCAACTAGGCTTTACCAACAGCCTCTCATAGGCTCTCTTCATGGTGCCAAGCCTCACCTATGACCTCTTTAGTCCTGGGCCATCAATTGCAACTGAGGCTGCACCTTCACCAATGGCCTTCTGTGGCCTCTTACAGTGCCCAGGCCTCAGCTGCTCTTCATGACTCCTTCATGCCTTCAAAACCAGTACCACCTGGGTGACTCTTACACATTACCAAGTCCAGCCACAGCACAAGGTACAACCCTGGCTATCCCTGGAACACAGCCTCTGTGCTCTCAGAAAACACTTCTCCGAAGATTTCACCTCAATGATGCTGGTCTCTTCCCAATCACTGTCAATTTCCCAACTCCAGCTAACCAGTATCAATAGTCCCAGTAATGCAATGGTTTTGCTTTAGTAGTTCTTGTATCTTGTTAATCATAGCTGATCCTTCAGCCCCAGCTAACCAAAACCACAGAATCTTCACAGTCAAAATAGCAATGGCCCTGATAAGAGTCTTTAATCTTCCGTCTGAAATTTCACAAGCCAGGCCTCCATCTTCTGCACTGTTCTCAACATTATCTTCCAAGCTCCTACACAACATCCCACAGAGCTCTTAACACCGAATGGATATTCTAGCCCAAAGTTCCAAAGTCCTTCCACAGTCCTCCCCAAAACATGGTCAGGTTGTCACAGGAATACCCCACTCTGCTGGTACCAATTTGTCTTAGTCAGGGTTTCTATTCCTACACAAACATCATGACCAAGAAGTAAGTCGGGGAGGAAAGGGTTTATTCAGCTTACACTTCCACATTGCTGTTTATCACCAAAGGAAGTCAGGACTGGAACTCAGGTCAGGAAGCAGGAGCTGATGCAGAGGTCATGGAGGGATGTTTCTTACTGGCTTGTTCAGCTGGCTTTCTTATAGAGCCAAGACCACCAGCCCACAGATGGTACCACCCACAAGGGGCCCTCCCACCCTTGATCACTAATTGAGAAAATGCCTTACTGCTGGATCTCATGGAGGCATTTTCTCAACTGAAATTCCTTCCTCTGTGATAACCAGCTTGTGTCAAGTTGACACAAAACCAGCCAGTACGACCAGATTTGGTTCTCAGCACCCACATGATAGCTCCAGTTCCTGAGGATCCTAAGCCTCTTCTGGTATTTGTGAGCAGGCACCAGGCACCTAAGTGATTTACAGACAGACACGCAGGCAAAACACCAATACACATAAGATAAAATACTTGTTCACATTTGTGCATCTCGTGGGAAGCTCACTGCCACACTTGCTTGCAATGAAGACTAGTGGTGAGGACACAGACATTTTCACACTCCTGAGGGTGGAGGAAGGAGCACTGGAGATGTGGACCTTTTCCACACTACTTAAGCACTGTGGAGGAAGGGAGCCTTAGAGCAGGGATACTCCTTCCTTGCCCTCTGGGGACCAGCTGGCTGCAAGCTGTCCTAGGAGCAGGGCTCCTGGTTCTTGACTCTTGACATTTCTTTCTGTTGGGCTACTGTAAACTCTTAAAGCCCACAACAAGCTGTGTCTCCACACTGCATCTGATTTTCACCACACAGGAATCCAGGATGGAACGAATAGAACCCACACCATTCCTTTCTTTATGTAGGTGAGGATGACCCTGAGTTTCTCACATTTTTACAATTGACTTGTGTGTTTGTGAGTGTAAGTACTACCATGACACAGCAGGAGTGTGGGGGTCAGAGGTCAACGAGTAGGACTTTGCTCTCTTTCCATTGTGTGGGTGCTGGGAATTGAACTCACACTCTGGGGCTTGCCAGCAGGCCTTTACTCTCACCCCCCTCCTCCACCTGCTTAACACTCATAGCTGTTTGTCCTTGATCAATGGGCAAGTGATAATTCAGATGCCTCAGTTTTTAAAAAAATACAGTGCTGTCACTGGGAACTGGCCTGAGCAAATGTCACCTGCATAGCTTTTGGAGATAAACAGTGACCCATCCAGTGGGCAGTGAAGGCTTTCAACTGCCTTAGACTGATTTTTGATGCTGGAACAAATACCACAGGCCAAGCAGTTTATAAAGAATAACGATTGGGCTGGAGAGATAGCACAGGAGTTAAGAACACTGACTGCTCTTCCAGAGGTCCTGAGTTCAATTCCCAGCAACCACATGGTGGCTCACAACCATCTGTAATGGGATTTGATGCCCTCTTCTGGTGTGTCTGAAGAGAGCAATGGTGTACTAATATACATAAAATAAATAAGTAAATCTTAAAAAAAAAAAAAAAAAAAAGAATGATGATTTATGTAGTTCAGCGTTCTGGGGGCTGAGAGTCCGAGGCTATGATGCCAGCAACTGCTAAGATCTATAGGCAGCATATGACATGGGCCTCACCTAGAAGACAGAGCATTGTGTGTTGGCATAGGCCTCTTGTCCTGTGATTGCTGAAGACATTAAATCTGTCATGGATAGCCCATAATAGTTCCCACCTAGTCACCCAAATAGTTCCGGTTCACACAGGGTCCAAACCTAAGTGCTGCCAGGACATGGACTTGGGAACACAGTCCAACTACAGCATCGTCTGCTCAGGTTCAGGTGTACCAGAGTCAGGAAACTTTCTGAGCTGTCCTACCCGGGGGGGGGGGGGGGGCACAGCTCCGAGGCATAAAACATAGTGTAGCTGTCCTCAAGCCCACCCGCAGGGCAGACTCAGGACCAACTCAGAGAGTGAGCCCCTGCTGGGAGTGATTCAGTGACCACCAGAAATTTGCTCCTTTGACATGGCTGAAGTGAGCAGTCAATAGCTGTAGCCCATCAGTAACGCTGGCAAGATGGAGGATCAGGCTAAGGTGCCTGCTACCAAGCCTGATCTCAGTACCTGCACGGTCTGACTCCAGGTTGGGTGGTGGTGTGTGTAAAATAAATAAATAAACAAATAAATAAAAAACTAAAATGTAAGAAATAAAATGTCGCCCAGTTGGGGACATGTTTGTCTAGCATGCACAAGGCCCCCAGGTTCAGGCCCAAGCATTTCATTACCCATATGTTATGGTCCCTATCTGTAATCCGTATTTGAGAGGTGGAGGCAAGAAGATCAGATGGTCAGGGTCATCTCTGGCTAATTTGAAGCCAGCCTGGGCTACATGAGACCTTGTGTAAGAAAGGAAGGAAGGAATAAGGGAGGGAGGGAGGGAAGAAAGGAGGGAGGGTAGGATTTCCACTCCCTGGAATGGAGCTGGCAATGTAGCAGAAGTGATGTCACGTGGCTCACACAGTTCTGAGGCTTCTGTTCCCTCTCAGTGTGCTCCATCAGCATGCTCCTGCTCGGAACCTTCTACCTTCCGAGCTGTGGAATTACGGGAGGAAATCAGGCCAGCATTACACTCAGTGGGCCAGTCAATTCCACCTCTGGGTCATGCCAGCTCAGGTGCCAAAAGTGAAGGGAGCCTGTTCTGCCTCAGGCCCGGCTACCATCACTTTTTCTGCTGGGACCCAGGTAACCCCACTGTGCCTCACACAAAGGCTGCACCCATAACCGCTGGAACCTAGGAAGTCAATGAACTCATTCCTGCCTCTGGTGTTCAGTTAGGCATGGTTGTTAGGCAGCAGAGGCAGTGAGGGCACAATCCAGCATGGGACATTGTCAGCTAAGAGGCCTCAGAATAGGACCTTGGTGAGGTGGGATCTTCCTGGAGACGACAAACTGTAGAGCCCCACTACCTGGCTTCAGACCCCAGCTCCATGGTCCCACGAAAGCTGCAAGCCTTTCTGAGCCTGGGATGGTGTCCCCTGTGCAGTTTGGGCAACAGTAGCCATCGGGAGTGGAGCTGAGGGTGTCAAGCGCAAACAGCTCACAGGAAGTGCAGCACAGGGACTGGCCCCAGGAGGATTTAACAATGCCAGCTTCAGGGTGCTTATAGACATCTTTGTCTCACAGTGACATAGCTGAGAAAGGCAGGGTGTGCTTCTCTGCTTCTCACTGACTCGGTGTTTGGAATGGGAGACACAAAAGCCGAGTTCCACTGGAAAGAGTTAAAGGGCTTCTGCCAAGGGGCCTGGCATAGGGGCACAGCGCCTAGCCAGAGGGAAGGAAGTCAAGAACTGAGAAGACAGAGAGGTCGGCTTGGTGCACATTCATTTAGTTATTCGTGGCCATGTGTGCATACACATGTGATTAGAGAGACGTGTCGCCCTAGGAACCCACAGGTGACGCCTCTGAGAGGCTGCAGTCTAGGTTGGGTGTCAGCATATGCATCAAGAGCCATCAGGATCTGACCAAAAGCTCGTCCTCGACAGTGGGTGGGAACATGTGTGGATCGCGGACGTTCTAGACTGTTCTCAGGGGCCTGGTGACCCTCAGATCACCGGCTAGGGCAGGAACCCTCTCCCTGTCCCCCATCTCATGCCCCCAGTACAGACACATGAGTGTGCTGTCTCTTAGAGTCTGCTTGGTTGATCTTGCGTGTCCTGGGCAGGCGAGGGGCAGCCAGCTTTTATCTTTACTTTTCTAGGTTCCCAAATACTAACAGTTCTCTCCTATGGCTATACCAGGGGAGGCTGGGAGCAGAGTACTAAGGACCTTGAAATTACTTTGATGAAAGCCTACTTAGGATAAACGCCCATTGTGCAGTAAATCTGTGCGAGCCATCTGCCTTTATTAAAGACCATGATTTGACGGCGGTCACATAAAAGACGCCTGCCATGGCCACTACTCCACCAGAAAGGAGATTATATTGTAATCACTCTGGGTTCCCGAGTGGTTAAGCCTCATTGTGCTCATCATTGCTCGTAGCGGGTTCTTAATAAGGGGAGAATGAATAACTGGATAAAGGCACCAGCAGTTATGAGGACCTAATTAAAATCTTTCCAATTTAGATCTCGCAGCTGGAGGCAGCTGGGATTCCAACCACCGCCCCTGCATGGCTGTGCTGGCGCAATCCCTGCTTTGGTAGATTGGAGGGGAAGGCAGTGAGGAACAGAGCAACAGCTGCCTTTTCAGGCCCTTTCAGCCTTTGCACTGTAGCATTAAGATGGCACCTGTCCCCAGGACCCCTCCCCAAGGAGCCCTGGTGACGTGACTGGGAGCTGTCACACCTGGCGGGGACCTTGAAGATCTTGGAATTGGACTCTGACATTATAGACAGCTATGTACTTCAAAGCAGCCTTGTGTCCTTGGTAACCTCAGTCCCTTGGGGCAGCCTGTCCTGGGAACGCTGCCATTGTTGACCTTGATGGTCACTGATCCCATTTGTGATAGCCCTGGACATAGCAGGCACCTTTCGCTCTAGCCAGTTGCTGGTATAGTCAAGCACTTTGACTTACTTCTGACTCTTGGGAACTCCTGGGGGTTCCTGGGGGCTCTAGCCTGCCCAGGGGGTGCTGGTTTACTCTGCTTTCAGTTGGGAATTCTCTTCAGCCCTAAAGCACAGCTCCTTATCAGTTTTCAATTGTGGGTCTGTGAACTTGACTTGTGGATCTGCTGCATGTCCTTGTAGGATGTCCCAGAAATGGGCCTTAGTGGCACAGGCCTGTGACTGGACCTGCCTCAGGGACCTAGGGCTGAGAGCATGTGTGTCGCAGGGGTCCCAGTCTGTGAGCCGCTTTCAAACCGTGTGGCACACTATTTCCAGTATTTTCACATTAAAAAAACCCCACACTCCCACCATCACCACCACCACCACCACCAACAACAACAACCCCAGATGTCATTCTCTGATGGTTGATTTGAATTCTAGAAACAGCTGAGTCTGGGAAGCCGGGTTGGTGATCAACTTTGGAACACACATTTTTAAAGTGGGAATGCTTTTATAGCTGTCCAACTGGCTTTCCTAAGTGACTCCCAACCTGATATTCTAAGCCTAATGCTGATTCCCTCAGTAGAAGCATGCTGACTTAAAGTGCATCTCTCAGAGATGGCTCAGTGGGTAAAGGTCCTTGTGGCTAAGTCTGATACTCTAAGTGTGGTGGTTTGAATAGAAATGGGTCCCATAGACTCATGTGTTTGAATGCTTGGCCCATAGGGAGGGCACTATTAGGAGGTGTGGTCTTGTTGGAGGAGGTGTGGCCTTATTAGAGGAAGTACGTCACAGTAGGGGGTTTCCTATGCTCAAGCTCCTGGTTCAGATAAAGATGTAGAATTGTCAGCTCCTTCTCCAGCACCATGTCTGCCTGCACACTGCCATGCTTCCTGCCATGGTGATAATGGACTGAACCTCCAAAACTATAAGCCAGCCCCAATGTAATGTTTTTTTCTTTATAAGAGTTGCTGTGGTCATGGTGCTTCTTCACAGCAGGAAAACCCTACCTAGGACCCTAAGTTTTATCCCCAACACCTGCATAGCAGTAGAGAACCAGCTCTCACAAGTTCTCCTCTGACCTCCAAACACACTCTGTGGTATGACGCCCAAATAAATAAATAAATAAACAAACAAATAAATGTGTCTTTTTAAAGTATGCTTCTCCAGATAGCTGGGACAGCATCTATCTATGTGGGAAGTTCTCTGTGAGAGCTTGCTCAGCACCCCCGATCCCATGGTAAGGCATACTAATTTCATAAAGAAATAAGTTTTGGTGTCCCCCGACAGGTATCACTTCCTATTCTCTGTGTCTTCAGAACCATTAGCCCTGGCCCTGCCACATGGTAAAGGCGAAATTTATTTACTGGAATGAAACATTTGCTAGATTAAAGTTGTTTTATTTCCTAGACTCTCTCCTAAATAGTGACATTCAGGTCACCTTGAGTTTCTGTGGCAAACTCATTATCAGTCCACCCTATGTCCACGTCTCCCCTCTGCCTTCCGAGGAGGCCTGCAGCTATTGTACTGAAATTTATTCCCCTTGCTGCCAGAGGCATATTAAACGGAAGCAGAAGCCAACAGATTTCTGCAAAACTTGGGTTTCCTAAAAGGAAGCAGAAAAACGGGTGCACCTTCCTTTCACTTCTTCCTGATTCAAAGGTACGTGTAACATCTGGAGCTATAGAAGCCCCATGAAAACAAGAGACAAGCCTTAAAACCAGAGGTCCAACTGACAAAGATAGACACAAAGCTGGATCCTGAGTGACAGCACACAAGACCAGAAGAAACTATGCCAGCCACAGCCTCTTTTCTTTTCTTTTCTTCCTTCCTTTCTTTCTTTCTTTCTTTCTTTCTTTCTTTCTTTCTTTCTTTCTTTCTTTCTTTCTTTCTTTCTTTTCATATCTGCTTTTTAAAATTATATTTGTTACTCACATGCATATATATATATATATATATATATATATTTTTATTTTCAGGCCTACCTCTCTGCACAGGTATTAGAACCCAAAGCTCTAATAGATACTCAAAGTCAGATATAATCAAAAAACACAGTATTATTTGATCTACCATATTAAAAAAAATTCTAACAAGACATGTTAATGTGGAAGGGGAATTTTATTGTGAATTCTCATCCTTAGACAAAGAACTAAAGGCAATTATTGATTGCTTGGGGAAGGATAATTAGCCAGCATCCTTGTTGGTTGCGCACCCTCTTCTCTTAGCATCAGACCCATGAAGAATTAGCACAGACTATTCTTCCACTCAGTAAATGCTAAGGGAAGCCTTGGGGCAGGTGAAGACACCCCAAAATACTCAGGGTATGGATGAGAAGATCAGAGATTGTAAGGTTAACAGATTTTGTTAAAGAATTTTGGAATCAGAGGCTCTAACATGTAATGTTATCTCTGACTTAAAAATGCACCCAGGCAACTTCACAGCATTGAGGTGGCCATGGTAATGATGACACCTGCAACCCCAGCATTCAGGAAGCTGAGGCAGGAGAAACTCCAGTTTGAAGCCAGCTTAGAGTTTGCTCATGCTTCATGTGCTGGAGGCAGGAACCGGATTGTGCTGATCAAGGTCCCTGTCAGGGAGTGAGAAGTCTCAAGGAGCTCTGCCTGCATCTCCTCATCCCATTACAATGGCCACCTTGACAGCAAGGTCTTAATCTCACTCTTTCATACATCTGAACCCCAAATTTCAGAGTGGGTGAGTGATTTTTCCAAAGTCACACAGCAGGTGGGACAGATTGGCTTTCCAAGGTTTTCATTGCCCACTGCACCAGCTCTGGGCCTCATATGACTGTACTCAACCCACAAGTTCTTAACAAATGTGTCAGTGAAGAGCTTCTGGTCAACAGGTTGATCCCCACCTGTTTTCCCCCTCCTTTGTCTCCACCTTCAACCTCTCTCCCTTCATTCTTTCCTTCCTGTGGGGTTGACTATATAACCTTGCTTTTGCTCTGTGAGTTTAGGGCCCTGCTCTGAGCAGTAAAGAGAACCTGTCAGTTAAGAGCTGTGGAAAGAAAACAGTAATACATGGGAAGCCATCATGATTCCACTAATGCTGTGTCCATGAGAAACCTACCCAGGGCCATCTGTCCTATTCTCTCTTCAGAGGAGAAAATAAGTCATGATCAAGCCACCCCGAGGACAGTCCCAGGATTGCCTCTCTCTTAGGAAATGCACAGAGAGCCATCTCAAGGCCGAGTTTTGGATACGGCGAGGAACTGAAGTTCTCTCAACCTGAAAGGCATTTTAATTCATTTCATTTCCACTCAAAGCATCTCAAAGGCTGTGCTGTGGCCAAGTGAATGAGTCTGTAGGATGTGTGTAGGATGGCGGAGAACATACCAGAGCTTTGCACATCCAACCTGCAGCTCTTATGTCACCATCTCACGTGGCATCCATGAGCAAGCAGTGGCAGAGGCTAGATCACTCCACGTTGTGGGTGACTTGTGCCCATCACCTCACTGACGAAGCACAACTAGCTCCATTAGATGGCAAAACAGCTGATTGGTAGGAAATTAACATGAGAATACTAGCATAGGGTGGGCCTGCTGCAGTACCCTGATGCCCTTATAGAGAAGGGACGCACGCGTGCGTGAGCACACACACGCACACGCACACGCACACGCACACGCACGCACGCATGCGCTCATGCGCAATTCCAAGTATACATAGAAGTAGAAGTTGGTGTGGTCAAATCAATGAAATCAAGTGAAAAATCAACTCTGTTCAAATCTCAATTCGTGAAGGATGATGGTGGGATTAATCCAGTTTGAGGTCCAGAAAAATGGTTTTAAGATTTGCATATGGAAGCCGGGCAGTGGTAGCATACACCTTTAATCCCAGAACTTGGGAGGCAGAGGGACATCTGAGTTCAAGGCCAGCCTGATCTACAGAGCAAATTCTAAGACAGTCAGGGTTACATATAGATGGACCCTGTCTCAACTCCCCCCCCCCCCCAAAGTATTAGCCAGGCAGTGGAGACACATGCCTTTAATCCCAGCACTCAGGAGGCAGAGGCAGATGGATGTCTCTGAGTTCGAGGTCAGCCAGGTCTACAGAGTGAGTTCCAGGACAGCTGGGGCTACACACAGAGAAACCTGTCTTGGAAAAAAAAAAATTGTACATTGGCAGAGGATGTCCCCCCATGAGGTGGTGTGCTGTGCGTTCCAAGATATCATCATTCAGTTTAAAGGTGGAGGCTGGTCTGATGGCACCTGGATTTGTTTTGATAGCCAAAGCTATTTTTAACTGGGGGAGTGGGCCTCTAGGGATGGGTCTGGGGCCCTCACCACACAGTTCGTTCATTCCGCCCCCAGAATCCTATAGTTTCATCATATCTGAAAGCTTGGGACCCAGAGAATGGCTTCAAAGGCATCGTCTGCTCAGAGGCCGGGTCTGCCAGGTCTGATGTGGCTGTGCTGTCTGGCTGGTGATGTCTCACTCCCCCCAGAGTCTGTCTGTCTTCAAGGACAGCCTTGCACATCCTTGGTCATCCTTGGACAGACACTGCTCATCAGCAGCCACCTGAGGAAGGTCCTGATGATGCGCTGAGGCTGGAACACGATGCTGGAACCCTGGGCATCTGTGAAGATGGTGGGCTAGTGCATCAGATCGTGAGACACATACCCATCCTGGTGGACGCTTCTGGCTCCAAGTACCCAGTGGCATAGGTTTGTAGTCACAGCATTCCAGAGGCTGAAGCAGGAGGATCATGAGTCAAGAGCAACTGGGACTACATAGTGAGACACTTATCAAGGAAATAGATGAAAATGATAGACAAAGACAATCTCTGGAAGAGGAAGCTGTCTCTGGGTCAGGCAGAGGCAGGAAACAATTCCCCCCACCCCCCAGGAAGGCCTAGGCATCATCCCCAGAGGATGCTGTGAAGGGAGGGCCTGTTTGGTATTCATCTTTATGTGGCTCACTTTTCCCTACCTGTCTTCGTTAGGGTTTACTGTTGTGAACAGACACCATGACCAAGGCAACTCTGATAAGGACAACATTTAATTGGGGCTGGCTTACAGGATCAGAGGTTCAGTCCATTATCATCAAGGTGGGAACATGGCAGCATCCAGGCAGACGTGGTGCAGGAGGAGCTGAGAGTTCTACCTCTTTATCTGAAGGCTGCTAGCAGAATACTACTTCCAGGCAGCTAGGATGAGGGTCTTAAAGCCCACACCCACAGTGACACACCTAGTCCAACAAGGCCACACCTTCTAATAGTGCCACTCCCTGGGCCAAGCATATACAAACCACACTATCTGTTTTCTTCTTGCTACCAGAAAGGGAGGTCCTGTCTCACCTCACGTTGCCCAGGCACAGGGAGGCAAAACCTGGTAAATTTCTTGTCTGGGCCTAGGTGGGACTGTCACTGTGTGTGTGTGACATTGAACAGCATCTCTCAACTTTCTGGCCACTTGTAACTGAGAAGGTCTTCATTTAGAACAGGGTCTTTGGTTAAAATGAGATTGCACTGGACTAAGGTGGCCTCTAACACAATGTGACTAGTGACCTTAAGACATGTCTTGAAGACATCCTCGTGAAGCCACAAATGAATAGAAAGAGAGGGCCTGTGAAGGCTGTGTCAGGGATGGCAGTGACCTGGTCGGTGTGTGCGCAGGGAACACAGAGGTGTGCCACTGAGCCAGCCTTGCAGAGGGATGCCAGGGATGGGTCTTCCCACTGTGACTCTGCAGGGTACAGTCACAGACACTTGAAATTCTGATGTTCACAACCCAGAGAACATAAGTTGACTGTTTCTAAGCCACCAACTTTTGATGTTTTATTTTGGCATCTGCAGGACACAATCAGATTGAGTCAAGGCCAGGAGCCTCTGCTTGGTGACCCTAGCTCAAATTGATTGTCTAGACAAGGGTGTTTCTAGGAGTTCCAGGATCATGGGGATGCCACCTAAAAGAAGTAAACACCCACCACAGCGCAGGGCCCAGCATTTGCAAAATGCTTCTGCTCTGCCTGGTTTTTGTTAGCTGTTTGTTTTAAAACTGGGTCTCATGTAGCCCAGGCTGGGTGATGATGACGTTGACCTTGAACATCTGATCTTCCTGCCTCTACCCTCTCAGTGTTGGAATTGCTTGCATAGGAGAGCATAGTGTCAGCGATGGAACCCAGGGCTTCCAACCTGCTAGGCAAGTACCACTGATCCACGTCCCCAGCCTTTTATCAGCCCTTGACAAGCCTGGTTGACATGGGTAGTTAATAGCTCCACAGAGAAGGATATCAACACACTCAGTGTGTGAGCCCCCCAACTCACCACACAGAGAAACCACGGCTGGAGGGTCCAGGCCAGTTCAGCAGCCTCTCCCTGGGCCGCAGAGGCAAGGGCCACAGAGCCACAGCATGGTTAGTTCCAGGGCCCGCCCACGTGTAGAGCCCTCATGCTGGCCACCTCCCAGTCCCACTTGCTTCCCAGCCTCCCATCCTGGCCGGGTAATCTCAATGTGACAGAGGAGGGGCCTCCTCCCTGGCAGCTTAGTGTCCCCCCAGAACTAGAGCAGAGAGAGATTAGGGGTTGCTAATTTGGGACCGGGACTGATGAGCTATAAAAAGCAAGGAGGCTTTGGGATCTGCAAGCCATCTTAGAGCTGCATCCCACACAGAGAAAAGATGAAGTCAGTGGGATTTGTCTTCTCTCTCTCTCTCTCTCTCTCTCTCTCTCTCTCTCTCTCTCCTCACCCTTCCTCTTTTAAAGATACTCCCAGCACTTTCCCTGAACCCTTCATGCCTTCACTGATGTCCCTGTCAAAGACACTCTGGATGGAGGGGTAGAGGTGACATACTCAGGCCTCTCTATCCAAGGCCAATACCTTATCTGTGCTTCTGGGGATCTGGGGATCCAGAAACACGAAAGGAAATTTGCAAGGACCTGAAAGAAGATATCAAGGAAGAGGAAGGTGGCTGGAGGGCTGGTCTTAGTGTGACATCCCTGCCAGGAACACTGTCATGTCAGAAAATAACTGTAGTGAGAGGGGCTCTTTAGGGGAACCCCATGAAAATCACCCTGGATTCTTGCCAGGGGCATTTTACCAATCTATGACTTTCATCCTGCTCCTCCCGCTTCTCTCTCTCTCTCTCTCTCTCTCTCTCTCTCTCTCTCTCTGTGTGTGTGTGTGTGTGAGAGAGAGAGACAGAGAGACAAAGAGAAATAGAAAGAGACAGACAGAGCACCTGGGATAGCTCAGTGTTAATTGGAAGGGACCTTCTCTCTGTTCATCAGAGCATCCCATGGACTTTGGAGGGACCTGAACATCGACCTGGGTAAAGATTCTGTTTCTGCTCCAGGGACAACAGGTTGCTTGGGCCCTGGCCTTAACTAAGCCAGTTCCAGGTCCTCTGAGGAACATGTGTAACAGTTTTTGTTTGTTGTTTTGTATTTTTGAGAGTAACCCCAAACTGTGTTTTCTCTTTCCCAGTCCATCATAGGCTACTTGGCAATGTGAGGCAAACATTCCTCTATGCTAGCTGTGAAGGAGCTCCTGTGTGCCCAGTAGTAAATTCCAGGACATGTTGTTTGGGACATAACATCTGCTGTGTAGCTACTAAGAGCAATTATGAAGCAGCCCAGGATGGCAGAAAGAAGAGCCAGGTGCTGAGGAAGGCAGAGCGCAGAAGAGCCACGACTCTGCTCATTACATCACCACTTGATTCAGCAGGGAACCCCTGGGCTGGGGCCTCTGACGACCCTCCTGAGACCTGAGACTGCTTCTGTTCCTCTCAGACATAGGCCCAGGAGGATCCTGGTTACAGGGTGGGAGCAGAAAATGGTAGACCAGGCACACTTCAGCTCAGACTGATGCTTTGTGGGCTGTCCTTGCCTTTTCATATTTTGTCTTAGGGACCAAAGGTAGTGTCGGGCTGTCCATGATCCAAAGCATCCTTAATGCAGTCTTTACAGGGAATGGTGGACATGACCAGTGTGGGAGGCTTGGTTCTGTGACAGCCTTCTCGCCCGGTCTCTTATGCTAAAATAAAATTACTTTTAAGCTTCATATACTCTGTGGTGTCACATGATACTATACTGAGAAAGCAGAGTATGGGCAGAGGTGTAACTCAGTGGTAGAGCACTTTCCTGGCATTTATGAGGCTGTGGATTCAATTCCTTGCATCTTAAAAGACAAAGGAAACCAAACGTAGGATGATAATAAAATAGTATGAAGTGTACATACATATGATATATAGTGCTAGGGTAAAATGGTTATATAGTTTAATTTGTATAGAATAGCATAATTTATGTATTATATATATATATCTTCATTTATTTTCTTATTGCTTTGATAAAATAGCCTGATGAAAGCAACGTAAGGGAGAAACGTTTGTGGTTCAGAACATTGTGGTAGAGAAGTTACAGTGGCAAGAGGTTGAGGAGGCTGATCATGTTACATCCACAATCAAGAACAGAAAGCCATAAAGGCATGCATGGTAGCACTCAGCTCAATTTCTCCACTTCACCTAGCCCAGAATCCCTGTCTTGGGAATGGTGCCGCTCACAGTGGGCAATTCTTCCCACCTCAGTTAACACAATCAAGATAACCCTCCACAGACATACCGGATTCTAAGCCCTGTCAAGTTGACAATAACCAATAATGTAACAGTATGCTATACTAGTCATTAACTTTCTGTTGGTAATAACAATTTATTTAACTCAAAACATTGAAGGGATTATCATTTCAACACATAACCAACATAAACTTATTAGCAAAGTCTACATAGTTTTGTTACTAAATCTTAAAAATTCTCTGCATGGCTTGCCTAGCAAGTGCAAGGCTCTGGGTTTGGTCCTCAGCTCTGGAAAAAACAATTCTCTGCATGTCAGCTTCCAGCACCTCTCTACTTAGGACAGTTACATTCCAGGTGATTTGTAGCTCTACATGGTAAGTGGCTGCCATTCTGTAAGCACAGTGCTAATGCCTCTGACCCTTGACCTCTGCCAGAGATGAGAAAACAAGCCCTTCCTCCACGCACTGCTCCTCAGGAAAGAGAAGTTGAGAAACAGCAGGGCTACAGAAGGAAGCCTCTAACGTTAAATATCACTTCCCACCTGGTGCTTTGCGGGGAGCCAATAACTGACTTTCAACCAATACAATCGTGTTGTCGCCATGCTAACGAAGGTTTAAAATACCTTCCTATGCTTCTAGATGCCACTGCGGAGGGTCCTGCTCCCAGTGCCTCTGACCACAGGGTCTGCCTCTGCACCTCAAGAGTGCAGCTTGCTCTGGGATCATTTACATCCTCCAGACTTTATTTCTTAGGTTTAAATCCACCAGTGTGCCCTCTACCCACCCTAAGCATGTGCTTCTGAGCCTTTCTCCTTTCCAACTGGAGGAATTGCCACGGACAGGTGACACTTTTAAAAAAAATGTCTGTGCATGTGTGTCTGTGTATGTACACACAAGTGCAGTAGGCTAGAAGAGGGAATCGTATCCCCTAGGGCTGGAGTTACTGGTGGTTGTGAGCTGTCTGCTGTGAGTGCTGGGTCCTCTGCAAGAGCAATGTGAGTTCTTAACCTCTACGCTCTCTCTCCTTCAGGTGACACCTTAATTTCCACTCATTTCAGCTTTGTGGAACGTGCTTCACAGAAACTTCTGGTGCCAGCCATTCTTAAACAGGAAAGAGGAGGTCTGCTTCTGAATTCAAATAAGATGGTGTCCAGCAAAATCCGTGGGCCACTCACCATGGTCTCCTGAGCCCTAACAGCCCTCAGTGTTTTTGACAGGACACTCTGGGAGGGCCCAGTGCTGCAAAATTCTGAAGAAATGCAGAAGCTTGGAAATCACTGTCTGGTCTGCATGCTACAAGAAACAGAAAGCAGGACACAGCCATCTCTGCCAGGGTTTCTCTCCTTTCTCCTTTACATAAATTCTTATGTAATCCGGCACCTGCTCTATACAGGGCCATCTCGTCCTTCCCTGTGGAAACTAGCATCCCACACTCACTGTCACAGCCTCCTACGTCCTCACGCTCCTTCCTTCACGCACACATACGGCCGCAATCCCAGGAACACTTATGCACACAATCGTACTGACATACGCTCTCTCCGTGAGTCTCTGTCTCTCTCTCTCTCATACGTCCCTTCCTCCCGGGGTCTTTTACATGGGACTGTAGATGGCCAGTGGGTGTCAGTGTGTGGATGTGAACAATGTGTGCATGAGTGTGTGTGAGAGAATGTGGGTGTGACTGAGAAGTGTGGGTCGAGGGCATGAGAAGACATGTGTGTGTGTGTGTGTGTGTGTGTGTGCGTGCGTGTGTAAGTGTGTGACTATACAGCAGGCACTGACACCTTTGGGTGAACTGTGAGTGTTTGGGGACCTCTGGAAGGAACCAAACTCCTTTCTTACCATTTTTTGGGCCTCTGACCTTGGTGGTGGCATCCTCTGCAGGTGCCCTGTACCCTTAGGGTGACTCCAAGCTATGCTCATCATCTAGGACACCCTGGTGCAAAGATGGGCACGAACTCCTTGCTAGAACATGCTGTGCAAGGTAGAATAGGAGCAAATAGAAGCTCTCACGCCTCCCCCGCACAGGAGGGGGTGACTGATGGCTGAGGCCTAGGCAGATGTGGGAGCACCCCCAGCCAAGGCTCTGCTGCTCTGAGGCTTAATTAATGCTCTTCCTTGTTATTTTATGTCAGTCTCCTTCCAACAGTCGAGTCTCTGCAAATGTCCCTGTAGTTTGGGCTCCCTACCCCTACACGCACAAGCAGTCACCTGAAAATAGAATTCAGCCCAGAGCAGGACACACTTGACAATGAGTTGGGCTACACACACACACACACACACACACACACACACACACACACACAGAGTCCCATCTAATCAAAGGAACACGATTAGGTCAATTTGGAGAGGAGAGGCTCCTGCAGCATATCTGACTATAGTCCTTTCAGCTGTCATGGTCATCACAGTGACAAGGTGAGCCTGAGAAACTATCACTCTGTGAGGAACTGAAAGAGATCTACACGCAGCGTGGGATTCTGAAAGAACAGGTTAAGAAAACACTG
>CM052716.1:7667184-7712826 GCA_028551405.1 Uromys caudimaculatus
GAGGTGGACACAGGTGAGCCCTGGGCTGGGTGGGGGAGGCGGACACAGGTGAGCCCTGGGCTGGGTGGGGGAGGTGGACACAGGTGAGCTCTGGGCTTGGTTGCTAATCAACTGACCCTGATTGGTCTAATTGGTGAATTCTAGGTCAGTGAGAGACCCTGTTGTAACAAACAACAATAACAAAACCAGGTGTATGATGCCTGAGGAATGACGCCTGAGGTTGACCTCTGGCCTCCACACGTGTGCACACATGCACTCCACATGAACATACTTGAAAAGGACAAGTACAAAAGTGTTTTAATTCTGGTTGTTCATAACAAAAAATACTATTTCTGATAATATTAGGGAATATAGGAAGTCTTTTATCTGCCCAATGTATCTATAAATCTAAACTTATTTATTTTAATTTATTTTCAGCCCAGAGATATGGTTCAGTGAGTTAGGCACTTACCACCATGTCTGATGCCCTGAGTTCAATCCCCAGGACCCACACTGATAGGAGAGAACCAACTCCAGCAAGCTGTCCTCTGATCTACATATGTGTATGATGGCACACACACACACACACACACACACACACACATAAATAGTGCATGTTTTCTTTTTAAAAACTCTATTTCGCAAATCAGCAGGGGCTGGAGAGATGGCTCAGCAGGTAAGAATACTGACCGTTCTTGCAGAGGACATGGGTTCGGTTCCCAGCACCCAGATCAGGTGGCTCACGGCTGCCTGCAACACCAACTTCAAGGCATGTGATGCCTCTGGCTTCTGCAGGCTCTGTAACTCACTTGAGAATCCTCCCACACGCCCAATTAAAAATAATCTTAAAAGGAAAAACCTCAAGTAATATGTGTTGGGATGGTCAGCCCAGGAACCAGGAGCTCTGGGACGTTCCGTACGCTCTTCAGTCTTGTAATAACTCATTTTCTGCTTCAATCAGCTGCACTGGGAGTTTTGTTGTCTACAGCCCAGAACCTGGGCTAATTAATCCTTGCTTTATGTATTCATACACCACATTTAAAATTCAAACAGCAGAAGACTCAGTGTCCAGAAGAAAGCATTAGTTCCCATTACAGGTGGTTGTGAGCCACCATGTGGTTGCTGGGAATTGAACTCAGGACCTCTGGAAGAGCAGTCAGTGCTCTTAACCACTGAGCCATCTCACCAGCCCTGCATATTTTCTCATAGAGTTTTAATTGCCTCTAGACGCTTTATAAAACACAATTCAAGCCAGTGCTGCATGCACAGCACCTGCCCTGCATTGCTTAGGGAGCAAGGACACAGCAAGTGTTTCCGCATGCTCAGTGAAGAAACAGTATTTTTAATTAAAGTTTTTTGTTGTGTAGTATATTTTGATCCTATTCTTCCACCCCACCCCATCCCCACAGCTCCTCAGATCCTCCCCACCTCCCTACCTGTCCAACTTCATGGTTTTTTATCTCTCCCCAATCCAAAGCAAACAAAAAAAAAAACAAACCACAAAAATCAAAACCAAAACCAAAAAGATAAGGAACAACAACAACAACAAAAACCTAAAGAAAAACCTAAACAAAACATGCACAAAAAAGCCATGGAGTTTGTTTTGTGCTCCCCAACCATTCCTGAGCATGGGGCAGCAGGTTGTGGTTGATATACCCAGTGACACTCCACTGGAGAAAATGGATTTGCCCTTCCCCAGCAGGTATCAATTCCAAATAGCTTCTTAGGGATAGGGCTGTGTCAGCTTCCCCTTTCCAGTACAGGGACCCTGTCAGGCTCAAACCTGTGCAGGACTCGTGCATGCTGCCACGGTCTCTCTGAGTGCAGATATGCATCCATCCTGATGTTTCTGGAAGACATTGTTCTCTTGAAGTCTCCATTACCTCTGGTTCTTACAGTCTTGCTGCCTCCTCTTCCACATAGATCTCCAAGGCTTGTGGAAGGGATTTGTTAAAGACATTTCTTTGAGGGCTGAGGGCCCCAAAGTCTCTCACTCTCTGTATATCATCCAGTGTGGATCTCTGAGTTAATTTCCATCTACTTCAATATGAAGCTTCTCTAACAAGGGTTGAGTGATGCTCGGGTCTATGGGTACAGCAGCATGTCATTAGGATTCATTTTATTGCTGTGTTCCTTTAGCAGAATAATAATAATAATAATAATAATAATAATAATAATAATAATATTTTTTCCTCTACGGCCGACTTCCTATGTTGTCTCAGGTTCTTGGCCACTTTAGCAGAGTCAAGTATGGGTTCCATCTCATGGAGTGGGTTTAAATTCACATTGTTAAAAGTGGTTGGTCACTCCCAGAACGTTTGTACCACTATTATATCAGTATATTTTACAAGCAGGTCTCTGTTGTAGGTCATAGGGTTTGTAACTGGGTAGCTGGCTGATATTAATGGTTCTTTTTCTCCTCTGAATGCATGCAATGTACCTTCAAGCACCATGAATGTATCAATAGGGGTGATACTTCTGGATGGGCACCAGCTCAGTTTCTCCATGTCAACGGCATACGTGGAATCTTCAGCATAGGGTCTCAACCTCTTGAGGTTGTATAGAGGAACCAATAGCCTTGCTAATACCCTGTGCTGTTTGGTGGAGGTTGGAGGCATGTCGAAGGAACCCTTTTGGCCAATGGCTCAAAAAGATGAAATCCATTCCTTGTACTGAGTATTTTACTTGGTGGTATAAGATTTCTAGTTTGGGGGACTGTCTCCATTTAAATTCCTTTCATGTAGTGTATTTTTAGTATGTTTCTATAGTTACAGACTTCCACTTGGCTCTTCTAATGGCCTCAAGTGTTAGCTGTCCCTCCCCGTACCTCCATTTACCCTTCCCTCCGCCTTTCCTTATTTAAGCCTTAGTTTCCCCTTTATCTCTTTATAACACCATAGTCTATCTCTCCTTCCTTGGAAGTCCCCCTTCCCTCAAGTTCTTACTAGCTACGGAACTCTGTGGTTATTTGGATTGAAACACATTTATCTAAGTCTTAAAAGAGGCACTTAAGTTTTCAATCCTTTCCAACCACAGTGAGTTGAAGCCTTGGGTGGGGAGCTGTATATGCAGGTGGAATGGAGGGGAGACTGGAGAGCGTTCTCACTTGGAAGGGACAATTGACCCAGCAATCTTCCACGAGACTGATATAATGATGTCAGTTGGCTTATCAGCTGGGTCACCTTCATCCCAAGCTGGTTCTTCTTTGTTTTTCTTTTAACTTAAAAAAAAAACAACAACAACAAAAAACAACTGTCAAGAATTACCCAGCACATTCTAGAACATTTCCTACCAAGTCCCATAAAGCGACCACAGTCGACATATGGCCTGTTTCCTATGATGTAACCGAAGGGAGCTTAATTAACCGCTTTGCAAGAACATAACCAAAGTTGCCAGTTTCTGAAGTGGAGCCAGGCCTGATGACACACACATGTAATTCTAGCTATTCTGGAGCTGAGGCAGGAGGATAGGGGGTGGAAGCCCTGTCTAGGCTACACAGCTTGGTCAAGGCTGTACAGCTTAGTGAGTGGTGTCTCAAAATTAAAAGGAGAGACTGGTCCTTTTGTTTTGTACTCAGTGTCCTTGGTGGTAAGCGCTTGACTAGTTTGAAAGACTAGTTCAATGTCCATTGCTATTTGAAAAGAAGAGGAGGCTAAAGAGGCCCCAGTGCTTGTCAAGGGATTTTAGTATTTTAGTGTTATGATTGGGACACACCCACCTTCTGGCACCAAATTCAGATTCAATAAGATTCTTCATTTTAAAAAAATGTTTTATTTTGGCTTCTCATGGATTCTTTAAGTGGCAAAAAGTTTCTAAACCTATTCTGGCATGAGTGACAAAGGAGCACACTAGCTCAGGGAGCAGAAACCCAGAGGCCATCAGATCCCCAGGCAGGCTAGTGCAGTCACTGGTAGGTCCCACCCATCACTCTGATATTCCTTTTCACTGACAATTTTATCCAGAGCCCTTCTCACACTGCGGCCTGATACTGTCACAGCCTCCTCCCTGGACCCTCCTCATGCAGTGGGAACCGGTGGAGTTGTTTGCAAGGTCTGGGCAGAAAGGATGATGGCTGCTAGGTTGGACACTGTGCTGATTGGCAAGGAGCATCTACTTACTGCCCCAGCCCTGACTGGGCTCCCCAGGGGTGTAGGAGTGAACCCCGAGGAGGGGCAAAGGTCAACAGACATTCTCAGCAGGCCACAAAAGGGGCCTTCCCCATGACCTTCTGGGAGTTTTCTTTGGCAAGAAGCCAAATTCTTTTCAGAAATTCTCCTCGGAGATATTTCCTAGCACAGATGGATATTAGGGAAAGTGAGGAGAGTCTGCTGGTGAGCTTCAGAGTAAGACTCTTCAGCCATCAGAGCTGGAAATGCTCCTCCAGATTCAATGAAATGGTTCTCTTCCTCCCACAAAATTTATTTAAAGAATGTTGTCTTTTAAGTTTTGAAGCTAAAAAGCATACATAAAAGATAATTTTAGTAACAATTCCCAATATTTGTGGCTCGCTGTGGATCTGAGTATTTCAGTGAGGGGAGGTTTGTATTCAGACTTCTGAGTGTAGTCGTCTGGTATGATGAGGTTTGCTGAAAAGTCGCACTCGGGAGCTGCAGGCTGCCTTTTTCTCCAATATTCCCCAAACAGGGCACCCGCCTTGTGCAGCAGGTAAAGATGTTTATTACCCTTTAACATCTGTCTGTGCACCAGGGCTCTCTGGGTTTTAGATGCCTGCTCAGCAAGGCTAGTCACAGGGGGACGGATAGATGCTCGTGCAGTCAATTACCACAGTACATGTTCTGTATCAATTGCTGGGCAGTTTTTAATGATAGCACTAAGCCTGATGCAGTGTGGACCAGAAATGAGCACTTCTTTTCTTTTTTCATGCCGTCTCTGAAAAGCCCAGCATTTCTGATGCACAAATCAGCCAAGACTCCAGTGGTGTGTGTGTGTGTGTGGGGGGGGGTGCTCAGTGTGGGTGCTCACTGTGTGTGCTCGGTATGTGTGCCAGTGTGTGTAGTATCCTTCCTTCCCTCCTTCTTTCCTCCTTCCCTTCCTTCCTTCCTTCCTTCCCCCCTCCCTTCCCTATTCTCCCTTCCCTCCTTTCTTTCCTCCTTCTCTTCCTATTTGGTCAGGTTTGTCTGAAGAATGTTCACACCACCTAAAAAACATGAAGTTTGGTGATAATCTTCAAGACCCAAGACAACCACGCTTTCCTCCCACATCATCGGGGTCCCAGAGCGCCTCCACTCACAGTCACTAATCCTGTATCCATAGCAACTTGCTCCCCAGGACTGAAGTGACTTGTGTGTCTCATCTTTGCCTTCCAGCCCCGTGGGCCCTAACAATGGCCAACCATGAAAGACACTTACGAATCATCCAATGTCTTCAAACTGGCTGCTCACTGGTTGATCCTAGCAATGTCAACACTTGGGGGGGTACTTCAACCCCCTTCCTGCTTCTGCCTATGAGCACCCCAGCTTGTGAGCAGACAGTGGGCTCTAATCTCTATACTGACCCCTCAGCAAGGTTCCCCCAGAGACCTGAATTGTCCTAAGCCACCAGCTCTCTGGCTTCTCTTTGACCTTCTTGATGAGCAACCGCAATCTATCTCTGTGTCTCTATCTTTGTCTTGCTGTTTCTGCCTCCATGTCTCTGTCTCTGTTTCTGTCTCTGAGTCCCTCTGTCTCTCTCTCCCCATTTCTCTATCTCTGTCTCTGTCTCTCTCTGTTCATGTGTGTGTGAGACGTGGTGGTGGTGCTCCTCTCATTTCCAGCAAACCCTTCTGCTCTAAGCTGTATTCCAAACTTCTTTTCCAAAAAACTTCTGGGCTTTGGAGCCTAAACAAATTCATTGGCCAAGTTAGTTCGTTTATTTATTTATTTATTTATTTATTTATTTATTTATTTATTATACTAAATAGCAGAAAGGAAAGAGGGATTGATTCAATCTTTTGCAAAACTCAAAGCTTCCTATGGTGAGATAATTAATTGAATTATTATTTGATTGAAAATCTTAAATAACCATTTCAGTTTCCCATCTGATCCCTTTCCAAAGGGCTTTGACAGTAGTCAGAATGCAGATTTTCACAGAGTTTCTCTACCACAACTTCAGTCTTTGTTGTTGTAAACTTGGTGCTGGAAAAAGCTGAACCAAGCCAAACCTTCTTCACTTCGAAGGTGTCTGATGTTTGTATTCTGTCCGATCTCACACGCAGCAGAGAATGTGCCTCTTCAGGAAACACAAATTATAAACACACCAAAAAATTCTTCTTAAAATATTTTGACTTGAGTATTATTTAAATCAAGAATTTCTGGCATAATTATAACAACATATACTAAAATAATCCATCCTTTTGCACAAATCGTATATGACAAGAAACAGTGTCAAAAAATCTTTGATGCTATCTTCAACACCCTCCTTATGTCAGTTTTTCTGCTACTATGACAAAACACCTGTTGCCGAGTACTTATCAGGAAAAGAAGTTTGGGGCTGGAGATGTAGCTGCTGGTAGAGTGCTTGTCTGGTATGCAAGAGGCACAGCACTACATAAGCTGGGTGTGGTGGTCACATAAGCAATCCTAGTACTCAGGAGGAAGAGGAGGAGGATCAGAAGGTCAAGTGCAAGGTTATTCCGTTACACAGAAAGTTTGTGGACAGCCTAGGGTATCCAACAGTGCTAAAAATGACAGTGACCAAACAGGACAAAACAAAGAAAAAAGAAAGAAGAAGAAAGAAGGTTTAGGCAGAGGGTACAGCTTGGCGGGAGAGTGCATCCGTGCGATATGAAGCCTGGGTTGGCCCCCAGAACCACACACATGCATACGCACCTTTGAACCAAAGTTCATTGCACACACATGGGCATCAGTGGGGCTCTGTTAGGAACTGTGTGGTGGACGGCATCACAATGACGGGGTTCATGAGGGAAAGAGGTCACACCACAGACGGGAAGCCATCCAGCCGCTGGTCGGAAGGGCAGTTCATTATCACAGAAGAACGTGAGAACTAACTGGGGTCCTGAGAGAAGAACTACTTAACTCCCTCCAAGGGAGGTGCTTCCATGGCTCCCCTGGGCCCTACCTTCCAACAGCTCCACAATGGGGACCAGGCTTCCAGTGCAGAGCCCTTGTGCACTCAAATCCCACCATCATCCCCGCTCTCTGATCTTCCTTGAGACGATCATGAAGATGGTCAGATGCTGGGTCCCACAACTGTGGAATGATGACAGCATCACACCAGCACAACAGCTGTATAAAAGGACGTGATTCATTCCCTGGACACCACTTGGAACTGACATCTCTCGGGGACCAGGAAAGCACACTAAGACACTCCCTCAAGAGGCTGGACAACCGCAGTGAGCCAGAACTCCGAAGCATGCAGTGTTGTTAAGATCAGGAGCTGGGGAGGTAAAGGTTAAAGGGCACATCACTGTGTCCTTCTTACCATGGGTGTGGAGGAGCACGACCCCGTCGTGAACAGAGGGGCATCTATGTATGTTGGATACTGACTAGCTCGTTGTCCATGTCCTAACATGTCCACTCCACACAGGGCATAAGGAGGAAGGCACGGTTAGTGTGTAACAGCCTGGCAGTGAGTCGGGAACAAGGACTATTCTGTGGATCTGTTATGCTGTTTTTTCATGAAGGATATGAAAACAAAATTTGAAAACATCTCAGGTTAAGAATGAAGGTGCTTATGTATGCTTATGAGATACTTACTTAGAATGTGGAATTGTGCCTCCATTAACCAGTTACAAGTGATGGCTCACCAACCTCCTACGTACATGTGAGCTGAGGTGCAGCAGTCGGTGGGCTCACAATGTACAAACGCTTTTGTAGAGAAAAATCAGCAGTTTGAATGAAGGGAACAGTAACCTTACTGTGCTGAGGCTCAGTTTTGGGGAACATTGTGTGGGTCCTTACCCACACCAGAAACATCTGGTCACCTGACTCTGGGCCCTCAGCATCATCTCTGAGCTATTTCAGATCTCAGAGAATAAGAGGTAATAGTTAGTTTCCCAGGTTGCCACACCACAGTGCCAGGAATGATGTGAGATCCCAGAAAGTAACCATCCCCCAGCTGCAGAGACCACACGGCTTCTGAGGGACTAGGGAGGACCGTCCTTACTCCTCCAGCTCTTACCATACTCGGCTGGAAAGCATCACTTACCCCTGGCTGTGTTTGCAAGGCTGTCCGAGCTGTGTTTGTTTGCAGGGCTGTCTCAGAAAGGGTTTCTGTTGCTGTGATAAACATCACAACCAAAAGCAACTTGGGGAGGAAAAGGTTCCTTTCATTTTACAGCTTGTAGTCCATCATCCGGAGAAGTGAGGTCATGTGCCGCAAGGCTCATCCAATTCACTGCTGCGTAGTACTCCACTGAACGAATAGGCCACAGCTACCCCAGGTTAGTCAGTGCTTAGTAAACATCTGTTTTCTCTCCCAACCACATTCCCCACCCCATCACCATGATATGATGGACCTTCGGTGGCCATCCCAGTGTCTGTCTTTTATGGGACACACATGCACCTTACTACTGGGTATGTACTGCAGTAGAAACTCTGCGGCCCATGGGTGAGACCGCATGGGGGTTTTGTACCTTGATGTGACCACTCTAAATTCAAGAGTGATGCCAGATGCCACTATGTATCATGGTGTCTCAAGCTCTGAGAACATGGAGGCCTATGGAAAGGACACCTGATGAGGCAGTGAGGGGTGGCTCAGAAGCGTGAAGGGTCTCTGCAGTGGGCTCCTGGGTACATGGTGGGGTCCCTAATCATGACATACAGGGTGGAAGGAGGAGCCATTGTGGAACAAACAGGAGTTTGGCCTGGCCCTGGGGAGTCTCAAGATGCCTGTGAGAGCCAGGTATGGTAGTATGCATTGGTAATCTCAGCACTTGGGGGTGTGGGCAGGAGGACCAGGAATTCAAGGTCATTTCAGCTATAAAAAGAGTTTGTGGGCAGCCTGGGCTACATGAGGCCTGGTCTAAAGCTGCCCGTCCCCAGACTACACATCTCATGTTACTTGTCCCCACACTGTAGTACACTCTTGAAACCATGGGTGTGCACCTCAGTGGAGATGAGCTCTCCCAAGAGTGATGGGTATAGAGAGATGAACCCAGAACCAGGGGTGCAGGATGAGGCCCCAGCACAGACCAGCACAGTGCAGGTGAGAGTGGAGCAGGCTTGGAAAGGAAGAACCGCTGTGGCCTGACCTCCCTGTGTGAGGACCACTCAGTGTTGTGCTTGTTCAGTGGGCACAGTCTTGTGGGTGCCAATACATGTGTAGAAAAGGGTGGTCGGTGTGAGCCTAGGAGGGGTGAGCTCGCTGAAGGAGGGGAGAGTCAGGGATAAGGGAAGGAGACCGAGTTTGATAGGAGGACTTCAAAGGACACCTCAAAGAGGTAAGCTGAGGCAGAAGAAGGAAAAGACAAGAACAAGAGCATGGAGCTGAGCAGAGACTGCAGAACTTAGCGCAGTCGTGAGGCGAGATCAGCTGAAACACGCATCCACGGCACGCCAGCAGACGGGGGTGGGAAAGGGTGTGCCACGTGTCTCTGAAAACGTTGTGGCTAGATCAAACTGAAGCCTGTCCTTTCCTCACTCCCAGGAAAATACCGCTGCTGTGGAAGATGACCTCGCAATTCTGTCTTTTAGATCCATGCTTTTGCTTTCATCTTCAAGTGCCAGACTCTTTGGGAGGCAGATATTCGCTGACATCAGAGAGATACATGAACGGAGGGCATGTAACATCTGAAGTCCTTACACAGAGTGTGTGTGCATGCATGTCTGTATATGTTTTTGTACACGTGTGTGTGTCCACGCATGTGACATAGTCCTGTCAGACTGATAGAACTTTACTGAGTTCTTTTGAGATTGGTGGGAGATGGGGAGGGACAGTCTGCTGGCCATCTGTGATGACGATAGGCGTCCTCTTAGACAACCTCAGCACCAGCAACTTGAGGCACACGTTAGGCCTCAGGGAAGGTAGAGGAATATGATGGTTTGAATATGAGTGGCCCAGGGAGTGACACTTTTAGGAGGTGTGGCCTTGTTGGAAGAAGTGTGTCACTGTGGTGGTAGGCCATGAGACCCTCATCCTAACCATGTGGGAGCCAGTCTTCTAGAAGCCTTCAGATGAAGATGTAGAACTCTCAGCTCCTCCTGCACCATGCCTGCCTGGATGCTGCCATGTTCCACCTTGATGATAATGGACAGAAACTCTGAACCTGTAAGCCAGTCCCAATTAAATGTTGTCCTTATAAGAGTTGTCTTGGCCTTGGCATCTGTTCACAGCAGTGAAACCCTAACTAAGAAAAGGAAGCACAGGATTGACTTGTATATGTTCTTCTGGTTCTGATGGTGGCTGATGGAACCAGCCAGCTACAGCTAACCACTGTCCATCTACCACACCTACTGCTGGGGTAATAAAGTCCCTCCCTGCCTGGCTTGTCTGGAGCCAGATAGTCCTCAGCAACACCAGCTCTCTCCAGGACTCTACTGAGGTCCTGTTCTTTTCAGGATTATTCTCTCTCTTGAGGAATATCTGTCAACTTTTCCTATCTTAGGGATATGAAGGCACCACAACTGGTGCTTCTCCAAATTCTAGCTACATACCCTGGGAGAAGCTTGCAGGCTCAGATAGCTTTTATCCTGTGCATCTGCAAACAGAGCCATGCTGGGACCTTCTTCTGTCCTTTCCTGCCTGCAGTGGATATTGGAAGAAATACATAAGCAGTAAATCAGTGCTTAATTAATCATAGTCAGGAGGTGACTGCTTGGGAGCAGAAAGAAGTGGAAAAAGGTCTGAGCAAAGCAGAGCCAGGTCTCAAGGGGAGACAGCCCCTGGAGCACCCTGAGGGCTGCAGGGCCAGGGAGCCAGCTGCCTGCAGGGAACGTGGGAGTGAGTCACAAGGGAGGGAGAGCGGGGAAATGAGCTCTGGAATGTGCCTGGGAGAGAGGAGTGTACATCTGCTGTGTTCCAAAGCCGCTTGACTGAGATTAGGAGATGCAGGCATATAGGATGTGGGCATGTTTATCTTTATTGAAGGGATATTCTTGGTACTGAAAATAAAATGCCCAAATGTTCTGGTGAATTGTCCAAGAGATCTTACAGGCATAACATAAGAAGCAACTGTATAAAGTAACAAACTGGAATTGCAACTTTCTCTCAGCCGGGCTCTGTCTCAGGGTAGGACCCTGGTTCCTGAGAGCTCTCTCCAGGTTCCGATGGCCTGGTGGGTAGGAGAGCAGATTGCTCGAGAAGGCTGGGATTGCTCAGCTGTCCCCCATTCCTTAGTCACTGGACATGCTTCCTGAGTCGGGGCCACACAGATGTAGATACTCAGGAATCAGAGAAGCCACAGTCTAATTTAATGTGGGCAGCTATGCTCCCCTGCAGCCTGTGGGAGGGAACTGGACTGATCCCCTTCTCTCTCTGGCCACCTTAGGATAACAGGAGTATTCGAGTCCCCAGCAGACCTGGGTGACCACAGGTTGCCCATCTGAGTGTGTCCAGATGACGAAGTCTGCATATCCTCATTGCTTTCAGACCAGGAGGCAGGGTCAGTGTACATAAGGCTGAACTCACAGAACTGACCCAAAGCAGTTTTAGGTTCACTTGGGGAGCTGCAGACGGGAGGGAGGCAGCAAGGAGAGAAAGAGCGGCAGGTGCACACAGCCAGGGGGAACGATTTTCCTTTTCTCCAGACCTTGGTGCCTACCAGGGTCCCCTAGAAGCATGGAGTCTTTTTGTAATTTTCAAACATATTTTTAAGTAAGTAAACAAAAGAAAGGGGTATATCCTGTGAGGCAGCTGTGTTCTGCACAGGGCTGGCTATACCTGCTTCCAGTTTTTACCTTCAAACTGGACCTTTTTTCTCTTCTCAGAACCAATAATGAAGTGGAGTACCAACTGGGCAGTAAGGGAGGAGGGAGAGGAGGGGGAGGAGGGAGAGGAAGAGGAGGAGCAGGCATAGGAAATGGTAGTGGTTACAGATACAGGGTGGAAAAACAATGAGGGGAACCAGACATGGTGGCTCAGTCTGGTAATCTCAACACTTGGGTAGGCTGAGGCAGGAGGATTGCCATGAGTTAGGAGGCTAGTCTAGGGAAGGGATAGACTAATAAAAGTGAGGAACACTCTTGTCTTTTCTGGGAATACAGGGATTTCCTGGGATCCAGGCTCTGCTTCTTTCTTGTTTTAATTTTATTTTTCTCAGTCCCAGCCTTGGCTGTTGTCAGTTAGGTTGTTTAGCATGCAGATGGGATTATTATGAAGTTAAGAGTCTGTCTACTTAAGCCACCTAAGGCCCAGCCAGTTTCAGCCAGCCTACCTGAAGAGGGTCTACAGGCATTCTGTCCCCACCGATAACAAGATTAGGGAGGCAGAAACTCGGGCTTGCTTATATGTTACTCTGAGTAACATAGAGGGTGGGCAGGAAGGGGAAGTAGAGTCTGTCTCAGTCTCAGTGAGTGACTGAGGAGAAAGGACCCTGAGGAGGGGTGAGTGAAGCCATCTGGAGTCCTGGGAGCTTCGGGTTTGGAGTCCAAGAAAGGACAAAGGGCAGAGCTTCAGGGGACTGCAGTAGGCCTGAGATGACTCCAGGTGCTCACAGAGGAGGTCAGCCTCCACCCTCTCTACAGAGAAAGAAGGAAGACTTAGGCAGAAGGGGAGTGAGGCCTTGTGAGAAGGCCACCTTGGGGACTGGCAGTGAGGACAGGGTGTGGGAACTTATACCGCAGGACCAGGTTGTCTAGGGAGAGGTCAACAGGCCCAGGGGCTAGAGAGCAACTGATCTGGAACAACTCTTCCCACTTCCAATGATAGACGTGAAGACGGAATGGAGACAGGATGGAGCTCCGGGACCAGCATGCCTTGCTCCTCACTTCTCGCGGGACCTTCCCTGGCTTTCTCATCTAAAACGTTGCCATGGCCCCTTTCTTTTGATGCTCAATCTGTCCCTTACCATGTGGCATTAATCAACATACTGTGTATTTCAACTGACTGGAGTTAGGAGCAAGGTCACCTCCTTTGTAGGTCCAAAGAAAACATTATGTCTACCTCCTGGTGGAACCAGAAGACCAGGTTTACTATGCCTATCGATGAGCTCAGAACTGAAATACCGACCATACCAACCACTCGGACTCAGGGTCATGTCGGCCGCTCTCGGCCTTCGCTCTTTTTTTCACTGCTTAGTTCTTTCTCCCTGTTAGGAAAATTTCCCAGGCTTCCTTGGGCCCATGTATGTCCACCAGAGCCAACACACAACCAGTGTTCTCAATTTACGTTCACATTAACCACTGAAGATCAAATTCACACTTTACATGTTACCTGAGCCACGCTCGTTTAAAACATGTAAAAGAATGTACTTAAAGTCACTCAACCAAATGTTATTTTTGGTGGCAATGTGTGTGTGTGTGTGTGTGTGAGAGAGAGAGAGAGAGAGAGAGAGAGAGAGAGAGAGAGAGACTGACTGACTTTGTTTGAGACATGGTTTCTCTGTGTAGCCCTGGCTGTCCTGGAGCTCACTCTAGCTGGAATAAGACCATGCTAGCCTCAGACTCGGAGATCTGAACTCAGAGATGCGCCTGCCTCTGCTTCCTGAATTCTGGGATTAAAGGCCTAAAACAGCATGCCTGGCTGCCTCAAATGCTCATTTTTAAGTACCCATCCTGGCTATAGGGAACAGCATATGTACTTTTTGATAAATCCCTACAGGCCTGCCTTTCTTCTGTGGTTGTTCCCCATCTTTCACTAGTGTGAGACATCAAACTAGGCTCTGGTTCAAAAACCAACAATGATCAGTTTTTACTTACAGGTCTCACCAATGTGGAAGGAGATAGGAACTGAATGGAAATAACAATATTAACACACTAGGGGCTGGAGGGATGGCTCGGTGGTTAAGAGAGCTTGCTGCTCATCAGGGGACCTAAGTTTGATTCCCACCACCCAGATCAAGTGGCTCAAACAGACTGTAAGTACAACTCCAGGGAATCCGATGCCTTCTCTTTGTGCTTCGGGGGTAGCAGTGTACATGTGTGCACATACATATGTAAAACACACATGTTGTGTGACAAAACTTTTCCTGAGGAGACAAAACTCACCTATGAACTCACCCTAGATAGGGCATCCATGACAGACCAAAGTACAGATCCCACCAAAGTCCAACTTGGAGAATCAATGAGTATTACTGGAGTTCTTCCAGGAGTAGACATGACTCAAAGACAGCTCTATCACCAAGGCCCACCAGAGCATGGGTAACGGTTCTCAAAAGCTGAGAGAACCTGGAACACACCACACAGCCTGCAGACAGCTCAACAGGTTGAAGAATGTCCTTTCCAGGTGTCTCAGTTTGTCTTAACCTCTTCCAGTCAGCTTTCCTGGTTTCTGCTGCTCCCAGAGTGCAGACAGTCTGGTCTAGTAGTCTTCTTTGAAGCTCAGTTTATAGAGCTTACTCTGGCAGGGTGGGGCCTAGTGAATCTGGTCAGTTTTAGGAACTTCCTGAAGCTGTTGTGATTTGTTTACCTTCCTGCTTAAGGAATTTCCCTGCAGGATGGAATGTTTCACTCTCAGAGGAAACTGTTAAACAATAACAACAGCAGTAGCAGCAGCAACAACAACACCACCACAGACACATAAGTAAAATAATATCTTTTAAATAATTAAATAATAATTTAAATAATCAAATAATAATTTAAATAATTAAATAATAATTTAAATAATCAAATAATAATTTAAATAATTAAATACTTATCTTTTAAATAAAATTATATCTTTTAAAAAATTAACATTTTGAAGAAGCTGGTTTGCTGAGGAAGACTGGAAGCCTTTCCTTACCTGAGCTTCATCTAATGAATGGAGCACACAAATGGGGAAGGCGAGGACTATCGAGGTCCTATAAAGGGCTTTTCTGAGTGTCCAGACAGCTTTTGGGCTCCTTGCTCAGCTCAGTAGCGCATGCTCATCTTGGGGGTGCTTTTCCTTCCTTTCTGTCTCTGTCTCATTGCTGTTTCCTTTGCTCTGGTTTGCCACCAAACATGCTTTCCCTGACACCATGGGCCGCTGCACTGTTTCTCTGGTGTCCATGACTAACTTGAAAAGCAGGACTTTCCTTCTCCTCTTCCTGGAGGCTGCCAGGATTTTCAGTTCACTTACACTATTGCTTTTCTCTAGTAAACGCTAATAAATGCTAATAAACGCTAATAAAATTACCCTTGCCTTTCTTTCTGAGACTGACTTAATTTCTTATTTTCTATTTTTTTTTACTTTAAAAAATTTTTATGTGTGTGGTCATTTTGCCTGAATATATGCCTATGCATCTTGTGTGTGCCCAGGGCCCACAGAGGATAGATAAGGGCATTGTTATAGACAGTTGTGAACTGCCATGTGGGTGCTGGGAATTGAACCCAGATCCTCTAGAAGAGCAGTCAGTACCTTAAACCACTGAGTCATCTCTCTAGCTCCCTAAATTATTTTTAATAAGGCCAAGAATACAAAAGGGACCCTCGGTTTCTCCACTAAACACCAATGGAGTGGAAGGCTTCCAAAACCAGATGCTGTGTATTCAATTGTAAACTTCTCAATGTCATGCTATACCCAACATTCTGAGGACCTGGGGTTCCTCCTATTATAGCTTAGGATATGTAATGTGGTTTTACTAGGAAATAGCATCATCAGAGTGGGCCCATCAGTCTGAATGTATCCCCGTAGAAAGGGATACACAGACACACTGGAGGCCACATGCAGATGAAGGGAGAAATGTTCCCACACAGCCAAGGAGCACTACAGGTAGCTAGTAAACAGCTGTGGAGAGATACGGTACAGAGTCACCCTCAAAGTCCTCAGACGGAACAAACTGGGGATACCCTGACTTTGAGCTCTGAGACTCTGTAAAAGTAGTTTAAGGCACCAAGTGTATGGTGTTTCACTAGGGAAACCCCTGGCAGAGAATTTAAATTGTATTTAATTTCTTCTAGACAGGACACATTTAGGGCATGGTGAGGTCTTGTAAAGGTTAGGAATAGACACTGCAGCCTTTCCAACACGCACTGCACACTCAGCCAAATTTCTCCCACCTTGAGTTTTGTCTCCATAGAAACATTCTGATTGGAAACGTATTCAAGAAAGAATAAGCCAAATTGCAGTTGACAGTGCTTAGTTGTGCAAGACAGCAGTGCAGTTGGCTAATTCTGAGGCAGCCTGACTTCCATTACTGAATCTGTTAGGAGAAAGACCAGAGGGCGATTTGGGGTCTCTTCCCTCTTGGGGTGTCAACTTCTGTCTTAGTTAGGGTTTTACTGCTATGAACAGACACCATGACCAAGGTTTTATTGCTATGAACAGACACCATGACACAACTCTTGTGTGTGTGAAAGATTTGTTTATTTTATTTATATGAGTATACTGTAGCTGTCTTCAGACACACCAGAAGAGGGCATTAGATCTCATTACAGATGGTTGTGAGCCACCATGTGGTTGCTGGGAATTGAACTCAGAATCTTTGGAAGAGCAGTCAGTGCTCCTAACCACTGAGCCATCTCTCCAGCCTCCAAGGTAACTCTTATAAGGACAATATTTAATGGCGACTGGCTTACAAGTTCAGAGGTTTAGTTCATTATCAACAAGGCAGAAACATGGCAGCATCCAGGCCGGCATGGTGCAGGAGGAGCTGAGAGTTCTACATCTTCATCTGAAGGCTGCTAGTAGGATACTGGCTTCCAGGCAGCTAGGATGAGGGTCTTAAAGCCCACACCCACAGTGACACACCTACTCCAACAAGGCCACACCTTCTAATAGTACCACTCCCTGAGCCGAGCATATACAAACCATCACAGCATCAGTATTGGGTAAAGCCCAAAGCCGTTTGGTTTGTGTCTCCAGCAGTCTACAAACAGTGGCAAGACTTTATAGGGAACCATTGGATTCTAGAACCAGTCCCACAATCTGGGGTAACCCCAGGCCACCCCCTCTTCCTAGTTATGCGATAGGTTTCAAAAATATTCCTGACAATCCAAAGACTTTGAGATATAAACAGACAAAGAAAGGCTGGGTTCCCAACCAGCTGTTCTGTGCTGCATGCTGTGTGACTCCATAGGTCACTAGATGAGACACAGGACAACAAGTGAGAGAATTCAGGGGGTATCATCTTGTCACTCAGCTGGGTTGTTGAGTATCCACCAAGATGGTGAGCCTTCTTTCTGGATAACGGAATTAAGAGAAACAGACCGGGTCACTGTACTCAGTTACAAGGGAGAAGATAGTTCTGCACAAAACCATTGGGAAAATACATAAAAAGAATGACCACAGAGCTTGCATGGAGACACTAGGATGGGGAAGGGTGGATCCCCCTCCATCCTTGCTCTTGGAGGAGGTGGGTGACAGAGAGTCTCCTGCTGATCTTAATAAGCTCCCACTTTGCTCCTCAGCCTAGATTCATTTTTAAAATCCATCCTTTTTGATCCAGATAGGGACCAAATCTTCTGTCTTTAAGAATATGTGGGAGCTGGAGTGATAGCTCAGTGGTTAAGAGCACTGACTGCTCTTCCAGAGGCTCTGAGTTCAATTCCCAGCAACCACATGGTGGCTCACAACCATCTGTAATGGGATCGGATGCTCTCTTCTGGTGTGTCTGAAGACAGCGACAGTGTACCCACATACATGAAATAAATAAATAAATCTTTTTTATTTAAAAACAAACAAACAAACAAACAAACAAACATAATAAGTGGGTTCTCTAGTTGCAGCCATGGGTTACTGAGGTGCCTTGTTGTGTCTTTGCACCAGCCAGAGCTGGGGAGATTTTGGCATCTGGAGATGGTGCAGGGAAACCCTTGAGGGGGGTTGTGAGGAAACTCCAGCCTCATCTTCTAAAACTGAGAGGAAGGTGAGTGTGAGAAACTGGATGATCACTGTGGTGGGCCAGGGAGTGGCACTAGTAGGAGGTGTGGCCTCGTTGGAGTAGGTGTGGCCTTGTAGGAGGAAGTGACTCACTGTGGGGGTGAGCTTTGAGACCCTCCTCCTAGTAGCTTGAAAGCTAGTCTTCTCCAGTTTGCCTTCTGAACAAGATGTAGAGCTCTCAGCTCCACCATCTCCATGCCTGCCTGGATGCTGCCATGCTTCCTGCCTTAATGATAATGGATGAATCTCTGAACCTGTAAGCCAGTCCCGATTAAATGTTGTCCTGATAAGAGTTGCTTTGGTCATGGTGTCTGTTCGAAGCAGTAAAACCCTGACTAAGACAGCCACCCCCCTGAAACCAGGCTCCAGGTCACCTCCTCAGAGAAGCCCCCATTTTCTTTTTGCAGCCCGGATTCATAGCATGTCTCCTTTCCTTTCTTTTAGCTTAGACCACTGCTCACTTAATTCCTCTAACAATAGGTCTAGGCCTCTCTGCATGCTTGGCTCTCAGCCTCCAAAGGCGAGCCAACAGGTCCTTTTCATGTCATTAAAATTTAGTTATTGGGACTGGAGAGATGGCTCAGCGGTTAAGAACAATGACTGCTCTTCCGACGGTCCTGAGTTCAAATCCCAGCAACCACATGGTGGCTCACAACCATCTGTAATGAGATCTGATGCCCTCTTCTGGGGCGTCTGAAGAGAGCTACAGAGAGCGAGGCCAGAGAGAGAAGAAAAAGTGTCTGAAGACAGCTACAATGTACTTACATATAATAAATAAAAAAATCTTTAAAACAATTTAGTTATTAACTCAAAATTACTTTTATTTGTGTGTGTGTGTGTGTGTGTGTGTGTGTGTGTGTGTGTGTGTGCTTGCATGTACATGCGCACCAACATGCATGTGGGTGCCTACAGAGGCTAAAAGAGGGAATCAAGCTCCCTGGGGCTGGAATTCCAGTTGGTTGTGAGCATAGGACATGGTTTGTGGAGGCTAGGAGCCAAACTTGGGTCCTCTGCAAGAGCAGCAAGTGCTCTTAACTCCCGAGCCGACTGCCCAGCTCCCCTATCCCCTTTTCTTCCTGATATCTCATTATTGTAGGCCAAACTTGGCTTGAGCTCATGGCAATCCTCCTGTGCCAAACCCAGATTCTGGAATTATAATGTGTGATAATTCTAGGCTTGGTCCTTTTCCCGTAATCCCCACTTACCTGGAGATGTCAGGGTTAATGGAAAGAGTAAGCACACTCAGCTTTCTCTTGATCCACAAGCCATCCCCCTGCGTTTGGTGGTGAACCAACTCCAGCTAACACACAGCACAAGGAACTGTTTTCCAGTGATTGTTTTTTTTTTAAAATCCCATTTGGTGTCTAACAAATCATTGCTAGAAGTGGAAAAGCGACTCTGTAAAACTTAACAACAAAGGAGCATGTCAGATGTGCATTATCTCCAGAGATCTGCCTCAGAGAGTCTCCACTGGAATTTGGTTACATCATTGCAGAACCGTGTGAGGCAGTTTTGACCAGTTTACAACCCCGAGCCGTCCAAATACCCTAGTCACTGACTTACCATTTTGTTTTGTTTTGGAATTTTTTTTTTTTTTTTTTTTTGGTTTTTTTGAGACAGGGTTTCTCTGTGTAGCCTTGGCTGTCCTGGAACTCACTCTGTAGACCAGGCTGGCCTCGAACTCAGAAATCCACCTGCCTCTGCCTCCCAAGTGCTGGGATTAAAGGTGTGCGCCACCACTGCCCAGCTCGACTTACCGTTTTGAATGTAGAAAAAACATTAGAGGTAAAGCCAGGCCTGATGGTACATGTCTGCAATTCCAGGGTTCCTGAGGCTTAGGCATGAGGGTTGCTAGGAATTCAAGGCAAGTTCAGGCTAGGAATCGCACTTTGATCTCAAAAAACAGAACCACTTGGATTGAAGTCATGCTCCACGAAATGAGACCCATACTTGGCACTCGTATTGGGCAAAGAATCTGTAGCCAGACATGTTGGAGACTCTGGGACAGTGGTCCTCAACCCCTTGTAGGGGTCAACTGACCCTTTCACAGGGCTCACCTAAGACCACTGGAAAACACAGATAGTACATCATGATTCATAACAGTAGCAAAATTACAGTTATGAAGTAGCAATGAACATAATTTTATGGTTGGGGGTCACCCCATCATGAGGAACTGGATTAATGGGTCACAGCATCAGGAAAGTTGAGATCCACTGCCCTAGGAGAAAGCCTACGACTATTATTTTGCTAACTGACATAAGATTACATCGACTACCAATGACTTATCATTGTACCTATAGATTAATGCATCTCTTAGCCCTCATCAGGAAAGCTTTTATTTGCAGTAGATGAGCAACATGGAGACCCACAACCAAACAAGGCATGGGGAGTAAGAGCCTTCTTTACCCTCTCTTCCCAAGGCTCAGGGGTCATTTTGGAACAGGAAGCAGAGACTGGACATGCCAGAGGCAGTGAATGAAGTCAAGGGAATGGTATCCTCAGGATAGAGCAGGCCAGCTGCACAGAGGAACTCACGGCAGTTATGACAGCGTGCACAAGGCCTGCGCGAGCTTGTGCATAGCCAAGTCCCAACATGGAGAGGAGAGGTGGACAGGAAGTCCTGCCCCTAGCTGAGGAGCTATTGGTTAACTGATAGCTGCTGAGAGAGGGAGAGTCAGTTTTCTTTCATCCTTTAGCTCATCCTAAATTGACTATGATCCAGTGGAAGGTCACACAGCCAGGACCATATGAGCAGTACAAACTGGGTTTGATGGAAGAGGAAGTAATAATAGCAACAACAACAACAACAACAACAACAACAACAACGAGGCACAGTTGGGTGGATAGAAAAGCAGGGCGTGGATCTGGGAAGAGTTGGTGAAGATAATGAAAATTCATTGTATAAAGTTCTGAAAGGGCTAATTAAAGAAAACAATGAAACCCAAACAAACAAGCACTTTGGTGTTTAAGGAGCCCAAGCCACTTGAAGTGGGATGTCCTTCAGAAGAGACACCTAGGAAACTGTGTATACCTTGGGGAATGCTGGAGCATCAAGAGGAGGATATTTGCTGGTGTGGTGATCCGTACCTGTACACACAGTCCTTCAGAAACAAAGGCAGAGGGTCAGGAGCTGCCCTCCAGGTCAGCCAGAGGCACTTGAGATCCCAAGAAAATGAATAGGAGTTTAGCCAAACAAACACCGCTAGCTTACTGTAACAGATGTGCAGCATCTAGACCAATTACCACAGGCTTAGCAGTGGTAGGTGTTGCTTAGGAGCCAGGCTGCCTGACGGCATAATGCACTCTTGGCCCCAGCCACGCTGCCTTCCAAAGGACAACATAAAAAACATTTCTTATTGACTCAAGTGGGCTTTTTTCCTGTTAAATGAACTAACCAACTTAGAGAAGGCTTTTGCAGAATGACTTATGCCATCACGAAGGATGGGTTTTAATTTTCACAATAGCCAAGTTAACCTTGAAGGTAATTTTGAATTCCAGACCAGGAGCAAAGTTTAAAGACCGAGAAGCCCAGCCCTCACAGGTGGTAAGTGGTCATTATTGGTTTTCCATTTTGATTATTAGAGATAGAATCTTAGTCTATAGCCCAAGCTGGTGCAACCATCAGTAGGATGGTTGGGTGCCTTAGTCTCCCAAGTGTGCCACCATCAGTAGGATGTTATTTCAGGAACACTGGGATGGGCTTGGGTTTGCTCTACTGTTAGGGTTTCCTAAACCCCCCGGTTCCCACAAGGAGGAGGTCAGTATAGAGGGATATACATGTCCAACATCCTCAGGGATAAACACATGGCCAGTTTTAAAGATTTACTTTTAATTTTAAAAAGATTTATTATTTTACATGTTTTGTCTGCATATATGTGTGTGTATGCAGCATGTGTGTACCTGGTGCTTGAGATCAGAAGAGGATGCCGGATTCACATCTGAAACCACAAGATGACCGAGAGCCACCATGTGGGCACTAGGAACCAAACCCCAGTCCTCTGCAAGAGTAGCAAGTGCTCCTAACCTCCGAGTTATGTCTCAGCCCTAAAGATTTTTTTTTATTTTATTTTGAAGTGTGTGTGTATGTGTGTGTGTGTGTGTGTGTGTGTGTGTGTGTGCGCGTGTGTAAGTTTGTGCTCATGAGAGCAGTGCCCACGGAGGGAAGAAGAAGGAGTCAGATTCCTTGGAATGGAAGTTATGAACCGTTGTGAACTGCTCAATTGGTATGGAGAACCAAACTTGGGTTCTCTGTTAGAGAAGTACACGCTTTTAACTGCTGAGCCACTGAGCCATCTCTCCAGCCCCCAGTCACCCACCCCTGTTTCAGTTTGAACATGCTGCAATCAGGTTAGTATAGGCATGCCTGGCTTTACACTTTATTTTTGCATTTATTTGTGTGTGTGTGTGTGTGTGTGTGTGTGTGTGTGTGTGTGTGTCCCCATGTGCTTATGTAGAGGTCAGAGGACAACTTTCTGGAGTTGGTTATTTTCTTCTGCCATGTGTTCCAGGGATTAAGCCTAGGTTGTTAGACTTAGAGGCAAGGCAAGGGCCCCTACTGAGCCATCCCACCAGCCTAGCAATATAACTCTGAAAAGCCTGATACAGAAGAGTACTTAAGGAAGTGTTGAAAATACTTTAATGTTGTAAAGACAACTTATTAAACTATGTGGACAAAGCGATATATATATATATCGCTATATATACACTAGACATATCACCTTTAAAACTCATAGACAATTCATTGAATGACATGACTTTTCACAATGCTATTGATTTTAAAATGAGCCTTTGTCTAGCTGAAGCTTTGGTAAGCTGTTCCTTTCTTGTCACATAGATTTTGTTTGTATAACATGTAAATGTCAGCTTCGCGAAAATAAAAAAACAAAAAAGTAAAATCTTTCTTTCTCTCTATGTACATACATAGCCCCCATTTTGATTTTTGTTTCCTTTCTCCACCTTCCCAAAGGTGAGGGATCTACTGCCACCGTGGGAATGGAGTGTGCATGTATCACACACACACACACACACACACACACACACACACACACACACACACACACACATTTTTGAGACTGAGTCTTATGTAGCCCAGGCTGGCTTCAAATTTGCTGTGTAGCTGAACATATTTAGTGCCTTAGTACTGGGATGACAGGCACAGTGTCTGCCAGGCGGAATAAAAATCTGCTTTTAAAAATGGGGTAGGGTGGGGGCGGGCAAGCAGACAGACAGACAAACCCTATTAGGACTCCTTCTTTGGAGCTATTTTATTTAACCCTCCCACCCTTCAAGTGCCAGGACCAAACCTAGGCATCCCGCTGAGCTGTACCCCGGCTCCATTCGTGTTTATCTTTAAATGGCAAATGATTCTCAGCACTGTTTGGACCTAAACTTCTGAGAAAGAAAAGAGGAAGTAGATTACCGTTCTCCTCCCATCAGTGATGATAAGCTCCACCTGGCTTCAGGACCTCTCCTCCTCCATCCTCAGAAATAGCTCTGTCCCCGGGGCGGTCCCATGGGGTTGAGGATGATGGTGGTGGATTCAGAATTTAAAACAACCCTTTTCCAAACCGGGAGGAGAATGAGGCCAGCAAGCCCAAGCCGCCAACTTCATTGTAGTACACAGGGGTGGGGGGTGGGGGCAACTGCCCCTGGTAAATCCCCTGTGAGTCCCTGCAACAGAAGTTGACCAGGAACAGGGAAATTCCCAGCGGGAATTTATGCAGCTGTGGACGGTTACAAACAGTGAGAAGTTGAACAGTGGTTGGGAGTCGGGGATTTTGGTTTTCAGGAAAAAGCCCCCAGGACACCAGCTCCTCTGACAACCTCAGTGTGACTGGCCCAGTGCGGGTGGTACCAGGCACTCTAGGACTCTAGAAAGTGTTTCAGCCTACGGTGCCTGTTTGGAGTAGACCGCATGAGCTTTGCCACTGTGCCCTTTGACTTGCCCACCCACATCCAGGGTCCTTGTGTCTTGTCTCCGGAATCTCAGTCGTGTTCCCCTTTGTGCTTCCCACAGGCTGGCGTGCCTGGTGGGCTCGCTGTCAGGATGGGTGGAAATGAAGAGGAGGCAGTGGGGTGAGAGAGAAGCGAGGAGCTTCTTGCCGCCTCAGGAGACACAGCTGGGATGTACAGGTTTTCCTCTAGAACAGGGCCTCACCACCTCCTCCTCTTTAAAGTGAGGGGCTCCAGGTTGACAAATCCTTACACACGATTCCCAACAAGCCGCCAGGCAGGGTCTATGGCCAGTAATCTCGACTTCGGAAGTGTTTGTTTCTAGCCCTGGGATCAAAGCCGGTCGGTCTCCGGCCATCTCTGGTTCATCTGCCACGACCCGCTACCCCCTCCTCCCCGCTCCGCCGAATGACAATGGCCAGGAGTGGGGGAGGGTGGAGTCCCCTCACGACTCTGGCCCGGTACTGTCCCTCTTCATCCAGACGTCCTCCCCTGAGGTTCCTGATCACCTTTTCATCTCCCCAAGATTTCTTTCCTATCAACCTGCCAGCCACAGCCGGCTTGGGTGACTTGGAGAGTCTGCAGACCCTGTCTCCCCTTCAGGCTAGCCCTCACCCCCCCGACCGCCCCCCCCAATCAGCCTCGGGTCCTTATTTGGATCAGAATCATCACTAGGACAGGTTCTTCCCAAGGTGGAATTTCCTCCAAAGTGGACAGCTCCACCATCCGCTCCAGAGTGGACGCCTTTCCATGCTCCAAGAGAGTTTCCAGGGAGTCTCAGGAGTGCAACTGGCCCAGAACTCGGACTGCCCGGGAGGCTACAGGTCCTGCGGCTGCCCCTCCTCCCGCCCCCGGGCTGATTACAGCACTCAGTGGGGAGTGGGAAAGGGGTGTGTCTCCAGGGGCGGGTACTTTCCGACGCTGGAAACTTGCTTAGCCTTTAGCATCTCGGGACCCCACCTCCGCCCCGGTCCCCAGGGAGCGGCCCTTGGAGGGGCGGAGCGCCCGCTGTCCCTCAGGCTGGCTTTCAGCCTCTCGAGTTACAGCTTCAGGATCTCCTGAACGAGCCTTTCCCTGCTCGGGACAGAGCAGCAGTGTAGCGGTGGCGTGGTCTGGAGAAGACCTCCGCTGCGCTGGGAACTCCCGCTGGAAAGGCGCCCCGCCTTCCACCCCGCCCGGCGGGGCCGGGAAAGCCCCCGCGGCTCCTCCCACCCAAGGGGCTTTGCTCCTGTAGCCAGTGACTTTGCTCCCGGAGCGCAGCCGCCTGGAGCTGTTTTCCGCTAGGCTGGAGCGCGCGGTGCTCCTGCTCTTCTGCGAACGCAGGGGGCAAGGGTCGGTGACCTCGGGGCGCGCCCCGTGTCCGTGTCCCCTAACCCGAGTCCTAGCCCCCGGCCCGCGCCTTGGCCTCCAGCATGGTGCTGCTGGCTGGGCCCGGGCCGGAGGGCGGCGGGACACGCTGCTTGTCCCCGCAGTCGCCGACGCCACCCCGGAGCGTACAGACAGGGGACGACCCAGCGGACTACGAGGAGTACGAAGACTTCTCGAGTCTGCCGGACACCCGCAGCATCGCATCGGACGATTCCTTCTACCCTCCCGGAGGCGAGGAGGAGTGCGGCGCGGGGTGCGCCCAGAGCGTCGTGGAGGGCGTCCCTGAGGCGGCGACCCTCCTGCGCGCCGCCTGCGCCAACGACGTGGGGTTGCTGCGGGCGCTAGTGCGGCGCGGGCCGAGTTCCGAGGAGGTGCGGGAGACTGACCGCAACGGCCGGGTAAGTCTCCTCCCTCGCCCGCATTTTCCTATCACCCCAACTGGATCTACCGCCGCTCAGAGTACCCTTTCCTTCCTGGGTGGCGAGAGGCAATATTGGCACCCCAGTTGCAGAGCGGGCAGAAGATGGACCAGCCCGGCTTCCTACTTCATCCCAGTCCCTTTACCGCCCCGGGATCCCCGAATTCTCACCAGGGGAAGAGTTCTTCGCGCTGGAAATGTTGACATCTTTTGGGGGGTGTCCCTTCCACTCAGTGACTCCCCGATTGTTACATTTCCCCGGGTCTCTATTCATTTCAGGGACATTTTCCTACCCCCAGCCCCATTTGTCCGCTTGGCCTCTCCCGCTGACCTTGCCTAAATCGTTGGTGCTCGAATAGGATTTGGAAGCGACAGATCCTTTCATTACCTAAACCGCCCTGTGTTTTCCTTGCTTTTCCTAGTGACCCGCGCGGCGACCAGTCAGCTTTCTGTGCGGTCACCGCTGCGGGTCGAAACCTACGAGCCCCCTCACAGTCGCCCTTCAGGCAAGCCCGGTGCTGCGCAGCTCAGTAGGGGAACACACCAGGGTCGGCACGCGGGGAAGTAGGGAAGCAGTCTCCATTGATTATGCCAGGACTCAGAGACAGCAAGAAAGTTAAAAAAAAAAAAAAAAAAAAAGAATAAGAAGAAGAAGAAAGAAAGAAAGAAAAGAAAAACTTGGAGAGCTATTTCCACTGAATAGTAATTGGGAAAGTGACCGCTGTGGCTGTGTCCCCATTAGTCTCTGCTGGGTGGACAAACAACCTCACCTGATTTCCATGTTCCCAGAGGCCCCATGGTTTTTGCAGACTCAGCCTTGCACAAATTAGGGACACCTGTGCTTCTGCTTGGGCGTCACAGCTGATGGAAAATAAAGGCGCTTTAATATAGGGACCTGGTGACCCCGTGCCTTTGGCTTATCCTGGGGCTGTATATGCGCAGTGTTTTGTGCCCGACTGCCGTCTGGGTCAGGCTTAGGCGAGCGTGAAGCCAGTGTGTTACTTTCTGCTTTTGATAACCCGACATTGAACTTGGAAGAATGGTTTGTGCTCGTGATACGTCAGGGAGACGGGTCCGATGAGGTCAGCACCACCCTGGTGCCTGTGGTGGCCGTTCCAGCTGGCATGCAGCGGGAGGAGAGGCTCAGGGGGCTCTTGCTCTACTCCACTTTCAGTTTAAGGGAGCGAGTTTTCCGGGTCAGGTGCTAGCGTCAGAAACCTCCCCTTCCTTAGCAAGCGGAGCAGCGGCTTGGGGTGGTCTTTGCTTTCACCTGTGAGTGACTGCTAGCCTCTCAGCTTCATTTGTTTTCCGGAGAGAGGAAAAAAAATTCCCAAACAAGCAACCAAGTTTGAAAACAGCAAAGGGAACGTGAGAACGAGTTAAACCTTGCACCGAAGGCTTGAGAGTGACGAACGAATTCCAGGATCCCTGGGAGAGCCCCTCCCAGGCCCTGAGGCAGGAGAGGACCGGTAACAGTCTCCCAGCAGCTCTTGTTTGTCTCCGGAGTAGCTCACTTGCAGCGACAGACAGTCCCTGCTGTGTGGTTTGTGAGCCTGAAGTACCGTCCTGCCCCAGAGTCCGGAGAAGTCCCACACATTTGGCCATCGCTGACCGTCTTTCTCCCCTTTCGCCCTAATTTGTTTCTCTCTTGTTCTGGAGAGAGCATGGTCCAGTTTTGTGTCCAAGCTTTCTCTGGCCGTTTTTCTCTTCCCTTGATCTTGAAGATAGAGTTTGAAGGGCTTTTGTTCTGCTTTGAGTCCCCATCCCTTTGCACACATCAGATGTGCCTGGGGACCCGAGGAAAGAGTCCTGCCCGGGCTTTTTATCTCTGGGTCAGAGGACCAGGCCCGTGTTCTGTGTGCCTTGAGGGGAGAAAGCAAGAGACTTAGGGAGTGAGGTGCTATGTGGCAGAAGACATTCTGGTCCGGCAGGTGGGGAACCAAGGGATAGTGGCAGGTGCAGAATGGTTTGGTCATAGCCTGGAGTGGAAAGGAGGGGCTGTGGGAGCGAAGATTAGAGAGGCCTACTCAGGCCCGGTGAAGCTACCTAGCTGTCTCTAGCTGGCTCATGAATATGGGGAATTGTGGGTAAAGGAGTGTCAGTTGGCCAGTGACTGGTCTGTGGTTCTTCAGTAGTCTTCTGATGGTTACATGACTGGCTTTCTCACCACCTGGAGGTTTCTGTTTTGAGGATACTTTCTCTCAGAGGCCTTTCTACCATTCCCCCATGTAAGCCCAGTTGAGATGGTGTGGTGTGTGTGTGTGTGTGTGTGTGTGTGTGTGTAGTTGGGGTAAGGCTGAGATTGTCAGTAGCATGGTCATTTGCAAGCAAGAGTCCTTAGAGCACAAGGAAGAGTCTTTAGGCAGAGAGGTGAGGCAGGAGCAGTGCTCCAGCCTGGCCTACAGGTTGATCTTGATTTGTCTTAATGAAAATCTTAAGGCAGGCCCCAGAGCTTTGGTGGAATAATAGTGGGGTTATTTCGTGAATAGCAGGCGACTGCTGATGGGTATCTCTGCTCAGGGACAGCTTCCCAGGAGCCTCTAAAGCAGTGGTTCTCAACCTGTGGGTCGTGACCGTATGGGGGGTGTTGAACACCCTTTTACAGGGGTCACATATCCAATACCCCACATATTAGACATTTGTTATTACAATTCATAACTGTAGCAAAATCACAGATATAAAGTAGCAGTAAAATAATTTTATGGTTGGGGGACACCACACCACGAGGAGCTGTATTAAAGGGTCGCAGCATTAGGAAAGTTGAGGACCACAGCACTTAAGGCTTTGGAATGTGGCTGCTATGCTGAATAGCTCAAATAGCTCACTTCTTAATAGGTAAGGAGCCCAGCCTGAGCCACAGGTAGCTGGGGACCATATGTGGGGATGAAGGGTGTGGCTGACCACACAACTTTGCTTCTGAAGCATTGTTCCGGAAGGATCTCAGCATTTACTGTGCAACATTTAAATATTTGTTACAACATTTTCCTGTGACTCCGAACTCATGCTCTCACTGTGTTTTGGATGCAGGTGGTTTGATTCTTCTCATTAAAGGATGACCCCTCCAGGAGCTCTTTTCCTAATTCTTTTCTTTGCATGTCACCATGTCAGGCTTACTCCTGCAGCCCTGGTCACTCTCCCTTAGTTGACAGCGAGATGGAAGACACATTTGTGCCATCTAAATTTGTCATGGAAGGGCAGTTTGCCTGTCGGACGCTTGGGCCAAATTATGCCCAGTTAAGCTGAAAGGTTAAAGTGCTGGAATCTCAGGAAGTTTCCCAAAGTCACTGTCCATTTATTTTATCAGCACAGCAAAGCCTCCCCCCACCAGTGTGGGCTGCCCCCCCAAAGGCTTACATCTCAGTTTTACAGATACTTGGGTGTGAACGCTTTACCTTGAGACACAACTGAGGCATCTGTGGCATATTTTTTAAATGAAAGGTTTATGGATGTAGAAATCTCATCTTCCTAAAGCGAGGGTCACAGTGTTGGAATTCATGCACAACCCTCCCAGGCTTCAGTATGTGTGGCCTGTGTGAGCATGGAGTTAGGCTGTTCACAGAGAAGCTGAACTCTCCGGTTTTTGCTAGTTACTATGGACAGTGAGATCTGGCCTTGAACCTCCAGTGCTTGCCAAGGGTCAGAGTACTCAGGGAGAGGTTTGCTTTGGTCTTTGGGACAATGTGTTCAGTTCATGTGTTTTCTCCCTTCTTAATCTCCCTTTTCCTCTGTCCCCCCCACCCTGCCCTGCCGCCGTGTGTGTGTGTGTGTGTGTGTGTGTGTGTGTGTGTGTGTGTGTGTGTGTGTATGTATGTGTTTCTCATCACAGTGCTTGTGTGGATGTCAGAGGACAGCCTTGGGTGTCTGTCCTCACCTTACACCTTTGAGTCAGGGTCTCTTATTTTGCTTCTGCATATGTCAGGGTGACCCACAGGCTTTCAGAGGTTTTCCTGTGTCTGCCTTCCACCTTGACATAGGAACACTGGGACTACAGGACTAGGATACAGGCCCACACACAGGACAGCGCCTGGCTTGAAGTGGGACCTAGGGGTTCAAACCCAGGCCCTCATGCTTGTGTGGCAGATGCTTTACCCACTAAGGCATCTCCCTGTTTTAGTCTCACCCTCCAGTGTGGGGAAGGAGAAAAGGTGAACTCAATAGCATGTGCTAGAACTCCAGAGACAGCACTGAAAGTGAGTCTGCTCATGTGGGTCTGCACCCAGCTGCATTGTTGAGCTGCCGATGGTAAGACCAGGATGACCCCTCTCTGCTCCTTGTGTAATCTGGGGCTCTTCCTCTTATCTGACATGGGTGTGTCCAGGCTGACAGCATGGAGAGGTGCTTGTGTATTATGTGTAAGAATATCAGTTATCTATGACTGTGGTAGTGTTGTGTTATGTTAGTCAGCCCTGTGTATCCACAGCAAAAATACCTGTAAAATTTATTATTTGTTTATTTGTTTTTTTTGAGATAGGATTTCTTTGGGCAGCCTTGGATGTCCTAGAACTAGCTCTGTAGAACAGGCTGGCCTCAACCTCATAGAGATCTGCCTGCTTCTGCCTCCTGAGTACTGGGATCAAATGTGTGTGCTACCACCATCCAGCAGTAATAATTTATTTATACGAAGATATTTGTTTGGGTTCACACTTGTGCAACTTCCAGCCCAGGCCTGAACAGGCCTTTCACTTTGGGCCTCTGGGTGCAGAATGGCAGTGGCTGCAAGCCTGGGGTACTGGAAGCTGCTTACATCAAAGCAGTTAGGCCCCTCAGTCTTACAGTCTTCCTCGAGGACACGCACCTCCGTGATCTAAGAACCTCAGGCAGGGCCCCACCTTCTGATGGTTTGATCATTTCTTAAGAAGTACCACTTTAGGAACCAAGCTTTTAACCCATGGACCTTTGGAGACATTATGCCAGCCAGAGCACCATGTAAGTCACACCTAGGGAACCCCAGGGGTTCAATAGTAACCTCTCTGCCGAGGATGACCAAGTCTATCTAGCCTATGAAGGCTAGATTTTTCGTCTGTCTGCACACAGCTGGTGATGAGTTGTCGATGGTAAGACCAGGATGCCTCTGCAGATGACCCCTTTCTGCTCCTTGTGACTGCTCAGCTTCCAACAAGCTGGTCCTGCTGGCTTTCTGTGGCACATGCAGGTTCCAGGAGGGCTATTTTGGCCCAGGTTGAATTCCACTTCTGCTGAGGCAAGTCACAGGACAAGGCCAAGTTCATGTGGTGAAGATAGACTTTCTTCTCAGTGGAGGAGCTGTGAAGTGGGGGATGAAGGGGGGGAAAACTGCTTTTGCTGTATCAGTCTACCAGAGGAAAGATGAGCGAGTCTAGGACAAGGATGTTTTCCCCGGGGTGTCTCCATCAAATCCTAGGCCTCTGTATGTGTGGCTGTTGAGCAGTGATATGGGTGTGTGTGTGTGTGTGTGTGTGTGTGTGTGTGTGTGTGCGTGTGTGCGCGCGCGCGCGCATCTATCTGAGTTCTTGGGGAAGTGCTTGGGAGCTAAAGAGGTCATGGTCTGAGGGTGACCCTCCTTGACCATTGGAGTTGAGCTGGCTGGGGCTGCTCTCTGTTGTTTTAACAATGAGTAATCAGCACCCATGTCAGCAAGAGGCCTGGGACTTCTAGGCCACTGGAACAGCCTTTGGCTCAGAAGCCAGCTCTCAGGAAGCTATGATGAGGGAGTGGTTGCTTTAGAACAGGCAAGGGGACCCAACAAGCTAGCTCGGCAGGAAAAGGCGCTTGCTACACAAGGCCAACAATCTAAGTTTAGTCCAGGAAATGAGATCAGGGTGGGAGGAGAGAACTCACTGGGGAACATTGTCCTCTGATCCTTCCCATGTGTATGCTGTGGTGTGGGCACCAGTTAAAGGTTTACTCTGGCTCATGGTTTCAAAGGTTTCAGTCCCCAATCAGTCAGGCCTGTTATTTTGGGCCTGTGGCTGCACCGTATGACATGTTGGGAGCATATGATAGGAGACTATTCATTTCATAGCAAGCAGTAAGCAAAGAGAGAAAAGGGCCGAGGTGCTATTTATTATACCTCCCAGTAGGCTCTGCCTCCAGAAGATTTTCATCACATCCTGGTGATGATACGAGCTAGGACCAAGCCTTGAGCACATCAAGGGGACCCTTCCATGTCCATTTTATAATAAGATAATATATAGAGCCCTTTCATTTTATAGCTGGTAAAAAATGGGGCTCATAGAGCAGGCAAGAAGGCTCAGAGGATAGAAGCACTTGCTTCTCATGATCTCAGCTGCCCTCTAAACATCCACATACAAGTGCTGGGTCACACGTGTGCCAGCACATGAGATGCTAGGTATGAACCCTCTGTTGGATGTGTGGCTGGCAAAGGTCTCTCATTCTGTAGGCCGCTTTCCCACTCAGTTGTTTCTTTTCTTCTACAGAAGCCTTTGAGTTTCATGTGGTCCCGTTTTCAGTGGTCGACCTTGTTTCCTGAGTAATTGGATTCCTACTTAGAAGCCCTTGCCTGTGCTTCCATGCTGTAGTGTACACTCTGCCATCTCTTCAAACACGTTCAGGTTTTACATGGAGGGTTCTGATTCATTTGAAGTTGATTTTTGCGCAGGGAGAGCTAAGGATCTAGGTTCTTTCTGCTACATGTGAACATCCTGTTTTCCGAAGACCAGTTATTGAAGTTGTCTTCTTTTCAGCCTGCACCTTTGTAAAGTACCAGGTGGCTATAGTTGTGTAGAACTAAATCTGGGTCTTCTAAGTCTATCTGCATGTCCGTTCGTGTGTTATTACTATAACTGTAGCATAACAGGTATGCTGAGGCCTTAGTCTCTTGGCTTTGGATTGTTCGTAGCCCTCCTGTTTGATTTCTCGTGGACCAGTGTTTCAGCTTATTGGGGTAGTAGTTATACATCATAGCCATGGGGCTTACAGAAGTCAAAACAATCCCTTATGTAAAACAATGTTAAGTATTTATTTATTTTATTAAAAAGAATAATAAAACTGAAGTTGTTGAATTGAATGAAGGCAATGTGTCTCTTTCACGAAGTTTGGGAAGTAATTCATGTAGGTGGTCTGGTGTGTGTGTGTGTGTGTGTGTGTGTGTGTGTAATCATGCCATTCTGATCCTTCCCTTAGCTTCCTGATCTTGGTGGAAAAGATTCAGATGAGACACACACAGTATGGTGTAGAGAATAAGTAGAATTTATTACTCAGTAAATTGGGTCATTCCTAGTGGGTGAGGTTGCCCAGTGGTCAGAGAGACGGTTGCAGAGCAGAGCGCTCTCAATAGGTGAGCATGGACAGTGGCCTGAGAGACTGTTGTGTAGCACACTCGCTATGGATGAGCATAAAGAGTGGCTAGAGAGGCCATTTCCTCAACTTATATTTCAGGCAAGTTTTATGCTATTTCAAAAGTCTCCGGAATAGCCTTCCCAACGGTCATTTTCCAGCCAGATGATTGACAGGCATGCTTGGATTGACTCTTACAGGACGGAGCCATGGTATGTAAAAAGTCTTTTCTTAGATAGCCATCTTGGAGGAGTCAGGATTCCTGGAACTGAGGCTAGATACTGATCAATTGATAACCTTCCAGGCAGTCCAGAATGTCATATCTCCTTCCCAGGCCAGAGATAGGATTCAAGTCCCATTCTTCTGACTGGTCATTTGAATCCTACTGCTCCTGTTCTTGGTTTTATAAGGTATTGATTATGAGGGAGGGGACTTTACTCAGTGCTTATCAAGTCTGCTGATACCTGACTGGCTACTTAGCAATACTAAGAGGCAGATCTGGGCAGGGAGGGTGGTGGATGGAAGCTACAGAGATCCGGGTAACATGGGGAGAGGTGGATGGTGGATATGGCCTCAGCCTCCTTGTAGCTCTCAGGAGCTCGTATTGAGATGACATAAGATACTAAGAGTTTGGGACTGGAGAGATGGCTTGAGGTTAAGAGCCCTTCCCACCCTTCCATAGGACCTAAGTTTGGTTCCCAGTACCCACAACAGATAGATCACAAATGCCTATAACTCTGGCTTCAGAGGATCCAGTGCCCTCTTCTGGCCTCCATGAGCACCCATACACACCACACACACACACACACACACACCCACACCCCACACACACATACACACACATACACACATACACACACACATAATAAAATCTTTTAAAAGGGATATTAAGAATCTTTAATGTCATTATGTATATGTATGTATGTAAGAATCTCAAACAAAGGTTTTTAAATGATGTTTTTTTAATTTAAAGGACAGTTGAAAGTGAAATTGACTTATTTCTACTAAGTCAGAGAAAAGGAAATGCGGTAGACGCGGAGTACCATGTGACATTTGGCTTTGTGGGAAATTGGATTGGAGTGGTGGGATTTTAGAGCAGTTTCTAAGTAAGAACAAATCAATGTAGGCTCCAAAGACATAGTCCAGTCAGAGCCAAGTATGCTCATGTCCAGAGCAGGCACCGGATGAACAGGGAGTCAGCATTTCTGTCCAGCTTCAGCTGCCTCTTCAATTGGAGACTACACCTGTCCTGGGATGGCTCAGCTGAGAGAGGCATACATGGGTCTGTGGATGGAGAGGTCCCTCTCTTGTGCTTGTGGGAAGTGGGAATTTCAGGGTGTTAAATTTTTAGTACCACATTCTCCAACAATGTGTATTTGTTGTGTTTGTTTAGTTAGTGATGCTGAAGACGGAGGCTAGGGCCTCGCACATGCTAGGAAAATGTCCTTCCATGAAGTCGGTTAGAATAAAGAAGTTGGGCTTCGTAGTGCAAGCCTGTAATCTCAGTTACTGAGAAGGTTAAGACGGACGATCAAAAGTTCAAGGCCAGCCTGGGCAATTTAGCGAGATTCTATCTCAAAGTGAGAAATAAAAAGAAGGAGATAGCTCAGCAGTAAGAGCTCATGTCACAGGAATGGAGCCCTGGGTTCAGTATCCAGTTCTGGGAGTTGGGGAAGAAGACAAAGAAGTTACACTGAGTGAAAAAGAACTCATTCAAGATGGTAACACTCTTGGATAATGTGGCTGTAGAGACACAAGAGGGCTCAGGATTGGAGAAGACAGGGCTGCTGCAGAAAGATAATGGAGGAGCCCTGGGGAAGAAGCAGTTCTGATCCTTGCTCGTAGTGGCTATGGGAAGACATACATGGGCTAAATGTACATGGAACTGAATACAGACATGCATATACTCCCACACACATGCATGTACACACTCACATATGTATGCAATACTCTCTCACATGCACATCACACACGTATGTGCACACCCTTCATACACATGCAAGCAAACTCTTATATACAGGTATGTACACCACATTCTCCCACAATGCAAGCACACATCCTTACACACATGTATGTACATACCATCTCACATACATTCACGCACATACTCAAGTACACACATGTGTGGACACAACCTTTACACACATGTATATATACACATACACTTGCACACCGCTCATGCATGCATACACCCTTAAGCACACATGCACTCACCCTCATACACACATACTTGCATGTCAGGTGACATCTGAATGCATCCGTGGTTTGCAGCAATGTCAGGTTTCTGGTATTACTGCTATGTCATTTTCAGGGGAGTGGCATCAAGGACAGATGTTACACTCCTCAGAGTGCAACTTCCTGTGGGCCACTTAACTATTTCAAGTGGTTAATGGGGCTCCCCTGTGATGTCACCCTCACTTTCTGCTTGAATTTACCTTTGGTGATGTGGTTGGAGTGAACCTGGCTCGGCGCAGTGACAGCCAAACCCATGAATGTGTTATAAAAGGGTGTGGGGAGCAGGAGCCTTCCTAAGCGCAGGGTCTCAGGCCTCCTGAGGCTGCTGATCCAGGATGCGGTGCTGAGGGCCACTCCAGCCTCAACCGCTGGTTACAGATGCTGCTGCTTCAGGTACCCTCTGCCTCTGGATGCCAGCACTCTTGCCATCCTCCACAGCCCCAGTGACTGTGGTCTTTGCTGGATGCTCTGCCAGGTCAGAGCAGGAGTGAAACCTCAGTTGAGCACAAATATTCGTCTTTCCAACGTGTTTTTCTCCTATCCCTTCCCAGATCTTCCTTCTGACTGCTTGCGGGAGGGTGCCCAAAGACAGTTGTGATGTTAGATTAGTAAACGTGACTGTTTAGTTTCTCCTCGTTCCTTGGCATTTCTACTGTAGTGGAATAACTGAAGATTTTTGTAGCAGATCAGGTACACACAAGCTTCACAGCCCAGCAGCTACAATGGTGCTTCTTACATGTTTATTATTTCATAGTAATTAAAATTAATGTACAGATGCCGGCCTCTAGTGAATGATCTGGTCAGGCAACTCAATAGTGGATGATTTAGCTGTTAAATCCACTTGCTATTGTTAAAAAAAAAAAAAGGGAAGAAGACGTGCATTTATTTTTGGGCTTGCTGCCACAATTAGATCTAGTTTTGGAAATGGAAGTATGGTCCGAACTAGTGGATATGTAGGAAGGGGATCTGAGCCAGGGGCATTGGCGACACCTGAGAGCTTTCCTACGTGCAGGGACTCAGGCCTCTCTTCCGTGTCCGTTGTAAGGTCTCCAGATGAGCCTCATGTGCCCTTAAGTGCAGGAGCTCTGGAGAATTTCTTGGAGTGGATACTGAGTCTGGTAACCCAAGGTACAAGGGTCAGGATGAGTGATCCTCCACAGCCATCTGCTCTTTGAAAATATTATTATTATTATTATTATTAATTATTATTATTAATTTTTATTTTTATTTTTCGAGACAGGGTTTCTCTGTGTAGCCCTGGCTGTCCTGGAACTCACTCTGTAGACCAGGCTGGCCTCAAACTCAGAAATCCACCTGCCTCTGCCTCCCAAGTGCTGGGATTAAAGGCATGCACCACCATTGCCCAGCTGAAAATGTATTTTAAAAGATTTGTTTATCTCACTATTTTGTGAGTGTGGGTGTTTTGTCTGCATGTATGTTTGTGTGCCATGTGCATGCCCGTGCCTTTAAAGGTCAGAAGAGGGCTTTGGATTCCTTGGGACTGGAGTTACAGATGGTTTAAGTTACCATGTGGATGCTGGGAAATAAGCCTAGTCCTATGTAAGGGCAACACATGCTTTTAATGACTGAGCCAACTCCCCAGCCCTTAAAAATATCTTTTATACTTATTTGTTTGTTTTCCTTGTGTGTGTGTGGGCACATGTGTACCAGGTTGCCCACGTGGGGGTCTGAGTGCAGCATGCAGGAGTCAATTCTCTCCTATTTGAGATCTAGAGCTTGAACCGGTTGCCAGAGGCAGCAAGCGCCTTTACCCAACTGAGCGCCTGATCTTTTGATCTTGTTTCCTGTAGGTCTGAAATGGAAAGACCCCGAGTTTAGCACCACTTTCCTGTGTTTCCCTGGGGAATATATAAGTTCCTTAAATAGGAAGCATTTGTCCAGTGGTAGCCGTTCATTCGGCAGCTATTGTTTCTGTGAGTTGAGTTATATCAAGGTCATTTCTCAGTACTGCTGGCTGCGTTTTAACCGTGGAAAAAGGTGCAAGTGAAGCAAATGTTTAGGCAAAAAGCAGTGATTAAGGAAATGGAGCTGGGTGTGGTGGTTTACACCTGTAATCCCAGCATTCAAGAGGCTGAGGCAGGAGGATTGCCTGCTGTGAATCTGAAGGCTATAGTGTGAGACCTTGTCTCGAAAATAAAATAGAGCAAGAAAGGAAAAAGAAAAGGGAAAAAAAGTGGGGTGTTGTGGCACTTGTTGTGGGTGTGGTGGCACGTGTTTTAGTCCCAGCACTTTGGAGGGGGGGTGGGAGAAGCAGGAATTGGGAGTTCAAGGTCACCTTGATTACACACACACACACACACACACACACACACACACACACACACACAAGTCAGAGGCTCTCATCCTGTTAGAAACATCAGCTGCAGGGAAATGAGGCAGCTGCGGCACATATCTAGGTGCACCCCGAGTCTGAGCAGGTGGGGACTGAGGTGCTGCTGTGGAGAGCGGAGCAGAGGGGCCTGGAGGGACTGCAGCTGTCCTATGAGTGATGGCCACAGCCCTTCGTCTTTCTTGACTACAAGTCAGAGCAAAGATGCCAGCATTGGGGACAGTGATGCTGGCCCGCCCTGGGTCTGATGTTGGGGTCACCAATCTCTGAGGTGTATTTCAGAAGTTTCCTTTAACTTCAGTTCGGGCACAGTGCCACTTCTAAAGGACCCCACCTTCTACCCTGCTGCTTCTGTCTTAACCTTCAGTGTTGCTATTTGACCATTCATGGGACAAGAGTCATCCACTAAAAATAGTGGATGACGGCTCTCCCTCCTTTGGCTGGTGGTGCTAGGTTTTCTTTCTTTCGGTGTGAGAACATGGGTGGGTTTCTAGGAAGCAAGTTCCAGGTGTGGAAATGTCGGCTCACTCATCCAGTTAATAATTGAACCCAGCTTACTGAATTGTGGTGACCTTCTTTTCTCTGGAGTACAAATACCTGAGCAGGCCAGAGACATGTTTCCAGAAGTTCCTAAGGCCATCTGTGGGCACTGTGGAACAGGGGAAGGAGAGACTCTAGTACAGTTTGTCATCTGTGTGTCCTTTCCTCAATGGTAGTCTGGGCCAGACCATGTTGATTGTGATGGAGGGGAGGAGGTCACTAACAAGGCACCAGCTGGACGGGGCATTCCACTTACACTGGTAATTGTGTGTTTGTGTGTGCACATATGTGTGTGTGTTTGAGTATACACTTACTGTGTAGGTGCATGTGGAGACTAGGGGTTGTTGTTGTGAGGCTATCCTTCACCACTCTCCACCTTAGGTTTTGAGTCAGGGTCTCTCACTGAAGTAGAAGCTCTCATTTCTCCTAGACTGGCGAGCCAGTGAGCCCAGATCCATCCACCTGCCTCTGAGGGCTCCTTCACCTCTCAGCACCAAGATTACAGATGTACACACTTTTGGCTCCTGACTTTTATCTGAGTGCTGGCATCCAGACTCAGGTTCTATTGTGCACATAGCCTACATTCTACCCACTGAGCTACCTTCCGGCCTTACACGGTGCCCATGACACGAAAGCCATCATGCAGTTGGGGGACACAGAGCAGAGCTGTCTTCTAGGGCAGGGGATGTCTTTTGGGAGGTAGAGAGCCCTGGACAGAGTTGGGGGAAGGGGACTTAGGGCTTCCAGCTCAGGAGGTGTCCAGGAAAGTAAACGGATTCTCTAAGACAGTTCCATAGGGACACATTGTGGTGGCAAGTTCCTATGGAGCTGTGGGTCAGCTTGCGTTAGAGTGAGACCCTGTCTCAAACACAGAGCCAAAGAACAACTTAGGGGGTTACTCAGTGAGTGAAGTGACTTGAGGTCCCAGCAGCTGTGGACACACACCTGTGGTATGGCGGGAAACTCCCTGAACCGAGCTGGCCAGCCGACCTGGTGAAACCAGTGAGCTCATGTTCAGTGAGAGAAGGACCCCTTCTATCAACCTCTGACCTCCTCCTGCGTGTACACCACGAACACTCTTATACACACCCACACACGCCTACAGGAATGAGCACACATACCATCCACAGCACGGTAGAGAGTAAATAGACAAACGGAAACCCAACGGCATCCCAGTGTGAACCCCTGCCCGTCTTCAGCCTTTTGGGCTGCCCTGTGGATTTTAGACTTGGCCGGTCTTACAGTCATGTGAGCCAATTCCTTAAAATAAATCTCTCCACATCTGAGTCTCCAATTGGTTCCGTGTCTCTGGAGAACTCACACTGATTCTGCCCTAGCAGTGTACTCTGCTGGCCGAGCCTCCTAGTCTCTGGAGGCTGCCAGCTCAGCCAGGCTGCTGTCCTGAAGGTCGCTGACAGATCAGCTTGATTTCTCCTGTTGGTTTTCTCCCAGCTTCTCTTGCTTCCCATGTTGCTGAGTGTGGCCTTTGCAGCCACAGGCCTGGACTTACCAGGACCCCTGGGCCATTGCAGTGCTCTGACTGCTTTGCTACTTCCACTCCTCCCCCTTCTCCTCTTTCTCTTCCTCCTCCTCCCCCCTCTCCCCTCCTCTTCTTCCTCTTCCTCCCCCCCTTCCTCCTCCTCTTCCTCCTCCCCCTCCTCTTCTTCCTCCTTTCCTTTTCTGCCTTCTTTCTTTGTTAGAGATTGACCTTCACTGTGTAGTCCAGGTTGACCCCAATCTCATGATCTTTCTGTTTCCGCTTCCCATGTGCTGGGATTACAGACATGTACCACAGTGCCTGGTGGGGTTTGCACTAAAGAGCACATTGGCATCCTATCCTGCTTATGCCCCTGCTCCTGGATGCCATCCCTGAAGATAGCCCACCTCTCCTCAAAGTAATTTCAGCACCTGGGCTCTCACTGTGTGAGGGCTTCCCTTAGATACGCTCTCTCTCTCTGCCCTCTGATCTTAACGTCCTCCACATCTGGATTCACCTCCACATGTACAACCCTTGCTGACCAGACTGTCTTTGGAGCCTCTTCCTTCAAGGCTGCCGCAGCAGCTGCCGCCACCCAACCTTGAGCATGAAGATGGTACTAGCCCGGGAAAAGACAAACTCAAAACCCAGAGCACTTTGTTCTCACATATATTGCTTCAACATCACCATGACACATCCTTGTAAGTCATGGGCTGTCATGGTTAAACAATAGAATAAGACTTCCCAAGCTTGGCACTCCTGGTGTGTTTGGCCCCACAACTTTTGTGTGAAGACGATCTTCTGCATGGTAGGCTGTTTAGTAGTGTCCTGAAGTTCCCCCATTAGATAAACACTCTCCCCAGTGGTGACGAAACCGTCTGGATGCTGTCATGTGTTCCATAGGGACATAGTTACCCTGGGGTCAAAGTCCCTGAGCCAGGGCAGGTAGCAGTGAGGCTGCCGGAGTTGCTTGCTCGCTTCTGCCTCTTCCTTAGCAACAGTCGGGTCAAATGGGTCTTAGTTACATAGTCATTCTGTTCATGACGTACTCCTTGGTGTGCTTTCTTTTCTTGATACATGGTTGTGTGTAGCCCTGAGAGACCACTCTTTTGAAAGTTGAAGAATGTAGATGTCTTTGAAGAAAACTGCCTACTGACTCCTTCCTGTTACAGCCTCTGGTAATCAGGGTTCCTGGCCCTGAAAACATGGCTGCTTTAAAACAAGCAAGCAAAAAACAAAAACAACAAAAAAACAGGGTCTCACTATGTAGCCCTGGATGGCCCAGATCTCTTGTATAGACCAGGCTGCCCTCAAACACACAGAGATCTGCCTTCCTCTGCCTCCCAAGTTCTGAGATTAAAGATGTGTGCTACCACATTTGGCACCCAGCTGCTTGTTATTGGAATCTTTATTGTTTACATATTAATGCTATATTATATTTTCCTCTAGGGATTGTGTAGATTAAATGAATTTGCAAAACTCTGAATTGAGGCGCTTAGCCCCATCAGGCCAAAAGCTCTACTCCTAATTCTGTAAGTTCCTCTGAATTTCCATCTTTCTCGCCTCCATTATCCAGTGCTTGCAGTGATGGACACTGAGGACAAGTGGGGGCAGCCAGCCTGTGCTCAGTGAGGACACAATAGAGCTAGCTCAGAGCTGGAGATGGCCTGCTTTGTCCTACTGTGACTGTGCTGTGTGTGTCTCCCAAGAAAGCTGCAACCGTGTTGTCTGTGTGTGTGTCAGTGTGTGTCACTGTGTGTGTGTCAGTGTATGTGTGAGAGTGTGTGTGTGAGAGTGTGTCAGTATGTGTGTGTCAGTGTGTGTGTGAGAGTATGTGTGTGAGAGTATGTGTGTGAGAGTGTGTGTGTGTGTGTGTGTGTGTGTAGGTGTAGGTTTCTCCTATCCTAGTGAAAGGAAGCATGGGGAAGCCTGAGACAAGAAAGCCCTTCATGGGTGCCATGACCTCTTAAGTCCTCCAGCCTGCTGCCCAAGGCCCACCTGGCTGCTGAGTGCACCAGTCATGCTTGATGACCAATTTCCTGGGTTCTCTCAAAGAGACTCTGAGCCTGTGATGAGTAACCATGTAGTAGGTGACCATGGGGGCCCATGAAGCAGAAAACAGAGCTGTACTTCTGGCCTCAGTGTGTAGTCCGCCCCCTCCTCCATCCTTGCTTGAGGCAGACATGGCACCAGTCTTCTGCCTAGCCAGCCCCTGTGAAGACCTTGGGCTCTATGTTAATGTGGCTATTTATGTCATCTGTGTTCATTGCTGGTTGCTTCTTCTTTTTTGCTGTCAGGTGACAACTGGGAATCACACGGCTGCATGTGGAGAAGAAAGAAGGAGGGTGGCATTGGTACCAACAGCCAGTGACCCCTATGTGATTAGAAACCGCTGTTTGGGTTTGATGCAGTGTTCGAATACAGTGTGCCTAGGGCTTCCATCCCTGTGCCTCTGTGTGTGTGTGTGTGTTCTCTTAATTTTCCAAATGCTCCATAAGATGACATGTAGATCAACAAACTGTTCTCATCAGTCTTTTAGTGCTGAACAAGATTTGCTGCGAGGCACTGTAATGCATAATTTAGAAGGTTGCTACCCATATCCTGTAGTCAGAGCCAGATTCAAATGTCGATCTTTTCTGGGTAAATATGGGCCTTTCCCGGTACATTTACATTGCCAGGACATTACTCTCATATTTCCTGGTGTTTGACTTTACAGTGCAAATGTGTGCTTTCCCTGTGCATTTGCATGTACCAGGACATCATTCATGTGCTTGCTTGCTTTTAACTCACTAGCAATGTGTGCTTCTCTATGGAGCTGGGAAACAAGTTTTCTTGCTCAGATGCATTTGGGGGTATGTGAAGTCTTCATTGCAAGAAAATGCTTCTGCTTTTAATGACTTGAAAGACCTTCTAGTGTGGTCCAGGTTCTTTAGGTCATGACTCCTGAGGGACCATTTGGGGTCCCAGTCATGGCCTGTACCTAAGCTTCATTCAAAATTACCCTACCTTTTGCCCATAGTAGTATTTCTTCCTCCCTTCAAGAGTACAGAATACTTCCCACCTATCCCATGCTCCTCTGCTGCTGAGGCCTAACTGGGGTCTGGTGGGAGTGCCTTCTAGATTATCCCTCTTCCAGGAGGCCCGTAGTTTCAGGCAGAGTCTATCCTACCACCCTGAGCCTTAAGAGAAAGCACCACCGGAAAGAGGCAGTGGGCCTGAAGTGTGAACAAGAAGCAGATGCCTCCCCAAGCCATTGGGCCTGGAGCTAGCTCTTTACCCCATCATCACCTATCATGGACTGACCAAGACAGTACACATGACAAACAACCACCCAGGAAAAGGGGTCACTGCGCTTATCATGACTCTCATGTTTATTTAGTTTATTCTCATGACTCTCGTGACTCCTCCTCTCCTGTTCCTGCCTTATTACCCTTGACCACCATACTTCTAAGCTCCGTCTACTGAGCTCCTATTTTCTTGTTGTAGAAAGAGAAAGTCTTGTCCTCTCAGCCACCTGTGCCCACCACTCCGTCTTTAAACCCGGTGAACCCGAGTACAGCCAGAGATTCCAAGATTTGCCTTGGGCTTGCCCCAAATGATCCAGTTCCGTTCAGTCAAACCACCTAGTGACACCCAGATTGCTTGGATTATTAAATGAGCTTTTTCCAGGGTGGCTCCTTCCTCCTCAGTGACCCTGCAAGGGCGTGCCACCCTCAGGGTCTGTGAGCAATAAACTTAACCTGCTTCTTGTCCCAGCTGGGATCTCTTCCATTCCTTCTCTCGATTGCATCCAATTTGTTCAAGATTTTACTTAAAATCAGGGTGTACTCCGAGTGTCTTGTAGCTTCTGTCTGCACTTATACGTTTTTCTTGTCTGACCATTTTTTGGTTAACCAATCAACCCTTTTGCTACTTTTTTCCTTGGCCTAATCTTCTACTCGCTTTTAAATTCTTTTTTAAACATTTGTTTTTGACCGATACACGAAACATACAAATTATACACATTAAAAGGAATGTTTTGATACCTGCATGTAGTGTATGACATTCAAGACTGGGTAAGTTATTGTCTCCTCAAATAGATGTCACACATTTATGACAAATACTTTGAAGTTATTTTCTTTTGGCTTTTTAAAAAGCATGGTGCCTGACTGTAGCTGTAGTCACCCCGCTGAGCAACAGGCCCTGAACGGCTTGTTCTGCTATCTCAGGACCCACTGACCCACTTCTCCCCAGCCCTCCCACCTGCTTTGAAATTCTTACCCTTGCTTCATGTTTTATTTATAACCTCTCCCTCCATTTCCTCTTTATGGGCTTATATTTTTTAAAACCTACTTTAATAAGTGAACTGAAATCCTCCTATCTAGCCCACCACCTGCCAGAGGTGGTGGGAAGGAAAGGTTAATAGGGCAAAGGAGGATGTGGCCCTGTATAGAAATAGTTCTCTGCCTCTTCCTTGTCTTCTTCCTTTATTTCCCTTCTCGTGATATTGGGTACTGAACCTTCTAGAACCTTGTGCACGCGGACAAACACACAGTGTTAAGGTGTCTTCCCAGCCCCTGTTTGGTTCTTCTCTTCCCTTTTCATCTTTCTTTCTTTCACTTTGTTTTTGCTAGAAAAATCCTGTTCTCCATTTGTTATCATTTTAGTTTAAGAAGTTAAAGTCTGAGAGTTTCGCTATTTGGGTCTCCTAGAGATGTTTCTCTTGGTCTTGTCTTCTGGTGTATCTGGTCATTTCTTTCTGTATTGTTGTATGACAATTAAGTAGCCCTAGATGGTTGACCTCCCTCTAGAGAGTTGCCACGGGCAGACAGAACAGGGAAGACTGTTGCTGGCTGGCTTGTGGTTGCTGGAAGTCCATTCTCCTCCTGGCTTACCTTACCCTTGGGGCTAGCCTTGGTAAAGTTTCCTTTGCAGGCTTGCTGTCATTGGCAGGCCGAGTCCTCACGTCTTCCCAACCATTAGCTCCCTGTTGGGACTGCTTTGCTCGCTCCTGCATCCCTTGTGCTGGCCTGGCTGTCTACAGCCTTGCAGCACAGTTTACAAGGGGAGCTGAAGCTGGTTTTAGTGCTTTCACCTTTCTGGGACTGGCCAGGCCATAGCTGCTTGGCGGGAAGATGGTTGCGTCCACTAGAGTTTTGTTTTGTTGAGACAGCGTTTCACGATGTAGCACTGGCTGGCCTGTAACTCCCTGTTCTGGCCATATCCTCGTCTCAATTGGCTACCACACTTAAATGTGGAATTTTTAGATAATCGTCAATTTTATTGATTTCAGTGAAAGGAAGGTGTGCAGGGTGCCCTGTCTTGCCATTGAAACCAGCAGTTTCTGGTTTGTTTCACATAGTCTTGCTGAGGAGAATTGAATTTTCACACAGCCTGAGTCAACCCAGTTGCTTAGGGTTTGGGGTTTGCCACTGAGCTTCAAGCCAAGTTTGCAGAAGGAGTCATCTGAGTTTCTTCCCAGGGTCTTTATGGCCATATGTCTATTGATTCATCTTTGGGCTTAAGATCCAGCCTTATTATTATTATTATTATTTTTTAGATGGCTGGGAGCATTTGACCAGCACCAGCAATTGAACACTGAGCTTTCTGTGAAGTTCTGGAGTTATGTCTTTATTGTTGAGTCTCTGATACTGCATCAATGGTTTAATTTGCCTTCTCTGCCTGCGGATGGGCGTGAAGCTCCTGGATGCTCATTAGCTCTTTACTGGTCTGGGGCTGTCCTGTTCTTTCCTTTACCCATTTGGAGAATTATAATTATAAGATCATAATTACACTATTGGTACTGCAGACTGAGAGTTAATATGTTCCTGTGCCATTCATTTTGGTTTTTTAAACAGCCTCTTAGTTTTGCTTGTGATGTTTAGAAGCAAGGGAATGCTATATTTTTGTGTGTCTAGTGCACTTATATTTATATTTATTTTATTGTTTCTATGCTCTCAAAATGCTTCTTTGTCTTTTGATTAATAAAATGTTTTAGGATATATGTGTATATGTGTGTACATATACATTATTTTTGTCCTTAATTTTTTTGTGTTCGTTCTTGTGGGAAGGGCCAGGATGCATACCGTGCATGTGTGTGGAGGTCAGAAGACAATCTGCAGGGACTCCATTCTATTTTTCTACCATGTGGATGGATCCTGGAGGTGCAACATA
>CM052716.1:7712926-7738165 GCA_028551405.1 Uromys caudimaculatus
CCCCCCCCCCCCCCCCCCCGTGTTTTTGTGTTCTGAGACAGGTTTTACTCTGTAGCCTCTGCTGGTCCAGAAATTACTGTGTAGCCCAGGCTGGTCTTTAAAGCACAGTGCAGCCTATCAAATATTAGGAGTTGAGGCATGAGCTCCCATGAGTTCCCATGTTCCATGCTTGGTGTGTGTGTATGTGTATATATGTGTGTGTTGGTGTGTGTGGTATGTCTGTGTGTGTGTGGCAGGTGGACATATTGAGACACATTGTGAATTTTTTCTCAGGCTACCCTGCAGATCTCAATCCTGCTGCCTCCTCCTGAGTTCTGGGATTGTGCCACCACCACACCTGGCTTTAGGCATGTGCTTTTATTGCTTAGTTATTAACTTGCCCAACACAGTTGTTTGTGTATTCTTTCCATTGTCCAGGCATTTCCTTAGCACCTAACCTTTAAAGACAAAGGGCTGTTTCTGGCTCAGCTGCTTTGCCCATATCCCATTATTTGTATTCTCGCTCCTGTGTTTTGTTTTCTTCTCTCTTATTTTGCTGAAGTATCAGACACACACATTTAGAAAACCATTCAGAAGCCTGTGAGCTTGCAGCGAATTGTGGCGGCTTTCTCCCCAGACCGCTTGCCTGGCTGCTGCCCAGAGTGATGGATCTATTTTCACCATATTAGCTTTCACTTTCATTCCATCTGGCCTGGACCGGCCGCTCTTCTGGCAGGGAACCTGCTCACTCATGATGAGTCTTGATTTATCAGTTCAGGGTGACGTTCATGACTTGTTCACGACTCGCTGTTGTGACAGATGGAGTTTTTTGTTCCTGTCCCTCATTCCCCCCCTTTTGAGTCAGACCTAGTCAGCCATCTGCGTCATTTCATATACATTATTCTCATTCCTCGTATGGAGCATGCTTGTGTGGGTGCTTGCGTGGGTGCATGCGTTCATGGGTATGTGCGTGCATGGGTGCATGCGTGCGTGTATTTGGAACACGTTTTCACTCTGTAGCCCAGGTTGGCCTCAAACTTGAGCTCCTCTGGCCTCGGAGTATTGGGATGCTAGATGTAGATGTCTACCACCATGCCCACCCTTACCTGTTTTATTTTGACCTCAGCTCCATACCTTTCACTTCCGGCTTCCCTGGTAGATAAAAGAATTGCCCTGCCCCCTCGCTGTCTACTTCTCCTTCTGTCGTCAGTACCTTTCTGCAGACAAGATTAATGGCATTTTCTTGACTTTGTAGCTATGCTATGACTTCAGCTTTCTAGTTTGATTCACAAACTGAAAACAAGTAAAATTTGTATTGTAACCCAGCACTGCTTTGGTGAAGCGTCACCTCCTCTGTGTGGTGGTATGTTCTAAGCTACCTCGGCCTATCTTTTACTCGGCCTTTATCGGTTTTGGGGGGTGAAGCCTTAGCTATCAACTCATTATTCTCTACAAAATAGAAAGCAAAACTAGTGTTTCCCAACTCTACTTGGCAGCTTCCTGTAGGCACTGCTCCAGGTATTAGAAAGCAAGTGTTTGAGGCATGTGGTCAACCTCCATGCACCCGAGTCTAGAGTGATCCAAGGAGCATGTGCAGTAAGGGTTACGTCTGCGGCCACGGTGGATCTGAGGAGCCGGAGGAGGTGACGGGGTCCCTCAGTGAGTCACAGACAGCAAGCATTCTTCTACTGTCTGCAAGTGGGTAAACAATGCTTGCATAAAAATCTCTACATAGTGAAGATCTTAGATTAAACGAATGGCCTGGAACTTCCTGAGGGCCTCCCCCTTCCCCCACCAGAGCTACGTCTCCAGAATCCTAAGCTCTGGGATGGCTTCTTCCTGATCTTGTTGTGGTGTCTCTTTAAAGATTTGTTTATTTACCGTGTGCACATGCATGTGTGAAGGTCAGAGGGCAGCTCAGGTCATCAGACTTGGCAGCAAGCGCTTTAAGCTGCTGAACCCTGGAATCCCTGCTGGTGGCCTCTCGGTTAGTCTCCTTTAGTCATTTTAAAACGGCAGCAAACATTTGCAAAGTGTTTACCCTGTGTATTTGCTCAGTCAGCTGCATTGTCCCACTTGGTTCGAGCCCACCCATCCTTCCGGTTGCTGGAAGAAGAAAAGGTACCCAAATGACACGGAGGAGGCTTTGAGTACAGGCCTGCATGGTACGGTTAGGTTTTATTTTAGTTTTTGCAAATGTGCCAAACAAATACCTACTTTTACAACAGGTGCCACTAACAGGGTGTGACTGAGGCTGACAGGACTCAACTTCCCATCAGGGATGGAAGCTGCAGGATGGCCCCTCTCTTTATACCTGTCAAGTAAATTGCTGTATATGTGGTTTTTGGGGTTTTTTGGTTTGGTTTTTTGTTTTGTTTTGTTTTGTTTTTTTGACTAATGTTTTCATCTTTTGGTTTATTTTATGTAGAACTGATACCTTTCTATATATTTGAGCTGATGAATTTATAGCTACTTGGGTTTGATATTTCTATTACCCATGAGGGAAAAAAAGTCACTGATTAAAGAAACGGGGTACACTGTTTTGGAAGTCCACTAGAAACTTAGTAAAATCCCCAGGGTCTAAATCACTTTCTCTCACAAGGTCTTTTACAAAGCTTGGATCCTGCATATTGATACAAAGAAAGAATAAAAGTTGCTGTCAGCTGCAGCCCTGCGAGACAATGAAACAAACACACCTGCCCTCTGGTTTGCAGGGGGAGAGTCTCAGTTACTCCCTGAAAGCTTTTACAGGGCACTGGGACAGATAGCTAAAGCATTCCAGCAGCAGGTGTGTCCACTCTGTTAATGCTCTAGAAAGAGTTGTGTTTGCAGACACGGTTTCTATGTTCCTATGTTCCTTTGAGGAATATGTAGGACTCACTGTTTAGCCCAGACTGGCCTCAGCTGATACTCTTCTTGCCTCCTAAAATGCTAAAATTTATAAGACAACTAGTCAACTTCTCTTTCCCCCCCTCTACTTCCTCTTTGTCTCATAACGGTATTCATCTTTATAATAAATTTTCTGGTGTTAAGAATGGAACCCAGGGATCACAGGAATCCTGGCTTTTCCCTGGGCCAGTCTCTCACTCACTTGTGGCTCCAGCTCAGATTCCTCATCCTGCTCACCTTGAGAGCCCAGATTTTGTCCCCTGCTACCTCCTCCAGTCACCCTCCACTCTGGCACACACATGACCCTGACAGAATTGTGCCACCATCCTATGAAGCCACCTTTCCACTCCCTATCTGTGCCCACTCTGTGTGCTCCCTCTGCTGATCTCACCCAGTCTTAGCCACTCTGGGTTCCTGGCATCTGTCTGAGTGAGCTCCTTTCCCGGCTCCTCATTTTCTGCCAAGAAGTCATTCTTTTTAGCTTCCTGTCTTATGCTACCCAATAGAAGAACCATCTCTAGGGACTTCAGGAGCCTTCACTTCCCGTGTGGCTTCCCAAGATCTTCCAGAGCTCATGGAGATGAGTTTCTGCACTGAAAGGACTAATAAACAGAGGACTGAGAATGCTTTTAAAAGCTGCTGTCTTTAGACATGCCCTCCCTCACTGAAGCATGAGAAACAGAGTTTGCAAGCCACAGGGAAGAGAATTGCTACCCCCAGTGAGAAGGGAACCTTCTATAGTCTGAGGTAGCCACTCACCATTTGGTCGCACAGCTCTGTTCTTGGAGGGGATGTCTAGACAAATTACCTGTCATTATCACCCGGCTGTCAACCCCAGTGAACCACATGAGAGCTGCTCATCACCAGTGAGTCAGTTTCCTGAGACCCAGAGTTCCAGCCCTTGAATGGGAGAGGCAATAGAGGAAGACTAAGCTACAATGGGGGTCTGAGACCCAGCAGGGGAGCTGAGTTGTGATCTGGAATGGGGGCTCCTAAGTGGGAAATGGGGCAAGGGTTACACCCTGAGCATGCTGGGAGTCAGGGGAGGAAGTAAGAAGGCAGTACTGGCCTCGTGCTGGGTGGGAGAGGGGTGCTGCAGACTGGATGGACCCCACTCTCCACAGTTCTGAAGTCTGGAAGTTAGGAATCCAGGAGACTTCAGAGCCATTCTCCCTGTCTCTGATGCATAGCTCTTGTACCTTTTCTTGTCCCTAGCATAGCCAGGCACTCCTAGGTGAATAGTGGTATTGCTCCAAACATAACCCCCATTTTTATGTACTCTGTCTCCTGGATGATCCCCTAAGTCTTTAGATTTTTATCCACAAAGGTACTATTTTTAAATAAGATCAACATTCATATGCACCAAGAATTAAGATGCACCCCTATCCTGTATGAATCTATATTTTGGAATGCCATCTCATCAGGAAACCCAGGTTAGCCTCAAACTTGGAATCCTCCTGCATTTGCTTCTCCAGGCCTAAGACTGCCATTGTGCTATCTTACCCCACTGCGCGTGTCTTTTGGGGGTATGCAATGCAGTCTGTTTTAGACTGAAGGAGAGGGAAGCATGACTCAGAATCCTCTATGGCAGGGTGTGCTGCGCACCCCTCAGGGATCTGGTTGCTTTCCTGAGGATGGGCCATGGCTTGTGAGTCCCTGCCTGACGCTTCCCTGTCTTTCCTGGTCATAGCCTTCTGGATGATTCTGACTCTGGAAGTCACCAATGTTTTCCTCTTGAATGAATGGTGCCAGTCTGAAGATGAATAGCTGGGAGGTGGGGAACCCCTTCGTGGAGGGGGAAGTGCTTTCTTAGAGAATTAAATCCAGGGCATGGTAGAGCTGCCGTAGCCGGCTGGCTCAGCAGTTAGTGACTCTGGCTTGGTTTCCTGTGGCATCTGTTGTTCCTGGAATAGCCGGACAGTCTGTTCCAGGCAAGGTAATAGAATGACTTCATTATGAGTGCAGTTGTGATCCCAGAATCCTTTGCAAATAATTACACTTGCAATCATGAACCCATACCTCAGCTTGGTGCTAGTATGAACCTATACTCCAAATTGATCTATGTTGGGTGTGCACATGGGTGTTGTTCTAAACGGGTTTGGATTTCTGCACCTTGCTGTATTACAAAGAGTCCTAGGCTTTTTTTCCCCTCCATGTTTCCTCCTTCAGGCGCCCAGTCAGAGGTAGCTCTTTCTGTTTCTCCTCTCTGCCTTGCTCACTCTCTCCTGCTTCTCTTCCTGTAGCTGCCTTCTCTCCACCCTGAGGAGATGCTGCTTTCTCTTTCAGTGGCCACAGTACTGTTAGCGCCTGCTTGTAGCCCCTGCCCTCTAGCACTGAAGTGCCTGGCTCTTCTCACCCTGTGTTACATTAACAGTGCTTTACTGAGGTGCCACTTACACACAGCAGAGTGTGTGCATTCTAGCAGCTGGAAGCTTTTCAACAGTTTTGGCCATACACTCCGAGTGTAGGTACGCCCTCTAGAAATGAGTTGTCAGGCGATGTACTGAAACCATAGATTGTGCTCCGAAAAGCCAAGGTGGGCCGGGCCCTCAGTGGCCTTTGGTGGTGCAGTAAAAACCACCATAACAGAACATCTTGTTTTACTATAAAATTCTTTTTGCTAGTAAAACAGCATACGAAAAACAGTGGTCAGAGCTTTAGAGGTAGCCGAGTCTCTGAGTTCCATCTCCAGAGCCCACTTTAGGAAAAGCCAGGGATGGTGGAGGGCACTTGCGATCCTGGCACGGTGGGGTGGGATGGATAGTTCCCTGCTTCTCATACACCAGCCAGCTAGTCTGCGAGACTTTGTCTAAAGTCAGGGTGGTTGGTGTCTGAGGAATGACCCCGAGGTTGCCACCTGTGCTCTATAAGCATGCACAATATGTGGCTGCACAGCTGTACATGTGCATTTCACATACATGAACAGGCACACATGTGTACTCATGTATACCCATATACAAAAATAAAAATTATGAAGGGTGTGAAATAGGAAATGTGCAATACAGAAGCATACATGTTCACATGTTATCAGACGCAACGGGCCGAGCATCACATATGTGCTATGCTCTCACATGATTGTCAGCATAATAAATTACTCACAGTCAGTTCATCCTCGGGAGGACATCATGACAGCTGTAAGGTCTGTGGGCAACAGGAAGTTCCATGGTCATCTGTCACGTGTCACATCATCAACCAGATGCCATGTATGTGGCTGTATCTGCACCTGTGTGGTCATTTCCCCCCCCCCAAGAGTCAGGTCTCCATCTCCAGCCTGCTTCCCTCTGCCCACTTTCTAGTGAGTCCCAGTCTATCAGAGATGGCCACTACTCAGGTAGCTTTAAAGCCGTGGATCAGTGGAGCCAAGGCGGAGCCTCGGTGGAATCATGTAGCCTCACCCTGTGCCTGGTTTCCTTCATTCATCGTAAAGGGTTTTAAGATTTATCTGTGTTCTGTGTACTTCTTAAGTTGCCTTTTCTTTGCATTTATTTATTTTTTATGTTGTGTGTGTGTGTATCTGTGCTTGTCTGAGTGCAGGAGCCCACAGAGTCCAGAAGAGACAATCTGCATTGAAGGCAGCTATGCTGTACCTGACATGGGTGTTGGAAACCCAGCTTCCATCCTTGCAAGAGCAGTAATTTCAGTCTTCTGATCCACCTCGCCAGGCCTTTTCAGCCCGTATAGCTGCAGGAAGAAGCTGCTCTCCTGTTAGTTCCTCTGTTTGAAAGAAACAGCTCAGTGTGTGTTTCATATTTTATTGTTTTTAAATGTTGTAAGTGTGTGCAACAAAACTGGCTCCCTTAGCCACTGTTGCAAGAGCTCAGCTTTGTGACATTGATGACTTTCACAATGCTATGTAACTACTACCCGCTGTTTCCAAAGCTTTAGCACCAGAAGCAACCTCCTCGTGTCCCCCCACCCCCACAACCATGAAGCCATCACCAGCTCTGTCTTCCCTGAGTCCATGCTCTCTAGCTTACTCTGTCTTATGATTTGCTTACTCTGTGTTTCACATAGACAGACTGTAGTGGTTTGAATGAGCAACCCAGCCACGCCCTTCAGGTCAGGTGTTTGAGCACTTGTCACTAATTGGTTGTGTTGTTTGAAGAGGGTCACCAGACTGTTAGGATGTACAGTTTTGCTGGAAGGAAGACTACGGCACTGCACATGGGCTTTGAGAGTTTATAGCTCACCCCATTTGCAGTTTGGTCTCCCAGCTTCCTGTGAGACAAAACGTGACCAGCCATCTTGCTCCTGGTGCCCACTGCCATGTTTTTCTTGCCATTATGAACTTCCCCTTTGAAACCGTAAACCAACAGAAACCCTAACTTCGAGTTTTTGTTGTTGTTTTTGTTTGGTTTGGTTTGGTTTGGTTCCAAGTTATTTTATCCCAGTAATGACAGGTAACATGCACATGGAGGATTTATATGTGCCCCTCTGGGCCTGGCTTACGTTACTTGCCTAGTAGTCTCCAGGTTCAATTTCCTCATAGAGTGGAGAAATAGTCTTGTGCGTGTCCATCACGCGTTGCTTATCCATTTGCTGGCGCCGTGGGTGGTTTAGTTGTTGTGTGCAATGCAGCTGTGACCATGAGTGCCCAGGTCTCTCTTGGACTCCCTTCTTTGAACCTCCTCGGATGAGGACCCCAGAGTGGTACTGCTGGGTTCTGTGGCAGCAAGCACTCCCTGGGGGTTGGCTGTTTGGTTCAGTTAGAATATTTGAGATCTGTCAATGTTGTGGCATGTAGCAAGATTTTCTTCTTTTATTGTTAAGCGTATTTCCTACATGTGTGTATTTCCAGGTTGATGCCTTCAATTCCCCTTTCCCGTTTCTTCCTCCTCCTCCCCTCCTCCCCCAGCCTAAGACATAGGAGGGTCCCAGCTCCGTTAGGCTTCTTGCTGATGAACAGCCACACTGTCTGCCATTTGGGGCTGTGAGTTATGAATCGGGCTCCCGATGTTCTTGTATCGGTCTTAATTTGGGCACAAATATTCTTTCTCTGGAGCGTGTCTGTGAGTGACACTGCTGTGTCATGAGGCAGGCACATGCTAAGCTTCAACAGAGACTGGCTTCCCAGTGGTGCTCACACCCCCATCTGCTGGGAACACGCGCGCCCCACACCCTCGCCAACATTTGGTATTGTCAGTCTTTTTAATTTTAGCTGCTCTGGTGGGTGTGCGGTGCTGTCTCTTTGTGGGTTTGATTTGCATTTCCCTGGTGACTAATGATATCGAGCACCTTCACATTTGGAAAAGGTTACAGTTTAAATTCTTTTACATAAAGAGATCGCATTAGGAGACATTAACGAACACCTGTAAGCACAGACATTCCAAAGCCCGGAATTGTCCCATCGAAGTCATCTGCCCTGACAGCTATGAGTCAGACAGACAGATGTCAGTTTCAGTTACATCTGAAATCACAAACGAGGCAGCAGCCTGCTTTTTTTTTTTTGGCATGTATTTAAAGACTATTTTAAAAATAAAGGAAAATGGAAGGCTGTCTCTCCTCCTCCCCTCCCACCGGAGAGCCAGGCTTTCAGGGGGAACATCTGATTGTCCTCCATGCTTGGAAGACCCGGCTGTGATTCTCCCTGACTTGGCCTCAGCCCTGACTGTGAACCACCTTGACCTGGAGGCTTCTCTGCATTTGTGACATGGTCCTGTCCCCCCTGGCTCCTTTGGTGGCTGCCTAAGAAGTTTCTGCCTGCTGTGCGCCACCTGCTGTCCCCTGGGTCGCTCACAGTGCATTGTTTATTTCCTGGGCTCCTTCCTGGTTTCCCCAGAGGCAGGACCTTATGGACTCATCTTGGTTCCCCTTCCTATTTCCACCCCCTGTCAGGTCCTGGCTGGCTACCAGTGCTTGCTTATAGGGTAGTGGATGGAGACTGTTCTAGAGACAACGTGATTCCCTTCCGGCAGCTTACTTCCTGTGGATATTTGTCTAGTTACCCATTCTTAGCAAATATAACTATGCCTATATATTCTTAAATCTAGAAAACAAAATACAAGCCACCATTTCCTGACCTTTCTTCTTGACCTTTTGCCCAGCTGGTCTCAAGGCTGTCATTTGTTCTCAATGAGGCAGTCAACTGGGAGTATCATGTAGGAGGCCTTTGAGGGTGGCTGTGGGTATGTAGGCTGAAAATAGGTAAGAATTTATTAGGATATACCTTGAGAAAGATAGGACCAGGCAAGAGAGTAGATGTGGCTCTTCATTAAAATTAAACACAGTCACCTCACCATTAAAGGAGAACAGAGAAGTGAAGGAACTGTGCCTGGAGTTGCTGAAGGAGGAGAGATCTGTGGATTCCCAGGCAGTGCGAGCATCTTCACTGCCCAGCCAAAGCCTCGATCACCCAGCATCCTTGCCCACATCTTCCTGCCCCATGTCCCACAGGCCACTTGGGAGCTTATTAAAAAATGTAGGCTCTGACTCAGGGGGCCGGGGCTGGGGCCTGAGGTGTGCATTTCTCTCTAGCTCTTGGCAACACTGATGCTATCGGTCCAGAAACCTCCCTTGAGTGGCTGGGGCAGAGGGTAAATTCAACCGGGTTAGTTTGAGGAAATCACCAGCTGGCTTGTTCATTCTCCACCCTTTTCCTGCCACCCTTCATCTGGTATAAACTAGCCTGGATGCATCTAGCTCGGTATTTGTGAAAATATTGTCTTTTAAAAAGTTGTGGGGAGTTGGGGAGACTGGGAGATAGCTTAAGGTATAAGGACCTGAGGTAGGATATCCAGTACTCACCTCAAAATGTCAGAAGCTCTGGAGTATGGGGCAAGTAACAAATGGGTCCCAGGGGTTTAGCTAATCAGAGAGCGCTCATTTCAGTGAAAAGACACGGTGCCAAAAATTAGCTGGGGAGAGGCTAAATTAGACATGTGACATCAATCTCTAGTCTCCAGATTACATACATGTGTGTATACACACACAGACGCATGCGCCAATGTACACATAGAGACAGTCGTACATAGACATACTAAATAGACTGGGTTGATGTCTGAGGACCTGTAGATAAAGAAATGGGAAATGCTTGCAGATAACCCAATGTGCTCTACGTGTTCAAAGGGGTTTAATTCTTCGAGTCTCTTGCTAGTGGGCAATTTAGGTTCCTATACTGAATTTTATGGAGTTTTTTTCTTCCCCAAGAAATCCGTAAAGTTGATCATAAGCTGTAGCCCTTGAGAGATTCAGCTTCTTGTTCCCTTGTTGGTTGATGGCTGGTGTGGTAAGCTCATCGGCACCCTCCCTCTGCCTTCTGTGGAACAAAGAGCAGCTTTTTCTCCCCTGTCTTCACAACCCGTGAACTTGCCATGAACAATCCTTTGCTGAAGTTTTTATTGTCCTAAATAAATTTTTTATTACTAAATAGGACCAACCATTCCTTACGTAAGAATGAGACGTACTCCTATTGAAGAAAGGTGTCATCATTCAGACCAGTCATGTGGAAATCCTGATGATTTTCTTCCTGTTTTTTTCCTCCTTGAATTGTTAATAGTTAATTTTTCAGTTGTTTTTTAGAAAAGCTTACTTGTTTTTACTTTATTTTACTATTTAATACTTTCCTCACGATTAAATTTCATTATATATATCATTTAAAATGTGAGATCATACAATAGAAAAATTGTTCTTTAACTCTTTGTCCCAGTTTCGAAAGAAGAAATTTTTTTGAGAGGGGGCTGGGACCAGCATTGATCTCATGTCTTCTAAGCATGTAACAAATCCCGGTTGAAGCCTAGAGGGAAATTTCCAGGTTAAGTAGCATTAATTATATGTATTTAGCCACAATTATATAACATCCAGTAATCTTTCACGGTTATTGACATGACAATAATCATTATGTATTTCAGTATGTTGGTTGTTTTTCTTACCACTGCTATCAAGTGCCTAACAAGAAGCAACTTAAGAGCTGGGCAGTGGTGGCGTACGCCTTTAATCCCAGCACTTGGGAGGCAGAGGCAGGCAGATTTCTGAGTTCGAGGCCAGCCTGGTCTACAGAGGGAGTTCCAGGACAGCCAGGGCTACACAGAGAAACCCTGTTTTAAAAAACCAAACACCCCCCCCCCCCAAAAAAAAAAGCAACTTAAGGTGAAAGACTTGGTTCATGGTTCAGGGGATGCCACCCATCAGGTCCCTAGTCAGGGAAGGGCTGACAGAGGGACCAGGTCATGCTTAGTATTGGGAGCTGTTTGCTCATATCTGGGCAAATAATGAAGAATCAGAGGAAAGGGATTGCTGGAATTCATCTGGATTTTTCCTTTTTTATTCAGCCTGGAACCCTAGTTCGTGGGAGGGGTACCACTTAGGGTAGACCTTCACCTCTCAGTTAAACCTTCCTGGAAACACTTGACATACAAAACCCCAAAGTACATGCTATTAATGCCCTAGGCCAGGTTCTCAACCTGTGGGTCACTATTCCTTCGGGGGATTAAAGGACTCATTCACAGGGTCTCCTAAGACCATTGGAAAACACAGATAGTACATTATGATTCATAACAGTGGCAAATCGCAGGTATGAAGAACCAAAGGAAAGAATTTTATGGTTGGGGGTCACCACAACATGCGGAACCAGGCTGGAGGGATGGCTCAGCGGTTAGGAGCACTGACTGCTCTTCCAGAGGTCCTGAGTTCAATTCCCAGCAACCACATGGTGGCTCACAACCATCTGTAATGGGAATCCGATGTCCTCTTCTGGTGTGTCTGCAGACAGTTACAGTGTACTCACATACATGAAACAAATAAGTCTTTTACAAAAACCAGCACAAGGAACTGTGTTAAAGGGTAGCACCATTGGGAAGGTTGAGAACCACAGCCCTAGTCATTCTTAATCCAGTCTGTTGACAATAATGTCAGTCATTACAAGGCTACCTTTGGCCAACTTGACACCCAAATGCATCACCTCAAGTTATAACCATCAACCCAAGAGCTACAGATTCTTATGTTGATCCCAATGCAGCGTGCATTAGTCCAATGCAGCGTGCATTAGTTCAATGCAGTGTGCATTAGTCCATCTCTAGAGTCCCCACAGCCCTAGCATCCTAGCTTGTTGCAAAGCTCAAAGCTCAGAGTCATCCTGAAGACTCAGAATAGTCTCTCAGCTGTCAGCTCTAGTGAACATCGAGAACGAGTCAGATACTGCTGCTTTCAGTGTTAAATGTCTCCAGAGGCCACCGGTTGGTTCCCAACCTTCCTAACTCCGCAACCCTTTAATTACAGGTTTTCATGTTGTGCCGACCCTCCAACCATAAAATTATTTTCATTCTATGTTATGAGTCATAATGTAAATACCTGTTTTTCTATGGTCTTAGGCAATCCCTGTGAAAGAGTCATTCACTACTTCCCTCTCCCCCACACAGAAAGGGCTCATGACCCACAGGTAGAGAACTGCTACTCTAGGCTTTTTATTTGAGATGGAGTCTTACTATGTAGCCCTGGCTGGCCTGGGACTCACATCTGCCTGCCTCTGTCTCCTGCATACTGGGGTAAAAGGTGTGCACTGCCATGCCTGGTGTGTAGGCTCTTTGTTTTAGCTCATAGTCACTAGCTATGGTACCTTGAGGTATAGCTCACTGGAAGAAGTGGGGCCAGCTTTGAGGTTTTAGAGCTTGGCTCTACTTCCCGTCTTTTTCTGCTTTCTGACTGAAGGTACAATGTGACTAGCTGTCTCCTGATGACATCAGGGCTTCCCCACCAGAGCTGATTGTACCCTTTAGTCAACTAAAAGGGAAGGTAAAGCTTTCTTTGAAGTTGATTATTGTCAGGTATTTAGTTACAGTGAAAAGAGAAGTGACTACGTCACATCCTTCCAGGATACAGAAGTACAGAGAAAGCATTCCCGTTCGGGGAGGGGGGTGGGGCAGAAGCTTAGCAAGACCACTGAATGTGCAGCTCCATTTTGTCATTTATGGCTCATGGTGGCATCATCTGGGCTCCAATGGGCTTCAGTGGCCCTGTCTCTCTGACTCTGTTGCTTGTGTCACATGGGCCTCTCTCTTGAGGCACTCCAGTCTGTGCCTGTGGCTTCCTCATGTCTCTGGTATCCTGGATATCTTCGGTATATTGGGGTTTCCATTGTAACTTTGAGACACTTCTGAGAATTCTGTATTGAGTGTTACTTGTGTCAGAGAGAAACACTGGACAGTGTTTTACTTCCAGCTACTTGTTTTGCTGCTAGATTCAGTGAATTCCTCTTGTTTATAGTGCGACAGTATCAAGTCAGTGACTCTGAACAGTGGTTTCTTTTGTCCTTCCCTAGGAGAGGCAGAGATTCCTATTGCTGGCAGCCTGGGCATCATCCTGGGCTGCGCTCTCATGGCCTATGGCCTGGTGTTTTGTAAAGTTTACTCTTTCCACTCTTAATGTGATTTGATTTAAAAAACAAAACCCCAAACCTGGTTCTTGTCTTAGTCTGTTTGTAGTAAATTGAGTACACATTGGGTACATATAAACAGTGGAATTGTGGCTGGCTTTGGGAAGCCGGAGGTCTAGATCAAGGAGCCGTGTCCAGCATAGACTTTCTTGCTGTGTTACTCTGTGGCAGAATGAAGAAGTGCTAAAGAGCCTGCATGCTTGAGCGAGCAGGAATTGGACTTGCCGTGTGAGGCCCTTTATATAACCAGCATTAATCCACACATGAGGGTGACCCACTGCACACCGCCACTTTGGACATTAAGTTTCCAATACAGTCAAACCTTAGCACACTCGGAGTAGCAATTCTGAAGTAGTGTACGAGCAAGGAGATTCAACGCTACAGTGTGAAGTCTGGTTTGTCCAGGGACCAGGAGAGCTCGGTGGTTGATGGGAGGGACCAAGCCCCAAAGGGCGGGCACTCTGATATGCCTGGGTGCAGTGTACTGACCACTGGAAATAGAATTTGTTCACAAGTTGTGATAACAAAGTTGGCTTACCACGTGGAAAATGGAAAAATTAGACCTCTACAAAGTATCTATCACCTATAGAATTTAAGGCAATAGTGGATTAAAGACCTAACAATGAAGAAGGAAGCCCTGAAGCTTTCCAGATAAAATATGAGTATCTTTGTGGTGCTTTCATAGAAAGGAAGTGGTTTGTTTGTTTATATCTTTTAGAAAAATGTCTGAGTGCTCTGTCTGCATGTACATCTGCATGCCAGAAGAGGGCATCACATCCGTTTATAGATGGTTGCGAGCCACCATGTGGCTGCTGGCAATTGAACTCAGGACCTCTGGAAGAGCAGCCCATGCTCTTAACCACTGAACCATCTCTCTAGCCCTGAGGTGTTTTAATTTTATTTTTTGTTAGATTCTCATGTAACCGAGGCTGGCCTTGAACCCCTGATTCTCCTGCTTCCTCCTTCTGAGTGCTGGAATTAGAGCAATATAATACCATGCCCAACCAGAAAGGATTTCTCATTTTGTGTTAAAAAAAATTATTATTGTTGCATGTGTGTGTGTGTGTGTGTGTGTGTGTGTGTGTGTGTGTGTATGCTGCATGAATCACATGGTACATATGTGGCAGTCAGGGAACACTTGGAGTCAGTTCTCTCCTTCTGCCGTGTGTGGGTTCTGGGGATCACACCCAGGGTGTCAGGCTTTCATGACAAGCACCTTTACTCCCTGATTGATTTCTCCAGCGCAGGCAGGAACTCTGAAGTCACAAAAAGCATTATCATAATGGAAAGCACTTATTATTTTATTATATCAAAAGGAAAATTCAGATGGCAAAATAGAAAGGAAGTAGGGAGGAAGGAAGGTAGGTATCTCCCCTCCTTCCGAATTGATTGCTGTCGAGATGGAAATATTTTGGATATGTTGGGTTAAATAAAAGACTCTCTTAGGATAATTGCTTTTATTAATAGGGCCATTAGAACATTTTATATGACATTCATTCATGACACCCATTCTATGTCTCTTGGGCAGTGCTGACTTTGAATACATAAAGAACTTAGTCTGATCGATGAGGAAGAGGGGAGAAGGCCAGAAGGAAATGGACAAAGGATATAAGCACACCGTTTGTTAGAGCGGAAATGTAGATGGCCGATGGACAGCAAGCATGGCCAATCTCACTCTAAACTGGGACACCGCATACTAAGATCAGACAACGTGGGAGCCCTGAGTCGCTTCAGCCAAGACAGGATTTAAAGATGACTATTTTAAAAAAATTACTGTTTATTCTTTGAGGATTTCAGACATGTTTGCAATCTATATTTTCGTATCCACCCCTGTAGTTCCTCCCACCTTCTCCACTCTATACCCATGTCAATTTCCTGTCCTCCTCTTTCATGTGACCCACTGAGCTGCCTCCTGTGCATGGATATAGGGCCATCTGCAGGACTTGGAGATCGAATCTTCCCTGCAGCCTTTGAGTGTCAGTAGCTCCTCAGCTGAGGTGGAAGCTCATGAGCAGCTCTCCATTCATTCTGGAACGTGGACTAGAATTTTAAATGTGGATATACTGGGCATTTGGACCAGTCCCCAGGAAGATAGCAGACTTGATTTTGCATAGTCACCAAGTCCCCCCCCCCCGGGGGGGGGGATATGAGTGAGTATTGATGCTTCCTGTCTCCTACTGTCTCATCCAGAACCTTCAGGTTTAGTCATCTCTTTTTCTCTCTCTCACAGTCTACATTTCTGACCAAACATCTTTCTTACACCATCAGAGTGCCGTCATCCGAAGCCTGGTTCCTGTTCTGGGAACTCTTCCTCAGGTGGTGGCTGGGACAGACCCTCAGTAGTAGGGGAGCAGGATCGCAGTGACACTGGTCCCAAGAGAAGGGCTGGTCAAGACCCAGGGACCCCAAGAGTCATATAACTGCCTGTGGAACTGAAGTGTTTACAGGAGGAGGGTCCTGTCAGGGTGGCAACTGCAGCTCCTGCCTAGGGCTTCTCTCAAGGGCAGTTGGGTTGTGTGTACAATGTTCTCAGTCTCTAGCTTTCTTAAATCCAGACGTGCTGTGTGGATGTCTCCCAAGAGCATCAGTCCCCAAGTGCAGTAAGCCTTAGGCCCCTAGGCCTTAGCAGGGTCTATACACTGGTAAGAGGAACAGAAGGGCTTTGTTTAGTGACTGTGAGCGACTCTTCTAGATCTAAGAGTTGTTTTCAGAGGAGCTTTTGCTGATGTAAGAAAAGCTGTGTGCGTGCATGCATGTGTGTGCGTGCATGCATGTGTGTGCGTGCATGCATGTGTGTGCGTGCATGCATGTGTGTGCGTGCATGCATGTGTGTGCGTGCATGCATGTGTGTGCGCACATGCATGCGTGTAATCACACAAGGAGGATGTTGTGGTGTGTTCAGTCAAATGTTAGAGCAATGCTTCCACCCAGTGATGTTCAGGAGGAGTTTGGGTGCTCCCACGTGAGCTGAGAGCACTCTGTCTCATTTGTGCAACCGTGAGCTGACAGTTGAGCTAGGAGGATGGAGAAGTTGGTGCACTAACCGGGCCAGCAGAAAAGCTGCCAGCTCCAGCAGCTTGCTAATCTGTTAGCCCTCCTGCAGCTGCTCTGTGCTCTTTCTCCTTGAAATTCAAGAACTGCAAAAAGTTTTGCCTTATATACGAATGACTTATTTCAAAAACCCTATCAGCTGGTGAGTATCAGGGAGCCTTTATAGAGTTGATTGTGCTGTCTTGTGGATGTCAGTTTAAAACACCAGTATCATTCTTTAGAGCTTGAAACACGCGGGCACGTGATCTAGTATTTGTTGTGGTAATAATTACTCTCAATCGGGGGTTTCTACCCCACCTTAGATCATTCAATTCTCAGATAAAAGACACAGAACTTTTATATTTATAAAAAGTCTTTAAAGTGCTAGAGCTGGGTAGATAGCTACCCTCTAAGATATTAGTGTCTACCTCTCTAGCAATAACTCCAAGATATGATTTGCCATGTTCTGTCTGGGCCACTATTACTCCGACTGGCCAGCCCTCGTGGCCAGTTCTCAGGATCGTTTACCACATGGTGTTTTCTCCTCTCTCCAACCTCACTCTTCTTTCTCTCTCTCATGGTCCTTCAAGCCCAGGAGCCGAAACCCCATCAACCTCTCTTCTGCCAGCTATAGGCGTCAGCATCTTTATTCAGCCAATAGTTTTAAATTAAGGAGCAAGGTCACATAGCATCATTTGGTATTCATGAGGATTCTCTTGTCCCTGTGACAACCAGATCTTGGGGGCCAATATTAGCATTATAATACATAGCAAAAGACCAAACCTCAACAAGTACTCTTGGCAGGGCAATTAATTATAACAGGAAAGGTACCATATGGAAAATCACCTTTTTCTGTACTTTTGAGTCAGATTTGCCCTGTAGCTCAGCTGGCTTTGTGTTTGAGACCCTGCTGCCTCTGCCCCCTGAGTGCTGAGATTACAGCAGTATGCCACCATGACCAACTCGTAAGTGATACCTTTATTGAAAACCTGGTTGTGCTGGGCCACTGTGGGAGTACTCTGAACTTAAGCTTGGCACCCTCTGTGTAGCAGAGCGTGCACTGGCTGTGCTGAAAGAGGCTTACTCATCAAATCTTGCTCTCAAGAGCCTGTATTAGCTGACCGTTAACATCTCCTTGAACTTGTGTGTCAGAGAAGGTAACCCTGAGTCTTTGCTATTGTAAGTGTTTTGGCCAGCTGAGGTTGCTGTAACAAAACCCCACGGACTGTGTGGCTTAGGGACAATGGAAATTTCTTTCTTGCAGTTTTGTAGTCTGTGGAAGTCAGAGGTCAGGGTTCTAGCGGGGCTAGGTTCTGATGAGGGCCTCTTCAGGTTTCAGATGGCCACCGTCTCTCTCTGTCGTTGAATGCTAGGAAAGGGCCTGGAGAGCTGTCTGAGGCCCTATTCTGTAGGCACTCATCTCATTCATGGTAGTTCTAGCCTCACGATAATATCACCTCGCAAAGGTCCCAGTGCTCTGTGGGTCAGGAGTCCATGGGTGCCTTGAAGGAGGACACAGGCAATCTGTCTATAGCACCAGGCCCTCCAGGGAAAGCCTCTGGGGACAAAGAGGTGACTCCCTTGCCTTGGATCTCACGTTTGTGCTTTGAGTCATCTACCTAATTAATACATTCCTCAAAATTGTGTGAGTGTGTGTGAGTGTGTGTATGTATGTATATGTATACACTGGCTTTCTCTCCGATCAGGGGGAAACATCTCTAAGGGCAGAGATCTAGCCATTCATTGATGTCCTTATACATTGTGCCTCATGGGACAGACTGATCATCTTCAGGTAAGTACATGATTGGCTTAAGAATTGAAAAGGTTGAAACTGGGGACCTGGGGTCCCTGTCTTAGTTAGGGTTTTACTGCTGTGAACAGACACCATGAACAAGGCAACTCTTATAAGAACAACATTTAGTTGGGGCCAGCTTACAGGTTCAGTGGTTCAGTCCGTTATCATCAAAGCGGGAGCATGGCAGCATCCAGGCAGGCATGGTGCAGGAGAAGGTGAGAGTTCTACATCTTCATCTGAAGGCTGCTAGCAGAATACTGACTTCCAGGCAGCTAGGATGAGGGTCTTAAAGTCCACACCCACAGTGACAAACCTACTCCAAAAGGCCACACCTACTCCAACAGGGCCACACCTTCTAATAATGCCACTCCCTGGGCTGAGCATATACAAACCATCACAGTCCCTGTTGCCTCTGGTCCAGCCTCCTGGAAGACAGCTGTTCCCCTCAGGGTTCCCAGAGCTCACTGATGATGCTTGGGTTGTGTGCCTCTGACCCACTTCCCCTCTTCATTTCTAGACTGGCCTTATTGTTGCGTGCTACCATGGCTTTGTGGATACCGTGGTGGCCTTAGCAGAGTGTCCCCACATTGACGTCAACTGGCAGGACAGCGAAGGGAACACAGCCCTGATCACTGCTGCACAGGCAGGTAAGAAGTGGCTTTCATTCTCCCTCCAGGGTGTTGCTGCTGGGCAGTGTGGGCTCCTGTGACTCCTGAATGCATTCCACAGAGATGGAAACGGATCTGCTAGAGCATGTGCCAGGAGGGGGCTGACTGGCATGCAGGAGAGAGTACACATTTCTCCCTGTGCTCTTGGAACTGTCACCAGCTAGTGTCTTCACTGTAGAGCCACCTCAGGAAGGCAGGCTTGCCTGCCTCTCAGAGCACTGACATCCCCTGAGACTGGGAGGCATGGTACTGGTGGGCTGGAGGCACAGTCACATGCTTTACTGAGAGTTATGTAATTAGATCCATTGAGAAGGTGACCTTGCTTTTTACCTATAAAGAACCGCCAGGGACAGCTCTCTGCAAGCTTCAGAGAATTCGTGTAACAGAGACTAAATTAGTAAGAGTCCTGTGAAAGTGGATTCAAGTACATGTCAGGTCATCTCTGGAAGTGAATATATACACCACCATTACCAAGTGCGTGGAGGTGCCCAAGGATGTGCAGTCCATTCAGAGTGCTGGGATGTAACTCAGGAGGTAGAGGGCTCACCTAGGAAGCTCAACGCCCTGGGTTTACTGCACAAGTTGGGTGTGGTCTCTGCTTAGCCATGATGTCAGGACTCAGGAGGTGGATGCAGCAGAGCCAGAAGCTCAGATCATAAGGCCACTCATCTGGAGTTAGAGGCTAGCTTGGGATATGTGAGGCTCTATAAAACAAACAAATATTTCTTCAATCACTTTAACATAAATGGTTACAGTTTCTCACACGGTTGTGTAATTGATCATTCTCCAGATTCTCAGCCTTTATACATCAGTCAGCCCTTTGTATCCTGAGATCCCCATTTGCAGATTCAACATGGATAAAAAAATATACACCATTGTAATTGGATCTGGAATAGGGGCTGTAGATAGCTCAGTGGAAGTCACTTGCTAACCAAGTATAAGGCCCTAGATTTGGTCTTGACAAATAACAAATAACAGCAACAACAAAACCCACTCAAACGACAACCGTGTCCACACTAAAGCACACACACACATTTTTCCTCATATTATTTGCTTAAAATACAGTATAATAAATATTTGTTATATCTATACTGCATTAGTTACAGTACATAATCTAGAGATGGTTTAAGCACACGATACAATGTGTGTACGTTATATGCCAATACTACACCATTTTAAAAAATTAAAAATTATTTTGCTTTATGTGCATGGAGGTTTTGCCTGCTTGTATGTCTTGCTTACCACACACATGCCATGCCCAGGGAGGCCAGAAGAGGGCGTTGGATCCCTTGGAACTGTAGTTACTTGATGGTTGTGAGCCACCATGTAGATGCTGGAAACAACCCCTGGTTCTTTGGAAGAGCAGTAAGTGCTCTTAACCTCTGAGCCATCGCTCTAGCCCCTACTAACCATTTTATAGAAGATACTTGAGAACCTCAGGGTTTTGGTATCTACAAGGGTCCTGGAACCTGTCCCCAGAGATACCAAGGATGACAGTATAGTTCATCAGTCAGGTACTTAGTGGCAAGTAACTTGTATAGCTGCCCATGGCTGTGTCAGGGAGAAGAGGCCTTTGTGTCCTGAAGGACTGTGGGCAGCTTGGGTGGTGTCTTGGTCAGGGGTTCTATTGCTACTATGAAACATCATGACCAAAACAACTTGGGGAAGAAAAGGTTTATTTGGCTTACACTTCTGCATCACTGTTCATCATTGAGGGAAGTCAGGACAGGAACTCAATACAGGGCAGGAACCTGAAGGTAGGAGCTGATGCAGAGGCCATGGAGGGATGCTTCTTACTGGCTTGCTCCTCATGGCTTGCTCAGCCTCCTTTCTTATAGAACCCAGGACTATCAGCCCAGGGATGGCACCCACAATGGGCTGGGCCCTCCTCCATCAATCACTAATTAAGAAATACCCCTCAGGTTTGCCTGCAGCTGATCCCATGGTAGCATTTTCTTAACTGAGGCTCCCTCCTCTCAGATGACTTTAGCTATGTCAAGTTGATTAAAGACTCTCCCACACAGGTGGGAACTGGACTCGAGGCTCGGAAGCAGGAGAAAGTGCCCACGTATGGTGATACTGGTAGAAGTGTCTGTAGCTACCCCAAAGAGAAGCGAACTTTTCTGTCCCTCTTGCTTCTTAGGCTCCATGTCAAGGGCACTCTGGGTAGATCTCATCAGGTGACACAAGGGAGGAGAAACACCAGCATCTGGCTATGTCATCTTCCTTAGTGGGAGGTAGTCTGTGCACCCCACAGGCCAGGCCAAATGTTCTTGGTGGAAAGTTTCTCAAGGTCACTGTGTTACCACACCCCCCACCCCCACCCCACCCAGTTCTAGAGTGGGGATTTTATCTCTGTTGTAGGATCCTAGATTTTGGAAGCCCAGATCTCAGCCACCAGCAGTGGGTATGTGACAGCCCTCTGTCGTAGTTTAATTTCTGTTGCTGTGATAAAATGATCCCCTAAAAGGGGCAGCTTAGAGGAGAAAGGCCTTGCTTTAATTCACAGTTCCAGGTTACATCCATCATATTGAGGAAGTCAAGGACACAAGAACTTAAACTGGTTGGTCCTATCATAGCCACAGTCAAGAGCAAATTGAATAATGCCTGCCTGCATGCTACTCAGTTCAGTTTATCTACTGTATTCAGTCTGGGACTTACATTCAGGGACTAGCACCACCTACAGTGGACTGGGTCTTCCTGTATCAATTAACATAATCAGAACCATCCCCACAGAGTTGCCCACAGGCCAGCCTGAGCTAGACAATCCCTCATTCCAACTTCTACCCTGGGCAGTTATAGATTGTGTCAAGGTGGTGATTAAAATTATCCAACACCTATCCATCACAGCAGCGGTAGGTGTTTGGTGACTACGGCCATCATATAAGATATCCTGTGGACCCAGTGTTGTCAGGGGTCAGCGGCCCAGAAGTGAGAGCCCACCCTGCCTTGAGTCTTTCTCCAGCTCACAGGACAGAGAAATAGACACAGGACCTAGCACTGCTTGCTCAGGCACTGGGGGAGGGTGCCCTGTGTATATGCAATGGGTACATTTTATCTAAGCCCCCAGGGCTTAGGGCTCAGAACACATGGGCAGAGAAGCCAGAGGCAGGTTTCTTAGCTAATGTGTCTCAAAGCCTGGGGCAGGGATGGGTCTCAGGAATGGGGATGAGAGGATGGTGCCCGTTGTGTGGTATTAGAGTCAGTATCGAGAGGAGAGGAGAGTTCTCTGACGAAGATTGAGGCTGAGCCAGTCAGTGTCCTGCAGGGTGGTTCCAAGTGACACGGTCTAGGGAGGGCAGATGGAGGAAGGGCTAAGATCTGGGTGCCAGGAAGTCGGCTGTGGGTGGTGGTGCCGTCAGGGAGGAATGAGGTCAGAGTCTAGGCTTCTGGGTGTCTGGTCAGAGGACAGTACCGACTGTGAAGAGTTAAAAAGCAGGAAGCAGGGAGTTGCGGAAGCATTGTTCCTGTTCAAAATGCTGGGAGACGTCAGCAAGGAGGTCCCAGTGGCTAGTGGAGGGCCGCAGAACCGGAAACATGCGTGGGATTAGCAAAAGTACAGGCCACAGAACCGGAAACATGCGCGGGATTAGCAAAAGCACGGGCTGTGGACATGGGCAAGATCATGACCGGTGGGAGAATGAGGATTGACTTGCACATTGGTTAGTGTTTGATGCCCATGGGGTGCCTTCTGAATTCCTGCCTATTTGAAATGCTTCTGGTTTATAGAAGCATCTGAATAACAACTTGACTGAGTGTAATAAGACTGGGTGCTCCTCCCCTCTCTCCTCTCCCCTCCCCTCCCTCCGTCTCTCCTTCCTCTCTGCTTTCTTTCCTCCTTAGTCCTGGAGGGAGATATCAGAGTCCCACCTGCTTTTTGCATTTTGTTGATACCTGAAAATGTCATCTATACTTCATGCTTGACATTAGAAACAAAGACAGTTCCTAGCACCAGCATGGCATTTGTCTTTAACTACAGTTCATCTGGCGCCCCCTTCTGGCCTCTGTTGGCACCAGGCATACATGTAGTACACACACACACAGACACACACACACAGACACACACACACACAGACACAGACACACACACACACACACACACAGACAGACAGACACACACACACACACACACACACACACACACACACACACACACACAGTCAAAACACTTATACATATAAAATGAAAGTGATAAATAGATCTTCTTTAAAAGTGCTCAGAAGCTAGCTGTCCCATCTCAGCTTGTGTGCTTGTTTGGGCCCCTCTCTGGTGTGTGTTTCCTTCAGCAAACAGTTTCCAGCTGCTCCTAGAATCCCATCTGCCTGTTTGTTCTCAGCCCTCCTTGCATTTCTTCTCACCTGTGGAGTGGAGCGGCCCTTCCCATCCACAGCCCTGTCTTCTGAGCTGGAAAATGCCTCACGGAACCCAGATTCCTTCACTATTAAGCCAGTCCCCACAGCTTTGATTAGAGCTTCTGCAGTGGCAAATGAGCTCTTCCCAAAGCTTTAGTGTGAGAAATCCAGAAGAGTTCAAAGGAAGGTAGTGAAGACCAGGTGGCAGCTGGTGACTGTTTGCTTGTATGTGTGCTGGCTGCCTATATTCATTATTCTCACTGCTGCCATGAAATACTTGACTAAAGCAACTTAAGAAAGGGAGGGCTTATCTGGTCTGTGTGGTCTGAGGGTACAGTCCATCATGGAGGTAAGAGCAACTTTAGCTGTGGTGGCAGGGACTTGAGGCACTAATCTTATTGCCACCAAGGGTCAGGAAGCACAGAGCCATGAACACCGGTGCTCAGCTCACTTTTTGTTCAGTCAGGGTCTGAATGGTATGATGCTACCCACATTCTGGGTGGGTCTTTTCTCCCCAGTTAAACTCTCTGGAAGCATACTTACAACAATGCCGGGGGTTGTGTAGGCTTAGATTTTTCTAGCCCACCACCCACCAGAGGTAACGGAAAGGGAAGGTTAATAGCGCAACGGGGGAAGTGGACCTGTTTAGAAACGGTTCTTTTGGGTGATTTCAATCTTCATTGTCAGGATATCAGCAGTTCAGTTCACACGAATCAGCAGCAGTAGCTCCATCCACTTGCAAACACCATTCACAAATCAGCCATGGTAGTTTGATCCAGAAGAAACCACAAAGCTCTGCCAATCAGCCCAAGTCCCCAGAAGATCACGAGAAGTTCTTTAGTCCATTTCTCTCTATGAAGTCACGGCATATGATAAGCAGTGACGAAGGCAAGGTGAACCCATTTTACAGTGTCACCAGTGAAGGTCAGCATTACCAAAGCCTAATCAAGACCAGCAAAGAGTGGCAAGGCGAATCAATACCACAGTGTCATCCGCTGTCTGCTGGGTTATATTTATACCCTTTCCCAAACATCACGTGCCATCTCAAGCATCCGCTCCAGCAAAACATCACATGCCCTTTTCCCAGGCAGGTTTTAGAAAAACACCGTGTCTGTCCTCAGCCAAAGATCCTTTCACGTGTCTGCTTCAGCAAAGCATCCTCTCCTAAGACAGTGTCCAGGAAATATCACATGACACAACCGAGTCTTCAAAGAAACCAGAAATTTCCACTTCAGGTGTGTCTCCTAGTTGATTCTAAGTTCAGTAAAGGTGACAGCAGAGATTAGCTGTCATAGCATCTGAGTGTCAATCACGGCAAACATCTCCTAAGACAGGGGTATAACAAATGACCTATCACTGCTGCACAGAAGAACTATACATAAACACAGACTATCCCCAACTGGGAAGAAAAGTCCTCACTGTCCCCATCACATCCTTATAGGCGAGGGCTCTGCAAGAGCTAATAGTTTGGCTGCTCTTTAAACCACGTGACATCAGTGCCACACATTGCAGTTAGGTGTCACACATATCCCATCTGCTTGGTGTCATGAAGGAGACCTATGATCTGGCCAGATTCTTATGTGCACGCCCTTAGGTCCTGGGGGCATTGCACAGGTTCTGTTAAACAACACTCTTTGTTTTGAGTTCCAGTGCCCACTTGAGGATTGCTTCTCCTCTTTATATAGGGACACACTTCTCCTGTAGTGGCTTACTTTCCTGATAAGCTGGCTCCTGAGCTGGAGGTTCTGGAGCTGTGCTCTGAGCCCAGGGTCAGTGGATGTAATGGGATTTTCTCAGTGGCCTGAGGCTGTACTCTTTCCTCTCTGCTTCCCCAATGCCTCAACTATTTTCTTTCCATGGTGTGGGGTCTGTAAGGGCTGAAGTTGAGCCAACAGTTTGCCTGGGGTGGTCAGTACCTGCTGGCCCAGGGAATGGGGACTTGCTTCAGACAGCACTGAGTTTGTCAGTGGGCTAGAGGGGCTGCCATGCAGCAAAGGATTGTGGAGCGGGATGGTCACATCCACTGACCCTGACTGGGTTGAGCAGTTGGGGGGTGGGGGGGGATGGTCACATCCACTGACCCTGACTGGGTTGAGCAGTTGGGGGGTGGGGGGGGATGGTCACATCCACTGACCCTGACTGGGTTGAGCAGTTGGGGGG
>CM052716.1:7738665-7820224 GCA_028551405.1 Uromys caudimaculatus
CCCCCCCCCAGGTCAGCTGGAACAGCCTGGGAGCTAGCATGGGGCTCCGATCTGTTGGAGTTAAAAGAGAACTAGAGGCCCTCTCCGGAGGTTGTCTGTAGGAGGGGAGAGGAAAGAAATGGTTTCTCCTGGCGAACGGAAACCCACTTTACACAGTTTCTGAGGAGTACTGAGTATTTACCTGGTTGGAGTGCAGCCTCAGCTGAGTCCACATTGTCACCAGGAGGGCTGGGATCTGATAAAGACAGAATCAGTTACAAAAAAACAGAAACAAACTAACCAAACACCAACAAAGCAAACAGAACCATACAAATCAACAAGGAAACTCTCCGTTTTCAGTCTAGCTACAAGGGCCGCATTGGCAGCTCTTCTTGGCCACATATGGCCGGTGGTCTGTTATGACAGCCTTGCAGAGGCAACCAGAATTAGTGCCTGATGTCTGCATAAGGGTTTCTTGGATTAAAAAAAAGAAAACCTATTTTCTGTTCCTTCCTTTTTATTCTAACGGTGTTTTTTTTCCTCTTTCTCTGGCTTCCGTTATCACCCCCCTGAGTGACAGTTTGTTTATCCACCCTGTATGTGGCTGTATTTGTGCTTGTTCCCAGTCCACCCCATCATTGCCCACACCCACCAGCCCAGGCTTCCAGCTCTGCAAATTGCTTCGGATGCCGAAGGGAGGAGGTGTGCACAGCTGTTAAAATGTAAATTGAAAAGCGGTCCCTTGGTGCTTGGGGGCAATCCCAGGGCCTCTCTTGTACTTACTACCCAAACCCTCTACCTCTGGCATCCCCAGCACCCCTTTTTTGTCTTAAGTGTCTTGACCTGATGAAGATTTTTCCTAGTTTGTTTGGAAATGCCAGAGGCAACCTTAACCCCATGGCAAGTTGCATTCACAGCCTGGCATCTGTAGAACCTGCCCTGCTTAATCCACCCACAGTTTAACACAGAGCTGGTGAAAGCACTGAGTGCCAGTCCATTCCCCTCCCCTCCCCTCCCCTCCCCTCCTCTCCCCTCCCCTCCTCTCCCCTCCCCTCCCCTCCCCTCCAGCTCTGCTGCCCCAACTCTGGCATTTCCCCTCTTCTAGCCGGGATTCCTGGGCATCCCAGCACACCTACTGAGGCACTGCACTTCCAAAGCTAACAGCTCCCTCTACTGGCCTGATTTGGAACTACACTGTGTCAGACAAGACTGGAAAACCAAATTCTCCAACACAGTGGTTCTCACTCAACCTTCCTAATGCTGAAACCCTTTAACATAGTTCTCAAGTTGTGATGACCAGAACCATAAAATTATTTTCGTTGCTACTTCATAACTGTGATTTTTCTCGTTATGGATCATAATGTAAGTATTTGATATGCAGGCTGCCTGCTATGGGATCCCGTGAAAGGGTTGAGACCCAGAGGTTAAGAACGGCTGCTCCAGCGGTTTCCATTTCTAGATCCACTTTGCACAAATGAAGACCATTTTTCATCTGTCCCTGTTTTTAGCCATAATTTGTGCTTGTGACGATGTTGGATGAGTCAGTGATTGATTACTGTCATGGCCACTTAATCTCAAATGATGGATTTATGATCATTAAATATCTGATAAGGCTTCTCTGGAGGGAGCATCTTTTGGTCTTCGTATTCGCTAGGTACTCACTGAGCCTGGGCTCTGCAGCCACTTAGAGGGCTGTGGATTTCCTTGGCACACTGTGGGTCAGGGTCCAAATACTGTTGCAAAAACCAGGGCATGAATACTAAAAAGGACGGTCCATCGGGTAGTCAGGTGAGGGAGGCTGTAGATTCTGGGTGGGGTGTATACGGGGCCACAGGTTAACGGAGGAGCTGTAGACCCCACAGAGATACTTACGTAACACTGTTTATGGTGGCGTTATCCGTAACAGCTGAGTTGTAGAGCAAGCCTAGTGCCCAGCAGCTGGAGTGTATTAGGACATGTGGTGTATGTACAGAACAGATTTTTTTCAGCCATAAGGAAGGAAGGAAGTTGCATTAGTTGCATGAAAATGGATATGACTAGAGACAAAGGTTTCTAAAAAGACAAATATTCGATGTCTTTTTTCATTTGTGGTTCCCTATTCTATACAATGACATGATCATGTACACACACAGACACAACACCAAACAGAAGTCAAACTAAGGCAGCAGTTCTCAACCTGTGGGTCATGGCCCCTTGGAGGGTCACACGCGCCTTTCACAGGGATAGCAGATCACATATCCTGTATGTCAGATATCTATATGATGACTCAAAGCAGTAGCAAAATTATAGTTATGAAGTAGCAGTGAAATAAATGTATGGTTGGGGTCACCACAGCATGAGGAAGTGTGTGAAAGGGTTGCAGCATTGGGAAGATTGGGAACCGCTGGTCTAGGGAACAACGGGACAAATGGGGATGGGTGGGTGAAGAAGAGTGAGGACACGAGGGAGAGTGTGCTCAGTGTGCCATGTGAGTGTGCGTATGTGTGTGAGTGTGTGTGTATGAGTGTGTGTAACTGTGTGTGTGAGTGTGTGTGTGAGTGTGTGTGAGTGTGAGTGTGTGTGTGTGTATGTGTGAGTGTGTGTGTGTGTGTGAGTGTATGAGTGTGTGTGTATGAGTGTGTGTAACTGTGTGTGTGAGTGTGTGTGTGTGAGAGTGTGTGTGTGTATGTGTGAGTGTGTGTGTGTATGTGTGAGTGTATGAGTGTGTGTGTGTGTGTATGCGTGAAAGGTTGAGGAAACCTCCCAAAGCAGACCACAACACAAAGGAGAGCCCTGAGGTCACCAGATGAAGGAGGATGGCTCTGGTTGGGGGAGAGAGCACTCTGTATATCTATCGTTCTCTTAATTTTTTACATTGCCTTATAATTTCTGAGTTATTCCACTCTGCGTTCTCCCAATCCTGCTCTCCTGCTCTGATGTCACAGTGTCCCCGCTCCCAGTGCCTTACTCCCAATGCTATGTTCCCAATGCTCTGTTATGCCTGCCAGCGTATCTTTCTCAGTCTTTTCTGTCTTTTCTAGGGGAGTAGATCACATGGTTTTTCCAAGCATTTTTTAAACAAAAGTTCACTATTCAAATCATAAATGGATAAGAAGTTTATATCAGATATTTACATGCATAACCATTAAGAGTAATCATCTGTCACTAGCACTGCAGGTTCATGGGGACTTAAAGACCATGACTTTTGAGGCTAAATTGTAAGTGAAATTTGTATAGACAATCCAGTCAGTATTTTATCTTCTGTCCTTGCACCTGTAGTAAATCATTGGCTCCCTTCTTATGGCCTTTGGTTAATGGTTTTACAGTGTTTTGGAGTGTGCCCTAAGTTGCAAGTGCCTGCTTGTTATCTCAGAAGCAATTAACTCTTGACACTTGAAGACTGGCAGAGTTCTCAATGCAGTCTTGATTATCAGAGAGAACCTAATAATTACTAACATATTTTTTAGGAATTCTTATAAGATCATCATTAATAATTAAGAAGTCATCTATTTGTCTATATAGCATTGCTACAAGAACATCATTGTTTTGCAAACATCTGCTCAAGAGGGTGGGCTAATACCTAGTGATATATATATATATTAATAATAATAACAGGAAAAGCATATTAATAGCAGGAATCTTTCCTAAAATGAAATTCTTTTTGGCCTTGCCTAGAGGAGCCATTCCGTCATTCACTTTGACAGTTCATGGCGGAACCATCTCAGGAAGATCACCTGCTAAGTTTTAGCTTCTCCTAGATGGCTCCTGGCATTGGAGGTTGGCAGAACTTGCTGTCTCATGACATGCAGGAGATGGGGGAGGGTTTGGGATGGAGCACAGATGCCTGGTGGCATCCATCACTGAAGAAGCACTGGGGGAGAGGAATGGACCGGAAGGGTAGATGTTTGGGGTTGATGCAATGGGTTTAGCTTAGTTGAGGGACAAACACGCAGCAGACATGTGGCTGAGAAACTAATAGACAGAAGTAGATGCGGGTGAGTTGGAGATTTAGAGGTAATCATTGAATAATACATGGTGCACGTGGGATCGTAGAAGGGAGAGCATGTGGGATGAGGTGGAATGAGGAGAGAGCTTTTCCATCAACTGAGGAGCAACAGCTTCCCAGGACAAGAAACGCAGAGAGGTGGAGGGTCAGAAGGGTGAGCTTCCGGAGCACTCATTGGAAGACAGTTCTGCGAATGAGGGAGGGGAAAGTGGTGAGTGCTGTGGGGGTGTCAAGTAACAGAGTGGACAAGCTTCGGATTCACCACAGACAACTGTTGGGAGGCCGTTCAGTCACAGCTGGACGAGTGTCAGTAGTTGGAGAGCACAGGACGGAAGGGAGTAGAATGACTGGTGGTACCCGGGTGGCTGTGTGTGTGAAGGCCAGACCCACAGGGTTATTGTTGGCAATACATGCTTTCTATTTTCAATTATGTATGTGTGCATATGTGTACACGAGTGTGAGTACCTGAGCAGGCCACAAGAGGGCACTAGATCCTGTAGAACAGGAGTTACAAGAGGTTGTGAGCCGCTTCTGACTCCTTAGGTGTGGGAACTGAACTCAGGTCTTCTGTTAGAACAGTGCTCACTCTTAACAGCTGAGCCACCCCCGACCCCTGGGTCTGAGAGAGATGAGAGTTTTAGACGTGCATGCTAGCTAGCTACTGCCAGGTTACTCCCTGAACCTGTTGACTTTCAGACATTATTAATGCTCATACTTCTGTGGACAGGTTGAGGTCTTGATTTTATTGCTTTCATTTATGATGAAACTGTGGACCCTGTTCTTGGACAGTTTATCCCGGGCAGCTGTTTTGCTAGTGTTTCTTGTCATGCCCCTTTTAGGAGTATTGAGCCAACTGGGGCGTGATCTACTCAGGGCAAAGTTGAGGCCCCAGGGTGGGGAGAGTCTGAGTTAGTCACGGGAGCATATGCTGGCTTCCTACCTGCAGACATTCCTTGGGGAAGGATTCCTTGTGACGGAACCATGACGTCACATAGCAGGGGGCAGGGTGAGGAAAAATGGGCCTTTCGTGTGATCTAGTGGGAGCATGTCTGCAAGGATGGTGAGACTGGTGAGCAGAGGCAAATGGTGGCTAACTATTCCAGGAAAGCTGGCACAGAATGGCTCTCAAGCCAGGGGGTGGAAGATGCTAGGTTGGCGGCTTTGCTTCTGATGGTATCATGGTTGTTGCTGCCATTACTGCTGTAGAGCTGGGAGGTTGGCATTTCTGAGTAATGATATTTTTGCTGGCAGAGGTGGCTTAGTTGTTAAAGTCTCTGTTGTGCAAGTGTTGAGAATCAGAGTTCGAATCCCCAAAGTGCATGTAAATGCTGAGTAGATATGGTGATCCACCTGTAAATCCCACTCAGAAGGCAGAGGATGGAGTCCTGGGGGCAGTCAGCTAGCAGCACCAGTGAGCTCTAGATCCAACTGTGAAAGAAATAAGGTGGAGAGTGATTGAGGGAGACTTCCAATGTCAACCTCGGCTGTCTACATGTATGCCCACACATGCACACATCGGCATATCCACACTGACACACCACCATACGCATATCTGCAAATACACATGCACCACGCGCAAATACATGTGAGAAAAGAGAAAATTTTATTGTTGTGGGCGGATGGGTAACTTCAATGGGGGCAGGGTCACCCGGGTTTCAATGGGGGAGAGAGATCAGGGGCTCCTTGTGAATGTGGGGATGCTGTGGGGGTGATGTGGGGGAAACTGAGGATTTCCCTTCCTGTGGTTCTTGTCCCCCGTGAAGCGGAAGGTGAATCATCTCCTGACAGAACCGTTTGCTCCAAGGCAGGTGATTTAACAGTTAATAGTTCTGAGCTCCAGAGATGGCTCAATCTGTAAAGTGCTTGCCGCACAAGCATGAGGACCTGAGTTCAGATCCACAGAATCCATGTAAAAAAATTTCCAGGTATGCTGGGGGTGCATGTCTGCAACCCCAGTTTTAGGGGACTTGGAGACAGGAGGGTCATCTAGCTAAATTGACAAGTGCCAGGTTCTTTGAGAGACCCCGTCCCAAAGACTAAGGTGGAGATGGTTAGGGAAGAGACTCAGTGTGTCTTCTGGCTTTCTCAAGTGCACACACACTCTGTGCACACGCGCACACGCGCGCACATGCACACACACACAGGCAGGCACGCACATGTGTGCATGCACATCCACACACCAAAACCAAAACAAAACCTCAAGGTTGAAATTTCCCCAGATGCAGCTTGAGGGTAGTTGATCAGGACAAACAGACCTGAGCCAGGCTGAGTACCATTAATCCACCTGCTCACGTGGAGATGGCATTTCTGCGCATGTGTGTTGTGGTGAGTTTAGCTTCACCACTTTGTGCTCTCGCCTGGTCACATGCTTCCAGTCACCTGCCCAGGGACTCTTAGGATCTACCAATGGAACACACACACACACACACACACACACACACACACACACACACACACACACACACACCAGTTAATTTTAAAATGCCTTGGCTAGCTCAAAGACTGGGTATTCCTAAATCTTCCCTGCTACCCCGGGCCCAATCGCGGAAGTGGTCAGTGGCCACCCACCTGAATTCTCACGTGGCTAGTTGACTTTCTCTCTTGTAGCTCCACATCCTACTCTTCTCCCCTGAGTCATAGCAAATCTTTGTCTCCTTTTTCCCAGTTCCTAGCCCTCAAAAATCTAAAGGTCCTGCCCTGTCTCCTTGCCCAGCCATTGGCCGCTAGCATCTTTATTGATTGATCAAAAACCAACTGGGGACAAGGACATGCAGATTTAAGTGGTGGCGCACGCCTTTAATCCCAGCACTTGGGAGGCAGAGGCAGGTGGATTTCTGAGTTCGAGGCCAGCCTGGTCTACAGAGTGAGTTCCAGGATAGCCAGGGCTACACAGAGAAACCCTGTTTCGAAAAACCAAAAAAAAAAAAATTAAATTAAAGCATTGAACCAATCCTCAACACATGTGAACCCCGAGCGTGCTAGTGGGATGGTGAAGGGGGTGGGCTGACATGTCTCCTTGTGTTTCACAGAGACCTGCCCACTCGATTCTCAGGAGTGCTCCCTGCCAGCCTCTGATCTCTGCTCCTTTCCTGATGGTCTAGCCCCGCCCCCTCAGGGTCCCACAAACAGCATAGCTCCCCCTGGAGGGGAGGAGGATCCACACTTGGCAGCAGCTATATATTGCTGTTCCTGCCTGGATTGTTTTCCTACTTTGTTTAAAATAAACTTTCAATTTCAGAATAGTTTGGATTTAATAGAAAAACAGCAGACGTCACACAGAATTCCCGCATATGACTCATCCAGTTTCCATTAAGATCTTGATTGACAAAGTGAGTAAGCCATTATCCACACACTGTTAGTACCTTAAGTTAGGTTTCTATAGCTGTGAAAAAATACCTTCACCAAAAGCAATTTGTTAAAGAAAGAATGTAGTCAGCCTGCATAACCAGGCCACAGTCTACTGAGGGAAGCCAGGGCACAACTCAAGGCAGGAACCTGACAGCAGGGACTGACTCAAGCTACAGAGGAAAGCTGCCTGCTTGCATGCCTCACTCAGCTTGCTTGCTCATAGACTCAGGACCACTTGTCCAGGAGTGGCAGCACCCACAGTGAGATGGGCCCTTACACAGCAATCACCGGTCAAGAAAATGCCCCACAGACTAGTCTACAGGCCAGTCTCACAGAGGCGTTTTCTCAGTTAAGAGTCCCTCTTCCCGAGTGACTCTCAATCTGTGTCAGACTGACATAAAGCTAACCAGGACAGTTAGTAACTGAATTCTCTTCGTTAGATTTCCTTGGATGCCCCTTACTGTCATTTCCCCTGCCCCCTTTTCCAAGGCAGTGTCGCCCAGGCTGTCCTGGAGTTTGCTATATAGACTAGGTTAGACTAGACCTTGCAGCAATCCTCCTGCCAATGCCTCTTCGGTGCTGGGATAATTTGTAGGTGCTGCCACATTTGGCCTCTAATGTCCTTTTTTGGTTCAAGGTTCCCACCCATGATTCCATATTGCATATCTGTGTCTCTAGGCTCCTGGTGGCTCTGACGCTTTCTCAGACTGTCTTTGTGTTTGATGGTCTTAATTGGTTTGCATACAGGATCAGTGTATTGCAGGATGTCTCTTATTTGGGCCATGCCTTGGAATTGGGTTGCAGATGGAGTTCTTTGGAGCCACACAGAACACAGGTCCCTTATCATAGCTTCAGAGGGCGGGTGCTACAAACACAACTTTGTTCCCCTGGCTCAGTGGTGGTGGCCAGTTTCTCCACTGTGAAGCTGAGCTTCACACCCCCTCCCCCATGTTATATGTGCTCTGGAGAGAGGTCTCCAGGCTCAGCCTTCACATCAGGAGTGAGGAGTCGCTTTCTGCTGGTGACGGTGGTGGAGTTGTCACCGCTCGGCTTCTTTAGTTTCTATGTGTATGGTTTGCTCTTTTGCTTGTTTGGGTTTGTTTGCCGCCTGCTTTTTTGAGGCAGGGTCCCATGCATTCCAGACTAGCTCCTGACCTATTATGCAGCTCAGATGAGCTCCATCATTCCGCCTCTGCCTCCCACATGCTGGGGGTATAGGTGTGACCAGGACTTGTCTATTTGTCTTTTTTTTTCTGGAAACTTTCTGCATACTTTCTCTTCTGTGCCTTTTGTAATTATTGCATTGATACTATCTCTCCATTTTACAGACACAAAACTTGGTCCCCTTCTCAAGAGTACCTCAGATTTTTGAGGGGCAGGTCTGGGAATTGTACTCTATATTTTTAGAGATAGCTTTCTAAAGTACAGTGTGACCTCCTAGTTACGTTGGGTACCACTTTTGCTCTTTCCCTGGGCAGGGGAAGGCCCACTGCAGGAAGGTAGGGAGTCTCTGCGGTGAGCCTGCCCTTAAAATAGAACCAACTCCTGCAGTGTGTAAGTTGAGTTAAACTTACTTGAGTATCTGGGTGCCTTTGCCCTAAAATGATTACGTATTTAGTATAAATATGTACACCCTTGGCCAGTTGAATGGTCAGAGAGAAGAAAAGAGAAAAATCTATAAAGCGAACTGCCCATTATACAGATATTTTATGTGTATCATAAAATCCAGTGTGGGGAGCCTGTGTCCTGATTGAAGCCTGGAGCTTTGATGATCTAAGAGTCCTTCCCCATCCCCGGGCTTTTGCCAGAAGGGAGGATAGCAGCTTTACCATGTAGATTATTTTCAGTAGAAATTAAAGATGCACCTGATGCTTCTAACACTATGTAAACATTAACTGTTCTCCTTAAAAAGTCAGGGCAAGTGGAGACTAGGGTAGCTAGTGTGTGTGTAAGTGTGTGTGTGTGTGTGTGTAAGTGTGTGTGTGTGTGTGTGTGTGTGTACAGAAAATACCTGGGGCAGATTGTGACTGACATGCAGTGTAAAATTTTAAAGAAAAAGATCAAGACAAATCGCAATTCGTTTCACCGAGACCCAGTCTAAATCTGACCGGTACGGCAAGTGTTCAAGCGGGACACAAGCTAACTTTAGATCAAAGGTCTTCTTCTACCCTACTGGCTTTAGAGCTATTGAGTTATCATGGGCTCCTGACCCACAGCTTCCTCCTGAGCGCATCACACAGAGGAGGTCAAGAGGTCAGTGAGTCCAAGCAGCACCATCACAAGCTGGAATCTGTGTGTTATGTGGCCTGGAGCGCCAGCCTGGTCTTGTTAGCTTGGGAACCCTCAGCGAGGTGCTGACCCATCTTTTCACAGCTGTGGCTGAGCTCAGTGGTAAGCTATAGCCTTGCTTCTTCAGAGTCAGAACTCCAGTTTATGTGGCTTGTTTATTTCTAACCTATAAGTTGGTGACAGGCTAATCCCAAAGATTGAATTTGGAGGGTGTGGGCAGAAGTCTGGAATATATAATGTCCTTCAGAAGGGATCACAGGGGTTCCAACTTGGATATCTGTGTCACTTGAGTGTGGTTTGGCTGACTGAAGCCACTCAGTGTACTTAGGTGGATTTAATATTGTGCTCACACAGTGGAAGAACTGTGGAGGGGGCTGAAGGCCAAACACATGTGCACCCCCCTCCCCAGCTTCTTCTTCCATCCTGAAACCCACTCTACTGGAGGGTTAGCCACAGTGGAAAAACAGATTCTCAGAGCTGCCACCAGCTTCCGGCTTCTTGGTCTGCAGGCATGTGGAGAGCTTCCAAAGTGCCTCCTGGTTCTAGGTTCCATGTTGTAACACGCATTCAACCTCTGCCCTGGAACCATGCTCAGAATGGGGCTGACCGCCACACATGTAAAGGGACTGTGACAAGTACAGAGCGGGAATGCCCCTGAGGCCCTGTACCTGTGGGTCTGATAGCAGAATTGAAAAGGAGGATGGATAGAGTTGGGTTGAGCAGGGACATTCTCAGTCTCCTGACCTAGGCACCCAGAAGCTCCCCCTGGGACACAGGAAGGGGGACCTCTGCAGTCGCTCATTGCCCAAGGCTTGTTGGTTACCTTCTACAGGGTCAGGATGAAGATGGAAGCTGAGGGGAGGGGTGCACATGAGCACAGGGTGAGGAGCAAAGGAAGCTGTCTTCTTGTCTGATGTGGATGGTCATGAAATAGAACAACAGAAGTGACCTTGCATAGCATTTCAGGGAGCATGAGGTCATGTCTAGATTCTTTCTTAGTTGTTGAGGGCTAGGGAGGAATGGTGTTTTGTTGCTCTTGTTTTAGGGGTACAGGCCAGGAATCCTGCTAGCCAGATTGTAGTGTGCACATCTGTCCCAGGATGGTTTTATCCAGGTCCAGTGACCAGACTGCTGAAACTGGGATCTGACTTTGACCACTGAGGGTGGGTGGGGAGGAATAAATCACAGAGCTGGGAAAGGTGAGCTGTTGGCCTCCAGGCTGAGGCGGAAGATCCAGCAGCCATTTCTGCTGTGCAGGTAGCTGTTCTGCCATTCTCCTGGTCCTTGCTGAGAGGCTCCCGGTGTGAGTGCCTGGCATTTCAAAGCCCTGGAATGAGTATAAACCAGATTGTGTATGGGAGGGACAGGGTGAGAAAAGGAAGACCTGTTTTATGGTGTGTGTGTGTGTGTGTGTGTGTGTGTGTGTGTGTGTGTGTGTGTGTGTGTATGTGTGTGTGTGTCAGAGAGAGGAGGTAAGGGGGAGAGAGAGGGAGAGAGAGAGAGAGATGGTGTGGAGTGGGAGTGGGGAGAAAGAAAGGGAGGGAGCAATACAGCATATTTTGCATGATAACCAGAGGTGCCCCATGTGAATTAAGATATACTCTTGCTTTGATGGATTTCCCCGCTGAGGCTCCCTTGCAGCCTGGCATCTGTTTGCCCTGGTGGCTCCTGCTGGGAGTTGACTGTACCCTGCCTGTGGGGAAGTGAAGTCACTTCCTTTGTGGCAGCACAGCCTGCCTCTTCTGCCTCTGCCTCCCCAGAGGGTGACTGACGGGCCTCAGTGAGCTGCCCTGGGTGGCTGGTGCAGTGTCTCCCACTTCCACTCTCTCTTACATCAGGAGAATTGTGTTGGAGATTTAACAAACACAGGTGGCAGCCAGCTCAGGTTGATGATGACCGGTGTCTGTCTCTTTCTCTGCCACACAGAAGTGACCTCCTCTGTGGGTGCATGAAGCTTCATTCATGTGCAATTGTCTTTCAGGGCATGCCACCATCACCAACTACTTGCTGAATTATTTCCCTGGGCTGGACCTGGAAAGGAGGAACATATTTGGCTTCACAGCCCTCATGAAAGCAGCCATGCAGGGCAGAACGGAATGTGTACGAGCCCTGATGCTGGCAGGTAAGCCTCCTGTCCTGCGCAGTCTTAAGGCCTTAGATGCTCCAGGGGGAGTCTTTCAAAGAATGCATCTTAAATAGACCCAGGCCTCTCACAGAAACAGTGGCAGTAAGGAATAGATCGTTGTTGTTATTGAGCTATATGGCTATCATCGTTCGAGTTTTGTTTAAAAGCCAAAAGCAAGCTAGGGTAAATATAGCTCAGTCAGCAGAATGCTTTTCCAGCGTACACAGAACCCCAAGGCTCAAGCCTAGCACAACATAAACTGGGTGTGGTAACGCATTTTCTGTAATCTCAGTACTCAAGATGCAAAGACATGAGGATAAGGAGTTCAAAGCCGTCCTCTGTTACATAGCAAGTCTAAGGCCAATCTGGGATACAGGAGATTCCAGTATTGTGGTCTATGTCTAGGGGGAAAAAAAGTAAGTGACTTCAGGATTGGTCACAGCACTGGCCATTCTCTGAAGTCCCTGTTGCTCCCTGCTTGCATCTCCCCTCACCCCTCCATCTGTCTATTGGCTCTCTAGCTGGGTCTGTCGAGAATGTTTATTCTGGGGGCTGGGCGTATTGCTCAGTGGGCAGAGCTTTGCCCCACATGCCTGAAATGGAAATTGGATTTCTAGAACCCACATTAAGGCTCAGTGGGCATGGCAGCCCATGTGTAATTCTTCATTTGGAAGATGAGGACAGTAAGGGGTTCTCAAGAACAAGACAGCTAGGTAGGCTTGCTGAATGAACTTAGGGGCTCAAGGAAGATTCCAGATCAGCTTTGGGCATCCATGTGCGTGGCTCTTTGGTGCATGTGCATCTGAATACATACATGCAACAAAGGAAGTGTTCACTGTAGACTGGCCTCTAAAGGACAGAAGTTTTGAAGATGACAGGAATGGTGGGGACAGAGGCTAGGCTGGGCTGCTCCTGGCAGGGCCTCCATGGGGGATATCCTTAGGTTGAAGTTGGATCAACAGAACTGTACACTTACGCCATAGGTCCTCTACAGGGAGAAATCCTTCCCCGTTCTCACCTCTCTCTCCCGGCCCCCTGAGGATGATATGCTATGACTCTGTAGCTGTTGATGAACCGCACGTGAAGGTCCCTGTGACTGACCTCGTGTTCTTTTCCTGACTCGAAACTGAAAGGATCGTTGTCAGGGTAACCTGAGCGGTATCTTCAGGAATGAACTGAGCAAACAAATGAAACCTGCACACAACAAACACTAGGTTCAGAGTTAGCATCTAACTCCTCAGAGGGTGTTGCTTAATGTGGTTCCTTTAAATTGTCTTTGTTCGTGGCACGGGGTTTGGCCAATCCCAAGGAGCCGGTGCTTATAAACAGTACCCGTATGCTGTTCTCAGTTCCAGAGCATGGGAGCCCGGAGTCAGTGCATCAGCAGATTTGATGTCTGGTGAGGAGTCAAGCTTCCTCGTGTCTTCACATACACATAGCAGGGCAAGGAGTCTCCGCTAAGGTCCTTTTAGAAGGGCAGTGATCCCATTTGTGGGGCCTTGATCTCAGGACAGAGCACACCATCACAGTGGGTACTCCAGCAGATGAGTTTTTGAGGACACCAAGGTCAGCGCACAGGGCCCCTCCCATCCTAGTTACCCAGGGGTGGCAACGTTGTTTGGTCCTTCCATGAGTGGCCTATCTATAATTCCAGCTGGCTCCCACATGCAGTTCCCATGTGTCCTCCTCCCCTCTGGTCTGTGACAGTTGCTCTTTTTTTTTTTTTTTTTTTAATTATTATTATTATTATTTTTATAGTTGTCTTAGTCAGGGTTTCTATTCCTGCACAAACATCATGACCAAGAAACAAGTTGGGGAGGAAAGGGTTTATTCGGCTTACACTTCCATGCTGCTGTTCATCACGAAAGGAAGTCAGGACTCAAGCAGGTTGGGAAGCAGGAGCTGATGCAGAGGCCATGGAGGGGTGTAACTTACTGGCTTGCTTGCTTCTCCTGGCTTGCTCAGCCTGCTTTCTTATAGAGCCCAAGACTACCAGCCCACAGATGGTACCACTCACAAGGGGCCCTCCCCCCTTGATCACTAATTGAGAAAATGCCTTACCTCTGGATCTCATGGAGCCATTTTCTTAACTGAAACTCCTTTCTCTGTGATAACTTCAGCTTGTGTCAAGTTGACACACAAAACTAGCCAGTACAATAAATAGTTTTCTTTTTTCTGTTTTTAGATTTATTTATTTTTATTTATGTGAGTACACTGTAGCTATCTTCAGACATACCAGAAGAGGGCATCAGATCCCATTACAGATGGTTGTGAGCCACCATGTGGTGGCTGGGAATTGAACTCAGGACCTCTGGAAGAGCAGTCAGTGCTCTTAACCGCTGAGCCATCTCTCCAGCCCCAGTTGCTCTGTCTTTACTGGTTGTTCGTGACCTGGCATTGTACATTGTGCAGCATCTTTCAACCTTGTCCTTGTGATTAGTCTGGACTTATGGGATTCACAGCCTTGGATTTTCTTTCCTCCTGCTTTAATCTACATGTCTTAGAGGATGGTATAAGAAAAAAAAAATATAATTAAAATAGATTCCTGGGTCTGTCTAGACCCTAGGACCCATGTGGTTGGAAGAGAACTGATTCCTGAAATTTGCCCTCTGACCTTCACACACAAGCTGTGTCATGTATGCATATGTGTGTATACACATATTCAATAAATACATACATGTAAAGTGTATTTTGAAATTAGTCCCACTGATTGTGTGTTCAATTTAATTGAATTTAACTTTTAAAAGTTAGAGATCAGTTTCAGCAGAGGTAAGGCCCTCCTGTTCCATTTCAACGAGAAGTAGTTGTTCCTAATTAAATGGTGATTATCTGAAGCTTTGTGTTGGGTGAGAGCTTTGCCCATTTTTACTGTGTCAAGATCTAGTTCTAACTGAATATAGATCTTTAATGATTTCTGTTCTTCAACCCAAAGTTAGGGTGTCAGTCACATCAGGTGTATTTCCCCCAGTTGAGTAATTGGAATTATCAACTCTTTTTTGGTGGGGGAAATGAGTGCTCCTGTCATTTCTTCATAGGTCTCCTGGGGTTTCAGGCATCTTCTACAGCATTTAAAGTTTCTCAGGAATGCCTCCCGTGGTCCCCGGAAGGATGTGGCAGCTTGGGCATCCTGAGAACCTTCCTGCTGCTCCTTCCACCCCTGCCCGTCATTTGCTTGTCTCTGAACTCACTCTTCTCTGTTGATCCCACAGTCACTGTGAGGTCTCCCCTCTGCTGAAGTCTAGGATAATCCTCAGGAGTGCAGGTCCTTGCCTGCTGTGTTCTTTAGAATGCAGCAGAAACAGCCCCCCCCACCCCCCAGCCAGGAGGGCAGCTTCCTGTGCTGCCTGTCACATCACAGGAAGTCGAAGAGAGGATTTTGTTCACATGAGGCCAAGATGCCCACCTTGGAGGAAGCTGTCAGTACAAACTGGTTACAACCAGCTTTCACTATTGATCCATTTATGTAATCAAGAGTTGTTTGTGAATGAATGAAAAGCAGAGTATATTTTTCTTTTTAAAAATTATCCTTGTGATGAGGTATTTGTGCTAATAAGCACATAGCTTCTTGCCACCGTGACATGTGGGGTTCGCTCAATCCCCTTATGGAGCCTTCCTGCCACTGTTGGGCGTTAGCAGCATCTATGGCTTCCACTTACCAGATGACTGGAGCACCCTCCAGTTGGAACACCCCCAAAATGCCTGCAGATATTGCCAAATGATCCTATCTATGTGGTTGTCTCTCAGTAAGGGCCACAGATACAACCAATTAAAGTGAGATAGGATTTTAAAAAGTCAGAAGAGCCTTGTCTGTCCTCAGACACAATCCTTCCTGGCCTGTTCTGCTCCAGACTACACTGGCATGGTAGTTCTTTTAGGATGCAGTTGGGCTGCCCAAAAGCCCTGACTGGAGTACTTAACCTCTAGGATATTCTTGCTCACACCTGTCTTGTTAGCTTAGAATTCTTCTCAGGAAACTGAACTTTATTTTACTTTTTGTGTAGATGTGTAAGAACCCGGTGTGCGAGGGAATGGCCTTCCCAGGTGTGTCAGGCAGCAGTAAGGATGCCTGTTCACATATTTTAAAGGTTTGTATCTCTGTTTTGAATCTAATTTCCGTTTAAATATGCCAGCATTAAGCAACTGGAGGTACTCATAGGTACCAGTTGCCTGTGCTTTTCTTTAAGTTGGCCCCATCAGCACAGAGTGCCGTTACGTACAGTGGAGGGCATGGTTCAGTAGCAGACTGCAGAATGATCCTATCATTGTTATAAAGGCAACAGGCACATGTAATAAAACGTAGTAACAGTAAAACACATGCATCTCATTCCGATTATTTTGCTGTTGTTAGAATTCAGTATGCTTCAGTTCCTGCATGCTTTTAACACCAGATTTTTGTTTCTGACTTGCAATTTTATTACATTCAGTTGGAACCACTTCACCTAGAAATAATGAGTGATTGAATTGGCTGACCATCTAAACCCTTTAGATTTTTCCAGAGTCTATAACACACAGGCACCTGTCAGCCCTTATCTGCATTGTCAGATAGAATAAAATAACGTTAGAATTATCGGAACAACGAATGTAATGACAATCGCAGCCAATGCTGCAGGCCAACCTGGTGGCTGTTCGGATTAGGTTTCCTGATAATGTCAGCCATTCTGATAAGAATCAAAAGAGACGTGCAGCACCTTGTCAACCCAGTGGAATATTAATGCACCAAAGTGACAGGTCTATTTCCGTAAGTGGCTCTGAGGAGCCGTGTCAACGATGTGATTTTTTTTCATGGAGTTTGCCAGATTCCAGACTTGCTCAATAGAGCTCACTTTATTCCTGAAGTGTGATGTAATTGCTGCAGCCTCTGGGAGGAAGAGCAGGAGGCTGACGCCTTAAGTCCTCCTGTAGTTCTTGGGAACAAAATGGCTTGGGAGGGAGGCGAGGAGCACACAGCAGACACTATTCTTTGTATGTTTGCTATCATCTCAGACGAACCATCATGGCATGCTTCTCAAAAACCAGGTGACTTGTGTCAACACATAGCTGCTTTCAGTTTAAATGGAGGACAGGAATTTCCTGTTCTAGTTATGAGCCAGAAGGATGCCTACACTCTGCACTGAAAGAACTCAGTGTGGTGTTTGTAGAATGTGACCTTAGCAAGAGGCACAGAGGGAGGGAGGTGACAGTGACTGTGTTGTGGGCCACTGAGCTGAGGCCCAGCCTCTGTGAGACTTAGACACCCCAGGAATGCCAACTGACAATCTAGGTGAGCTATGCTATCCCAGCAGTGCCTGGGCCTGGGTCTTCATGCCTCCTAGAGGAGAGCGGTCCTGAGACTGAGTGGTCCACCTGTTCTCTCTAGCACTTGTATTTAGTGCTTTCTGTTTCAGGTAACAAAAATCCCATCCCAGGGATGATTTAAAAAAGGTAGACATCTGGGCTGGAGAGATGGCTCAGCGGTTAAGAGTGCTGACTGCTCTTCTGAAGGTCCTGAGTTCAACTCCCAGAAACCACATGGTGGTTTACAACCATCTAAGGCCCTCTTTTGGTGTGTCTGAAGACAGCTCCAGTGTACTCATACATTAAATAAATAAATATTTTTTAAAAAGGCAGACATCTATTTCTCATGTGTCATTAGAAGCCATGAAGTCAACCGATACTACCCAGATCTGACCTTGGTTCCATGACATTACAGACCCTGCTTCCTTTCCACCAGTTCTCTCTCTCTCTCTCTTTCTCTCTCTCTCTCTCCCTCCCTCCCTCCCTCTCTCCCTCCATCCCTCCATCCCTCCATCCCTCCATCCTTCTTTCCCTTCCTCCCTCCCTCTCCCCTCTCTTTCTCTCTCTATCTGTGTGTCTTTCTCTCTCTATCTGTGTGTATATGTCTATGTGTGTGTTCATAGACCTGTGCACATGGGTGTGCATGCATGTGAACAAGCATACGTGTGGGGGCCAGAGGTTGATGCTGGATGTCTTCTCTTGCTCTCCATGTTGTGTTTGGAGACAGGGCTTCATGCCAAACCTGGAGCTTTCTGATTCAGCTACAATGTCTGACCAGTGAGCTCCAGGACCTTTTGTCTCCGCCTCCTCGGCACTGGGATTATAGGTGCACTCTGTCATGCCTAGTGCCTGGCTTTCTACATGGGCTGGGAGTCCACACTCAGGTCCTAATGATCATGTGGCCCTGATTGACATCTGTTGATTCTGTGGCAATCACCAGACATCTGGGCCTGTGACGTGTGTTTCAAGTAGAAATCAACAAGAGCAGGAGGCAAACAACTCATTAGGGTTTACTAACTAGGACTGGCTCCCTGGCCACAGAGGCTGGCTGGCTGGGGAACAGGACTGTAGTCCTTAGGTTAGACCAGTGATTCTAAGATGGAGCACGTTGTCTTCCAGGTGGTATTTGACATGGCCAAGAGTTTGGCTGTCACAACAAATGGGTTACCACTGGCATCTTTTACAGACCAAGGCTGTTCTTAAAATTCCCACAGTGCACAGGCTAGCCCCACAATTAAGGATTAACTGACCAAAGATTCCGGTACTTTCAACCTTGAACAAGCCTAGGTTAAACCAATCCTGATGGATTGTGTAGAGCTGAGTATAACGTTGCTTTGAGTGTAGTAGAACATTCTACACAGGCAGCTTACAGCACACAGTAGGGCAACAGTGAGAGCCCAAGTCACATGTCTGGTTTTGTTCAGTGGGAAGCGGTGCTGGCTGGGAATGCAGCTGCTGGTGATTCACTGGTAAGCAGCACGGCCGAAGCTCTCACGGTTACTCCTTGAAAGGTATTTGTATAAAGTGTGAGTCATCTTCCAGATGGTGGAGCACTTGCTTGACATGTACAGGGTCCTGGGTTCAAACCCCAGCACTGCAACATGTTCAGCCAGCCTCACGTCTCAGATTCTATGTCTGTGGGTTCAGCTAGCTCTGACAGAAACACACACACACACACACACACACACACCCCACACTCTGTAGATAAAGCTTTTTTGTTGCCTTTCCCTAAACAGTGTTACAATGATTGTATCGAGTTAGGATTATGGGTAATTAGGAGATGTTTCAGTATATCAGTAAATAGCAATGATTCTCAACCTTCCTAATGCTGAGACTCTTTTATATAGTTCCTTATGTTTTGGTGATTCCCTCCGCCCCATATAAGTATTTTGGTGGTGCTTCATAGCTAACTTTTGCTACTGCTATGAATTGTAATGCAAATATCTGATCTGTAGAATATTTATATGTGTTGGGGTCGTGACCCACAGGTTGAGAACTGCTGGTATGTAGGAGGGTGCTCTGCATGGGTGCTCTGCAAATGTACCATTTTATATGTGGGCCCAGAGCCACCTCAGAATTTGAGGTTCAATGAGGATCCTGGGCCCAGTCCGTTATGGAGGCCAGGGGCAGCTGTACTTGTCTGTCACAGTTCAGTTCCTGCTATCCTTAGCAGCGGTTCCTTGAGAAAGTGGGTCACTAACTTGGAGCATGTGACTGGGGGGTCCAGGGCTGCTGTGGTAGGATTGGCCTGTCCTCTTGATTTATAGCATGTGTTTTCTGATCATGTTAAAAGGTTGGAGGCAGACTGCTAAGCTCTGGACAGCCATTCCTTTCATTTTTCATTAGCATTTGAAAAATGTCTCTTTCATGCAAGTGTTCATTACGGTTTTAATTTCGCAGTTTGTTCCCTTTTAACATGACATGCAATTAATTAAGGTTTAATGTGTCATCTATTTTTGCAGTGGCGTTTTTACTGCCCCCTTTTCATTTTTGCTAGTTTATAAATTGTGCTCTGGCTAATGAGTTCCTCCTGAATTCCAATTCCAAATAATTGCCACTTTTCTAAGACAACTATTCTTTAATGTGTCATAGGACTAAGGCCCTTAGCAGGTGAGCTTACTCGAGGTAGTCTTCCCAGCCATGAGGCTGCCGTGGGCCTGCATGGCCGGGACGTGGCTGAGCCCTACACTTTAGGCTCAGAACAACTGAGCAGCCAGCACGTGTCAGACACGTGGGTCTGTGTGAGATACAATGCAGAGGCACTGCTGGCTGGGTCCCTGGGGAGCTCACAGGCTAATTACCTCAGTTCTCCTGCAAGCTTTGCCAGTAGAGAGTAACAGGACTTGAACTTCTGCATGATTTGTAACTATGTTGCAGTGAGATTGGACCAAGTTGAACTGAACAGCAATTCTGTATTCATTTCTGAAGGCAGAAGTAGAAATGTATTGCCCATCTCAGCTGAGTTGAGGTTTAAGTCTGCAGTGTGTTTTGCAGAAGGGGCCACGGTAGAGAGATTTTCAGGAAGTGACTGTCTAAGGGAGATAGGAACATCTTTAAAGAAACAGCCCACAGGGCATATAAACAAAGTGATTCATTTTAGTTGTCTTAGGCAATGGTGGGGATTCAGAAGTCTGAAATACATAGAGGGTGTGTGGGCGGGAGCCACTGCTCCAGGAACCCTGTCCTTGTTCTTACGGCCTGCACCTGATTGGATGGGGCTCACCACGTTTGGAAGGTGACCCTTTGGACTTAGAGTAAAATCTCTTCAGTCTAATGCTTACCTTTGTGTTTGATCAAACCACTGAGTGCTGCGGTCTAGCCAAGTGAATACAAAAGTAGGCAGCATAACCACCTTGCTTGGGCGGGATCTGAGTATAGGAGACTCAAGGCAGGGACTGCTTGGTTTCCAGCAGTGGCTTTGCAGTTTCAGGTAGCTGCCTCAGCTGCTGGGACACTATTCATCAGGGGTCTTCGTTAAATGCATACTTTTCACATGCAGGGTGAGATGATCTGAGAAAACAACATGTTTTACCTCCATCCTGAAGTTCCTGCTGGCTTGTGGAGGCCTGCTCCGCATGAGAAGCAGGACATTCCCATGTCAGTAGAACGAGACCTACCATAGCTATGCACAGAGATGAGGTGTCACCAGGCTTTGCTAATTGCTGTCAGGACATCCCTCATTGCTAGAATGTTCTTCTCTCATTGTTCAGGTGATGGTAGGGCTTGTTAAAAATTCTTTTTAAAACTGCATTCATTCATTTATGTGTGTGTATTTGTGTACATGTGTATTTGTGTGTATGGGTGCATGTGTATGTGTACGTGTGTGTGGCACGGTAGCACAAGTACCATGGAACACATGCAGGAGTCATGGTCGTGCTTGGGTTCCTGGTATCAAATCCTGGTCGCAGGGACTAAGCCATTTCACCAGCTTCATGGAGACTAACTTCTTTAAAACAAACAAACAAATCTGTTTGCTTACTTTTGGCTTTTTGAGACCAAGTGTTGCTATGTGGAGCCTCAGCTGCTTAGAACTCAATATTTAGCCCAGCTTAGCTTCACACTTGAGATTTTCTCGCCTCTCTCTCCAAGTGTCTGGGATTACAGGCATGAGACACCTTGCCTGGCTTTGTTGCAGGTTTTTATCTAGGAAAGATGAACCACTAAGAGGCTGTGGGTGGTGCCTTGTGAGCATGGGAACTGTGACTGGGCCGGGCCAGGTTCCTGTAAGTACTGTCGCGAATTCTGCCACTATTCTTTGCCTGTGAAAGAACATCTTAGCTGCCCACCCCATTGCTGCATGTATGCTTTTGTTTTTCAGGGGCAGACGTTCAAGCAAGGGATCCCCGACGTGGGCTATCACCACAGGAGTGGGCTGCATTCACAGGCCGAGCGGAGGCTGTTCGTGTCATGCAGAGGCTGATGGAGCGACCCTGTCCAGAGCAGTTTGGGGACAAGTACAAGCCGGAATTGCCACTTCCCGCTGAGGCAGTCTTGAAGAAGTCAGGTTCTAAAAACTGCTTGCAGAGATTCACTGCGTTCCTACGGTCCACTCTGACCTCCCGCTCGGCCCAGAGCCTGGAGGATGGAGGCGTCCTTGATCACATGGTCAGGATGACCACAAGCCTATACAGCCCCGCTGTTGCTGTAATCTGTCAGACGGTTTGCCCGGAGAACCCTCCCTGTGTGGGGAAACGACGCTTGGCGGTGCAGGAAATCCTAGCAGCTAGGGGCAACCTGGACTCCCAAGCTCAGGACAGCAACAAGGTAGAGGGCTCTGAGCCGCAATCCCAGATTCTGGAGACTCCCAGAGCTAGCTCCGGGGCTCACCAACTGTCCGGGGGCTCGGGGTCCACCCCTGCCCCTGTGACTCGGAAGGCCAGCCTCCTGCCTTTGCAGTTGCTGCGGAGGAGCAGCGTGCGGCCGGGCGTGGTGGTCCCCAAAGTGCGCATCAGCAAGGCCCCTGCACCTACCTTCCAACCAGAGCGCGCAGCGTCCAAGGGCAACACCAAGGACAGCATCTACCTGCAGATTCCCAAGTGGCGGTACAAGGAGGCCAAGGAAGAAAAGAGGAAGGCGGAGGAGGCGGAGAAGAAGCGCCAGGCAGAGGCACAGAAAGAAAAGCGGGCACCACGCTGGAGGAAAAGGACGTGAAGGGGCTACGACTCTCATGGCGCCTGTGTCTGGTGTGGGGAAGCAGCGCAGAGATCCTGCTTGGGAGGCTGCGGACACACTGTAGACAGTACCACAGAGGGGGATGCTCCTGTCTGCTTTGGGGTGCATGCTGCATCACACAGCTTCCGGGGGCCATTCACCTTTCTGAGATCCACAAAGGATGGTCCACATTGCTCCCAAGACAGAATTGGGAAAAGTACAGGTTCCCTGGTCATTCTATACACTAAGAGGTCAGTTTACCTACAAGTCACCCTTAAAGAAGCCCCAATTAAGAATTTAAAAAACCCAGCTTATCAAAGGGCATTTTCGCATAATTTTGTATTTTGTTACTTATGAAAAATTGCAGCATTTTACAAGTGACAGGCTCTTTATAATTAAGTCAGTTTTAATACTTGTATTTGAAGACCCTGTGTTTAAAAAGCTGTCTCTAGCAATAAATACTTGTAATGACCGTGTGAATTACACAGAAGAGATTCTCCCCTTGCCATTTGGTTCTAGCCTCTGCCTTCTCGTGTCCTATGGACACACCTGCGCACTGGCTTTTCCCATTAACTTGAGTGATGCCAAATGCCTGTTGTTACTTGAGAAAAGCACCGACTTCTATCCAAAGTGACCAAGTGAGGTGAAGTCTTACTTCCTTTTATTTTTTAAAACTCTTTTGTTCCTACCCCCACCCCCAACCCCTCCACTGCCAATCAATCATTTCATCAAATCTGATTATGGCACATTGCAGAAATATTATGTTGCTAGGGCCAAGCTCATTTTAAGCAAGGGGCTTAGGTAGACCATCTTCCAGGCGATTTGGTGAGGACAATCATTTGATGGAGGCAAGTTTTAATGAGTGAGTAGCAGAAACACAGTCATCTGTGCTTACAAGCAGCTCATGTGGATCCTTAAAACTGTCAAAGATGCGGAGGGTAGGGAAGTCAGATGCTGTCAGCTGTTGAAGGGCAGGCAGGTGATTTTTGGAACAGGTGCTTGCTACACACTGGTTACTAGACAGGGTAGTTTGGGGAAGGTTTTCCTGGAGGGGGCTACACTCTTGACCATCCCTATCTCCTCCAGATTCAAGTCTAGAGAATCCCTTGTGTGTTTTTCTACCGATAGTTCCCCTTTGATTCCTGGCCCTGGTGTTTGGCTCATCCCCACACCAACTTTATAGAACTTCCAATATGTGGGGACTTTGGCAGGGCAGAGATGGGATTTATCCTGGGTGCCAGCAGTGAAAGTTTCCAAAGCACTGAGAAATCCCAACTGGGTCTTAGAGTATCTGTCACACATGCACTTTATTTGAATATTTAATGTAAAGACTTGGAAGCTATAGAGTCAGAATATTACAGACGGGTTTGGAAGCTCTTTGCTGAGTTCTGTCTTACAAGGGGGATGAGGAGGGAGTTAGCAAACTGGCTTAATCTTATGTCTTCCTAATTGGTACCATTAAGTATTGAATAACATCTCACTCCAGCCTTCCCCAAAAACTCCACAAAACAACCTTAGGCTGCTCCCAGGTGGATTTGACACTGGTACCACCATTTAGTCCTTTCTTTCTTTCTTTCTTTCTTTCTTTCTTTCTTTCTTTCTTTCTTTCTTTCTTTCTTTCTTTCTTTCTTCTTTTTTTTTTTTTTTGTTGCTGTTGGTTTTTTGTTTTCTAAGTCATATTTTAGTAAGTTTCTCTTTAACCCCAGAAAAATACCAAGGTGAATGCTGGGGTCTTAGACTCTCCTCTAAAACTATTGAGATCAATTGTCTGGATCCACCCTTGGGACCTACAACTTTGGTTCAGCTACATCTCCTTGGAGGCTGTGAGGTCTGAAGCCCATCTCAGTTATCTTGGGGCCATCTTTCCTGTCTCTCCTGGCACCACCTAGCTTGCTGAAAGCCCACCATTGCTAGCCAAGGCAGTGCCACAATGACTCCAAGCCACATTCCTCATGCTGGTTGTCCACAGATACAACAGAAACAGTTTCGTCCATTTCCCTGATGCAGAGGGGAACTGTACCCCAGTACTGTACCAAGCACCAAGGCGACCACTGCCTTGGTAGTGAAACTGAGGCTTCTCAGCTGGGGCTGTGGGTGGCCCTCATTTCCTTCCAGGGAGCTCTTCTGGACTCTCGGCTTGAACTCCTGTCAGAGGCTCCATTTCTGTATGTTGCCTGGTTGTCACACAAATAGCCAGTTTGAGGCAGCTCCTGCAGAGGATGACTTGGTGTCTGGCATCAGTGCACCTGCCAATCATACATCCTGTTTTCACTGTGTTAACGTCATATTAGAGATGACATATTACCCCGCCAAACCTGGGTCCCTGTGGCGGACCAATTAGAGATGTACAGTTTCGGTCCCTCCAAATCTACCTTTTCATAATCCATTTTCAGAGTTTCCAATTAAGCATGAGTGATTATCTGCGGTGTTGCAGCAAGGGGCTCACGGGGGTTTCTTTGTTTCCCAAGTATTTGGAAGTGTGCCTAAGTGTACCACCCCTATTCAGGCAGTAGGATGGTGTTAGTCCTGGTGTCTGACTACATGAGAGCTCCAGAGATACACGTGTGGCAGATAGTCCCTTTCTCTGCTGCCTCCAGCAAGTGTCCTCGTGACTTTGTTGTCACATCTGCTCCCCGGCACTGCCTTTTCTTCCACTTGCTTCCTTCCCCAGTTTGATCATCAAAGTCCTCGCTCATCCTTGCACCAGATGCCTTGAGGTCTAATAAGGCAGAAGAACAAAGGCTCTTGAGAAGCCCTTGGTAGTCTCTCTGCATTACCAGGCTGGGACCTCTAAATCCCCAGGAATGAATGAAGGCAGGGCTGTGGCTTCTGCCCTCTGCTTTCTGAAGGAAGGCCCAGTCCGTTCTTCTGACTTGCACGAGCAGAGGAGCAGGCTCGGGGCTAGGCTTGCACTGTGTTTATTAACTGTAAATAGTGAATTCCAAGCTGACAGGTGTCTTCTCAGGGATTTATACATAAATACAGTTAGGGGAAAGTTAAAGTGTATTTTAAATCTTTAAAGTTGAAGTGTGTTTTAAATCTTTTTGATGTTTGAGTCAATTAGGATTAAACTGGACAGAAGAAATATTTCCAAGATAGTGTCAGTGCTGCTGTTTCTAAGTGAGATCCTGGGACTTGTCTCTCTGTGGGTTTGGGTTCCTCCTCCTGGTGTGAGCTTTGTTTTTTAATGTGAAGTGATTTTCTTTGTCATTTCTAAAACTCCTGTCAGTTTCTGGATGTCCTAAAGCTGTTAGTATGGATGCAACTGTAAATCCCAGAGTGTTTTATTTTGAGATGAGAGTTTTGCTACAGTTTGTACAGGATATTTTCCTACTTAGACCTCAGGGCTATCTTGGGACCCACTACTAAGTGTGACCCTCCCAGCAGCTTCAAGTCTGGATAGACAAGTTACATAAGCTTTAAATGTGATATTATGCAGCAAGAAGATTGTGTGTCTCTCTTTTAACTTCTGGCAAATTTCATTTTAAAGGTCTAGAAAAAGACACTAGAAGAAAATAGAGGTAAAAGACTTAAAAATCAACTGTAAAATAAACATTCTCATGATATGAAATCATGATAATTGAATAAACTTATGTGCTTTAAATTATTTAAAAATGCTATGAAACATATGGTATTTTCCTGTCATTTGTCTTGGTTGATGTGGTTTTATACATTTTATTTCCACATATTTGCACTTTATTTTACAAAGCTAAGGGTCTTTAATGTGGTGTTTATCATGAGTGCTTCCTCACACCTCACAATGATCTAGTTGTGATCCTCCCCTTCCAGGAAGGGAGTACCCCTCAGACAAAATGTACCTGTTTTCTTATGTATCTCTTTACCTGAGTGGCACACCATAAGTGTTATCATTCAGGGCTTTTCACCCCCACCAATTAAAATGTCCTTGAGATTTAAAAATAATTTGGAAATATATTTTTATATTTATCGTGTGTGTGTGTGTGTGTGTGTGTGTGTAACATGCTGGTGTGTTAGTATGGTGAATTAGAGTACAGCTATAGAAGTTGGTCATCTCTTTCCGCTGTGTATACAGTAGGGATCAAACTCAAGTCGCCAGGCTTGGCAGCAGGCGCCATGACCCACAGAGCCAGCTTGCCAGTTTAAACATGTAGTTCTCTGGTTGACCTCAAAGTTGTGATCCTCCTGCCTCTGCCTCCTCAGCTTATCCTTCTTGCATGCACCATAACAGTTAGTTTAAAATATTTTAAAAATCAGTTTTAATGACAACAGACAAATATAAGGGAGAATCTAGAACTGTATCTTTTAATTACAATCTTATTTTACTTTATTTGTATGACTGTTTTGTATGCGTGTGTACCTGTTGCTCTCAGAGTCTCCAGAACGGGTTACAGATAGCTGTCGGCTACCATGTGGGTACTGGGACTCAAACCTGGGCCCTTAGAACCACCAGAATCTTAACTGTTGGAGCCATCTCTCCAGCCATGTGTCTTTGTTTTTAAAAACTGGGTTTTATGTATAACAATACAATAATAATAATGTAAAATAAGAATATATTATTGTAATGTAATAAAATACAATGTTAAATAACATCATAATAGGATTTGATATGGTTTAAATAGGAGAAAAAGAGAGAAAAATTCAGGTTACCAAACCCCTCCCCTAGAACAAATTTTTAAAAATAACTTTCCTAAGTTGGGTCAGTGTGACTAGTCATGTCTAATTCCTATTTCACGAATGGTCAGTGGAATTAAAGCCCAGTTTCCATACTCACTGCCTCAAAGGTGTAACACATGCTGGATTCTTTTGAAGTGCAAAACGGTTCTTGCTCCTTCAATGCATAGAAAGTTAAATTCACATATCCACCATGAAACCATGAAAAGAAATGAGCTTTCTGCCCTTGTCCACATCCGCATGTGCTTTTGCCAGAGCTCCGTCTTGCATCACCTGCGGCTCTGCACACTCACACAGGTAATGCACCGCATGGGTGCATTATCAGCATGTGCTCTTTGTATGTAGACACTGGCTTGTATAGAGCTGTGCTTTTAATTTCTTAAAGACTTATTTAATTTATGTGTATATTTGTGCCTGGTGTCCTCCAAGGTCAGAACATGGCATGGCTGTCCCTTGGAACTGGAATTACAGGTAGTTGTGAGCCACCATACGAATGCTGGGAGCCAAACCAGGTCCTCTGTAAGAAGAGTGGGTAAACTTAACCAATGGGCAGTTCTCCTGCCCCCAGACTGTGTCTTTAATGTGTTTTCCTTTGTTGTACTAACACGCTCCTTCTCATCGACTGTGTGGTTTTGTGAACAAACTGTTTACAGGGAGCAGCTTAGATCCCCTCTGTGGAGTGACCATGGATTGGCCAACCATCTCCTCACTGATGGGCTGTCAAATGCTCTCGGATATTACCATGTACAGATAATCAAGTAGCCTGCTTTGTGTGTGTGTGTGTGTGTGTGTGTGTGTGTGTGTGTGTGTGTGTGTGTGAATAGTCTTAGTGTCTATGAGTAGAGAAACAGCATTTGTTAGGTGGAAGGAAATGAGCCATTTTACTTTCTCTTAAAATTTTTTCATCAATTTTTTTTTCCACACAGTAATTTTGATCATATTCCTCCTTCTCTCCCAGCTCCTTCTACCTCCCTACCCACCCAAGTTCGTGTTCTTATTCTCTCTCTTTTTCTCCCTCTCAAAAAAAAAAAAAAAAAAAAAAACTAAAGCAACAAAATCCAAAACCTGAGAATCAAAACAAACTTAAAAACAACAACCCAAAAAAAAAAAAAAAAAATAAGACAAAACCCAAACCAAATGAATAAAAAACAAATACATTGGAATTTGGTTGATATACTCAGTGACATTCCTCCATTAGAGAAAACGCATTTCCCCTTTCCCAGCCTGTATTTCTGGTTAGAAGTGGGACTTTGTGTCCACTTTCCCTTCTTGGTGCTGGGATTTGGTCTGGGTTGAACCTGTGCATTGCTGTGTGTGCTGTCCCAGTCTCTGTGAGTTCATAAGTGTCATGTGCATCAGCCCTGTTGTGTCTGCAAGGCACTGTTTCTTGAAGTCATCCATCACAAACGTCCATCTGCTTCCTCTTGCATATGAATCTTTGCCAAGCCTTGAGGGGAGGAGCCTGATGAAGACATCCCATTGGGGCTAAATGCTCCAAAGTCTCTCATTCTCTGCACACTGTACAGTTGTGGATCTCTTTAAGTCTCATTCAATAAGAAGCTTCTGTGACAGGGTGGAGTGGTGCTCTGCGGGCGGGCATAGCAGTGAGTCACAGGGATTCATTTTGTTACTATGTTTCTTTAGCAGAGTAACAATAGTGGATTTTCCTCTAGGGCCCATTCCCTACATAGTCTCAAGATCCTTGGCCTCTTTAGCCGTGGCAGGTAAGGGTTCCATCTCATGGAGTGGGCGTTCATCCAATTTTTAAATGTGGCTGGTTGCTTCCGTAACTCCTGGGCCACGTTGCACCAGCGTATCTTGCAGGCAGGTCTCTTATATTGGTTTACAGTTGGATGACCTTGTTTACTTTCCTCCTCTGGCTGTGCACAGGGCTCTGTTCAGCACCATGAGGGCTGAAGCTTTTGTTGGGTACCTGCTTGAATTCTCTATATTCAAGGACAAAAGGAAGTTGTGTCTTCAGTAACAGGGCCTTACCACCAGGTTATAAAGAGTAGCCACTGCGCTTGGCAGTGCCTATGATATTTGGGAGAGTTTTGTGGAACCCTTTTGGCCAACAACATGCAACCCATTCCTGGCACTGGGGGTTTTGCTTGGTGCACTGTGTCTCTCATTATACACTGACACCATTTAAATTCATGTATGTGTATATTTGAGGAAGCTTCTATGGTAGTAGGAAACCCACTTTCTCTCTTTTAAATTATGTAAGTGTAATAGCCTTTTCCATTCTTTAAACTTTGTTGACTGTTTCAGACAAGTATATAATGAACGTTAGTCTTTTCTGTCACCTATTCTCCTCCCTCATTGCCCTCTTTGTCCCCTTTACCTGCCCTGTAAGAGGACGAGAGAGGCCTTGCTCTGCTATCAGACTTCCTGAGGCCTGCAAATCCGGAGGCTAACACACAAAGTCCCATTCTTTTTTTCTTTTGCACCGTTCTTGGTGGTGTTATAAGTCTTTGTGTTTTTCACCCATTTATGAAATGGCAGTTTAGTGTTCTTATTGATGTTTGATTTTCAGTTGTTTCAGGTTTTACTTTTTAGGCCATCTTGTCGTTTGGAGGCATTTGCTGTGTAGGCCACATGGTTTACTTACCCATCTCTTGCTTTTCTCCCATTTTACCACATATGTCTCAGATGAAAGTTTGGGGTTACTTAATCAAAACTTTCAAAACGAATTTTTATATGTGAATATTTAAGAAGGTCTTTTCTATCCTTTAACTCAAAAAATTGTTGCTCAGATCATCATTTAGGTTGCTCTAGGTGGAGCTGAAAACAGTCATCCCCCACGGGAAGTTTTACTCTGAAGAGAGGAAAATGGAAGTCTTAAAAGAAAAAAAAAATCACAATTCCACAGTATTTTAAAGGAAGGACTTAGGTAGGAGAGAAAGTGTAAATGATACTTTGTTCTTAGACAGAAGGATGACTGGAAATTCTTTGTATTTTGCTGATGAGAGCAAATGTGTATATGGTGTTGAAATACTGCTTTGGAAGCTAATGATAAGGCACGGTCCCCATAAACAGTCTGAGAACTGGGAGTTAGAAAATGAGCCATAGTGTCTGGGAAAAAGCGACCTTGTTGTCCTTATCCACCGGAAGTGCAGGGGCAGGCCGAATCGCCAAGTCCCCTCCTGTGGGATAGGGAGCAGCGTGTGCTTCTGAAGAGTTCACTGTCAGTGCCCTTCACTGCAGGTAGCCACACCCGCCACACCCACCAGCTGCTATAAGCCGGCTAAGAGTACCTGCTAAGGATTTGGTGAGCAGGTCCCTTCCTGTGGCCACTGGCTTCCGGCAAGTCACACCTGCTGTTTCCGCTAGATGAGGACTGGGCAGCAGACAACTTTCATATACAAATTGTTCTTGGAGATTAGCAGTTGCTAATCACCAAGTCAGCAGGGGCGACTGTCCTGCAGCAGGATATAGGATCAGCCTGCCAGCCCATTAGTCCCTGAGCACTGTGAGGAAGGTGCAGGGGACCTGGGCATGACCAACGAGTCACGGCTGCCTATCCCCCAGTGTCACCTGCATTTTGCTGCGCTCTATGCCCAAGCTTGCTCATGCTCTTCTTTTAAAAAGAAAACCATTTAAAATACGAAGCGTAACAAAATTTCACACATTCTTCTGGCGATTGGTCGATCCAACTAACTGATCTAATTTAAGTCCATCCTAATGTTTCCTAATTGTTATTTTAAAAATAAGAAACTTGAGACCCACCAGGGAGGGGACCTATGATGAGGAAGTCATCCCCTGTACTAGAGATGGACAATGACACTCCCTGTGCACAAAGATGTTCATCTGGAGGACTGCCCCGTCTGTAATTGGGTGTGGTAGATGAGAGGACATCCAGGAAGTGGGGCCAGGCGACTGGGAGCACTCCCTTGAGTACATCCTGCACTTATTGGCTCCCTTCTTCTCTCTTGCCTCTTACCCATCTCTCCCTTCACACCTGTGTCCTACCTCAATGTTCTTCCTCATCATGGTTCCCCCAAAAACAGAGCTGTAAGTCTCTCTTCCTTTTAAGTTCGTTTTCTCAGGTGTTTTGTCACAGTAACAGAAAACTAACAAGGACTAAAATTAAAGCCCAACATTAGACAACACTTCAGCAATTAGCCAGGAGAGACTTTCGGCCACAGCAATTTTGTTGCTCACTGTATCCTTGCCACCTGTCCCTCCAGCCACAGCTGCCACTGCATCTTTGTCCTTCTTTGGTTTGCTTAGTAGCAGCTGTTCTATTGTATCCGCCATGCCCACGGGCTAGTAGAGAGGAGAGTCCCATGCTTGCTTCCTAATGCAGCGCTGTGTCTTCCAGCTGAGGTGGAGCCAATGAGCAGAGTGCAGTTTTGACCTTTGAGAAGCTGAAAAACAAACTGGAGGCAGACTGTGAGGCTATCCTGAGCGATGACCAGGCTCTTAGGAGACCTGGCAGAGCTGAAGCCTCCCACTCCTAACCTGATTCCTTATCTGCTCCCAAGCCCCCTTAGTCCACAGGCATCCTTCATGACCTCCCGGGTGCTTTAAAAGCCCAAACTGAAAGACAGAGACTATGGTAATAAAATGTAGTGAAGGTGCCCCTGCTGACATGAGCAGTACACTCTGAAGGGCAGAGTCAAAGAGAGAAACCTCATGACTCTGGGCTTCAGACCCAAGGTCTCAATGGACACCCCCACACCCCCCCCAAGCCTCCCCCTTTGGACCGTCATGGCCTGCCCTGTCCTAGTCAGTCTGCTTCCTTCTGTGCTGTTCTCTCTTGCACCCCACATTGCCGGCAGCTCCCATCATTCCCTATGGTGAGTTATCATCATTCTGAGTTGCACACAGGAAGTCAGAAAGGGACTTGCCATCCATTAGCATGGATGTGGTGACTGTCCTTTGAAACGCCTGTCTGGACATTGCAGTTTGGACCATGTTGATAAGGGCACTGACATTTTGCTAGGGGAATGTTGAACAACAATGGAAACCAGCTAAGTCAGCTCAGTTGAAGACACAATGTGGAAAACACCCAGCTTTATTAGACCCAGTCTGGCTCCTCTCCCAGAAAGGCATACGGGGAAGAAGATGCTTGCCTTGCTTAATTAAACCAAATGACACTATGCGTATTCTAAGCTGTGTGAGGAAGGTCTTTGGAGGCAGACAGACTGGAGTCCTGTCCTGATTACATTTTTCCTCTGTGATCTGCATTTTGTTAGTGAAACCATGAATGCTGACCCCAAGCTTGAGTCCTGAAGAGTATCTTCTGGGAGCCACGCTGCGCATAGACCCAGTGTCTACTCTCTTCAAGAGTCCCTAGGGGTTCCTCAACCCTCCTCTGATTTCAAGTCCTTAAGATCACCAGGGATATCTCTCAAGACCACCAGGGATATCTCTCAAGACCACCAGGGATATCTCTCAAAACCACCAGTAATTCCCGATGGAAGGTCAAGTAGCAAAAGATGGCCCACAGGGAGATGAGAGATGTGTGTTTTAAAGGCTTCCTGAATTTTATTCCACTGGGGAGGCTGAGGCTCACTGAGACCCACTCAGCCTCAGACCTGCATGAACTCTGCAGCCACCGAGTTGCACTGGACTCAGTCTGCAGGTGGGCATGCTGATTTGGCTTTCCCTCAGGACCAGTTGCTGTTGTGGTCCAAAAGACTGCTCAATCCATAATTGTGCAATTATGTCAGTATCCTAAGGACCAGAGACAGAATCCCAACCCTCAGAGCCAACATCTTTCTAATTGTCTTGAAACTCAGGAATGGTGGCTGATAGCAGAGCCTGTCAGGTTCTCTAGGCCTTGTGTGGAGCTTGGCTGAGGGCTGGCTTTGGTCCTTCTGGGGGAGACCCCTCCCCCCGACCTCAGTGGGGCCATGTCTCTTGCCTGCCCTCAGCTGTCCAGCTACTTAGAACAGGGAGCAAAGCCTAGTAGTAAGGAGACATAGCCTACTGTGAATAGGAAAACCTCTTCTTTACTGTCATGAACCTCAGCTAACCCCATAAGCCACTAGCCCTGCTCACTAGCCCTGCCAGATCCTAAGGTTAGAGTCAGGCACTGCTTCCAGCAGACCAAATAAAGATTCTAGTAGTTTGCATCTTCCCCCCTCAGCTATAGGCAGGAAGTGCTCATACTACTTTCCTAAAGAAATTTCGGACATCTGGGATGCTACAGGAAACCAAAAAGGAAAAATGTGTTACATTGCACTGTGGCAGCCCTCATGGTTGCTTGTGCCTACCTCCAACTAAAGAGTGCATGAAAAAATGCAATTCATGACCTCTGCATAGTAAGCACAGAGGGTCCGCCTGTCCCTCAACGGCCTGAGTTGGCCTGTCTTTATTTTGTTTATGTTGCCCTAATAAAACACTATGACAAACACAACTTAGGAGAGAAAAGGTTCACTTTGGATCACAGTTCTGAGTTACAGTTCATCATGGTGGAAAGGTGAGCAAGCAGGAACTTAGAACGGCCACAACCACAGCCAAGAGCAAAGAGAGAGAACACATGCACTCATGCTTCTCAGTTCTCTTTCTTTACCCTTGTATGGTTCAGGACTCCCTGTCTAGGGAATGGTGCCACCCATGGTGGTTCACCCTTGTACAGTTCAGGATTTCCTGTCTAGGGAAGGGGATCCTTCTACTCCAGTTAATATAATTAAGACAACCCATAGATGTGGGCATAGAACAACGTGATCTAAACAATCCTTCATTGAGATTCTTTCCCCAGGTAGTTACATATTGTGTCAAGCTAACAAAACTATCTACCATGTGTCCATCTGTTGCCTGGGTCCTTATCACTGTTCTGAACAAGGATTACAAGTATATTGGTATCCAGAGTTAGTGAGTTGTGAGGTCTGTGTCCTCATTCATTCTTAAAACTGTTCTCTCTTTGGATAGCAGCTACACACAAGGTGATTGTGGGGATAAACTATCTTCCATTTCAATAATTTCCTAGAAGGGCCCAGAAAAACCAACGAAGGCAATATACTCATCAACTACAGGCAAACAAGACAGCTGAAGTCAGCTAAAGAAGGAGGTTCACAGGCAGTCTGGCTGAATTTCAAATGTGCAGCTTCTATTGTCTAGAGGGTGCTCTATCCTCTCACCACCAGTGTGTGGCAGTAGGCACAGTGTAATCAACCAAGCTAGAGCTTCTGCTGCAGCATTGTGAAGGCAGTTTCATGGTCTAGGCATGGAAGGCCCACTGTGCATGATGGAACCTGGCCTCTGGGAGAACTGACATTCCATTATCCAAACATCGTGGCTGAACTTTCCTGGAGTGCCACCCCAGCTCTGAGATTATGTGATATGGGGGCTCTGCCCTATGATTTGTGTGGCCAGCCCTTGGCATGCACAAAGTCACTCTATCAGGTATGACATAGGTTGCCTCGTACAAAGAGGTAAGGCTAGACCTTTCTTTGGGCAGTGCTCAGTTTTTCCCTATAGACCTGGCTCCATCCTGAAGGAGGAAGAAATCCTAGGAGGCTTTCTGATCTCTTCAGAAGAGTTCTGGCACCAGGTCACACCCCAAGGTCAGGATGCAAGAAGAGGTCAGAGAAAACAGCCGAAGCGGGAGAACTGGGAGCTTCCCTTAACATGCAGTGATGTGGGGCCGATGCCAGCTCAGGGGAACACAGCAGCCGTCACACAGAGAAACATCGCCAGACATTTCTCAGTGCCCTCTGCTCCCCACAGCCTCATCCCTGACTCTTAAACGTTGGACCTCCTTTTCTTCCTCTTCGTCCTCTCTTCCTTTCTCTCTTATACCCTTGAAGATCTTCTTTCGTGTGAAACTGGACAACTGTGTCTGAGCAGCTCACACACTAGAGCATCCTCCTTGCAAGGAGCCTCTGGCTGCCTTTCCTCATGGTTCCATAGAGAAGCTAAAAGGGAGCAAGGAGGTAACAATGTCTCCTCCTTCTTCCGGAGGAAGCTTGGGCTTTATGAGCATCTGTACCAGGCAAGATTAGGACCAATCCCATGCAATAGATAACTCAATATAGTTAAAAAGTATCTTCTGCACACACCATAGATAGGTCAGGCATGTTAGAATATGGTAACACAGTGACTATTGTTATTATTTGTATCTTACAGACGGGGAAACTTAGAGACAAAGAGGACAAGCTCCTAGGGGGTCTTGGTACTGTTATTAAATAGGAGATGCTGAGAAACAACAAAGTGCACAGACTCAAAGCCTATACTTTGGTGCTGTACAGCTGGGTGCAGTGGGACATGCTTAGAATGCCAGCAGTGGGACATGCTTAGAATGCCAGCAGTGAATTTGAGGATAGCCCAGGCTAGCGTGATTCCCTGTCTTAAGAGACATGGAAATATAATAGCATTAGAGAATAAGAACTTGGTGTCGGATTAACCAAAGCTTTGCCACCTAGTAACTGTGTGAATCAGGGTTATTATTTTACTTCAGTAAACTATTTTTTTTTTTTTTTGCCTGCAAAATAACAATATATAGTAAGTAGGGTTGTTGGGAAGGCCCGGCACTTAGGAAGTTCAATAAATGTGGAAAGCTGACAAAGATGGTGGTGCCGAAGGTGGTGCTGATGGAGATGGTGGTGATGAAGATGGAGATGCCAGTGTTGGTGGTGTGAGGCTTCTTATGATGATGTAACAGTGATGATGGCAGTTGTGTGGGTGATCACAGTGGTAGTACTTTAGCCCTAGACTTTCCTCCAGGGGATATCTGTCTAGTTCAATCTCTCTGTGATTAATGAGATATGGTGTTACCATGGTTAAGTTTATTCGGTTTAAACAAAGCAAATAAGTACCCACCATTTATCATTATCTCATTAAGTTCAGGCTATCTAAATGTCCTTGGAGAAAATACTTGTTCATCGAACTAGTGCCAGCTCCCCTTCCTAGAGTTGCTAACTCTTTTGTGCCTGCAATGTAATAATAGTCTTGGTTTTATTGTCATTTCCTGGGCTAACTAAAAAAATTTACTCTGTGTGTGTGTTTTTGTGTATGGTGTATGTGTGTGTGTGTATGATGTGTGTGTGTGTGTGTGTATGGTGTGTGTGTGTTTGTGTGTCTGTGTATGTATGATGTGTGTGTGTGTGTTTGTGTATGGTGTGTGTGTTTGTGTGTGTGTGTTTGTGTGTCTGTGTGTGTATGATATGTGTGTGTGTGTTTGTATATGGTGTGTGTGTGTTTGTGTGTCTGTGTGTGTGTTTGTGTGTGTGTGTATGATGTGTGTGTGTTTGTGTATGGTGTGTGTGTTTGTGTGTGTGTTTGTGTATGGTGTGTGTGTGTTTGTGTGTCTGTGTGTGTGTGTATGTGTATGATGTGTGTGTTTGTGTATGGTGTGTGTGTTTGTGTATGGTGTGTGTGTTTGTGTATGGTGTATGTGTTTGTGTGTGTGTATGATGTGTGTGTGTGTGTATGATGTGTGTGTGTGTGATGTTTGTGTGTGTGTGTGTGTGAGGTATGTGGCCACACATGCCATGGGTCACATGTGGAGGTCAGAAGACAACTTTGTGGAGTTAGTTCTCTCCTTCCACAGTTAAGTGGGGTCTGGGGGTCCCACTTGTTCAGGTTGCCAGGCTTGCTCAGTAAGCCCCTTTCCTGCAGGAGCCATCTTGCTGGCCCTTCTCCTTGGATAACTGGGGACTTTTTTCTTTGTGATAAGAACAGCTATCAGAGCAGTTAAGTAATTGAACTTGCAACACTGAAGAAAATTAACCTTAAAGCAGGGAAAGTACCGTTACTGGTGACAGCAAAACAGCTGGTTTCTGAAGGACAGTCAGTTGTTGCCAATTGCTTTAGCACACCCCCCGGGGGTGTTAACTGAGGAAAGACATTGCAAGTCATTCAAAGTGGGTTTCTTATTGCACGTTATGGACATGTGACTGTCTAGGATGTCCTTGCTTTTGACTGTTGTTCCTAGTTCGCAGTCCTCTTTATGTTGAGGTTCTGAGGGGAAGCACATCTCAGGATGGGGGCTTCCTGCACTGGACACTGGTCTTGTCAGGTCAAGGTGGAGGCAGCATCATGATGGGGAATAACACTGGGGAGAGGGAGGTAGACTTTGACAGTTTGTGTTGTCCAGTGCTCTGAACTGTCTTTACAGCTGTGCCGACTCACGCAGCTACAACTGAGAGCAGGGTAACTGGATGACAGCTCACTGCAGGAGGGCCTTCAGGGACCACAGTTCCGTGTTCATCTTCAGGCTCTGTGGGGTTAAGTAAGCGCACCCCACCAGATTCCTACTCCAAAAGAAAGTTAAAAGAACTCAGAAGAAAGGTACAATCTGCACAGGAGTGTGTCATTGCATGGGGAGAGAGTCTTAAAACTACCTGCAGGCTGTGCAGGGGGCTCCCGAGAAGCAGTGGTACCCATGCTGGGGTTGGTTTTCAGTGATGCAGCCACCAAGTCACCCAAGCACCTGGAAGGAAGCTCTCATCCGTGCTCTTGTAAGGAAGCCCAGTAAAGTCACAGTTCACCAAGCCAGGCTTGGATGATGGAATCAGGTCCTTGGTCTGTCAACAGTGGCCAATCAGTGATGGATAGGTGCTCATTCACATCTGTCCAGGGACTCCCACCAGTTCATGAATAGCCTTTGTTCCTCAGGATAGAACGAGACTGTGTTGAGGGCTGTGATAGGCAGGAACTGAGGCTAAGGCACTCGTTACCTACTTTCCTTTCCCAGCAGCCAGTTCTACAGAGAGGCACCCCTTCTCGTCATTCGCTACCTGTACTTTTGCACCAAGTCCTGATAGCTCTGAGGTTAATCAGCTTGATTATGCACTGTTCACTGTGGAAAACAGGCTGCAACCATTAGGAGAGAGGTTTCTAGACCTTTCTTAGAGAAAATTTAACTAGCTGAGCCAAGAGCCTGTAAGCTTGTCCTGCCTGCCCTCTGTGAGTTGGCTGGGGAAGCCACCAGGGGACGTTTATCTCTGTTCTTCTTTGTTTCAGCATCGGAGAAAACAACCATTACACTGTAGCTCTGCCGAACGCTCTCCCTGAAGGAAGAGATTTGCTCTATCTAACGCATCCAGGAGCAAATCTGCATCATGGCAATTTGCTCTGCAGGGCTTCAGGGACTGAGAAGGCACAGGAGTGCAGGCTATGGCAGCCACTTTTCCACTAAACGTGCCTTCATCACAGAAACGTGGATTATGTGTTTTCAAGATTCCAGATTAATGGGAAATTGCTTTTGAGTGTTTGGTTACATTATTATAAGACAGAGGCTTCTAGAACAGGGAAGGCACATACGATTTTAGTGGTCTTCACTCTGCTGACCATTTGAATGGGGCCTCTCTTTGTGTGAGGGGATGTCCATCTATGCCCCTGGTCTCTACCCACCAACCAGATGCTACCAACTAGCTCCTCTCCAGCTTTCCAACAAAAAAAATCATCTCCAGACTTTGCCAAATGTTTCCTGTAGGATATCACTCCCAGGTGACAGCCACAACTCTTGGGATAATGAAGGTCCTTATTGATTCTTTAAATATATTCCATAATTCCAAGAATGTCTCTGGAAGAGACCATGAAGGGTTCTTGTGACTTGCAAGAAAAACTGAGCCCTCTGCTTTAGAATGTTGGCCTGTCTCTTCCAAGTGACCTGCAACAGTCATAACGACAGTGCTGAAATGTAATACAAAAAAATCTCATTTAGAGCTTCTGAGTAGCATCCCAAATCCTCCTGATTATAGGAGTCCATTATATCAGATGGCACTGGGTTTTTTCCAGTTGACAAATTGGATTTTTTTTTTTAAAGCATGGCAGTTGGATTTATCATAATATTTAGGATAAAGGGGGAGGAAGGGGGAACATATTTTCTCTTGTCATGAGTGTCCTTAATTGAATTTTCGATGGCCTGTTTGGAAGAGCATGTCCAATGCTAGAAAGAGCACGGCAAAGGCTTGCAGACAAGTCAGTGAGGTCAGAGGGAAGCAGATCCAAAATCCTTTGAGACCCAGATGAATATAAGTGGTGAAGTCAAGTTGGTTGATTTTCTGTGTAAACATGCCATGGTGTCTAGATATTTGGTTAAACATTATGCTGGATGTCCGTGGTGTGTGTGTGTGTGTGTGTGTGTGTGTGTGTGTGTGTGCGCGCGCACATTTCTGAATATGGCTTACATTGGTAAAAGTTGACTGTAGCAGATTGTCCTCCATCATGTGGCTGACCTTCAAGCTGTCCCTCTGAGGCTGGTGGAGGTCTGTCACAGACAAGCCCTGGGCTCCCACTGTCATCTCAGCTCTTCCCAGGTCTGCATCCTACCAGCCCACGCCACACAGTGTATTTGCCAGTCTTCAGAGCTTCTTGAGTCAAGTCTTCTAAAACGTTTTGTCTACTGAGCAAGGTAGTTCATACTTGTATTTTAAAAGTATTTTATTATTTTATTTTATTTTGAGACAGGCTCTTTCTACATAGCTCTGGCTGTCCTGAAACTCACTATGTATATTAACTAGGCTGGCCTGAAACTCACTATGTATATTAATTAGGCTGGCCTCAAACTCACAAGAGATCTGCCTGCCCCTGCCTCTCAAGTGCTGGGACTAAAGGTGTGTATCACAGCTAGTGACTTATCCTTGTGGTCCCAGTACTATGAGAGACACAGGCAGGAAGATGGCTAACATGGTCTACCTGGAATGGTTCAGGCTAGTCAGGCCTACACAGTGAGTCAGTTTCAAACCTGCTGCCTCTGCAGCCCGACTCTGCTGCTGCCACCACAACAAAAGGATTGAAAGCAGGAGAAGGAGTAGCTGGTGGCATGGTTTGGACAAGAGTGACAGGAGAGGGAAAGGAGGGTAAATCTGGTCAAAATATGTCATGTATACGAAACTGTAAAGAAACTCCAGAAGCCACATTGCAGGGCTGGGAGCCGGCTTAGCAGTCAAGAGAGCTTGCTTCACAAAACTGAGGATCCAAGTTCAAACCCCCAGCACCCCCACACGTGGGCTTGGTGTTGTGCGCCTGTAACTCCCTTGCTGTGTAGAATGGAAAGAGGTAGATCACTGTGGTTTGCTGGGTGCTAGCCTTGTACAGGCACAGTGAGAGATCTCATCTCAAGAGAATAGGGCAGAGAATGAGGGAACAGGACACCCTTTGTCTTCCTCTGGCCTCTGCCTGTGCTCAGGAGCATAGCCTCTACCAATTACCCAAAGACTCCGTATACATACATACACTGACACATACACATATATACACAAAGCAAAGTAAAAACTAAAACACAGTGCACACAGATATCAAATTGTAAAAAAAAAAAAAAAAAAAAAATAAGAGCAAACAAGTTTCTCTTAGCGTGCTTCTGCGTGTATGCCTGCGTATGGCTAGATGGCACTTAAGAACAGGTGTTTGCTCTGAGAAATGAGCCATGACATGATTTTGCCATTTTTAAATCTCGTGTGTGCTTACCTAGCTTGTGACGGGCGCAGTGTCCCTAGGTGATGCAATCTCCGGGAGTCCCCAGCAATAGAGTGAGATATATGAGGCCCATCGTTGGCTACAATGTTCTATGGGTTGTGACTGTGTAGTCACGCCCTTTGGCTCTGGTTCTCTGGGGACTGCAGGCCCAGGCCACAGTTACGAAGTTATGTGAATACAGAAATTTCAAGTGCTCAACTGCTGCTTCCTGGTTCTTCAGGAGCATCTGGCTGCGGATGCCTCTCTGGAGCCTTGCGAAAGGCATTTTTTTGTTTGTTTGGTTTGGGTTTTGATCCTGCAGAGGCCAGCAGGATGCCCCGTCTTGGGGAAAAATTACTTTCGGGTTTGTAAAAAGTAATGTTTGACTAGCACAGCAGCTGGGAAGTGAGGAAACCTGCAGAACAGCAGAATACCAGAGGCTGTGGAGACAGGAGGCAGATGTTTAGAAAATAATTAATTAATCACAAACCTGCAGGGTTGACCAATATCTGCCCCCAACCTATCTCTGGGGTATCTGAGCTCCTGGATGTACTAGGCCAGGCTATGCCCTCTTTTTGGCTGAAGGCCATTCCACTTTCCACTAGCCAGGGCTCCTGGATGCATACGAAGGCTCACCTGGCTTCTACACTTGCTCATATGGAGGAGTGAGGAATGGGTGTGCAGGACACTACTGTGTAGTTTCCAGGCAGCTGCTAAGCTTGTGATGGCGACTGTGCTCCTGAGCACACCCCAGGGTTGTTTCCCCTTCTCTTCCCCTACCTCCTCTTGGAACTGGATAATTGGACAGAATTCACAGCATCTCTGATCTCGTTTTATAAACCAGAAGGATGAAAAAAATCAAAGTCATCAGAGAACCTACCGTCTTAGCATGTACAACGGTTATCAGGGAACTTCCGGTTATTAGGGAACTTCTGGTTATCAGGGAACTTCCGGGAGGTTCTGCAAAGTTCTTAATTCCCTGTGTTATGACGATAAAACAGGCTTGGAGAAGAGGAGCAAGCTGCCCAAAGTCTTGTGGGATGCAAGCAGAGAAGGAAGAGCTTAAACTGAGGCCTATCCTGAGCCCTGGGGCCTGCTGTCCCAGGCACCAGGAACTAAGGAGAACCTATAAAACGGATGAGTGTTATCTACCTAGAACAAATCCAAGACTCATTTGAATTTGGCATTTGCCCTCCTTTGACAGAAGGAGGCATTGCTGGGTTTTCCTCTGTTCTAGGGTCCCAGGCTTATTTATGGGAGCCTACTTAGCCCAGGGTCACCTGCTTAGCCTCCTGGTCCTGTTCAGTCTGTCTTATCCGCCACGTGTGCTTTCTGGCATGCCTCTCCATCCTGCCTCGCCAGCATCTCTGCAGTCATGTCTGCACATTCCCAGGGGAGAATGTCCACATCCTCTCCTTCGCCAGTCCCTAGCCCGAGATAGCGCTTCCATGCCGATGGACCCCGGGCTGCTCCTGGCCTTGGCATCTCTCCCAGCCTTCACTTCAGCTTGTCAAATCTCTAATCAGCCTGAGGCCATGAAAGGGCCTGCCTCAAGTAGTCTCTTCTCCCGTCCAAGCTCTTGCTCCATTCATGTTCCCGTTGGTATCACTCTCCCTGACATCTTGGCTACAACCCTGGAAGCACAGCAATAGCTTGGCCCGCTGCCTCTCCCATGCTGACCAGACCGGAAGCAGCCCTTCCTTTCCAATGGCCAGAGTCTCGGCGCTCTGTGGAGAAGATGGCTCTGGAATCGGAACAGCGTGGACGCGAGCTTCAGCTTTGTCATTAGCTGACAGTGGCTTTTAAGGAACCATCTTTATCGAGATGTGATTCCCATTGTACACATCCACCCATCTAATGTATAAAACCTGAGTTTTTTACTCACGGGATGTATAAACCATCCCCGTGGATTGTTTTAGAATACTTTCATACCCTCAAAAGAAACCCGTGCTGTTACTCTTCTTTAAAAAAAAAAAAAAAAAAGACTTTTAAAATGTGCGTTTCTCTCTCTCTCTCTCTCTCTCTCTCTCTCTCTCTCTCTCTCTCTCTCTCTCTGTGTGTGTGTGTGTGTGTAAGCATGTGTGCAGGTGTTCAGGGAGGCAAGAAGGGGCATCAGATCTACAGCTGGCGGCTCTGAGCTGCCCGCTGTGTAGGCTGGGAGCTGACCTTGTGTCCTCATCAAGATCCTCAAACACTGTCAAGTGAGCCGTCTCTATGGCTCCTAGCTGTGACATTCCTAGCTCCCCTTGCCACAGCCTCTCCTAACAGCCCCTCTGCTGGATTTCCAGTCTGGACATTGTGCAGGAATGGCCTTATGTGACGTATGATGTTTTGGGACTGGCTTCTTCGACTGGCGTAGAGTTTTCATGGTTCATCTGTGTTGTAGTATACAATACACCATTCCTTTTTTATCATTGTATTATATTCTATTACGTGGGTATGCCACCTAAACTCTATTCTTCAGTAGGTAAGGCAGTTCAGCCATTTCTACCTTTTGGGTAATGCTGCTATAAACATGGCATGCAAGCTTTGTGGAGGCATGTCTTGACTTCTGTTGGCTGGTAGCACCATGAGGAATTGCTCAGGGAACTGCTAGACTCTTTCCCCAAAGTGGCTGCCCCACTTTTCCCTCCTGACAGTACTGTACGAGGACAGTGCAGAGACACCTCCTTGTCTGCTCGTGTAACTCTCTGACATGGGTTTTAGCCCTCTTTCTTCAGCAGTACTTCACTTGGGATCTAACTTCCATTTCTTTGATGACTAAAGACATAGACATCATTTTACTTTCTTTTCCTTTTTAATTTTTTTTCGACAAGGTCTCACTCTGCAGTGCAAGATGGCCTTCACCTCATGACCCTCCATTTTCAGCCCCTCAGGTGCTGGGGTTACAGGCATGTGCCACCATGCCCAGCAAGGACATGCATCATTTTATGTGCTTACTGGTCATTGGTGTATCTTATCAGAGAACTGTTTACTAACTAGAGACTTGACTCTGACTATGGAGATCTGTCTTCTCTCACACTAGCACACATCTCCTGAGAGGTCATAGTGTAAAGCTGAGCCTAGACCCCTGGGACCCCTGGAACTGCAGACATGTGACTGAACTATGAACAGTATAAGCCACTGCACCCAGGCCAGAGAGCTCAGAGTATAGGGCCCCAGCACTTCTGACTCCATTGTCTTCTCTCTCTGCCTGTCAGTTCTGGGGCTGGATATGAAGTAGCAGGTCATAGTCTCAGCAGTTTGGTGTGAATGTGGACGGTGGCTTCTGGTTTTAGCAGGAGGCTGACGTCCTGGGCTAGACACTGTCTCTCCTGATACCCTAAAAGGGAAAAAGAAATACCCAAGGCCCTGCTTTCACCATCTGTGGATGCGACCTCAATCACAAACATGGCCTTTACAGATGTGACTGGGGAAGGAAGATGGGGCTGGACTCGAGGGGACATTGTTACCACACCTGGCTCACGTCCCCAGCTCGTGGTGTTGTTTGGGAGGGTATGGTGCCCACTGACCACATTTAGTTACTGAGAACAGCCCTCTGCCCCTGGATGCAAAGTGAGGATCCACACTGCTGTTGAGTCAGGATGCTGGAACACCCACCATGACCTCCATGGGTGACCAGACTAGCTGGGGAAGGATTGGGTCAGTGGGCACTGCAGAACCAGAGCATCTGCCATGCAAGGTGGCCATCAACTCATGATGTCCTGTCTTGCTTCTCAAGTCCTCCCTGACTTTTGTGCAGCTATGGAAGGAAAGCTTCAGCCAGCATGACGCTGGGGCTCTCCCCTTATCAGCTGGGATGGCTTTCTTGTCTAGGAAGATCTGAAACAGGTACATGTCCTGCATATCAAAGCTGCTCAGCATCACCCCTCTACTTACTACTAACTCTCTCTGAAGTCTGCCCCTGAAGAACCTACCCAGCACAGGGCCAGCTGTGGGACCCAAGCAGGACATGTCAATCAACTACATTAAGCTTCTCCATCATTTGACAGTGTCAGAGGAACTATGCTTGGTTGCACAGCTCAACTGTGTCTGGGAAATCAGTGTTGAGAATATCCATCACGGGGCTGGAGAGATGGCTCAGCGGTTCAGAGCACTGACTGCTCTTCCAGAGGTCCTGAGTTCAATTCCCAGCAATCACATGGTGGCTCACAACCATCTGTAATGGGATCTGCTGCCCTCTTCTGGTGTGTCTGAAGAGAGTATCCGTCATGTGTGCCTGTTCATACTTCCACTGAAACTGCCCTAGGAAGCTGTAAAAAGAAATCTCCAAACCAGGAGAGGCTGAGGCAGAGATGCAGGAGCTTTATTATAATCAACATATTCTCAACATCAAAGATTAAGAAATTCATTCAGGCAAACATGTCACTTCAGTGACCCAGAGTCCAGACACGTGCCAGAGCTAGCTCAGAGTACATGGAGCACAGGCTAGCCCCTCAGGTTGCTGAACTAAAAGGGATTGTGGTTGCTTTTAAGGTGTATGTAGACAACATGGGGAGGTCTGCCCAGGGGGACCTGGTGTTGCTGGCTCTCAGGTCCCTTCCTAGATTTGGTTGTGGGCTGCAGCCAAACCTGGGTCTCCAAAGTAACCCTTGGCTCACACCATTTCAGTAATTACAAAGGAAAAGACTGACAACAGTCTCAGGGGCTATGTTCTGCTCCCTGCTAAGCCCACTGCTGGTACTAAATTGTTCATAAAATCCGAGGAGCCCACCCCTCTCTTAACGACATGGCTCAGGCCTGGTAAGTAGTCCCAGAAAGGCTGGTGGTGTCCATGGTGCTCACAGAGAAACCGTGAACTGCAGCTGGAGCCACTGTAGGCCACTGGGACAGCCAGAAGCACCCTCCAGAAGGCTCTCCATCTGGCTAAAGGAGCCTTTGACTTCTGAAAAGCAGAGATCTGCAGCCACGGACTGGGGGCAGGGGTGAGCGCAGCTGTTATGGAGCATAGCACAGTGTTTGTCTCTTCTTCTCCTAGCTATCAAATCTCTCCAAAGTGGCCTCTTCCTCTCACAACCACAACTAAGGACTTTAAGCGACTGCTATAGTGTGAAGGACTTCCTTTTACTCAGGACTTGCCACTTCTGGGGGTTCCATGACCCTTTAGTGACACTCGACTAGGACTCTTACAAAGTTTGGGGTTTGAGCCTCTTCCAAGTTTTAAATATGGGGATCTGAGACAACCGAGGCCCACTTTGCTTTGTCTTGGATTTCTAAATTTAGTAAACTCTGTGGAAAGTGTGGGAGTTGTTTTTGTCAGGGAAGCATCCTGGAGGCGGCGCTGAGTGCTGCTGCTGCTGCTGCTGCTGAGGTGCCGGGATCTGGGTACCGGTCACTTGCGAGGCTGTTGGATATGCTGTGTTCTTGGAGAAACATGTTTATCCATGGAGGCATGTGGCTTCTGGTGGGCCACCTGTGCAGCCGCTGGGGGAAAGTCTTTGTCACCCTGTGGGGAGACAGCAATATACCAGCTGGTTAATAGTAAATGAAGGGACTAGAAAGAAAAGCCCTTCAAACCCAGGTCTGCCAGTTTCCTGCAGGGGTCAGGGATGAGTCAGCTATGGAGTAGTAGACTACTGTGGCTAGCAAAGCCCTGCAGGCCACCAGACCTGGGAGCAGACAGTGGCATGAGCCCGCACGCATGACATAAACAGTGATGACTTATGCAGGCTTTGCCTTAGAAGACCCAGCTGACACATGGCTTCTCCGTACCAACCTGGGGTGGGCAGTCTTTTCCCACTAGATCTGTTTTTGCACCATCTGACTTAGGAGCAGCACAGACCAAATCTAGTCTCAAAGTGGGATTTGTCAGCAAAGCTGTGAGCAGGCCTGGGTACTCATGGGGAAGAAAAGCACAGAGCAGGGTGGGATCAGAAGATTGAGTCCGATGCAACCTGTGGGGACCTAGAGAAAGAGCCGGGCTATGTTCTATAGAGGGTTCAGCTGGCTTCTTATGCCAGCAATGGGTTTTGATCTGGCCAAGGGCAGACAGCACCATGTAACCAAGGAGTGAGAATATTAAATGAAGGTATTTAATATTCTTGCATACAGCAAACCTGCCATGCTCTGGCCCTAGGTCTAAATGGCTGTGACAGTTCTGTTAGCCATACTGTCCCCAGTAATGCTGGTTTCCTTAGACAGTGGAACCTGGATCATGATAGAAGAGGACTCCTCAAAGGTACATGGTGTGGCAGAAAACATGAGTGTAGTCCAAGGGCCAGCAAACAAAAGCAGCCGGACAAGACACAGATGCGCATGCGTGGCTGCATGGTACAGGACACAGATGCGCATGCGTGGCTGCATGGTACTAAAACTTCACTCACAAATACTCAATTGCTTTTTGCTTAGGTCTCCTGTGTCACACCCTGTATTGATGTTGGGAACATGTTTGGGGGCCAGCCCACATAAGGCCCAGGTGATTCTGCAGCATGAGCAGGTGCTCAGCTGTGGGAGTCACAAGTTCCTACCCACTGAAGCACACTTCTAGAAGTGTGTCACTGAAGAAGGCCACCAGCCCCAGACAAAGGCAAGAAGAGATTGCATGGGAGTTCATGTGCCCACTCTTATGGGGAGCAAGCCAGGAGCAGGGGTCCCCAACCCCATGCCCTCCGCTCACTGCGCGTGCGCAGAGGTCACACACTTACCCGGGCAATCACGCCAGAGATGAACACTGTTGGTTTAGGTGGGCTGGAAAAGAGAGAGGGAAATGGGGATTTAATGAACGATTCACACACGGGGGCAAGGAGCGGAGTGACTGCAGAGTAGACCAGAGTGAGCAGCGGTGGCCTCTGCCACACAAGGAGCCGAACTCATCCCCTCTGTTACTTTGTCCACACCTGCAGAGCTCGGGGGACACTTCTAAGGTTAGTCCAGGAAGAATGAGGTGGGAAGGGATCGTAGCAAACGGCAGCTGAATCACACAAAAGCATCGGTGCGTTTGTTGCTGAGGTTGTGAGTTTATGAGACTGGAAACAGGGACTTCCCTGAAGCAGGGCAGAAGCAGCTTCACACAGGGTACTCCTTTACAGGGTCCCCAGATGGCCACGGCTTCTGGAAAGTTCTAACTGGAGAGAGAGGCAATGTAAACTCCTGGCCCTGCTGTCCCCCGTCTCCAGGTATCATAAAGGCAAAGTCCTTAAGGAGCCACTGCCACTTAAAACTAAAAAACAAAAGAATTATGTGAATGGGTATGATCTGTGCACCATCTGTGTGCCTGGCCCTCAGAGACCAGAAGAGGGTGTCAGACTCCCTGAAACTGGAGGTGCAGCGTGAGCCTCAATAGTGGTGCTGGGCATCAAACCTAGGTCTTCTGGAAGAGAAGCTATCTCTTCTGCCTCACAACTTTAAAACTAAATTGTGTGTGTGTGTGTGTGTGTGTGTGTGTGTGTGTGTGTGTGTGTGCAGGTCAAAGGTGTTTCTGAGACAGGGCTCCTGTAGGTGGCCAGTGAGCCCCAGGCATCCACCTTTCCGCAGTGCCCCAGCATTATGTGGATTTTAAACTTTGTTGTTAGCACATATTAAGTACAGGTTTTCTTTGTGTTATCATCAGTTCTTAGCATCTTAATTCACATATAGCCTCTGTCAACAGTACCGAGGACAGAATATGGCATCAAAGTAATACGTGTTCACGGAGGGAAACGAGACGAGCCCGAACACGGGCAGCTGCTGTAATCTCACCTAACCACTGCAACGGATCTCCTTCCCATCTTCCTGTGGGTCTGTTCACACTCTTTTCTTACTGATTTTTTTTCTTACAAAAGTAGTCATGCTGCTTTAGAATCTGCTGTCTGAACTGAGAGTTTGCTGAGCATATCTCTACATAGGAGATCCTGTTATGTGCACTGATGTTTTGGAGAGATGCATGGTGTAGTTTAGCAGCACCAGATGAGTTAGAGGTAGAGTACGAGGCACTGTGAACTAATGTTCCCTGAAAGAGCCACGCCTGTGTTGGAGATTCCGAGTCAAAATGATTTGGGGCTCTCTAGTCATTTAAAAAGCCATTCATATCTCCCCTTGCACCTGTTTTAACATCTTTTTGACTATTAGATAAAACCTTTGGAACGTGTTAACTAATCAAGACCATTAGCTTCTACCAACTCTGAAGCCAAGAACGTCATCAGACAATGTCTGAAACCTACAGCACAAATGTTTTGCTATGATCCCCTACCTGATATCACTTGAGATTCATTATCTCAAGTGTGCATGGTGTGTGCAGAGGCCAGAGGACAGCCTTGGGTGTCACTGCTAAAGTACTGTGCACTCTTTGTCTGTCTGTCTTTCTGAGACAGGGCTTCTTGATGGCTTAGACTTTGTTAAGCAGGCCCAGCTGGCTAGCCGGTGAGTCCACGGAACCTGCCTGTACCCCCTCCCTAGCGCTGGGATTACAAGTGTGCTCTACCACATCTCACTTCTGTACTGAGTTCTGGGCCTCAGGCCCTCATGGCTATAAGGCAAGGGCGTGAACAACTGGCCTCTTTCCCTACTCTAGTGCACTGACTCACGACTTTCTCTTGTTCTTGTAGATGCTTTCATGGTGGGACAATTCATTGGAAGCCATCTGAACGCATGTTGCTGGACCTTATCCACTTCTGCTTGTTTTGGGACAAACTATTTCTTGTTCTATTTGTGCTTTGTTCTGACAGCATGTGGGAGACACTCAGAGGCAGACTGGGGACAGGTTTAAGTCCTGACAAGGCTACAGCCTGAGAAGACTGGGGCAGAACATGCCACTGAAAGGAGGTCCTTGGGATGCGGTCACGATGCAGGCCAGGCCTGGAAGGAAGAGGTTGAGGAATGAGCATCCAGCCTGTCTCCTAGCCCTGCTACTAACCCAACCGTTGAAAGAAGGCACAGCTAGGTTTTGTGTGGGTGCAGATGAGGGACTCGGTATTTAGAAAGTGTACTGCTGCCTAAGTCCTGAAGACTTTAGTAACAAGCACTTGGAATCCAAGTGATTTCTATTCCTCCACGAACTGAAGAAGCTTCATCTTACCAAACAGCTCAGAAACATCCTAGGATCACCTGGCTTTGCTGAGTGCTTGTGGTGGGGCTAACGGGGTTGGGGCTTCTCTATTGCATGTTGATTTAACTACAGAGAGGAGTCAGTCTGCTTAGTCCAAACCCCCTTCTGTAGTGAAGGGGCTGCAAGACATGCCGGTTACTTCTGGCATGAGCTGCAGGAACATTAAGCCCATCTCTCCTCATGCAGCCAGCACTGAGGAGTCTTTGGGGGAGGAGCTGATGTCCTGGAACCAAGGTGAGAAATAAATCAGAGATAGGAAATGGACCGTCATGAGCCTAACCCCTTCCCGAATCCTGAGGAACTAACTATCCTACTCCCAAGTTCCATTGCGCCTATCACTCATTCTGACTTCTAGGCTTTTTTAAACAGTACAAAAGCATCCTGGCCATGTCTTACGACTTCACTGTGGTCTGGAGAATTCATAACCTAGGAGAGCTGACCAAACTGTGCCTCTGCCTGCATGAATCTGGTTCCTCTGTCCAGTCCGAGAGTCCACAAAATAAGTGAGGGCAGACAAAACAGACTGTGTTCAGATGCTCTAGGGTTCTTAGGGTCCATCGTCTTCAACTGATGACCTCATCCACAGGGGCTGTTGGGTGTGTCTGGGGGATTTGAGGCTAAGAGGTCTGTGGACTGTGGACCCAAGAGCCTGAGGGCCGTAGACTGGAATCCAACATTTTTCAATCACTTGGAAAGGAATATAAAATGGTCATCATTTTGGATGCCCTTTTAGATACCCAGGTACAACCTGAAGTTGGAACAGTGTGATAATTAATTCCATGTCATTGTTCCCTAAGGTGCAGCTGTGAACTCAGTGTCCAACTGCTGCAATCTTTCTCGAGTTTGATTTACTTTCTAATGTGAGTCAAGGCACCTAAGGCAAGGACATAGCAAACTCAGCCCCTTCAGGAGAACTGCACAGGAAAGTCATCCCAGCAGTGAATCTAGAAAGAACGAGTATGTGGCAGAGGCCATCCCTCAGCCTCTACCAGAGTCCTAGAAACAGGAAGCCTAGAACTCCCTACCTCATCTCTGTATTCACACACACGCAAACACACACATACAGAGTCGAGAAGCAGATAAGCTAAAACAGTTAAAACGGCTTGGAACTCTGAAATACTATGTGTCAGCTGCCGCCCAAGTCTCCTGGAAACTGGGTTACCAGGGGTCTCGCATCAGTACCTGCTCCTGGGCATCAAGGACAGTTGGTCACACCCCCAAGGATGCTTTGGGTACCTTCCATCCACCCGCCTCCAGTATTTCCACCGCAGCCATGGCAGGTGGGTATTTGCTGAGCCAAGCATGATGGGTAGGCGGGGCTTTGCACTGTGACTGACAGGAGGTGTGAGAATCAGGATAGGAGGAAACTTCCTGCCCATTTCATCACACGGAGGCTTGGGGGGGAGCAATGGTCACAGGCTCTGAGGACCCACAGGAGGCCCAAGGACAACACTGTCCTTGATGGCTGAATCCTATAAACACATCTGCCCTATCTCAAGATACTCACAGGACAGTGTCCTGTACAATGTAGCTCCCTGGGTTGGGGGGACGTTGCTTCTGGAACACTGTATGTGAAACTGACAGGAGGCAGGAAGAGCAGACAGAGGACAACGTTCCCCACAGTCTTGGCCTCAGTGGGGTACAGATAGCCCAGAGACCCCGTGGGAAGGAACTTGAGAGGTAAATATTACATTTTTATATTGGATTAACATTAAATATTAAAAATTAGTAAACGTTAAAACATGAAGTAAAAAGTTCAAATATTATCTTTTCAAATACATTTTGACCATACGTCTCTTTTTAAAACAAGATTTATTTTATGTATGTGAGTACACTGTTGTTGACTTCAGACACACCAGAAGAGGGCATCAGATTCCATTACAGATTGTTGTGAGCCACCATGTTGTTGCTGGGAATTGAACTCAGGACATTTGGAAGAGCAGTCAGTGCTCTAAACCACTGAACCATCTCTCCAGTCCAACCATACATCTTAAATTGTGCACTCTGGCCAGAGACTATGGTACTCTGTAGCCCTAGCACCATGGAAGCTGAAGCAGAAGTGTTGGAAGCTGGAGTTCAGAGGCAGCCTGGGTCACATGGTACATCCCAGGCTAACTGAGTCCAGGCAACCCTGTCCCCAAAACAAAGCAAAACACACTCTTGCACTTTATGTCCATGTCATACGCCCAGTGATGAGCTCACATCAAGATACTTGTACTTCTCAGTGCCACCAGGGTCTCTAGGAGTCACCAGGCTCTGGGTGCACAGTAATCCTGCCACAATGACCAAGGAGACATGTGTGGGCACACCAACCCTGCTCTGGTCGTGAAGCCACAGTAGGACTCCATTTGTTCTGGTGGGGATGGTATTTATGACTTGGCCAAGTGGTTGATGTGACCCAGGGTCTGAAGTCCCAGTCAAAGGAATTCAGAACGGGAAGCGTGGAACTTTCATTGTGATCAAGAAGTCCAGCTGATTCTGACCCAGCAGCAGGGACAGTACATAGCCACCATCTAAACAATGAGCATTCTGATTACCTTGGGCCATTCCTAAGACCTCAGATGCATCTGATGCTGATACAAAAGAAATCACTGTCGGGAGCCAAACCCATGAGATGCCGAGAGCCAAACCCATGAAACCCACTGTCAGTTAAGGTGCAAGGTTAGAAAGGACAGGGTGTCTGCGGTCTAGGGTCCCAGGAATTGAAAGAAGGTCTGGTATTTCCTGAAAACCGGTTAAGGTAGTGGGTTGGCCTTGGGCCATGTGTGCCTGTCTTTTTAAGCTGCTGTCCTGAAATAAACCTCGAGAGCTTGATCAGAATGCACGACTTGCTCTCCTTCCTTGCTGTCTCTCATCCCCCCATTCGTCTGTCCCCTCCTTAGGTCCACATTGATGACCCCGTGGGCTGGGGCAAATCGCCAAGCCAAGCCTTGTGGCACTCACCTTGAAATCCCAGCATTTGGGAGGTGGAGGAAAGAGTTCAAGGCCAGTCTGGAAACCTGAAACTGCCTAAAAAAACTTAAACCAAAAAGAAACCAAACCCAGAAATAATTAATTAAAAAAAAAAAAAAAAAGGTACCAATATAAGCAGGGGAATCCCTCAAGCCCAGTATGTTTGCAGTAGAGATTCCCACTTTAAGACGCACCTAAGCATGTTCAAAGTCCTGCTGTCTGTGCAGGTCTTCTGGGAGAGATGGGAGAGGCTGGGTGGGCTTGCTCTTCTGCAAAGTCTTTCTAAAAGCAGAGCTCCAGACCTTCTACAGTGGCTTTGAAACTCTAGCTAGCTCAGCTGTTAACAGAACTTACCCTCTGTCCATTTCTGGACACCCAGGTTAGTGAGGTACAGAGCACACACCATGTTCTGCGAGCATGCTCATCTCCCCGGAGGCCCTGTCTCCTTCAGAGAATAGGCTGCCTCCTCCACACCTGGTGGTGCCACCTACGGCACGGGGCTCTTCCTAGGCGGGATCTATTGACTGCCAGGTTCTATCAAGCTTGGGAAAAGACCTCCCAAGCTCACTGCCCTTTCTGAGGACTATCACCCACACCTTCAGTTGGTGAGTGATTGTCTCTTACATTTATAAAGTGATTCTGAACACTTGTAGACAGGGCAGCTTAAATAAAAAGTTCATGACTGAGGAACTCTGCAGCATGCATGGTACAGAGCTCAGGTTGAGAACTCCATGGCTCCGTGCTTTGATACCCGTAAGTCCGAGGTTCTACAGCCACAGAAACTACTTTGGGGGAGTCTCTGCACCAATGTTATGTGTTGTGTTAGAAGTGCGGCTTGCGTCCGGACAGACCACACCAGGCCAAAACAGTTCCATGTGGCAGAGGTTTATTGGGGGAGAAAGGGCAAAGGTGGCGGCGAAGAAGGGGGTAGGGGGAGAGAGGTCAGAGATGTCTGCCTTTTATTTGGATAGGGACATAGCCACTCACAGGTAAAAGTGGAGGTGAGCCAATTGGATTCTGGGAATGGTGGTTACCATGGTCACAGATGTGTGGGTCGCTGTCGCCTTGGTGTGATGTCACTAGGTTCTGAGTGATCCTGATACCAACATGGGCTTCCTTTCCCCTGACAGAAGTCCTGCTGACAGATACTGTTTGGAAGGCTCACCATTACTCTCTGTCAGGAAACAACTGTCACTTCTGTCCCCCCTTGGCCTCAAGCGCTCCAATCTTTAAAATCACTTAATAAGATTTCAAGGAACTGCGGGCCAGGAGGCAGTGGTTTCTGTTAGAGCTGAGAGTGCTTCCTAGCCATGCTGGCTGCTGCTTAGCCCCACCCGGCCTGGAGCAGCTGCCCAGTGTCCTGCACTCAGGTCAAACTCTCAACAGGATCAACTGAGCCCCGTGTTCGTCCTCGTTACTCCCTACGCTCATACTTACGCGTTCTGCCATTTCCTGGTGCCTGCAGAAGGCAGGCTAAAACACCCATAATGCCCAGGGGCTCAGTGACCTTATGGCATGCAGACATAAGGAAGGCTTACATCATGTACTCTTAACTCCCCTGAGTCCCAGGATAGCAATTTGTGAAATCAGTTTCAATATTTTACTTAATTATATACAAAATGCTACTCTCCCAACATGTCATGAACATTAAAATGTATTGACTTGATGTGATTTTTGCATGTTTATGAGACTTCATAAGCTTGCTTGTCAGTAATAATCTCCCTGAGAGGCTAAAGTGACACACTCTCTCCACTGAGAGGGCCGGACAGGATTCTGATGGTGACTGTCCTAACTTCCTGCCCTATGGAGTAAGGTACAAGATACCCAGTGATACTCTTTAGCCAGTTCAGATTTCCCCTAGGTGACAGATTCAGGTCCCACACCTACAGGGCATCCTGTTTTAGGCTGCTCACCCCTGGGCAGTCGTGGCCATTTTATCTTGCCTAACAAATTCTTTTATTCTTTTATGCTCTTTCCCTCATCTGCACTTCACTGAGGTGTGAAGTTTTCCCCAGAGCGTCACCAGGTGCCTTTAATACCCACTGGGCCGGGCCAGCACCTGTGTTTCCATATTATGCTCCCCTTAGCTGCAGAGGGCAGATAAGCTTGGGCAGATGGCCATGAAAGTAGCAACAGCTAAGCACCTTCATACAGGACCTACTGCTGAGAGCTCTTGCCCGGGAGCTCTGTATTCAATGCCCAGCCCAGCCTGGGATTTGAGCTAATAATGTGAGGTCCTTTAACTCTGGAGGACTCCCACACTGTGTGGTTCAGTGTCTCAGACACTCGGCTTGTCCTTTCCGAGCATCCTGGCAGGACGTGGGTGGGAGAGTCACCATGTCAAAGCATCTGTCTACATGTGTGTCTGCACACATACATACACGTCAGAGAGAGTGAGAAGCCAGGAGAGCTAACCTACCGAAAGTCAAAGATGACAACGCAGGTGTTCTGGAGTTTCATTAGCAGAGCCATTTCCATGTTGGTGGTTCTGACCAGAGTTCAAGATGTTGAAGGTATTGTCTACAAATGCTTTCCTCCAGTCACCTAAGCCCAAGCAGCAGGATCCACAGGGCCTAAAGGCTACACAGCAGGTAAGTGCTGGGAGCCAGACTCAGACCCCATGATCACCCTCACAAGCCCTGCACCCTGAGTTTGGCAAGCCTCACACTCTGAGGTATCATCTTCTGTATATGACATAAAGACTCAGCCTTTTAAGGTTAGCAATTTAAATTCAATCCTAGAGTCCCCTATTTGACAGAACTTATTCAAATCTATTTAGACATTTGCTTTCTGACTTTGCAATGTTTTTTTGTTTTTTTGTTTTTTTTTTTTTTTTCTTAAACCATTTAGCCAGTATCCAAAGAACTCACTTCAGGTTACTAAGTCATCCTACTCTCCCCAGCAAGTGTTACTTCAGTCTGATGGAGGAAGTGCCAGGCCTGAGAGGCTGCAGGCTTGTTCTGAGTCCCGGCGCTGAGCTTTTAGGGGCTCTTGGACCATGCTCTTGCCACTAATCTACCCAGTGTCACAAGCAGCTCAATTCACAAGCTTCAAGGGAGTGAAGGCTTCAAACTATGCACCAAAGCAGAGTACAAAGACAGGAAAGGAAGGACAGGAGGAAAGGTGGCTTCTGGTTACCATGTCCTCAGATTGATCAGCTGGTAGGCTGTGACTTAACCTTTCCATGACTTTAGTTTCTCATCTGTAACATGGGTGGGCAACACACCCTACCTCCTCAGGTGCACACCCACCCACAGCTTAGCATATAGCATGCATGCCGTAAGTCAGCTGCTATGATGACAAGATGATGACATGCCCCCACCTGTTCCCCATGCATGTGATGGCATGTCCTCACTTGCTCCCCATGCACGCTTCCACTGCTAACTTATGACCAGCTCGGCTGTTTCATTCTCAGATCATCTAGCCATATGGAGCCACACCCTGCTTATATATGATGGCATGGCTGCCACAGTAAGCAGAGAAAGGTCTCAAATCCAAACAGATGTCATCACAGCCCCACAGACTGCACCTGAAGGAGAGCTCTCCGGGCCTCACAGACTCACTCTGTCTGTCTGTCTGATCTAACAGTTGCTACTTTAGTTCTTAGGTCATTGCCAGTCAAGATGCAAATGAAAGTGACATGGTGCCCAAGGGCCATAAAAAGATGCAGTTGGGTCCTAGCTCTGGTCTCTCTGAGTACAGGGGGTGCCAGTCTGGCTCAGGGGAAAGTAGAGGGTGTCAGTGATGGGCCACCAGCTCTACCACCCGAGCAGGAAACAGAGCCTAAAGAACTGTAGCTGGGGTGTCAGGCCAGCTGCACATCGTGACATCCAGAAAAGGCTCCAGGACAAGCAGGGAGGAGTCACCTGGTATGAAGGTACATCAGCATTCAGAAAAGGATTTCCCCCTAGAACTCAAAGTTGCCTGGGGCCTCAGGGGCAGAGGACCAGAGTCTTGATGTCAATTTCTAGGAAGAGGCTTAGCAGTTGAGTGGGCGGGTGCTTTCCCTGAGACCAAGCCTGCAGCTGAGTCCTCCTTTACCCGAAGCACACTTAGAAGGAGTGCTAGGCTACCCCAACACCAGGAGGCTGGCCATGAGCAGAGGCATCCAGAGAATGAAGAGAAGTCAGCACAGTCGGTCCCACCAGTGAGCACTGCTAGTGCATGTCTTACTGCTACTGAACCAACGGGGATCACACCGACTGGGGAGGATACCATGGTCCTTCAGAGGGGCTGCAAAATCATGTCCACACTTCAGCTGAAATCGACTGCACCTTCCCACATGCCAGGCAAAGCTGATGGGAACCGCTATTACCTGTGAGGGGCTCAGGTACAGGGGGGGCTCCGTGGTCCCAGACAGGAATTAGTGTGGTGCTATGTGCCTGGGCTGGACACAGTTGTACTGCTCAGGTCTCTGGGGTCTCTCTCTCTCTCTCTCTCTCTCTCTCTCTCTCTCTGTCTCTCTGTCTCTCTCTGTCTCTCTCTCTCTCTCTCTCTGTGTGTGTGTGTGTGTGTGTGTGTGTGTGTGTGTGTGTTGGGGCGGGACAGTGCTGATCCAGGATGTCACAGTTGAGCTCTGCACATCTGTGACTGATCTGAAGACTCCATGCTGAGGTCAGGGCTCCGTGGTGGGAAGAAGCAGCTTTTGTCAGGACAAACAGAAAGAGACCAGGTGGCTGGGGGGTTTCGTGGGACACACTCTTCTTGGATACCCTCTGCATGGAAACAGAGTTAGGACAACTTGGAAGCAAATCCCTGAACTTTATTTCAGCTTTGTCTTGAACCTGTGGCCTTGTGTGCTCCCAGAGTTCCCCCTGGGGTGTTTCCTGAAGCATCTTGCAGCAAACAGATGGAAGACGAGTCCTTTCCTGCCTCCCTCCGTCCTTTTCATAGCTTCCTGGCCTGGTCTTCTATTATTGGGGTTATTAATTTCACAGACGCCTGAACAGTCATTAGTATGGCTGGTGAGAGGCGCCTACTGTCTCACTCCACTGCACCCAGACAAGGCTCTGAAAAGGCATTCTTCAAATCTGTCTGCTAAGGCGGCTTCCTTGCCTGCTGCCTGATGTCCCCACCAGATGGTGCTGCTGGTCCTTTCAGAACTGGTGAAGGCTGTGGCCAGGCATGGCATCCGGAAACTCAGTGTTCTCTGTGTCCAGCGGTGGCTTCTCTGGAGTCACTGACTGTCCAGGGAACTCCACCTGGGTACTCCTCTGTGTTACTAACCTGAGAGATGGACCCAAGCCTCTGCCTTAGGCACATGCAATTGTCATGTTTCAAGAGGACATGAACAGATACATGTGGCTCATGTTCAGTCTGATCTAACTGCAGGTGCTTTCAGGGGGGAGTTTTGTCACTGCAACTAGTCATAAGTGCCCGTTCCCTCCTGTGGACCTCCCAAATTCAGGGCCAGCCTGTTTTCCCAAGGGTTCAGAGGTGGCCAGGACAAGGGTTGCACGTGATACAGCAGCTCCTGCTTGAGGCTCTAATGTGCTCCTCTAGTTGCTTGGCTCACTGGACCTTGAGGGTCCAGCCTAGTCTTCTTGCTCTACACAGGGAAGCTAAACTTTAGGGTTGAGTGTGGGGCTTCCCTGGCTTCTAGTTAATGCCTCACTGCACGCAGGACACAGTGTGAGAGCTACCAGCTGCTTCAGGAGGGGGTATGGCCTTCACCTTACTTGTGGACAGTTCCAGAAAATTGCTCTTGGGCTAGGCTCTTTACAGTCAGAAACCCGCATCCCTTTTCTTTCTTCTCCTCCTCCTTCCTTTCACAAGGACAGACATCAATGCTACTCCATGACTAATCTTTCCTCACTGTAGTGGTTTGTATATGCTCAGCCCAGGGAGTGGCACTATTAGGAGGTGTGGCCTTGTTGGAGTAGGTGTGTCACTGTGGGCATGGGCTTTAAGACCCTCATCCTAGCTGCCTGGAAGCCAGTGTTCTGCTAGCAGCCTTCAGATGAAGATGTAGACCTCTCAGCTCTTCCTGCACCATGCTTGCCTGGATGCTGCCATGCTCCTGCCTTGATGATAATGGACTGAACCTCTGAACCTGTGAGCCAGCCCCAATTAAATGTTGTCCTTATAAGAGTTGCCTTGGTCATGGTGTCTGTTCACAGCAGTAAAACCCTAACAAGACACTCACAGACTCCATATATGGTAATGATCTTGGTGGCCAAGAGTTACTACCTTCATCCCATCATAGAGAAGAGACTCCGGAGCATGCAAGCCCAGCATTGCTTTTCCTACAGTCTTTAACCACTGAGAAGCACAGAGCGCAGTGTGTGAATGGGCATCAGAGGGCACGGCTTATGGAGACAGAGGTTCTGGGTTCAGATGGGGAGCGTCTTGGCCTCATTATCTATCTATAAAATGGGAATGAGAGCCACCTCATGCAATAGCTGGAAGTTTAATTGAACAAACCTATGGCCATATGCAGCACACACCTGTCCATGAGCTCACATTTGGTGGCAACAATGGGATTAATTTTTTTTTCTGAACTGTGATGTTAAGAATTTCTCCTGGGGACTGGAGGGATGGCTGAATGGCTAAGAGGATGGAGGACTCAAGTTTGGTTCTCAGCACCCACACTGGACGGCTCACAGCCACCTGCAATCCCAGATTCAGAGGATTCAATGCCTCTGGTCTCTGGGGGGCAGCTGCATTCGTGTGCACACACCCACACGTATAAGAAAAGTAAATCTTTAAAAAGAGGAATTTGTCCCTCATTCCTTCCCTTTCTGTCTTCTTCATTTTTTTCTTGACTGGAGAATTTCAGGGCTTCTTGGTGCTCATCTGAGGAGTGTCAGGATGTCTACTGGGTCCTCACTCTTCACCCTAAGCATCACGGGTACCCGAGGACTGGCAGGAATTAGGAGGACAAAGGCTCTTCCAGTGCTCTGGATGTGAAGCCCCATCTGCCCTACTCTTAGCACACTCTGTATTTTCAACAGCGTGAGCTGCCTTCCTTTGCCGGGGTTGCGGGGAAGGCAACTTTTAGGAAGCATGTGGACCAACACCAAAGGTGGGAACACATTTAAAAATAACCCAGTGGTAGAAAGTGTTCTATCACACAGCACTGTGGGAGCAAGAAGCTGTAGGGCAGGGGCCCTGCTCCTTAGCTGCAGAGCCCTGTGGTGAAGGGGTTTGGTTGGTGGAAGGCAGCCCCTGTACATGCTGAATCAGGAGTTGGACCTGTCTGTAGTAAAGTCTGGAGAGCCTCCCAGAACTGGGTAGGAGCTGCCTGCGTGATGTTACCCGAGCAGCCTGAGAATACTGTGATCATCAGCCTGTGTGTAAAACCGTGCGTGCATTAAAAGCTTTACAGTTCCTTGATTTCAGTAAGTAACGCACTTCAAGCTATCCCATCTTTGATTCTGAACGCGGGGATGTTTTTAGGCGCATTCTTTTGAATTTCAATTACAAGGAAGTACCAGGGAACAGTCAATGCTGATTAGGCAGGTGCTGAAACTCGAGTATTAATCGTTACATCTGGAAATAAAATTCAGGCTCAAGAGTCACGCTTTACAGTGGATGGTTTCTGGGGGCGGGAGTGTCCACAGTTCAAAGAACAGAGTATACAGCTTTGGACTGAACTGAACCACTGCTCCTAAAAGGAGAAGAACCCGACAAGTCCTAACAGAGTTCCCACCAGAAAGGACGAGATGGTCAAGCCCAGACAGCCTCCCCATCTGCACCTGCTTCCATCTCCAGATCAACGGTCTTCAGGAGTCAGACCCAGCAATGAGTGGAAAAAGGATGGTTTTACCTCCTCGGGGCCCCTCTGCCAAGCACTAGGCCAGGAAGCTATGCGTCTAGCAAGAATCAAAGCATGGCCTAGAGTTTAACACAGCTGGGTCAGAGTCTGGCACACAGAGTGTACACCCAGGATGCAGGCTTTCTGATTTCTATTGCTGGTTCCCCTCTTCGTCACATGTGGTGGAGAGGAATTTGGAGCGCTGAGAGCATCAATCACCTCCAGCTTCTGAGATGACAGATCAGCTGCCACCCTGGTCTGGAGATATGCAAACTCAACGGCTGCCTGTGTGGAGATGTAACTCAGGAGCCTCTTTAGATCACAGCATGCACTTGGGCCTTTTCCAGAATTATCAAAAAAGAACAAAGTAGTAAAAAAACAAAAACAAAAACAAAAACCCAACACATCACCAATTTTGCTCCCTTTTTAAAAAAAGAGGACAATTTCCATCTCACAAGGTACCCTGCTACTCTGAGGCTGTGTGGTGGCCAGGCATGGAGTATGCAGGGCAGGCTCGGTACAGACTGGAATCAAAGCCCCTCATTCTGGTTCTGCGTGCCCTTGGAGCCTTGGGCAGAGCTACCACCCTTTTCCCTGATATGGACCAGTCACAATGCTCATTGATCTTGGCTCACTTTGGGTTAATCAGTATTCAGGGCCCTAACGTTGGCTTCTATGCTCTTAACCCAGGAAGTGTTTGTGCTACTTCTGGAGTACTTCCTGTTCAGTAGCTGGGGGTAGTGGGTGTCATCTCCCCCCCTCTGTCCTAGTAAGAAGGCAGTGACATTCACCAGGTACCCTGTTCAAAGATGGAGGAAAGACAAAGACTGCTCCCAAAGCCCCCCCACCCCCTTTAAGATCATCAAGAGGCCAGGGAAGCAATCTGTGAGGTCTTCCAGAAGCTGAGATGGAAGGACATTATAACTTTCCAGAAACAACATTGTCCAGTTTCAATGTGGCCAGTCTCTGTGGCAACCATGAAAAAGCTAAGTATGTCCCTGAGAATAGACAGAATTTCCATGACACAGAACCTATGAGATCAACTGACCCATGAAAAGCACAGGGAGGGAGACACCACAACTGTCCCGTGGGTGGGCCGTCCATCCTCTCACCCTGCCCCCATCAAGCTACTCTTGGGCTACAGGAGAACCACAGCATCTGTGTGCTTGGCAAATAAGGGTTTCAGGTGTTGAGAGAAGGAAGAACAGGAGTTAGTTATACTCTCGATCATCCAGAACCCCCCTCTCTCTCTCTGCCAGCTGCTCTGCTCATTGGGGTCTCTCCTTCCCCATGCTCTCCATGGGACAGTTGGGGTGTCTGTCTCCTTCCCTGTGTTTTCCATAGGACAGCCGGGGTGTCTCCTTCCCCGTGCCTTCCATGGATCAGTTGATCTCACCAATGATGAGGTCAGGTTTTATTGTTGTAAAGCGAGAAGACAGAAGATGGACAGAGAGGCATTCTCAAAGGCTGAAAGAGACCAAGGCGCCAAGCATCCTTTCTGGAGCTTAGAGTGACCTGGGAAAATCATCTCCATGTGTGAAGTGTGACTCAGGGAGACGCCTGCTAGTCAGGGATATGAAGGTGAGGCAGATTCCAGAGGACAGGAGCGGCAGAGGAAGCAGAGAGCCTTAGCACATGGGGGGCAGCAGGGCTGCAGGAGCAGTGTGGCCCTTCTGGTGCTTTACAGAAGGACTGAACCCACAGTGACCTGGGCAGCTCCTCTGCAGAAGAGAGACATAATTAGGGAGATGGCCACAGCATAAACAGAGCAAGGAGGAGAAGCCCCGGACTGACCCCTCAGCTGGATAGAACACGCACCCAGGAGACATTCAGGTTAAATGAAAACTTACTCTTTAAGCAGCTAGAGGAGAATTCATACTTATAATCCTTCTCTTGAGATGGTGTTTATGAACAGGTCACACCAGAACGTTCCCTCGTCCACTACGGCTGGGAAAATATCCATATTCTCTCTCTCTCTCTCTCTCTCTCTCTCTCTCTCTCTCTCTCTCTCTCTCTCTTTCCTCTCCATCCATACACACACACACACACACACACACACACCCCTTAGCCCTATCCATACTGAGTGAAGAAAGTATAAGAGCAGTCAGTGTAGGTGCACTACAGGAGTTTCTGAATTGCCATCACTGTCACCAATGCACTGATGACATTTGCCAACAAGCACAGCAAGACTGAACGATGAACAATACAAACTAGGTCGTGGCTAAGCTTGTGCAGGAGGCAGGGAATTGCCAGGGCTGGGTCAGTGGAAGAGCAGCTCCTGGCTGGGAGCTGAACCTTGCACGTGGGGCTCCAGAGTGGTCCTGGTATATAGAGCACAGCAGCCAGCCTGCGGGGACCTGTGCTTCCCCAAGGCATCCACAGTCATTGAGCAAACTCTAGTGCCCACCACGGTCTTGGGTGCTGTGGACCCAGGAGCAGAAATACAGTGTTGACCTAATGGAGTACAAACCAGGAAGGTGCTGGGATCTAGGGGAGATGGGGACTCAGGGCAGACTTATCCACTGTGCAAACTGATTCAGCCCTTGTCTCTTGGCTCTGTGTGTGTGTGTGTGCATCTGTATAGGTCTCACTCTACTAGGAAGCTAACCCCCTCCCCCACATGCCTATTGCCTCAAGTCTTGTGTGAATAGTCAAGGAGAATGTGTGACACTGGAACTGCCCTTAAAAACCTATGCCATGTGTCCCCTGATCTGTAGTAGCAGGGGTGTGAATCCCCTGTGCTTGCACTGAATGCATCTCCCAGAGGTGGATCTGAAATCCAGAAAGAGGGACCTTAGGGAGAGGAGACACCGGTTTGAGAAACAGCATGGTGAGATGAACGAACATGCAGCTGCCGCCTGAAACAGGTTTTCTTAATTAAAAAAAACAAAACAAAAACCATTTATTTGTTTAGTGTGTGTGTGTGCATGTGCTTATGTGTGTACATGTGCATAAACATGTGTGTGCCATGGCGCATGTGTATGGAAACTGTGCAGGAGCTGGCTCTCTCTGTTCACTGCTTTTGTCCCTGAGGTCAAACTAAGGTCGTCAGGCTTGGTGGCAAGTGCTCTTAGCCACTGAGCCACCTCGCCAGCCTGAGTTCTGAGACTTGTTTCTCATTTGAAACGAGGAATATGAGCAATGCTCCCAGAAGAAAACACTTGCACCTCTGCTGCTTGTTTTCTGAAGGCTGCTGAAGATGGAGGGGGAGGATTAACCTCGAGGAGCAGCGAGGAGGAGGAGCAGCGAGGAGGAGCGTGGTGCTCTCACGCTCAGGAATGCAGGGGAGGCAGGGCTTTCATTCCCATTCCTGTCAGGATGCATTTGGTGCATCCTTGGCACTTGCCTTAATAAGGGACCGACTGGAACAGGAAGGAAACTCCAGCATCTTTTATGGCTCAGTGATGGGGCTGAGTGAAGCCTGAGATGGTTATCAGGAACCGTCTCGGTACAAACGATTTTGGTGCTGTAGTTTTCAGAAATAACCACAATGGCAGATGGTACTGTATCTTCTCCCATGCTTTATCCTCAAACAATTGAACAAATGAAAGCACTCCCAACCCCTGCTGTCTCTCTGCTGACCAGCAGAGGGAGAAGACACTGTTCGAGGGGGCCTTGAGTCTTCTGCAGGATGGCCATGCCTCCACAGGACAGTCTGGGTTTCTGTGTCTGTCCTGGTGTAAAGATCAACAGTGCCCTCTTTCATTCTCAAAGGCACACCACACTAAGCACACTGTAGGCCACTCTCAGTTGAGACACAAGTCTAGAATGCTCCTCACCTTTATTCTGGCTCTTAAGACTTCCATTTTCCTGTGGAAGCAATGCTCACGCTCCCTCTCCCTACTCTGACCTTGAGAGCTGAGCCAGCTGGTAAATACCAACTTCAAAGGTGACCACACATGCTACCTTTCTGGTACTTTCCCTGACGCTCCAAGGGCAGACCTGAGGCATTGCCAGCTGTGTTTCCATAAGAACCTCCCACTTAACCAAAACATGATCAAGGCTTCTAGACCCTGGCTCCCTCTGAAGGTCAAGGACTATGGGGAGTTTGTGAACCCAGTACCCAGCACACTGCTTGGTGCACACAGATGTTCCTCAGATGCTGGGAGCATCATCAGAGTGACGTTAAGGTTTTTAGTGGTACAGAGGTGGTTAAGGAACTAGAGATAGCTAACTCCTGCTCATTTCTGAGAATCGTATGCAGCTACTTGTACATTGTCAGCCTCAAAGGCCTGTGCAAGAGTGACTAAAGATGTGTGGACTGTTACCCAACAATCCAGCTGAACTGGACCCATGGGCAACGGGTTGCTACTCTACAGCCCAAGAGAGCTGGTTCTCTCTCTAGCTTCTGCTCAGTCTTGGGCCACCCACCATGAGCTCAGGCTAAGAAGCATGACTTCAGAGAATTGGAGAATGGGGCAGGGTCAGGAATCAAATCTAGGATAGGGACATTATGTGGGGGCAGAAAGGAAGAGAAGGACCCATTATGTATCTGTTCAAGAGACTGAGTTAAGCTTATTAGGAAATAGCCCTGTCTCCCTGCCCTATGCTGACTCATGGCACTGGCCAGCAATGGCTGGGGTTCTTCATAGGTCTCTTGCTGTATGTTCCTAAAAGTCTGGAATGGTTCTGAAAGCCCAGGTGACCAGCATCAGACTCTGACACAGAAGTTTATCATGTGAAGAAAATGGATGTCATTCATGACTAGAAACAACTCAATGTAAAGAAGAGCACTACCTCATAGGCCTGTTCTCAAGACAGATGTGAGGCAGCCAGCCTTGTCTTCAACTGAAAATCTGGTGTGCTGTCTCCACAGTCAGCGTCTCTAACACCAAAGACTCCTTTCTTATCTGGGACAGCTTCCAACTACTGGGCCCAGTTACCTGTGTGGAGACAGAAGACAGCCATTTCCATAGGTCTGCTTTGTCACTGAGCAGTAAGGGCCTGGAGGGAGCTTCAGGATCAGTGAGGAATGGCTCACTTGTAGGTGTCCGGCCACACCGAGAAGATAGCATGCTCCCCCGACAGGAAGCTTACTTGTTGAGGCACGGAAGGATCTTTTCTTCTTACATACAATGCATTTTTCTTTAAGTCTCTCAACTGTCTCATCTTACACAAAATCCAAGTGTAAGATACTGAATGTGCACTGATCTCCAGAGCTCAGGGAAGAACCTGGCTCTTTCTCGACTCAGAGCAGTCCTGCGTGTGGGCAGGGAACACAGCTCAGGCTCTTGTTTGGTGCCTTCCTATTTGCTGTGCAGCAGATACTTTGAACTAGGGACAAGTGTGGGGGATTCAATTTTAGAATTCTGGAAGTGTCATTTTGAAAGAGTAACCTGGTCGAGTTAGCTCTAAAAAGACTCCCCTAACAATTAAAAGCAATAGACTGAAGGAGCCATACGGGATGAGTAAATTATTAAACTACTAGCAAGTTGCTGTAAATATGCATGCAATTCAATAATTCATAATGGACGAATACAAGACTCTGCTGGCTTTAGCAGTAGCTAGCATCCTGGGGCACGTGCCAATGGCCTCTTGACAGACAAGTCTAGGTGCAGGAGTGTGAGGAGCCTTCTGTCTTCTGGAGAGAAGCCCTTAGCACTCGTGCCATGCCAGTGAGGAGCACTGGAGACCTGAGAGCCTTTTCCTGAACTGAGGGACAGAGCACACCCCCGCAAACACGCAGGTCAGGAAAAGGCACAGGTAGCTCTCAGCTCCCTGCCTCAATTTTCACTGCAGCTGCAATCTCTTCTACCAGGAACCACTAGGACTTCCAGAACTCTGTTTCTCAATTAAAGAAATAATAAAAAAAAGATCTCTTATTACCATATGGTATGTCGGAGTGGGATATGTGTATGCTGCAATGTGCGTGTGGAGGTCAGAAGACAGCTTTTGGGAATTGGTTCTCTTTCCACATTCTTGAGGCAAGCTATCTGTTGTCTGGGCTGCTCTGCGATACTCCTGGCTAGCTAGCGCATCAGCTTCTGGGTGATTCTCCTGTCTCCACTTCCCATCTTGCTATCACAGATGCCACTGCACGGGGAGGTGAGTTCTGAGGACTGTGCTTCGTTCATGAGGCTTGCATGCAAGTGTTCTTTCTCACTAAGCCACCTCATTGGCCCCCAGTTTCTCATGTTCCGTAAGTGTGAAGAGTACCCTTAGGAGAAGGACCTTCACAGCACTCCACTTTAAACTCCTTCATTTGTGCAGGGCAGTGGTAGTGCACGCCTTTAATCCCAGCACTTGGGAGGCAAAGGCAGGTGGATTTCTGAGTTCGAGGCCAGCCTGGTCTACAGAGTGAGTTCCAGGACAGCCAGGGCCACACAGAGAAACCCTGTCTCAAAAAAACAAAAACAAAAATAAAAAACAAACAAACAAACAAACAAAAAACTCCTTCATTTGTCTACAGAAACACAGCATTATTCTGAGGAGGATAAATAAGGGCTCACCTCAGTGCCACCTCCGTGAGCATTTCATCCTGCACAAGTAAAGACGGCACAGATTATTAAGCCCTCTGCACAGCTCCTCTGCCTGCCTTAGTGACGCTGTCTTTCTGCTCTCTGGATCCTACGTGTTTCTATGTCACTACCCCACCCATTAAGATGGAGGAATAGACCTGGCAGAGACAAGATGGTAGAACTGTGAGGAGGCAAACAGAATGGTGGGGATTACATGGAAACTTATGGCAGTCCCACACAATGATCTGCACAGAGCAACACTGGCTTCTCAATTAAACACACCTGCCATGCAGAGGGGATGGTCCAGCCGTCAGCCTCAGCTTGCTCCTTTCTGCACTGACACTGCTGAGTACAAACACTCTGGCTCTTGGCTTTACAGTCTTTCACTGATGCCTGTGCATGTCTGCCCACGGTCCCTCGGCCTTCAAGTGTATGCACGGCAGGAACACACAGCACTGACCTCATCCCATGCAGGTGAGGTAGATCTAGCCTGTGACCACAAGACTCTGTGTATCTGTTGCAGGTATGACCTCAGGATCGTGGCCCAAGACACTTAACCGTTGATCTCTTTGGTCTTATGGTGTGATTGCTGGGGACCCTGGTAACCAAAGCTTTAGGAATTCTGCTTCCTTATATGTCTCTTGCAGAGAGACAACAGATAGACAGATAGACAGACACACACAGTTTTTTTTTAAAAAGCTGTCTATTGTTACATAAGCAGTGATGGAAGATTCAGGATCCAAACTCTCAGGTTGTCACCAGAGCCTAGGCTTCAAGATAGATGATGTTCTTCAAAATCAAGGCCTCAAATGCAGCACGGGGTCTGCTAAGCTACAGGAAACACCCCAGGCTCGCTGCTGAAGGATTGGTGTCCAGTTGGCACTGCTATTTCTGGAGGTTCTGGAAACTTGTGAGAGGTGGAAGCTGACTGGAGGAAGGTCACTGGGGCATGTCCCGGGGCAGGGCTTGCTCCTGCCCTCCCTCTCTGCCTCTTGCCTACAAGCTCTTACTGCCATGACGCTCTCTCTCCTTCACCCTGGATCTAGGACCCGATGAGCCAAGGACTATGGGTTAACACTGTGAGCTAAAATAAATACCTCCGCCCTTTAGCGTGTTCCTTTGGCATTTGTCACAGTAATGGAAAGAGTGACAGCAACATTGTAGGGCTGTCAGGAGGGTATTTCCATGACAACAGAATGGCTGTGACCACCATAACAGGTCCCCAGAACCACTGTAGCACCAAAGGGTGGTGTGCTCTGAACAGGGGCATGAGCTTTCCAACAGACCACAGGCTTAGCTCTTTCACCAATTTGCAGTTTGTGTTTGTTGGGGGAAGGGCTACAGACAACAGGAGGAAGATGGCAGGAGTATATTAAAAATCCGTAAGAAAACTAGACTTTGGAAGGGATTAAGAAACATCCTATAATAAAAATCTGTACAGTAGTAATTGGTATGTTTATTACAAACACTTCTCGTGCATCAATCACGTTTCCCTTAGACAGGCTTGAGATGCAGTGGATTTCAAAGGAGTGCCATGCTGCTTTCTCCAGTCTGCAGAAACAGACCACACTGCCTGCCACTTAGGAGCGGCAGGGGCTGCTGAGGCCTTGCACCATGAGGACACATCTTGCCAGTGGTTGTTTGCTGTGGAAACACAGCACACATGGTTCTGCGGAGACAGAGATGAGCTGCTTGCTATGGAAGACAAACAGAGGCCCAGGTCTAGCAACACAGCTGTCCAGTCTCTACGCCATCACTCTTGCCTGGTGTACAAGACCCAGATGTAGCCGACTCCCAGACAGGGGCAGGGCAATCAGGCAAGACACCACATAGTTGCCACAGTTGGAGAAGGTTTTCACACGCTCTGTCACCTCCCAGGTATGATCACAAGTGTCCCAGGATACTGTTGGAAGGTGTTGAGCAGTAGATAGAACAGTGTTGTGGGGTGCAGAGAACTGTGTGGCGTTCTCTAAGGCCTCCCTTTAATTAGGCCCCATGCTACAGCATACTGTGTGTGAACAGGAGGGGGTTTGTCTGGTGCCCAGGACCCCTTGACTATGAGACTTGTTATAGAAGTGTTTGTTAGGGCCAGTGTACTAAGATGCTGGCTTCAGACAATGCTGGACAAAGCGTGGTCTCAGCCCTGCTCCTGGCTTACCTGGAGTCTGGGGCAGATGGTGCCTCTCACTGGAACCTGTGGCCTGGCCAGAGGAAAATGCCCAGGCTGTGGTAAAAGTGAGTCAGGCTGGAAACCTAGGCTGCTTGCCAGCTGCTGTACTTTATGTTTTTAACTCAAGTAGTCCCAGCCCCGGCTGCTCTCAGGGGAACAACCTGATAGCTGAGGGCAGAGGAGTTGCAACTGACAAGATATCAATGCACGGCCACTGCTGAGAATGACCAGTGACCACCACCCATAAAACGCCACATCTTTCCACGTGAGAGATTTCTCTTTTATTTCATTTCTGAACCATAAACATAGGCTCTAGGGCACGGGATGTCTTTCCACCTTCACAGACCTGAGGCTAACAACACTTAAAGCTTCCTCCCCTCGCCATGCACCCACCATGCTGCACCCTGCCCCAGGGCTGGAGAGGATGCTGGAGATCAAGAGCAGTCCCTCCAGCCAGCAGGCTGCTCAGTGTACTCAGACACAGTCCTGGAGCCAATGAGGTGGCCCTGGCTCCTCACTGGGAAGTGACGAGGGCAGGGAGAGAGGCAAGCCTTCTGATGGCAGGTGGAAGAAGCACAGGTCTGCCGGCTGGATGGCAGGGGACATTCACTGTACGGGGAGCTCCTCAGTCTGCTCAATGTGGACACTCACTGCACAGGGGGCTCCTCAGTCTGCTCAATGTGGGCACTCACTGCACAGGGGGCTCCTCAGTCTGCTCAATGTGGGCACTCACCGCATAGGGGGCTCCTCAGTCTGCTCAATGTGGACACTCACTGCACAGGGGGCTCCTCAGTCTGCTCAATGTGGGCACTCACTGCAGAGGGGGCTCCTCAGTCTGCTCAATGTGGGCACTCACTGCAGAGGGGGCTCCTCAGTCTGCTCAATGTTTCCTGCTTGAAAATGGAGCCGGGAATTGAGACGGACAGCAGCACTACATCCCACGGGCTCTGCTCTACCCAGAGGTACACAAGCAGGCCAGTGATGAATTCCCAGGTGACATCTGTTGACCTTGAGACCCACTACTGACAATGTCCTGAGGACCTGACAGGTGTCTTCTTTTTATTTTGGTGGAGCTGGGGAATCAAACCCAGCTTTGTGCATGCCAGGCAAATATTCTCCTGACCACTGACATATATCCATAGCCACTCATAAATAGTCTTTGAAAATTATCTTATTTTACTTTGTTTTATTTTATGTGTATGGGACTTTTGCCTGCATGTATGTCTGTGCACCAATGCTGGTGACATTGGAGATTGGATGGTGTTAGGTCCCCTAGAACTGGAGTTATAGATGGTTATGAGCTGCCACGTGGGTGCTGGGAATTGAACCTGGGTTATCTGAAGAGCAGTAAGTGCCTTTAACTGCTAAGCCATCTCTCTATCCCTCCCCCAAATACTTGTTGAAAATAGCTATTAGGTCAAAACTAGGTCAACGGCACACCTCTCAAGCAATATAATAATGCTTAGGTACAAGCATCACGTAGTAAGTGGGTTAGCTCAGGTCTGGAGGACCTGATGCCATGGGAAGAAGAGGGCAGGCTGCAGCAGGCAGGGAGGATATCAGCCTAGCCCATCACCCATGCCCCTAGCCATGAGAACCTGCCATGGGATTTCAACATGAGCTATTTATCACTTTCTGCACACGTCAACTCATCACATGGAATAGTTAATCTGATGAGACTAAATTGGGCCTGACAGCATGTCTCTTGATACATCCTGCCCAGACTTAGCAACTATAAACAACGTTGTTAATTTCTCCAACAGGGGAAGCTCATATTGGCCCAGGTTTGCTTGGCGATCACCTTATAGCAACACCGCCCTAAGTGAGCCCCGTGGCCAGTGTTTGCAAGCACAATAGTCAATGGCTGTATAATAATTGCATACCATTTTTAGGGACAAAAAGAATATGACAGGGAAATACAGAAATCACAAGCCATCCATAAAGAATCAGTAAGAAATGAGGCCAAATAGGCCCCAAATGTAAAAAAACAACAAACAAACAAACAACCTCAGAAACACAGCCAGCATGCAAGGCAAATCCTTTGAAGTCTAAAAAATGTCTGTGAGTACAAAGAAAGAAATCTTTTTAATATAGCTTCTCTCTCTCCATCATGGTGACTCTAAATATTCACTTCTACAGGAGGGTGGCTGCTAACTTCTATCCTCCACCCAGGCTGGGTACCACAGTAATGTCACCTGTTGAAGATGCATTAGCCACTAACAGTAATGGTCTTCTCATTCTAGCATTGACTGACACTCGTGCCAGCTCTTCTCAAAGGTTAAGATTCCCTGTCATCCTCTAAGGTCATCAGTGGGGAAGGAGACCGCAGAGCCCATACCAATCACCAAAGCTACATGCTAGATGGCCAGAGTCCCACGTACCGAGAAATCCTTTGTACATGTTATGCTTCCAGCCACTGTAGCCACAAAGTCCCGACACTGTAAGGGACAGCTACTCCTCAGAGCTGTATTCCTTGATAGCATGTCAGTGGAGAAGCAACACAGACTTGTCCTGCACAGTGTGCCTTTTCCTCCAGCTACCACGGCCACCTCTAAGAAGGAGCAAAGCTTGGAAGCAGCTGGGTATTTAGTCTAAGGCAGTATCTGTGTTAAGACTCTAGCCTGACACAGAAAGAAAACATTGTCTGATAGCTTCTCAGATACAAAATTAGAGAATGTTAAAACCCATGGGAACCCACCCCCCCCCCACACACACTTGTAATGTGATATTCACAGTTTGCTGGCAACCCAGGTCTTCTAATGGGGCTTGCATTTCTCCGTGATGCCTTGTGTAAGGGCCACTCAACTTGTAGTAGAGAGCAGTCCTTTACTGTCTACTTGCTGTTGTTAACCATGTCCCTGTATGTCCCTGGGACAGAGCCTATGAGGGGAGAAGGCACTGGCAGGTTTGACCTTTAGAACACAAGAGTTCCTGGGCTGGAGAGGTTGCTCAGTGGTTAAGACCATGTGCTGCTCTCCCCAAGGGTCCCAGTCTGGTTCCCAGCACCCACACTGGGTGGTTCATAAGCACTTGTAACTCCAGCTCCATAGAATTTGCTGCCTCTGGCCTCCGGTTACCTGTACTCATATGTACATACTAACACACTTGTACTGACACACATGTACACAGCTGAACAAACGAGAAAGGAACAACAATAAAAAAGCCCCAAAAAGACCCCAAGAGGTCCTGAGTATTTTCAGTAAAAGGAGACCGCAAGCTATAGCCACTAATTAACAGCCCTTTACACAGAGAGATTCTGTCACAGGCTCCAGGCCAGACACTCTGGCAAAAGAAAAAATGTGTGAAACCAGGCTCCTGTCTCATTTTAAGTCTCTGGACTGCAGTGGCTGTGTATTTTATCAGGCGCATTCTTAGTACCCTCATTAGACCGTCGAATCGTAACACCTTCTATGCTGGATACTGAAAAGGGGACTTGTCTATGTGGCTCTGCCTCTTGGGGACTGTTTGTTAAACTGTGTTTGCCAGGTGTCTGTCTGGAAGATGACTGCAGCAAATGGCAAAATACAAATGGTGCATTGTCTGGGTGTCTGGGTGACCCTGTGAGGAGGGTTTGACAAACGACTGGGCACAGTATCTACTTCCGGTGCTCTGTACAGATGTTGAGCAATGACTTTCCACGAAGCCTTTATGGCATGAGGCTGGCGAGGTGGCCCGGTTAACAGCACGTCATGCTATGGCCTCACGTGGAGGCTCACACCCATCTGTAACTCCAGGTCCAGGAGAGCCAGTGCTCTCTTCTGATCGCAGGCAGCAGACATGAACATGGCGCACATATACACATGCAAGATGCATACTCAGATGCACACAATAAATAAACCCCAATGTTTTAAAATGAAAACCTTTATTTACACTTTCTCTAATCCTGGAGTGGAGTACTTTTTAAACATCTGGAAATTAGCTTCCCAATAGAGACGCCTCTATAAGGACCAGCCAGCAACCTTTTGTAGACTACCTTCTGCTTTCCGCGGTCTTCCGGGAACCTCACATATATGGACAGTCACTAATGCATGCTGAGCTTTGGCTGCTTGTCAAAACTACATATTCTCATTTCTATCTCGTTTTCTTGCTACCACAAAAAGAAGAGAAAAAGACACATGTAAAAATTCTGGGCTCTAGACAAGGAAACTGGTGCCAAAGCTTAGTGATCTACCTGGGGCCACCCAGCAGTCATGGGCTAAGACCCCAGGGACAAGTGGGGACCATGGGCCAGAATCCTAGGCAGTTCAGGGCTCTTTTTCTTTGTGTAGGATGAAAATTGTCCATGCATAACTCTGACTCTTCAAGATGATCTGGCCCTGAGTTGTTTAATTTAGCATCACACATGTAGTCGATATCACACATGTAGTGAATATCACACATGCAAAAGAAATCACAGAGCAGGAGTCAAGCTCCCCAAGGTGAAACTTCTCCCTGACATACAGCCTGTGATGAAGGAGGGCAGGCTCCAGGGGAGAAGGCTCTTCACTTCCCTCGCTTGGGCTGTCCAGGCCTCTCATTCAGGAGGAAGGATCTGCACCCATAGGCAAGGTCTGAACTACACCCAAGACACCTGGGAATTCCAGAGATGCTGGCTGCCCTGCCCTGCCCTGCCTACTTCCTGCATCACCCCGCTCTCTCCCCATATGGAACAGATTCTGGCTCAAAGAAAACAAACCTTTCCTTCTTCAGCTGTCTTTGCTTGCGGCCCCCACTGGCACCACCTTCTCATTTAAGGCAAACTTTTCCCACTTAGGGTCATAACGGGCTTAGCGGCGATGAGTCAGCAGTTTTCACCCCGATCAAACTGCCCTATTTGTGTTTTTCCTTCTTGATCTCTTTTCTTTGCAACAGCCTCCTACATCTCCCGGCTCTGAAACCAGGGTGACCACCTGGGCACCAGTGAGTCCAGTTTGGAAGTACAGGGTCTCAGATCCTGGATTGGTTCATTCCTGTGTGGGCTGTCATTTCGTGCTAGCAGCTGAGAGAACAAAATGCTTCCACAGAAGCCTGTGCCCCTTGCACCGACACTTACACACCGACTGTCCCAGTGCCCTGTAAACCTTGTTGTTCACACTCAGGGTAGGTGGGGAGCTACCAAAGTGTCCCCTTGGGAGATGATCTTAGCTGGAGACCAGTGTCCAGGGATACAATCCTACTCTGCAAAGACGCTTCACCCAACACCCTCTCCTCAGTAACCTGCCCGTGTCTTTGGGGAAACACCACTGGTCACCAGAGAGGAGGCATTGCCCAGAGTGGCAATCACCTCTGCGATCAGACATTTGAGCCAAATTCTAGTTCTGCCAGTCTGTCAGTGTGATCGCGAGCACGGTCTTAGCCTTTCTGGGCGGAACTCTCAACCATAAAACGGTGCCACCTCAGCTTTCCTGCAGATGTGAAGATGGAAAAACCCTACCTGGATGGGTCTGAACATAGCTCATATTTGCCACTATTTGGTCATGAGACTTTCTGAACAAGGCTGGATTGCTTGTTTCACATCCAGGACAATCTTCTAAACCTCTTCTCCTTCAGGGCCCAGGGAGGGCGTCATGTAATTACAAGTTCAATAGGCTGAATGACATACTTTGCAAAGCAGATTAGAGTCCCATGAAAAACAGTTTCAAGGCCGCTCGGTGAACAGTTCTTTTGTATCTGCCTCCTTCTGTCCTCAGGAGAACCTACAAATCCAGAAATCCATTAGGGAGTTGTAACAACTTCCTCATGAAGCAGGTTCTAACTCTTGGGGAGGGCACTGCACAGCCTGGGGTATGTGCAGGCCTGTGAGGCTCCACCACTACCAAGTGTCTTGGGAGCGAAGGGGCAAGGCGTCTCAGGTCCATTAGACCCACGGATCCAGGTCAGCCTGTGATCTGCAATCACATTAGTCTAGGAGGTTCTGACCACTCCTGTCGCCCAGAGGGAGACAGTCACTGCTGGTGAAAGGACTGGCTCGGAACTTAGGAGACCAAGATTCATAGCCAACCCGCTAGTCTACCACTGTGTGTGTGTGTGTGTGTGTGTGTGTGTGTGTGTGTGTGTGTGTACACCACACATACTGTGCATACACACTTAAGAGATTTAAGAGAGGAGAGGGAGAGAGAACAGATCTAAGGCTTCTGTTTTCTCTGCAGTTCATGGGAAACAACCACCATTTCCAGACAAACAGGAATAAAAGCCAGGCCAGTGATCTGTAGCAGCAGACAGTCAAGCATCAATTCCCACAGTGGCATCCCATGGACCAGATGTCACCTGTGCTTGCTAGTGGGATCCTCCTAGGAGTGAACCCCTGAAATGAGGGTGGTTGGTGTTACACGGGGCTCTGGTGCATCCTCTCTCCTCTCTGGAGATGGGGAGACAGCTCTCCTTGATTGTAGACACTAGCATCCAACTCAGGGGTGAGGGATGAAGCCTTTCCTCCTCTGTTCTGGATGTTCTGGGAAGGGGCAGTGCTTAAGCCTTTGTGAATGCCTCTGTACATAGTAATGCCATCTTGGTGATGTGTCTTGGCTCTAAGGATCCAGACAGCAGAACTGTGAGGTATCCATGGAGAAGTGACTCTCAGCATGCCAGGACAGCAGGTGGCTGACATAGCAGGATAGGAGAGAAACAGCTCCAGGAAGAGAACTAGAGAGTAGTGGCCATGACCAAGTGAGTGCTATGACAGAGGACAGCCCAGGTACTTATGAAAACACCAACTCCATCACCTTCATCCAAGAAGACAGGAGGAGAAGCCATCTGGGAAGTGTTTTTAGGTCTGGTGGACCAGTGTTCAGAGCTAAGGCAGAACCACAACAAGGAGGCGTGAGGTGTACACAGGCTGGGGCTGTAGCTTTGTTTTCAGTGAGGAGGGACTGTCTCAGGATGTGAGGGACAGAGAAGAAAGTACTGATTCCCTGGTTGCAGCCTAAGGAGCTCAAGGAACCTGAGATGTAAGCTCAAAGCAAGACTGGCACACTCGGTTTGCTATGTTTCTGAATCCAGACCAACACAGCCAACTAATATGCAACTAATAGAAAAGAAACAGTAATAGGGACATGTCCTCCCCTGCTCCGGGTGTGCACAGGCATGAGGAAGACAGTGGCCGACACTGGGTATCTTCCTCCGTGGCTTTCTACCCTATTATGTCGAGACAGGCATGTTGGAGAACCCAGGGATCTCTACAGTTCAGCTATGCTAGTTAGCTGGCAAGCCCCAGAATCTTCTGGACTGTGTCCAGCAGAGCCAGGATTACAGGCACACACCACTGTGTCCGACTTTTAGGAGGGTGCTGGGGACTGCAAACAGTTTCCATGCTGATGTGGCCAGTGCTTAACTGACTGAGTCACCTCTCCAGCCGGGCTTATCTTTTTATTTTCTTCTTTTAATGCAAGAGAAGTGTGGCCTTATTTTGTATTTGTTTGCCACTGATATATTTACAAGCATTTAGTCTTTTATGAATTGTTCTGACCTACAGGTAATCTGGTTTTCTGATTCATTTGTTTTGTGTTTCCACTTGTCTTGTCAGTCTTTAAAGAGCCCCAGCAACACTTCAGACTATCAAAGCACAGGATCCTGAAGGTGCTGGGAAGATTTAGGTTCTACCAGGGATGGGTGACAATGACTGCCACAGCACCACAACCTTGTGCTCCATTTTCTCAGAGCTTCAGGGAAATAAGATGCAAGCCAGTGTACAGAGTGCAGGATCCAGTTTGAAGTAAAGCAGGCTGTATGATAGCCTCACTGACACACATTCTTCAGAAATCTCACCTGCCAGCCAGTCCACATGCACCCCCTGGACCCCCCCAGGGCCTGGCTGTCACTGTGGTCAGTTAGGAACATTCTACTTGGCTGGTCCCGTGTTTTTGTTTTCTCGGATATGTGGATATGTATTCAGCAAAGCATAAACTCATCAGCCTTCTAGGTTCACGTTAATGGCAGACCAGAAGTAGATCCTATCTGAAAAGTGAATGCCTGACCGTGACCCACAGCACCAGCCTGGAAGCCTTGGGGAACCACATGCTCAGATGGTGGTGTTATGTGAAAAGGAAGGGTCGGGGGGTGATCCCAGCCTCACTCCAGGGTCAGCATCATGGTCTGTTCTTCAGAAGCACTATCAACACTGATCCACGTAACTGGCATGAATCCCCATATGTGCCCATCAAGATTCTGTGTGCGAGGGCCAGGGAGATGGCTCAGCAGGTAAAGGCGCTTGCTGCCAAGCCTGACAACCTAAGTTTGAAGCCGGGGACTGACCTTGTGGCAGAGAACTGAGTCTCCTAAGTTGTCCTCTGTCCTCCACACATATACCATGACATGAAACACACACCACACGCGCGCGCGCGCGCACACACACACACACACACACACACACACACACACACACACACACACGGTGCACGCACTCCTGTTATCGTCATGTGATGCATGGTGCCATCTTGTGATTCAGTGAAGGCCACCGCCAGATGCAGCCCACCCAGCTATAAATCTCCAGGATCGTTCCTCAAGACAAGCCTTTGCTTTATAATCCATCAATTACAGGAGTCTGGTTACAGAAATGCAAAAAGGACTAAGACCGCAAGACACCAGCTAGCCTTTCCCTGTGAAGAGTACAAACTCAAAGCTGTGAACTAGCTCCTGAGACACCAGCCACTCAACAGCCCCTCCCTCCCCTCATGACTCACACAACCTAACATCTTGCTAGCGGTGGCAGTATGACTTTTTTTTTTTTTTTTTGACAGAAATAGAAGAGATATACTTGAAAGATCTTAGAAAGACTGTTTTTCCCTTGTGTGCTGCGCTTGTCCCACATGGGGTTCTGCTTTGTGGAATCCCAGGGAGGGCTGAGCCAACCGTACCTGGACCACACACCAAGCAGCTCTGACGCACAAGGCTTGGGTTTGCCATAACTCCTCAAGTCCTGACTGCAAAGGTCCCACTCCAGCATTGTCTTAGTAGAAAACTCATCTTCCCAGGGACACAGCCAACAGCAGAGCAGAAGGGCTCAGTTGCTTGAGCACTCAACAGGAACTTGGCTTGGTGAGCTTCCCACACTGGTGGGCTCATAAGATAGTCTCCTCAGCCATGGCCTGGGACAGCTGTCCAGCATCCATCTTCATTGGTTGTCTGTCCATGCCTATCCCCAACAAGGCCCTGGCTGTCATCGTGGGTGTTAAGAACATGGAGTCAGGCTGTCTTCTACGTACAGCTTTTTAGGAGCTGGAGGACCCTAGATGCCCTCTGCTGTGACATTGCATTCTGGTGATAACATAACTTTAATTTTCTAAGCTGACAGTCTCCAAAGGAATGCAAGCTCACTAGCAGGCCCTACCCAGGGAAGTACCTGGCACCCAGCAGTGCTGTGTGCACTCTGGGGACAGCTGCAAGTTGCTGTTGACAGCTGGTGGGATGTCAGATCTCTGTCCCATGCATATTCACTAGAAGACTTGGGGCAGCAATATTCTAGCAACTTAACCAGCGGTGTCTGATTAGTGCCAAGGGTGCCTATAATGGCTACTCTTTAGGATGTGGCCCCATGTCAAACATTCATTGTGCTGAGAATGATAGGTCTAAAAGAATCTTAGGCATGCTAGAGTTAGGCACAGACATGTGACTAAGTTCTGACAAATGGCTTTGCTACGGGGCTTCTGGCATAGTACCTTCTTGCTCTTAAAACCAGACATGAGATGGCTGCTTCCTCTTCTGAGTACCATTCCTGTGGATGTGGCCCAGCTGTGTGATGGACCAGCCCTCTGAGAGGCCAAGGAAACAACTGCATGAATTCAGGGCTCCAGTGGTGTGGCTCGGCTGCCCTGGCCCTTCCTCAATGAGACCATCATGTCCAAGCATCTGTCTTTCCCCTTCTCTCAGAACAGTCCTGGTTCCCCTGGGATTGTAGCCATAGTCCTGTAGAAAGGCTTTCAACACTAGAATATACATGTTCCCAGCTAAGACACAGAGGTTGGTCTACAGGCATAGGGCATGACAATCATTTCAGCCACACTTTGGGGCCATTGCCACCACCTAATTCTAGAACACTCCACCATCTTCAAGAGAACCTACACCCATTAAGCCATAATTCTGTATGGGTTCTCTTTTCCCGGCCATTAGTGGCCCGCGAGCTGCTGCTTTCTGTGTACAGATTTCCCTGCACCAGAGTCATGGCCACTAGCATCTGCTTCCTTACTTGGCAGAACGGTTTTCAAGTTCATCTACTGTAAGAAGACTCAGCCCAGTCATTCTCTCGGCTGGGTACTATTGAGCCTGCCCCAGACCCACCAGTGGAATCCTGCAGGCTGAGTCCTTGTACCTCCAGCTTCTTTCACTTAGCACAGTATATCAAGGTCCACTCGTGCTGTGGTAGAACCTCATAACAATTGTTCTTCCTTTTAAAAGTTTAAATAATATTTGAGTGTATGTTCTAATAGAACTGTCATATTTGGGGTGCAAACAGCCTTTATAGGTTGCAAGAGAGGGGGCATGTCAACTATACATATTCCTGGGGCAGTGTCCACAGATCCAGTCACTGACCTGTGAAAGGTAAGGGACCTTTTTGAGTGTGACATTACTTTCCATCTTCCAGTCTATAATAATTTACCTTTAATGACTAAACCCTGTCCCAAGGGATGAACATAAGCAAAAATCAATGACCTCTTTGTCCCGAGAGAGCTGAGTAACAACAGAGCGTGTATGTAGGAGAAGGGAAAGAAGGCTCTTCCCCTCCACAGGCACCACTCTCCTGCCAGCTGGAGACGTCAGCAAGGTAGTAGGTTTCTTAGAAATTCATCTTTAAAGAGTCAGCCAGGCATTTTCTCAGTGCTGTGCAATTGGACAGTTGAAGCCAAGAGGCTTATTTAAAAGAGTTAAAACTTCAGGTAAGGCAGTAGCCTCAACCAAGGCTCTTGTTCCCATGTAGTTATTGTTACATATTTTATTTTATAAAGCCAAGTTGGAGAGTTGATTTAAGCTTGGCTCACATGTTTATGTTCCTGATAGACAGGATAACTCTTGTAGTCTCCATAAACAGGAGCGAACGGTGAGGCCAACTCTCCTGTGGACATACGGAAAAGCCTCATTTCCGTCTTCCCCCTCCATGTGCTGAGAGGGGTCCTCCTGGAATGGAGGTTGCAGCTGGCTCCTAAGGACCGCTGAGAAGCCGACAAACCACTTCTGGTTTCGCCACATGTTATATAAATGCTGCCTCAAAGCCCGTGACCAGCAGTGTGGCCCCAAGGAAAGCTGAGACTTCATACCTCCTTTCTCATCCCAGACCCAAGGAGTCCACCCAGAATCCTGTGATTTATGAGAACCCACATGCTCGGTCACTGTGTTGGGACACTTGGACCCACTGTGCACCTAACGCAATGCTCCTGGTGAGGGAGATCAGCCTGGATGGGGGGAAATGGCCAACTCCTGCTGGGGCTGTTTGCCATACATACCCTGTTCTCTGCTCACATGAGGATTCTGACTAGAATGTCTCCAATGTTCTTGTCTCTCGGGCTAAAACTCATGCTCCATGTGTTTTGAAGAAAGGGTTAACTTAAGCTGCGTACAATGACAAGATGGGCACTGGGGCTGAGAATCACTCAATGAAGAAGGTGGGGCCTTGAGCTTTAGACGGTTATGGTCAGTCTGGAGAGGGAAATGAGTGTGGGAACCTGGTCCATTTACACTTAGTCCCCTCTAAGAAATGAACCAGACTAAGCTAAATTGCCACCACCTAGCATGTGGCCTGGCACACTCGTCTGCAGGGGACTCTCCATCACTAGGTCTCATGGGCAGACAGGGTGACCCCTCACTGAGTCATACCCCTTCATCTGCCGTCAGCACCTTGCAATCTATGTCTGTGTGTGGCTGGTGGTTTCCTGAGGCCAAGTGTCTCAGTTCATCTTTGACACACCTCAAGAGCCCAGAGCTATATTCAAATGCTGTCTTAGGGATGAGTCTGACCAAACTAGCTTTCACAAAACGGACAAGTGGCTCACAGGGAGACTAACCTAAATGAGCACTTGTGAGCAAAAAGGAAAGAAAATATTCACATCTCAGTTCATCACCAACGATGTGGTAAATGACAACGGTCTAATTGGGTCTGACAAGAAGCAGTCCACCTCCACCAAACCTGAAATTACACTGCTGGCTGTGGAGGAACTGTGTCTTCCAGGCTGGACATGGCCAGTGTCACCTTGAAGCAGAGCTGCTGTGATCCCTTCCAGAAGACCTCAGGAGAAGTCTTCCCTTGTAGGGGAGGAGGGGCCTCAGAAGACCTAGCTGTTCCTATTCAAACCCCCAGGGCCATGTGTCTTCCACTGTTAGGTCTCTGCTCTGCACCTCTACGCCCTTGTTGGTCACATGGCCAGGCTGTCACAGTGATGGCCCCATTCTAATTCTTTGCTTCCATTTAACCTCTGCTGTGACCAAACACTTTCCAGAAAAAAGATGAATGAAAGCTGGACTTGGGCACAGTTTTGAAAGCTCAGGCCATCATGGAGGGGAGGGCATGGCAGAACAGAGGGATCTGTATCATGGCACCATGAGACAGAAGGAAAGCCTACAATACTAGCACACAGACGATACCATCACCATGGTCTAGAGCTCCCTCCACTTCCTGCGCATCCTGAGGAGAAGTTTCTCCATCAGCATAGACTCCTCCAGCACAAGGTGCTGCCCAAGCACTGAGCTGAGTGAGCACAGCACAAATCTCTCCTTTTACGTTGTTTATGTCATGTGCTCTGTCACAGTGACAGGGAGGCTAACAAATATGCCATCTTTTCAAAGTTAAAGCACAGAAAATACATTTTCAGGCAGATAAGAGATAAAAGAATTTATCCTCAAGGGACCTTCTATCGTAGTCCATTTTCTGTCACTACAGTGTAGTAATCTAATTTTAAAGAAAAGAGCCTTTACCTCAGCTCATGGTCTAGTCCAAGGTTAGAGGCTTCATTTGCTAAAAGTTCCAAGGAGGTGCAGGGCAGCTTGGGGGTATCAGACACATATCACTCCTCTTTCTCTCTCTCTCTCCCTCTCCCTCCCTCTGTGCCTCCCTCCCCCTCCCCCTCTTCCTCCCTCCCCCTCTAT
>CM052716.1:7820324-7847546 GCA_028551405.1 Uromys caudimaculatus
ACACCTTCACTATGGAGGGCACCAGACAGAATAAATAAGTGGACATCTACAGTGGATCATAAAAGTAGTCCATATCTTTAAACCTCTTCAAGACTATGGACTGTAAACAACAAACATAACTATGCACAAGGGGGCTGTAGTCCCTGGAATGCTAGAGCCGACTGGCGTGAGCGATGGCTAGAAGTTCCTCTTCACATGTCTGTGCTCAGTGATACCATGTTTCTACTTCAAACAGGCCGTGTGGGAGTATTTACCTTACAAAAACAACAAGTGCTACAAACCAAGGCTGGGTCCTCTGGAGAGGTGTGATTAGGCAGTTCCCAGCATGCTATACCGAGAGTCCAGAGAACACCAGGAGCTCAAAGAAAGAGGGAATAGCAGGAATACACAAACACACACACACACACACACACACACACACACACACACACACACACACACACACACACACACGGGGGGGGGGTCCTATGTGCTGAGAGTACAGAGAGAATAGAAGGAACACCAAGAGAGTGGTCTTAGAACCGTTACAAGGTTCTCTCTTTTTACATTTTTATTATTTTATATGTATAAGCAGTTTTGTCTGCATGTATATACATGCGCCTCATGTGCCTGGTGCCTGTAGACATGAGAAGAGCCATCATCAGATCCCATGCTGGAGTCAGAGACGCTTGGATGTGGGTGCTTGGAATCGAACTGGGTTCCTCTGTAAGAGCAGCCGGTACTTTTAACCACGGAGTCATCTCTCCAGCCCTGATTTTCATGGTTTTTTATATATTCTTTCTTTTCTCTTAAATTTAGTATCTCAATACAGCATGGTGACATAAGGCATTATTTTTAAATCTCTGCAAAATTAAAGATTAAGGGAGTAAGGGGTGCACAAACTTACTCCAGGAAATAATTACCAGGGAAGGTTGTGGGTTCTTTGGGTCACATAACAACCCCCTCGGGGCTCTGAATGTTCATTTTCTCTGTAATCCCTGCTCTGCCTTCAAGAGGAAAAAGGAAGCCACCAGAAATGAGTCAGTAAACAGTCTTAAACATCCAGGAAGTGTCTAAAAGGGAGTTTGCAGATGTAGACGGGGTGCTTATTTTCATATTCAGAGACGATTTCAATCAAAACATGCAAAAATGTAAGAGCTTAGGAGTGTGAGAATGTGTATGGCCAAACTGCATGTCCAGTGCCACACCCAGGAGCATGACTGCGTATTTTATACATTCTGAAAACAAGCAGGCTTTTCCATGTACAAAGTGAAGCCAGCCAGGTCTCCTGGAGCCTTGCTGAAAACTGATATTTCACTGTCTCTTTATGGCAAAGGTGCAGAGGTAAGGGAGGATTATGGATTTGTGAAGGACAGACTTTCAGAACTAACTCACCTTAGACAGAGAAGGAGCCATATTGCCCTTGTGTAGACAAGAGGCTTCTGGGTGTCTTGGGCTGAATTCTGGCTATGCCATGACTAGATAAGCATCAGTGGGCTGGACAACTCTTGCCTTCTTCATCCACACAGAGGCCATAGTGATACCGAGTTTTAGGGGGTGTCTAACCTGGTGTGCATCAGTCAGCAAGTGTCCAGCCCAAAGCGGGAGCTCAACGGGGCAGCACAGCCTGGAGACTGACCTTGAGGAGCAAGGAGCCAGCTGCCTGCACTCTGCCACTTATTTGTAAGTGTCCACGGAAGCTAAGTCTACTCTCTGGAGAGTTAAGGAGTGGGTATTCTGGATTGGGGATAATAGCTAACTCTCAACCAGGGAAAATTAACAGAATAATGAGAATCCTGCGTGTCAAGGTGCATGGAATGTTCAGGAACAGTCAGCTCCTTACCACAAATTAGCAATGATGAGTTGGTGTGGTGGCACACACCTGTGAGTCCAACACTCATGTCATAGCAGAATTGTGAATCTGAGGCCAGCCCAGGCTGTAGCAACTTACACCATCACACAGGGCACATGGCCTGATGCTTGTATTGGCAACACAAGTCAACAGCCCAGTGTCCACGGATTTCTCTGCCTCCGGATATGCTCCCATTAGGTCACATGGTTCAACCCACATTGGTGAAGAGCCAAGCCAAAGCTAATAGACCCACCAGGAACACAGCAGTCTGACTTCAGGGAGGCACAACAGAGATTCTTTGGTCACATCTATGTAAATCTGCAATCAGCTTGCTTCAAAACCCAAGTTCCACAGAGGTGGAGGAGATCACCCTTTGGGGTGAGGTAGATGCTGTAATCTAAGGCAGGCACATCCAATCTTTCTCTCACCAATACTCATTCTCCATTATTTAAGCTTCTTGTCTCTTCCAGCTGTTGTACTTTACCTCATAGGAAAGTCAGGAAGAAATGTAAGTGATCATCTTGTCTTTGTTCCTACACACAGAGATAACTGCATCCCTTAAAGTCTAGAGGCGGGACCACAGAAATAAGGGTTCACCTCTTCCACTCCTCCTTTCATTGCTACTCCCCCTTTCCTTCCTGTTATAGTGGAGACACTGTCTGCAGTTAAGTTCTGAGCAGAGAACTGTACTTCTGATGTTCTTCCAGGTGGGCATATTCGGTTGTGTCTGTGGTGACCATGCTATGACAGGGTTACTCACAGGGAACCAAACTTTGAGATGAGAAACTTCAAGGAAAACAGGTGGTAAACAGAGAGGGGTGACCAGAATCTAGGACCCAGGAAGGCTGTGGCGGGGATGTTACTGAAGGACACACCTGGTCACTTAAAGAGCAGCCTTATTAACTACAGATCTGCCTGCAAAGTATTTCTGAACTCAGAAGTTCTCTATGTAGACAGCTATAATTTCACCAGTGTGAGTGATCACAGGGCTGTCCAGGGGGTTCAGTCTACAGCCCCAGTGAGAGCTCTTGACCACAGAAGGACATTATACATGTCTCTAGACTGGGCAGAGACCTGAACATGAAGATCCATCACACACAGGAATCAATTTCCTCTATTCCAGAATGGTGACCTGCCAGGAGAGAAGGAAGGTGTGTGGCCCACCAGAGTCCTAGAGCAAAGTGCCACAGGGTAAGGCCATGTTCCTGCTCAGCTCCTGGGCTCAGCAGCCCTGACTAAACAAGAGGACAGGGTGTAGGGAGGTGGCCCAGAGGGATGACTTCAGATATACTGGCTGTCTCCTGCTAGCACAGAAGCCTGCCTCATGATGGGAAAGGAAAACACACAGCGCTGGGGTTGGAAGCCCAGTAGTTCCCAGAAGCACAGAACAGACATTAATATTTAACCGAGTGGTCATTTGCACGGTCTGCTTGAGTTCCCGGCCTTTCCTCACCTGGTGCTTTCCCATTCTTGGTCATCCTTGTCTTTCTCTTCCTTCCCATCTCCGGTATGTGGGTGTTTCTGCACAATCCGCATCCCGCCGGCCTTCACTGAAATACAAACAGAGGCAGGGGTGACCAGGGTGGAGGTGCATCTATCTGCCTGTGGATTAGGTAGAGAGCCACTGTTATTGACTGGACTCCAAGAGTGACAGTCATTACCGTGGGAGGGTGGTGTGATGTCGAGGAGACTGAACACGGTGAACCCCTCAGCGCCCTCTTACATCTCAGGGGCTCCCCAAGGCTCCAGTGCTCCTTTCTGATCACCTCTCAAGTACTTTCTAAGAACAGAAGCATAAGCAGAACATAAGCCACGTGACAAAGTGGCTACTGGATTAGAGTCTGTATGTCATATAGACATAACACAGACCACTTAAACCTTGCCTGGGGATCTTAGTTCTTCAAATACCAATGATTTGGATGGGGTGATACAGTCATGGCTGCCCAGGAAGTTCTAAGAATCCATCTCTCTCTCCCTTCCTAGCACTGATTACAACATGAATCTTGCCCTGCTTCTTAGGTATGTGCAGCAGTCTGAACTCACATCCTCAGGTTTTCAAAGTAAGCACTGGACTGAAATGGTTTTCCGGGCCCCAGATGGGCTCTTTTCAAGAGTCTGCTACTGGGCCAGCCTCAGAGCCCACACAGGGCCTGCAAAGCCTTTCAGAGCAATTCTTCCCAAACTGGGCTGTGGACGCTACTGTTTGTGGATGCTATTTTCTTTTTTTAAAGCAGCTTTATGGAAACAGAGTTCACCCATCTAGACTGTCTAACACAGCCTGAGTTATATGTGGTCATTGATATGACTGTGTTCATCACCCCATGCAGAAGACCCAGACCCATGAACGGTCTTTCTGTCCATCCCTCCTTGGCTCCTGGTAACCATCAGTCGCACTTTCCTAGTCTGGACATCTAGGATGGAGAAGAAATCATAAAACACACAGACTTTGGTCACTGGCTCTTTTCCATATTTTCAAGGTTCACCTGTGTTACCCCATGTACGAGGGCTTCATTCCTTTTTTATGTCAAATATGCTCCTCTGTAGGAAAGCTGTGCTTTGATTTAGCCACTCACCAGGCGATGGTCATTTAGGTTGTTGGCAGTTTGGGCTGTTATGAGCACTGCAGCTCTGGATACCACTTATATCATTTTCTGTGTCTGTGTTTTCATTTCCTTGTATCTGTATATAGGAATGGGATAGCTGGGTCCCCCAGGAATTCTGTATACCCCACTGAGAAATCAGTACTGAGAAATCATCAGGCGAGCACCAGGATGAGGGCTCCAATGTCTCCAATGCACCCACACTTGTTACTTCTAACTGTAGCCATGCCAGTTGGTGTGAAGTGGGATCTCTTTGTGATCTGATCGTTACTGACTCAGTGGCTGATGTGGTTATTTTATAACAGGGTGGGGGGTTGGATGAGGAGATTCTAGGACGGAAGCCTGAGAGTGTGGGAAATGCCAGGCAGGCAGAACCAAGTGTGTGAGTGTGGCAGCCAGAGGTGGATCCTGGGTCTTTTCGTTCTCCACTTGTTTTTCTGAGACAGGTGAGTTCTGAGAATCAGTCTGTCTTCCTTCCCTAGCAGTGGGATTACAGATACGAATTAGCTTTGATGTGGATGCCAGGAATCTGAACTCAGACCCCTGGGCTTTCAGAGCAAGCACAGAGCCAGCTTAGTCATCTCCCCAGCTCCAAATGGGGAGATGAAAGAGCATCCACCATGCTGGCGTGCATCAAGCTTTTTGGTGGAATGGAGCTTGAAGTCACCCCAAATGTATCTGACAGCAAATCCCCCTCCAGTAATCCTGGGGTTCACCTTTTAGTAGCAGTGTTCCACAACATGGCTTGAACGTGCTGGCTCTACACTCATGCAGCCTTACACGATGGTGTGAAGCTGATCTGTCTAAAAACCCTGTAGAAGGCCTGGCCTCGCCTGAGTTGAGTGAGCACTGTTGTAGTGATCAGAGGGGGGTCTTGTGGGCTGAGAGTTTAAATTACCTCGGTTGTATTCAGCCATTAACAGCCACTGACCTTCAACCTCTGTTTCTAACCTAATGTTCTTAAGACTTGGATAACTCTAGGAATGTATTCCTACGCAGACCAGTAGCCTCTACCAGACCTAAAGCTAAGACTGCAGTAACTCCCAAAACCTATAGGAAAGATCCCCACCTGTATAGCCACCTACTTGACGCTCCCTACCAGGCATATGCCCACTGGACTGACTTATGGCTTTCTTCTGTGGCTACAAAAGCTTGTCAGCTCTTTCGCAAGGGTTAAATCAGTCACCTACTTCTGTGTTCCCGAGGCAGTTATGCCAACCTGGCCCAGGATAAACTGTTTTCATGTTTCTTTTAAAATATAATTATTTTCCACCACCAGTACTTGCCAACACACAGCTTCAAAGACAGTGAACCTCCTAAAATAGAGACCTCTAAATAAGGACAGTCGTGTCCTGGTGTGGTATTCTGTTGTACCCACAGAGCCCCTCCCTTCCTCTTGAGGTTAGCTATCTAGACTTCTACCACAACACAGCCTGTATCCCATGGAGCGGAGAAGACTACTTGTCTCTGCTGTTCCTCATTTGGATGGATCCTGCTGGGTCACAAGGATAGGCAAGTTTACAGTGGACAGGGAGGAGCAGCTGAAGGTCTTCCTAGGCTTAGACTCTGATTTCCCTGGGAAGCATGGCCAGCCTTAGGTTCAGAAAGACAAGGACACTGGCTTCTCGTGATCAGCAGGCAAAAGAGCTGTCCCCAGAAGGCAGAAGAATGAACCAGTAGATGAGCGGTTTGTGTTTGAACAGTACATCTGCCAGTCTGTGGTGGAAATGAAAATCTCTGTGTCTTACCCTTTAATACAGAAACACCAAGCTACTTTGGGGGAAAAAAACATCCTCTTTAACAATACTCTCAGAAATCTGCCTTTTATTTCAACAGTTGATTTTAATCACTTTAAAGAGCTTAGCGTTGTCTCCACATCCTTGAGTCTTATTTGTTGGGCACTTACTCTTCCCTCGTATCTAATCACGATTTTGTCTCAGGCACCCCTGTCTTACAGATGCCTGTCCAGCTATTCAGCCATCCGAGGACCTGTGTGTCTACTCTTGCCGTCTGCCTCTATCTGCTGATCTTGTTCCTGGGCTGGATGGCTGTGGGGTCACGTGCCGTTTTCCCTGCTCTTATTAGGATCCTATGGGGTCCTGGTGCGGACAGTAGCTCTGTGGAGAAGAAGCAACTATTTTTGTTCAGGTTCTGTCTTCCTTCAGATGCGTTTCATGGCATGGAAAGGCCACAGATATATGGTTTGAATGTGACACATCCCTCGGGGCTGTGTTTGGAGCCCTTGGCCTCCAGTTGGTGGCTCTGCTTAACAAGGCAGTGGATCTTTGAGACATGGCACCAAGGTCTTTAGGCTGAATATAAGCAGTTCAAGGGGGCAGGGGTAACACTGAAGGTTATAACTCAATTCTGGTTCCAGTCCTGAGCATTGATCTGCCAAGAATGAGAAGCCTTCACTACACCCTCCAGTCACCATGTGTGACTGCTGCCACACCTCTTTGGCTTCAAGAGACCAAGACCGGAGCCAAAATTAATCTTTCCTCCTGTAAGTTGCTTCTGTCAGATATTTTATCATAGACCAGAAAGGCAACGGACATATAATATAATGTGTATTTCAACTTATGCCCCACTAAAATCATTCCTGTGTTTACAAATTCTACAACTTTTACTCCCATTTGGAGCCTGGGCTATCTTGCTGCCTCACTGTGAGGCTGGACAACCCTCTCTCCCACAGGGTTTGACCTCTAAGCATCACTAAGGCCCAAGTCTCATGTCTCATTTTCAGATCTTTCTTTGTTGTTGGTCCTTAGGGATTTCTCTCACTTTGAGTTCAGATTGGGGGGAAAAAAACCCAAAAAACTAAAGAGCACAAAAGAGCCACCATTTGTAGGCAAATTTTAATCGAAGGCTTCTGCCCCACTGAAATACTTGGATTAAAGCTCTGTGGTATGTTAAGATGATTTTCTATCTGAGAATAATGGATTATTTTCACAAAATGAAGAGTCTAGAACTGCCCCTAAGTGGTTTTTAGAATGTACTTCCTCCCTCCTGCACATGCCCACCAGAAACTTACAAAAGATGCTGTTGTATCGTGAAATACATACAGTGAAGTATTAATCGCCGCCACTTGAACATTGTAACGGTATTTGGCATAAAAAACATTCGGTGAAGTATCACTAGCCACAGACTGAAGATTGTGATGGTATTTGGCATCAAGGCCTCTGAAGAGGTAAGTTAAAACGGAAGATGATTCCAACGCAACGGAACTTGTGCACCGGGATGCACAGTCATGGAGAAAAGGCTGAGGGAAGCCACTTGCCAGATCTGGGGTGTGGCCAGGAACAGAGGAGAAGGGGGGGAGGGAGAGAGAAAGCAGGCTCAGAGAAACCAGCACCGTCAACACCTCACTCCTGGGCTTCCAGCCTCCAGGACCATGAGAAAAAAATGTCTATTGTGGGAGCTGCCCATCCGGGGCATTCTGTTACAGGAGTGGTGGCAAAAGACTGAAGATCGTTGGCAAATGGTGTCTTTGGAACACTTCAAATATGGCAGTTCACAGATACAATATACTCCACGTACTGCATGCGAGTGAAATGGGCTAGTTCATGAAGACAGAGCTGGCAGTGAATGTCCAGGTGACATCTGAATCGAGGCGCCCCTGGGACAGCCTGTCCACTCCCTGCAGAAGCGCTTGGTGGCAGAGCCCAGTCCCCTAGCATCAGCACTTGCATTTGATTCTGTTTCTAAAAACAATTAACTTCATTAATCCATCTCAGTGTGCTTGTGATTAATGTACCAATAAAAAGTGGCAATGCTGACAATAACTCAAGGCTGAGGCAGATTCAGTTTAGCTTGCAAGGATGTGAAAAGTTATGACAGCATGTTGCAATGGTCCTATCAGCTTATCCAGACTTCTGTCTGAAAAACTAGAAATCTGTAGAATCATTTGCAAATCTAGGTTTGTTTTTTTGTTTTGTTTTGAGACACTAGAAAAGGAAAATCTAAGATTTTCTCTTTTTTTGGTGATTATTACTGAAATGAGAGATTCACATTTGAAGAGTAACAGATTCCTTCGAGCCTGACTGTATTGCTGAGGTTAAGGCTTGAATCCTGGGCCTTGAGGTTCAAACCTTGGCTCTGCATACACTTGTGTATGAACACATATGCATGCCTGACACTCTCTGTGCCTCAGGACCCTCTATCTGTGAAGAGTGACAAATTCTTCCCTCCCAGAGACACCGAGGATAACTGAATTAGCTCCTGAGACATCTCTTGAGAGAGTCTGGCATACAAGATGTGCTCCACTCTACCAAGCAGGTGCTGAAAATGAAAATTCAGGGCTCAGAAAGGTCTCATGTGCTCGAACATCTTACTGTGGGGGTAACAGAACTCATAGGGAAGGAGGCCATTGTGGTGCTGACATGATTGTTGGCAATCATCAGGCCTGCATCAGGACACCAGGACGAGGTAAGGACTCTTCCAGAGACTCTCAGATCCTGGGTAGGTCAGCCACCTCTGCTCTTTAACTGCCATGATGCACCAACCTCACCTCTCCATCACCACACTTTGGTCCCCTGTGACAGGGCCTGAGACACACAGGACCAAGCCGGTTCCCCCCTCCCCCGCCCCCCAGGGGCACAGCCTGCAAGAGGCACAGCTGGACCAGACAGATCTAGATAATCTACATCATTAATCACTGGGAGCGCTTCCAAGCACAGCGTAGAGACAGACTATGCACAGCCTGAACAAAGTTAGATGGAGAGATGGCTCAGCGGTTAAGAGCAATGACTGTTTTTCCAGAGGCCCTGAGTTCAAGTCCCAGCAACCACATGGTGGCTCACAACTATCTATAATGGGATCTGATGCCCTCTTCTGGTGTGTCTGAAGACAGCTACAGTGTACTCATATAAATAAATAAATCTTTTTTTTTTTTTTTTAAGGCGATCTGTAGATCACCTTCCTGTCCCAGTGGAAAGGGGGTAGAAGAAGTCTTTTTGTTTTGTTTTTTTTGTTTTTTTTTCTTTTCAGACTGGCCCTGGAAGCAAATGAAGGGGGCCAGTGATTACCTGCCATCCATGGACCAAGCTCCCCTAAGCTGTTACAGTGTGGAGCATTGGGACGGACTTGCTGGCAGCTATTGCTAAGGCTCAGCAAATGGCTGGAAAAACCTGCAGGCACTGGGCACAGCACCTGACGGGGACTGGGGACAGCACCTGACAGGGACTGGGGACAGCTGATTATGATGCACAGCAATGTCTCTGAAGCCTGACTGCAGGTCCTGGAGCCTGCGGTGCCAGGGCATGTGCCTTTGTTCTTACTAGAGAAGAGCAGTTGACATGTTATCTAAAAGGAGGCTAATCCTGAAGAGATAAAGGGTTCTGACATCGATTTGGTGGAGAGAATACAAGAAAACAATCTGCATGTTGTGGGTTAGATTAAGCCCAGGCAGTGCACTGCAGAGGCACATATGCAAGGGGAGGTGGAATCAGAACTCCCCTGGAATACGTGAGACAGGAGCATGGAACAGAAGGGAACAGGAAATGCAGTCTATCTTAGTAAGGAAGAGTGACTCTACTAGGGAGAGACAGACATCACCCGGCAAGGGGTACGAAGTGTCTGCAACTCCACACTGCTCCTTGTCGGAGATTCAACAGGAGAAAAGGAAACTTGGATTCCTCTAGCTCCCATGCTGTACTTCACTGGGGTGTTTTACAAAAGTGAATATTCCCTATGTAGATGAAAAGATGTCTGATGTATGGATGGGAGACAGCCACCAACCCACATCAGAACACAAGGGGATCTGCTGAAAAGAAAAGGACACACACAGAAGGTTCCAGAAGGGGGAAGTAGCCAGAGATGTCTAAGGAGCAGAGGCAGCACCTATTACTAGAAGCCAGTCACTACAGGGTCTTCTGCCCCTCAGCATGCTGGGAGAGCAGAGGGCTCTTGCTCCCTTCAACCTGTAATCGATGGCTGGTTCTCTGGCTGAGCATGGGAACCTGCTTACCATGTACATGACAGGAAGCTTGCCACAATAAAAGGCAGATCCGCTTTCCATTTCTAGCAACAGAACACTCTGGATAATCCAAAAACTTCCGCAAGAAAGTACTTCAGGGTCAATTATCATCCACGGGCTTTAATGCATCCTGAAGTCAAGTCTGAATGATTAATGTAATGGAGTTGAATTATCTGTGTTGCTGAAAATAGCGAGTGGTCTACATCCCTCTGTACTCGATGTACAGAGTCATGTATATGTTTTCATTCGTCCCGGTTCTGCGGGGGATGTGAGAACAACTTTGGGGGGAAACAGAAAATCAGCAACACTCGATGAGATAATATTATGAGATTTGTGAGACTTGACTTACTTATAATTTGGGTTCCTCTGGGAAGTGGGTGCAGGTGGTCGGGGCCATAGGCCTGAAACACGCATTTGCCAAGCTCTTCTTTATCCAGGTCACATGGGAACTGGCAAGGATGAGTCACCATGTGTAGTGTGGGAGGCTGCATGGCTGCTGTTAGAACTGAAAGCCGCTTCTTAATACGTGGCTACCTCAGCCAGAGCCCTGAGAGGAATGATCTTGCCCCGTCTCTCCACACTCTCACTGGACATTTTCCAGTGAAGAGCAGAGGCGGGTACAGTTAGGATGGGCTGGCACGCTGTTAGGGAGATGTGTGCAGAGTGCCACTCAACGGAGTGCCACCTACCACAGAAAGGTCTCTCAGCACCGCCCTTCAGTCCTTCCCTCCACTTTCCTTTGGCAGATCCTCCAGTAAATTCCACAGCTTGAGTGTGGCATCCGGGAGTGACAACACAGTCAGGCTGTGGAGGCCTGGGTGCCAATCTCCAACTAGCTCTTAGGGGTTAGCAAGTCGCCTCAAATAGCTCTGCCAGGGATTGAAACGGCACAGTCCACACTATCTCAACAGTGGACCACGGTAATGAAAGTGCCGAGCACCTATTTACATAAGTAAAATGGTGGTGTGTTGTAACTCGGACCAGGTTCTAGTTACTGTTTCTTCCCTTCTGACGCTTCACCATCCAGTCACCTGTGCAATGGGGAAGACAGGGAGGCTGCGGGCAAGCCATTAGAGCAAGGTGGGGCCGGGCCCCAAGGAAATGTTCCTGGACCTATTTACTGAGTATCTGTTCCAGACACTGTGCCAGCTTCCCCCTCCCCACAAGGTAAAGATGTTAGTAAGCCTGGAAATCAGAGGAGTCGGAGACAGTAGGAGGTGGAGGAGTCATGAGGGAAATGAGCCCTGTAGGGATAGGGGAGGGGAGTGGTTAACGAGAAAACACAAGAGAGGACAGCAGAAGAGTCGTGAGAGAATTTTATTATTTCCAGTTAAAGGTTTAAGCACAAGACTGGCACACAATTTAAGCACTTAATGAAAACGTTCCCAAAGTTTTTAAGGCAGTCCTTTTGACTTATGAACTGTGTTCTTGGCAAATCTTTATTCTTCATTACTAGTGGGTGGCCCTTTCTTCTTTTAAAAAATATTTATTCTGCAGCATTGCTGTTCTCTGGTGCTGCCAGACAAAAAAAAAAAAAAAAAAAAAAAAGCACCCTATGGCCAAAAAGGCAGTGCCCTCGGTCTTCTGCGGATAGGGAGTAACATGCACACTAGGGGCGCAGCCTACTGTTGCGCTTTCTCACCCACCCCTCCGGGTTCACAGGTCTGGCTGGCCTTGGGATATGCAGCATGTGACACTGACAGCTACCTTCCTGCTAGACTTTTGGGTCAGGTAAATGAAAGGGCTAACGTCACATGAATTTATCTGTTTGATTAGCTAGAGGAACAAACAGAGGCAAAGAAGCAAAAGATACAGCCCCAAGGCTGGGCCCCACTGGTGGCTGGCCCAGAGAACAACCATCTGCTACAGCCTCTAATTTCAGGTAAGACACCCAGAGTCCCAGAGGAGCCCAGTGGTGTTCCTCAAGACTCTAACAATGTGGCTCTCTCTGCAGGCACAAACAATGGATTTCATTTCTAATCCAAAACCCGTTAACAAACTAAAGAAAATCAGAACTCTCATGTCAAATTTCCCCCAGGTGTTGTTTTTCTTCTTCGGATCCTAAGATGTTCATATGAACAGTCTCTACATGCAACTTAATTAATGCTATTTTGACTCAATGTCTTTCCAACAGCACACACTAATGAACTCCTTATCTTGGGAGAATCAGGCATGTGATCCTACTGTGTGAGCCACGCCCAGCTCAGAGCCACAGGCAGGTGGACACAAACTACTCCTTTAGGAATTAAAGGTCAAGGTTTTCCTTAAAGGAAATGTTTATTGTGGTTGTTTTGTGTGTGTGTGTGTGTGTGTGTGTGTGTGTGTGTGTGTGGTTTAGTAGATTTTTTTTCATACAATATAGTATGGTGATGCTTTTCCTCTCTACCAACTCTTCCCCCAATCTTCCGCCAATTCCCACCTTTTTGCTTTTTCTTTAAAAAAAAAAAAAACAAAAAACAGAATAACACACATTCTCATTCTCTCTCTCTCTCTCTCTCTCTCTCTCACACACACACACACACACACACACACACACACACACACACACACAGTCCACAAAACCACAAACCAAAATACACAAACAATAGATTAGTAAGATTTTTAAAAATGCCCAAAGAAAGCCACATGAGACAGGAAGTCTACAAAAAAATACCACTGAGTTCGTTTTGCATTGGCCATCTATTTACTGGGGCATAGGGCCTACCCTGAAGCGTGGTTTAATAGACTCAGTGAGACTCCACTGGAGAAGCAAGCCAGTACCAACTGCTGACTGACTTGCTGAGGGACAGGAGCCAGCGTCTTAAAGGTAATCTTTCCAAGAGTTGTTTTGTATTGTAAGAAGTGAGGACTGAACCCAGAGCCTTCCATCCTCCATTACGGTATCTGTATCTTACACCGAACACAGAGCTTCCCATAGCTCTAACTCCTAAACCCAGCTAGGTTAGTTGAGAAGCACTGTCATGGTGAATCGGCAATACTTTAAAGGCCATTTCCTCTCCCCTGGATCTCCTGTTCTCCAGTGGGGCCAGCAGCTGGAGACTTTGACTTTTTACTACAGAGAGATGGCACGGATGTGTCCCTACCCTGCACAGTCCTCTAAGGTTTGCTGGGTCCTATACCACCAGCATGTGCAGTCAAGACCCGGAGGAGCTTTAAGTAGACTTGTCTTCTGGGACCCACGGCCTCCAGGCTGGCTTTCTGTGGTGCTTCCACAGGTATCCCTGCCACAAGAAAGGGCAGTGGAAATGCCAACTCCTCCAACCAGGGAGGAACAAACAGGAACTGAGCGGAGGCGGCTGCCCACGGCACACAAAGGTTGCTTGCCATTTCCTGAGAAAGGTGGCTCTTTACTGGACCGAACTGCTTTGGCTGAGGACTTTCGGGTTTGTTTTAAAAATACTATCTTAGCCACCTTCAAGAGAAAGTTGGATGAGAAAAGAAAATGAGTAAAGGAAGTCATGCCGGGTGATTAATGATCATAATTATTTCCGCTTCTTTGGTCTGTCAGTGTGAAATGCTGTCAGCCCACGATTAATCATCATGATACAACACTACCTTTTAATTGTTGGGGGTCTCCCCCCCAAACATCTGTGCAATCTCATAGAAACAGCCTACGTTTGAGTTTTGACTTGTACAACAACTAGGCTTAGTGCGGGCGGTCGCGGCGACTCCCGAGGGTGTCCCCGCCGGGAGAGGGCTGGATCCCGCGCCCCGCTCACCTGCGCGCCTGCGCATCGCACTGGTACGGGGCACCGGGACCCCGATCCTGCCCCGCCCCCGCCCGGCGCCCCGAGACAAAGTGCAAAGCAGTCAGTACCGGCGGGCGGGTGTCCAGCTTTGGTCTCCAGCTTTCCTTCTGGAGGCGAAGACATGGCGCCGCTGGTTTTCTGAGGGGCGATGGCAGCCGCGGGTGGGCGGCGGTGCGCGCGCGAGGCCTCGGGAGGGAAGGCGTGAGGCGCGCGCCGCTCGGGAACGCGCACTGCCGCCCCGGGCCGGGGGCGTGGCTCCGGACGGCTGCGTGGCACGGCCCCGCCCACCCGAGCTGTGCGGGCCGCCTCGCCTTGCCCCGCCCGTCCGTGTGGAGCATGCGCAGCGGCCAGCGCCACGTACAACTCCTAGGCTGTAGGATGGGAAGGGTGACGGGGCGCGTGTACGTGAAGGGCGGGGCGGCCCTGCGGTCGGCGCGCGGTGCGTGCTCTCTAGCCGAGCTGTCACTGAGGGAAAGCGTTGCCTGTTGTTGGTTCGAGACCCTAGCGCGGGGTTTCATTCAGCGATGACAGTTCCTGGCTCCTTGGCCCACTTTGCCGTGCAATTCATCCATTACTCTCTAGAACTCTCAGCTCTGCAAGATCAGAAGTCTTCTATCTTTAGAAAAGGCTATGTCATCATCCCTTCTGGGCTGCACAGGGACCTTTGAGGACACAGCTATTAAAAAGGCTGGGTCCCACACCTCTCTACTCCTTCCATATCCTCAGAACCTCTTGACTAGTCCTCTCCCTGACCCCAGGCTGTCAAATCCGAAGGTCACTTGTCCAGTGCCTTTGATCTCTTAGGAGTGCTGCAGACAGCTCTGGATTCTCTTTAGCTTTAGGGATGCCGTGTCTCTGCCTTGTCCAGCTTGTAAAATCATCTGAGCATGGGATCTGAAAATGTAGTTAAGGTGCTCAGCTCATGTTTATGTTCATGGTTTTACTATCTCCATGCGACCAACTTCATCTGGCGGTCCTTATTTCTCTCTGCTCATTTACTGAAATTCTCCATGGACTAGAATATTAGCTTCATGAGCCTGGTATACATTTTTCACTTATGTTCCAGGCCCTACAGCCAAGACAATCACAAAAAAAATCCTGGAACAGAGAGGCAATGGGTCTCCTACAATGTTGCCTTCACAGAGAACAACAAATAGGTCTTCCACAGAAAATGGTGAGGATGCTTAGGATGTTATAGCATATCCATTTGCTTTCACCTGTGGAGGAGATGTGGGCGTGTCCAGCCCAATTAGTCACAGGTACAGTCTAGATGTTGAGTCCCACTCTGGGAGCATTCTATGCATTTGTGTCTACTGAACAGATTCTAGAATTGTTGACTGAGTAATGTTATTTGAATCTCATAATAGTTCTAGGGATGAGGCAGGATAATTCATTTTACCAAGAAAGCATACACAGAGAAAGAGAGAGAGAGAGAAAGAAAGAGGCAGACATTTCAGTCTGGTGAATGTGAGCTGGGCCCAAATACCAGGGTTCTCAGCCCAGCAGCATTTCCTCCTAGTGTTGGCTGACCTCTGGGTGAGAATTTGGGGGGACATTTCCTCCTTTTCTCTAAGTAGGCTGTTTTCTAAACAGAATCTGGAAAGAGGGTTTGAAGAAGTAACAGATGGTGCAAATTCCCCCTGCCATTGTCTGTTTTGCAACCTTGGCGACATCACTGAGTGTTTCAGAGCCTTGGTTTCCCTATCTGCAAGAAAGACATTGGAGGGCTGTGCCCCTCGTGTGTGTTAGCCCCCAGCACTATCACAAACACCCGCAGTAGCTCACCTGAAAGGGAAAGGTTGGGATGCAGCGTACCTCAGTTTTACACTGCTTACCTTGCAGGAGTCACTCCCTGGTTCTAGCCCCACTTTTGGAGGTTCTCACACCTTCCTTCCTTGGCCCCATTGTTTTTGGGCCTGGGGCAGCAGTGGATCGAATCTGTTCATCTCGTGGCTGGGGATCAAAAGAAAGAGGAGAAGCCCAGAGTTCTACACGCCCTTCAGACAGATTCCTTCAATGACCCAAAGTCTCCTGTTAGACCCCCCTTTTAAAGGTTCTCCCACCAACAAATATTGCCAGACTGGGTGTCCAGTCAAGCCGTGCATATGCACCTGTGAGGAACAGTCCAGATCTGAACCATGATGGTGGTTGGTGTTGTGACTTTTCAGACTCAGTGCAGATGTAGTTCTGTATCATCCCAGTCACTCCTACAGCATCCCCAGACATGGCTTCTCTGATGGAGACTTCTCCATCTTCAGGAATTGGGCCTGGGTTGGGAGGCCTGGAACAACCCTGCTATTGCATAGTTCAGATTGCATGTTTGAAAGTACTTGTAAACCATAATACACTAGAGAATATATTTTTATTCCTACAATGGATTTTTTTTATCATTGTACATTGCCCATCTATGGCGTATAACAATAACTCTGTGTATCGGTCAGTTCAGTGAACACTGCTTCGTTTTTCCAGGCTAGCTTCTATTTTCCATCTCTCTGGGCTGCTGCCTTATGGATGAGAATTTTTATATACTTACTTACCACACAAAATTCCTTCATGTTGTTGTCTTGTCTCATAAAGGGAGGGTAGCTGTCACTCCTGACTTGGCTTCATAGCATCAAAGGCATTTCTTTATTATGTTATAGAAGTTATAAATAAAATTAAGTATAATTGATTTGGCATCCACACAGGTTCTAAAAGCCAAAGAAGAAATGAAATTGTGCCATATATTACACACACACACACACACACACACACACACACACATGCATGTGTGGGCACAGAGGCAAGCAATCCTTGGGGGTTTCACTTGGGTGTCAGCTTGTCCTCAGTCACAGGGCGAGAAGCTATCAGAGGGGTTTTCAGAAGCTATTCAATAGCTAATAAAGTACATGGAGTCGGTTTCAGTCTCATACAAACTTATAGTTTAGTAAAAGACGTTTGAAGAAAGAAATGACCAACCTTGGCAAATATTCCTCTTATCTTTATCTGGAAGTTGGAAAATAGAAAAACCATAAAGAAGATGAGCGTCGTGGCACCATGAATACTGATTCCCTGCCGAACTTCCAAGCCTGTTGTCGATTATTTACGAGAGGATGTGTTTAGTGGAGAAATGCCGGGAAGGATGTGGACAAATGGCACCTCCAGTTTGCTCTCCGAGCCACGATTTGACCTTGTGGAAGCTCCTTATGTAGTCTGTGATTATGGCTCTGTATTGGAGGCAATAATACTTATCTTAGGGTTTCAAATAGTTATTCAATATTACAGCTTAGCATTTATCTCGCTGTATAAAATTTCTTACAAGGGTATATGAATTGCTGTAAGTATAACAATAAACAAGACAAAGACGCTGAGGATAAAGAGGCTCCCAGCAAGACAAAATAATCTCAGGAGAGCCCAGAATCTAAAATTGAATAATAAAATATTTTTGTTACTGTGTTTTTAAAGAATCTATCCAAGAGACAGTGCTATTGGGACATGACTTTGCCCTTAAAATTACAAAAAAGCCTTTCAGGAAGTTCTTTGGCTGTGATCCCATGGTTCTCAGAAACCATACATGTGAGATGAACAGCAGGAGGCCGTTGAGATCATCATGACCTTTTTGAGCCCACAGGGCTCTGCTTGGACTTGTCCTATGACTAGAGAGAAGTCAGTGGAGGAGATCTGTAGACACATTAGGACCCATCCCCACCACATGTCAACTTAGGAACTTCAGAAGATGCATCCTCTGTGAGACTCAGTGTCCCAGTCTTAACACGGAGAGAGTCACGTGCCCTCTAGAATGTCTCTGTGGGAACGCGTTGATAACACAGGGCAGAATGTGATGGACAGGTTCCCGCTGATTTATGGGGGTTCTGGGGAAGGTGAGGAGAAAGATGTTCAGAGGCAAGGGTGAGGGCTTGAGCCTTTCCACTTGACTGGAGGTGGGAGGGAGGTCATACACCGAGGAGACGCGCAGGAGGTAGAAGACAGAGGACCAAGGCCTCGCCACATTGGATGTGAAGGCATAGTGAGCATACACAGGAAGAGAGGAAAGTCCTGTCTTAAGTTTGGCTGAAGGGAAGATAGCTGCATCCTCTTTCTACATATGTTCAGTCCCTTGTCATATCCTGTCATATGGCTGTCAGAAAGCTACACTGTGCCCTCAAGACAGAGTGGGAGACAACAGGGTTTTAATATATCACAAACATGGTTCTTCTGCATAGGTCTACCCTCCTCCACTGTTGCCAGATTTCCCCAAGACATTTGAGAACCGTTGCTGTAGATCAGTCCTTTGACACTGACTGAAGGTGCAGGATGAAGATGGATCTACAGACTGAGGCGGTGATGGAACGGTGAAAGCACTTGCTGGCCAAGTATGGGGACCAGAGTTTGGATCACCCCAAAACCTATATAAAATATCTGGTGGCTGTATCTGCCCACTGTCATTCCAGTCAAAAGGTCGAGACAGGATTCCTAGAGCAAGCTAGCTAGCAAGACTAGCTACTTGGGTGCACTGTAGGTTTTTGATCAAGAGAACCTGTCTTAATGAATAAGGTAGAAAGCCATAAAGGAGAATGCCAACCTTGAACATCCACATGCATGCACACACACATGAGCATGCTTACCTACACACATACATGCAAAAAACATGCCTTCACATACGTGTATACCACAGGCACACATTAAAATATAAAAAGGGGAAAAACTTAAAAACAAAACAAACAAAATTCCAAATCTCGGTCCTCAGAGCAGCACCAGAGAGGAGGCCATGGGAATATCAGCAGCACACTAGCCTGTGAACAAGAGTGCTAGCCAACAGGTGAACCCTAAGACCTCCCCCTCCTCTTCAGCCTCATAGATGCTGGACAGCCCCTTCAATAGAAGGCTGTGTGGGCTCTGCTGCAGCCCTAGATGCTTGACCATGTCCTGCAGCTGTTTCTGGGCTCTGCACCTCTGTGAGGTGGGTTGTCAGTTCCAGAGCTCTGTGTGTTGGTGCACCCACACACCTTCTAAGGCTTCCCTCAGAAGAAGAGCAAAAGGACTCTGCCATGAGGCTGCTGCCATTTTGTTCCCTTCAAATCTCCGTGTTGTGCCTCTGTCAACTGACCACAAGGATGTCTGGACTGCTTTCAGGAAAGACAGACATGCTATGAGAGCATTTTGGATGAAAATCACCCAACAATGCCCTTTGTAAACCCAAACAGCAGAGTAATACCTGAAGAGAAAAGCAAGCCAGCACTCATCAACCCACCAGTCTGTGGAGTCAACCACTAACTGTGTCCTTTCATGTGTCCATCCCGACTACTAGACAAGAGTGATGTTTTCCTGCTATCTCATTTTGTAGAGTGTTCCCCAATTGATGTTGGATACTTTCCTCATTAACAGTGACCTCAGGTTTGGGAAGGAAGCCCCTAGTACATCATCCTCACACTAGGAAAGAGAATGCACGCTGTCAGTGTGTCTGTCTTGTTACAGGATATGCCGTCCTTTATCACTCCACTGGTGGACATGGTCTTAAAATACGGCAATTTTATAGGGCGAAAGTTAATGTATTGGTGCAGTCAGCTCTTTATTAGTAATCACTGTGTCCTGGCTGATGTTTTGTGTTTGGATATGGCGTCAATGTCCTCAAGACTTCATGTATGGAAATTCCATCCTCATAGAAAGGATGGAGACTTGATATATGGCTGCTGTTTAGGGGTGGAACATTCAGGAAAGGATTGAATTCATCACTGTGGAGGCCCCACTATTGTATCTTTGCAGCTTTATAAAAAGGGGTAGAGAGTTGAAAAGATACACACACACACACACACACACACACACACACACACACACACACACACACACACGCTCTCATTTCTTACCTGTGATGCATGTGGGTCAGAGATTCTGTCAACAAAGAAGATCATCATTAGATGAGGCAGCTGATCCTATACTGTTAGTTAAAATGACCTCTTCCTTCCCCTTCTCCTCCTCTTTCTCCTCCTCTTCCTCCTCTTCCTCCTCTTCCTCTTCTTCCTCCTCCTCCTCTTCCTCCTCCTCTTCCTCCTTGTTCTTTTTCTTCAAGATACGATTTCTTTGTATACCCTTGGCTATCCTGGAACTCTCTCTCTCTGTAGACCAGGCTGGCCTCAAACTCAATGAGATTCTCCAGACTCTGATTTCTGAGTGCTGGGATTAAATACCTGCACCCTCACCACCTGGTACCTTTTCTTCTTCTCCAAAGAGGTGTACTCCAGGTATTTCATGATAGTAATGAAAAAGCAGCAGATTAATACAATCTTAGTTTAAGTCCTAGAATAGTTACAAAGAGCCTATATTAACAAGCTTATCTCTGGACACACTTCTGGAAGATACTTCTGGGGGCTCCTCCAACCACTTTCTTATTGTTTGTGTCCTGAGTTTGTTATTCCTAACAAATTTAAAGCCTATTTTTCTTGCTGAAATTACCCGGATTTCTTTCAAAACTACGTTTCTTCTCTGTTTGTGAGTTTCCATCATTGATTAATTATTCTGCTCCTGCCAGAGTGTCTGTGTGACTTTGCAGGCGGGAGAAGGCTGTAAATAATGACTTCTGTCGCATTCTGGTCCTCAGCGTCTATACCAAAGCCCATTTTGTGTTTGTTCAATACTAGAGAAAGTTCAAGCTTGAGAAATACAATCGCTGTAAATCCAGATAAGGACAAATCTCCATCTATCCTTTTGGGGTGGAAGGACCCTCTGGGTGCCATTCTAGAGTCTTTCCCTGGCACAAATTAATAGACTACCTTTGGCCGTAGAAAAGAGAAGATACAATTTCAGCAGCTCACTGGGGACCTTCCTATCTTCTTTATCTTAATGAAGAGCCGTGGGACATTTAGGGAAGAAATGCTATACTTGAGCATTCCATGCAAGGCTGTGGAAAAGATATGGCTTTAACAAGACACCGCTCAGCAAAAATACTACAGAATGGTGATTTGGGCCAGTCTCATCTGCCTGTCTGCTACTCTTCTGTGGCTCTGGGGTGCTGTCATCCTTGTTTTTTCTCCACTACCCATCCTGAAAGAGAACAGTCTGAATCCTTATGGGATTTTTTTTTTTTTTTGCCGAACACAGCAGGGGTCCTGAGATAAAGAAAAGACACTGTAGCCTCAACAATGACCAAGGAAGCTCTGGACATGCCAACAAGAATGTTCTCTCTCCGGACATTGCCAGTGAATGACACATGGGACACTCCATCTTAAGTGTTAGCTACAGTATCAGGTATTTGGTCAAACATGATTCTAAAGGTTTTATAGAGACAGTTTTTAGATGGGGTGAGTATTTCAATTGGAGAATCTGGAGTAGAGGTGATGACCCTCCATGATTCAGGTGTGCCTAACTACAGTCCCACAAACTGACCTTTTACAACCCTCTCTGTTGGTGTCTGCTGAGGTCTGAATGTCAAGTGTCCCCCATGGGCTCCTGTGTTTAAACACTTGGTTCATAGCTGCTGGGGATCTTTTAGGAAGTTATAGAATCTTAGGAAGCAGAGACTTGCTGAGTCTCTCAGCTCCAGCCTTGAGCCTATAGCCTAACCTCACTCCGTGATATACTTACAATATAGAATATCCCAGAGACAGGACATGTTTGTTCGAATTCTCAGAAATCCCTGGTCTTTCCTTGGGCTGAGGGCTGTAGAGATTTCCTTCAGTTCAGGAGACTGCTGTATCTACAGGTACCCCCATAATTCTGCTTCCATGGACTGTATGTACCCTCACACTACTGGCCAAAATAAACACTTCCTTTCTTAAGTTGCATCCTATTGGGTATTTGGTCATAGCAGTGAGAAAAATATGTAATGCAGTGATGCAGTGTCCCTAGGGCTTGTCACTGCCTCTCTTTATCCTTACAGGTGGTGTGTGTGTGTGTGTGTGTGTGTGTGTGTGTGTGTGTGTGTGTGTGTGTGTAGGAAGTGTGCACAATATACATACACCCTTCCTAGTTCTGCTTCTCTGGAGAGCTCTTACTCACTCATCCCATCGCTCTCTTACATGACCATTCTAATTCAGAGAGCACTGCAGCATCCTGGGGCCTTAGCTCACTGGGGCTCGGGTGTTATGCTATGTGGCTTTTCCTGGTGTCAATCAGTAAGTTAAAACAGAACACTTACAACCCAGTGTCAAAAGCAAGGGGTTGTTTTTAAAAACAAAATCCCAAGCGTTTGATTTATCAAATGAAGATCCAGGAGCCAGATGCTGGGGCAAAATCCTGCTAGCTTAGAGAGGCAGAGAAAGCACCCAGGTGACCTTCCTCTTCAACCAACCTCCCAGAGGAAAAATCCAGTTCTTCTTTTCTGTACTGTCTTAAAATTGCTTTCAAATCGAATGTCCCTTCTTTCTACTTCCTGTGCATCTCTCTGTCTATCTTCCTGACTTCCTCTCACTCTCTATGGTTTCTTCCTATATTCACTCCCTGTCAACTGGTTACTTGCTCCTTCTCGTGACCTATGGTTGACTTTCTTTAATCTTATTTACAATAAACACAAAGCTCTTGCACCGAGTCGAACCACAACCAGAGACAGGTTTTTCCAATATACAATCTTGGGGTTCACAGTGGAATCAAATATCCTGCCACAGCAAGGGGCAGGAGCCTTGTTAGCTGATTAAGCAGATCTCAGGTCACACTGGATTTGCTTCTGCTCTGGGGATCTAGTCTAAGGTTCTGATGCAGCCTAACCGATTGTTATGTAATTTGATGTCAGGAGATCAAGACAACTCTGTCCTCTGATGCTGTCTTTACTCCCCAGGAACACAACCCCCAACCTCATACCTTGTGTAGGTCCAAGTTGGAAAACAAATGTAAGAGCATTGCATAGGCTCTAAGTCTGCCCCTGGTGGGGAACTGTTTTAGTTCACAGGGGTGCCTATTGTTAATGAGCTAGCTCACTTGCTTTAGTTATTTGGCTAATCACTAGATTGTATACCTGTGGAAATTCTCTTGATAATTAGAAGATTCTCTGACCTTGGCGTCTAAGTTTTCCTCTTTTCAAACTTGTGAAGATCACGGAATTAAAACAACATTCTGGTGGCTTGTTAAAATATGATAGGAACATGGAATATCATAGTGACCTTTGAACAAAGCAAGGACATGGGACAGGATTGTCCCCAACAATCCCAGTGTTTATAGCATGCTTTTTGAATGTACTCATCTCAGAAAGGTGAAGCACCATACCAACCAAGTTGACTGGCATCTCCGGGTCTCCCTCCTTCAGTGCATATAAACTTCAGTGCATATTCTCCCTCAAGTGGAATTGTACAATATTTGTCCTTCTGTGAGTATACTATTTAACTTGAAACATTTCCTCAAGGTTCATCCAAGTGGTTGTATATGTAACAGCAGTCTTAGCTAGCTCTAACATGTGCAATCCAGTCACTTTCAAAGAACACAAACAAAAGTAATGGTGAAAACCAAAGAAAGGCTTTCAGTAAACATGACCATATGGGGGCAGGTAGAAAGCATGCATTTCGGCCATCTTTGGGGTATTGTTTTAGGATCATATAGAGGGAGAAACAGGCTAGGGAGAGATGTGTGAGAGATGCTGTGCATGGTTACATAGTCTTGGTCACAGTGAGGTCCGGATAGTCTTTAAGTTCTGGTCATGTAAGATGGTTACCGATAAAGATGATGAACTGTTTTCCAAGAGATAACTGATGTGGCCCTGGTTATCTTGTCTGTGAGACTCTGCCGTTCCTAGACTACCAGCAGGATGAATGCCCACGAGGATGACTGCAGACTTTCAGGATGGAACAGGACCCTGTAAAAGCTGATGGTAAGACCTCTCGGTTACACTTATCTTTGTGCTTTCAGCCTTGAAGGGGGGATGAAATGGGTTAATCTCTAGGTCGTGCGAGTCTCTTGCTTCACTGACTGAACTAGCCAGGCAACCCGTTATCATGAGAAGACGCTCTTTGGGTGGTCAACATGTCAACAAGCAGCCTTAAATAGAAGTCTGACTCTTAAGTTATAAGACAAAGGAGACATGTGAACCAAAGGTGGGATTCCAGGCTTTTGTCCCCCACAAGCCATTTCTAGGTGCCTGTTACACAAAGGGCGTGTTTTTATTTTTTGTGTTTGTTTTTTGTTTTGTTTTGTTTTCCAAAGTCCATCTTTATAACTAGCCTTTCTTGCTTCTGGGCAACTGACTCTTTACTAAATAGAAATTCTTGAGCCTCACTGTTTTCTTACTCCCTCCTGCTGACCAGCACTACCTACCCAGGTGATCTTTCTGTTCCTGACCTGTCCCACCAGATACAATGCCCATTACAGTCCCTGTCCACTAATGGTTCTAGGGACTCAGCCTTTGTCCCAGAAACCCGCGCAGAGAAGCTGTTAGCGGTGCTTCCTCTCCTCTCTCTGTCTCTCTGTCTCTGTCTCTCTCTCTCTCATATTCTCTCTTTCTCATATTCTCTCTCTCTCTCATATTCTCTCTCTCTCATATTCTCTCTCTCTCATATTCTCTCTCTCTCATATTCTCTCTCTCTCATATTCTCTCTCTCTCTCATATTCCCTCTCTCTCTCTCTCTCTCTCTCTCTCTCTCTCTCTCTCTCTCTCTCTCATTCAAATATTTGCCAGAGCCTAGATGTTCAGTCCCTGGCCCATGAGGGACACTCACTTCCTCTGAAGCTCCCTCTACTCTTGCCACATGGCCACTTGCCTGCCACATAGCTGCTACCATATCTGACTCAGGTAGCATGGGTTCATCTCTTCTCAATCTCCCCTGTCCTGAAAGCTGCTGAGACTTTCAGCTTCCCTGTCTGTGGAGCAGTGATCTGTGACAGGCAATCTGGCAACCGATTGAGCACAGGCATAAAATCTGGGCGACCCAGTGGAACAATCCACAAGGGATCAGAAAACTTTATGCCAATGCTCCCAGGAGGCTTTTGGCTCTGGTCACGGTCATGTACTACCCCTCCCCAGGTAGAGGCGTGGCCACATGGCCCCAAGCCATCCCCATGTTAATGAGACACCTAGAGGCTTAGCCACGCCTCTTCCTAGTTACTATATCTGCCTCGCCTCTCCCAGAAAGGCAGGGGTACAATTCCATCCATGACACTCTCCACACGATGTCAATAAACGTCTTAGAATTATGGACTGTCTCTTCATCTGTACCTGCTGTGGGAAGGCGTCTAATCTCTCACCAAGGGTTTCCCAGCGCTCCCAGACAGTACCCATTCACCCAAGCCTAAGCAGGTAGCCCAGCACCCCAAGCCGCCCGGTACCCTGGGCTAGAGAACCCACGGAGTCGGCTGCCGCAGGTTCCCCAGAATGGCCCCCTCCCCCACCCACGGGCAGAGCCTGCAAAGGTTTCCCACAGCCCCCACCTGCCAGTCAGACTCGAGGCCACTTCCCATGTGTCTCCTGTCCCACCCATAGCCGCAGCGCGCCCGCCCAGACAGACACGTGGAGCTTCTTCCCACTGTGCCAGGCTTGTTCCAACACCTGTCCTGTTATTTTTCTTTAAACAATAAGAGAACTGTCCCTGAACTTCCTTCCGAGTTTTTCCTTGAATTCTTTTATTAGTGAGACCAAGAACCCAAAGAGGGAACCCCAAATCTCATGGTATCATGTAATGTGGGGCTCCCAGGATAAAAGGAATTCTGTTCTTGTCTTCTCTCCAAGTTTGGTAGCCTTGGCTACATAAGCACACCCTTGCTCTTAGGACCTCTTCTTGCTCCTAGAATCCTGGGACTGTCATAGTGAGGAGGAAGGAAGCTCAGTTGGCTACAAGGCCTAATTTAGATATCCTGGATATCACAAGGCAAGAAGGAATCTTGATCTTGTAGACTTTCTTTCATTCAACAAATATTTTTACTATACACCGAATGCCAAGAGCCTTTCTAGAATGTTGAGGTAAGGTTTCCACTTTCGTGGCGTTTATAGTCTTGCTCGTTGGAGGCTGTCAACAGCGCACTGCATGTTGAGAAGTGACAGGAATAGGCTATGATATTCTCCGAAACGAGTTGCAAAGCTGAAGAACACCTCACGTTCTGAAGCTTTGTGACATTAATATGTTGAGTTGTTTCTGATCAAATACTGCCCATGGATCCTTGGGACAGAGCTTCAGAGGTAGAAGGCAGGTGCCACTGCATTTGTGCCTCTGATTGTAGGTGTTCAGGAAGAAGTACGGGGTAGGGAGGGGCTGCCTGCAGACTCTATCGATTTTCGTTGCTTCTCCACACAAGTCTTTTGAAGAGTCCTTCATTCTCCACAGAAGGATCCGTACACTTTGGCACGAGGCCAGATTCAGCCTGCTGCCGGTGTTTGTACTGTAAGCTCCCTGGAGCACAGTCCCACTGCCAGGGGTGGTTTTTACCTTGTAGCAGCGCGTGGAGCAGTTGCGATGGCAGTGGTCTGCACTACAGCACTGGACTTATTTATCTTGGTCCTCGGACCTTCGGTGGCCCTCTTCTTGTAGCAGTAGTTCTGAGAGCACAGTCCCCAGGACAACAGGATTTGTTACACCGAAAGCTTGGTGCGTTCCAATTTCTCATTCAGCCTCAGGCCTAGTGAGTAAGAAACTCTGACAGTGAGGCCTTCCGGTGATTCTTGCCCCTGGCCAAGATTCAGAACTACAGAACGCCATGCAATCCATAGTTTTAAGGAGACCCGAACCTTCCAGGGAGTCAGAAGCCTGCAGTCATTTGGCTTCCTTGTGTCTCCTTATTTTTTACGAAGTGTGATGGTGTAAGTGATTAAGAATGGTGTTTACTAGGCTGAGAAAGAAATTAGGGAAATGACACCCTTCACAATAGTCACAAACAATATAAAGTATCTTGGTGTGACTCTAACCAAACAAGTGAAAGATCTGTATGACAAGAACTTCAAGTCTCTGAAGAAATAAATCGAAGAAGACCTCAGAAGATGGAACGCTCTCCCGTGCTCATGGATTGGCAGGATTAATATAGTAAAAATGGCCATCCTGCCAAAAGCAATCTACAGATTCAATGCAATCCCCATCAAAATTCCAACTCAATTCTTCATAGACTTAGAAAGAGCAATTCTCAAATTCATTTGGAACAACAAAAAACCCAGGATAGCAAAAGCTATTCTCAACAACAAAAGAACTT
>CM052716.1:7848046-7878588 GCA_028551405.1 Uromys caudimaculatus
TGGCAATCAAGGAAATTGACCACAGGCGGGGATACTTCACCACTATACTAAGGAGGACCTGGCTCACCTGCTTAGGAAAAACAAGTTTGAACTCCATCTGCCCTTTTGCAGGACTCAGCATAACAGGATGTTTTTGTAGGCTATAGAGAAAAAACTACAGCCAAGCACTGGGAGGCTAATCCAAGTAAGGAGGCCACAAGGATCTTCTTAGAGGTCAGAGCAGGCCATGGTTACATTCTTTTAGCTGCAACCCCTTGTTTGTCGGGGCATGCAATGACATTTTATTACTGACTACTAAGAGCAAATATGCTTGAATGCTGCGTGTTTTTGAATCTCATAATTAAAAAGCATTCCCCTAGGTTTTCTTGCTAAGTGTATACCTTCCAGCTATTGACAGTTGGTACAATGCTATTTCTTATTTGGTCAATCAGAAAACTATTACAGGAAACAAGACACAGATGGAGTTGGCTTCACAGGGAGATGATGACCATTTTCTACCTACTTCTGTTCTTGGGTTGTCTGATAAGTAGCACTCCATAAAATCATTGACTGGTTGTAATTATATACTAAAGAATATGTATATTAAGAGCAACCTGTTTCAGAAATTCTATTTTTTTCTGATCATAGATTTTGGTCTTGACTAGAAGGTTGTAAAACTTTAAAATATTCTATAGCTCTAAGGGGCTTGACTGGAAATAGCAGCCATCCCTTTTGTATGGCACAAAATATAAAAAAGATTCTTTTTAACTTCTGTAGAAGAGGTGTTTCTGACACATCTCACATAAACCTAAGTATGCTCTCTCCATCTCTGTTCTCAGAAATGTGCTAAAGGAAACTCCTTGGCAACAAATCTTAGAATATTTCTTACTTTTCTGTGCCTTGACTAGAAACACAGTAATGTGTTTTAGGCCCCTTTCACATAGCATGGTGCACCACCATGCACCACCATGCACCACCATGCACCACCATGCACCACCATGCACATCATGCACCACCATGCACACCATGCATACCATGTATCACCATGCATACCATGCACCACCATGCACACTATGCACACCATGCACCACCATGCACCACCGTGTACCACCATGCACCACCGTGCACCACCATGCACCACCGTGCACCACCATGCACCACCATGCACATCATGCACCACCATGCACACCATGCACACCATGCACCACCATGCACCACCATGCACCACCATGCACCACCATGCACCACCATGCACCACCATGCACACCATGCACCACCATGCACCACCATCTACTGCTGTGCACCACCATGCACCATGCACACCACGCACTACCATGCACCACCATGTACCACTATGCACCACCAATCCCGTAGTTTACATGCACCACGTCTGGATATGGGCAGCTGGCTGAAGTCCCCCAGTGTCAATATACCAGGAGCTGCTGATAGAAATGTCCTTGGCTTACAACAGCTTCCTTGGTCTGTTCTTTTCTTTTCAGGTATAAGGCCACTGCATTCTCTTATACAAAACTGATTAAGTTTTAATTTTTAAAAATGTGTATCGGTGTTTTTGCCTGTGTGCATGCGTAGGCACTGTGAGTACATCTGGTGCCCATGCAGACCACTAGAGGCTTTCTGATCCCCTGAAACTGGAGTTACAGGCAATTGTGAGCCACCCTAAAGTGGGTGCTGTGAACAGAATTGGGTCCTCTGCAAGACAGCACATCTTCTTAACTACTGAGCCATTTCTCCAGCTGCCTTCTATCTGTAGCCTCCTAATCATCAAGAACGCGCCCACTGGTGTTTTTCAGGCGGTCTTTCTAGGTGGGCAGTAACATGTCACAAACATATTCACACACAACTTATTGTGATTATTTTGTATACAATAGGAAGACCATGCCAATCTTACACAGTGTTCCACTGGCCCTCAAATTCAGCACATGTCCGTCAATACCCCATTTCTACCTCTCCTTCTCCAGCCCCTCAGTATGGGGTTTTGAAGCTTTTCCCATCAGGAGGAGGCTTCCACTTCTTGACCCCTGGGTATATCCCAGTTTATGACTTGCATTGGACTCAATAAGGCAACAAATATGACGGTGTAGTAGACCTAAGCCTGGGCCTACAGAGTTCTGACAAATAATTTACTCACGCTCACTCTTCTTGCATTTACCATGATAACAAGACCAAGCCAGCCCGATAGAGGATGGAAGACCATGTGTGGTAGAGCCAACTTGCCCCAGCTGAAGTCAGCTTCAACCAACCTGTTACTAGCCACCTGTCTGCTGCAGGCACAAAAGCCAATCAAATTAAAACCCCCAGGTAAGCAGAATCAACCATCAAAGTCAGAACCGATGAGTTTGCCTTGCAGGCACAGAATTTGGAGGCATCTCGTTAATTATGAATAACTAATTGATACTCCGGAAGAACAGTAAGCAGTTGGTAAATATAGCTAACGTTTTCTGTTGTTTAGTCAATGCACCAAATAAATCTTAGTTTTACCACAGTGTGACTCCCCTTCTTCCTAATCTTAGTTTCACCTCTCACCGGGCCCCTACCCCCATGACACTGCTCTTGGGTTCCTTCAGAGTGCTGTCTGCTGAGCACAGGCATTTGTCAGTTTCACAAATACCACGTAGGCTTGTTTTCTGCTCCCCTTTCCCATATAGAACTAGAGGGGAAACAAGTCTAAAGAAATCCTTAATAGAATATACCAGATTCTTGGAACTGTATTAAATCCACACACCAAATCAAAGTGAGAGGCTACAACTGTTTGGTCCCAACCTGACCCCCTTCTCTCTGCTTTAAGCAGGCACAAGCATCATTTCTTCCTCACAGACACCCCAGGAAATCTCCAAAATGCTGAGTAGGAAGGAAAGTGTGGTATGGAGTAGAACTGAATTAAATGGACAGAAAGCGGATAATTCTGGATTTGCTCTTGACTTGTTCCAGATCTTTGCCCTTTGACCTTTGTCCGACCAGCAATCCTCCAAAAAACGTATTTCTTCTGTAAAGTGAGAACAGTGTATGCTCTACCTGTTCATCGCTTTGAGGATGAGGTTTCAATGGCATGTGAGAAATGCTTTATAAACTATGACAGGGTGGTGTGACACAATGTCTAGGACAGCTCCTGCTTCTCAAAACGTTCTGGCTGGAATCGCAAAAGCAGGCTGGCACACACAGAGAGCTGGAGGAAGCTGACGAGCTGGCGCTCTGTCCCAGGTTTAGAACGCAGGCTCCTGGGGAATGCAGACCTGGGGAAGAGTGCTGGTGTCAGCTATAGCAGTGAGGTGTAGCTCAGCAGTGCCACCAGCATCCCGAGGAGTTCTTCCCAGCATCCCTTAGGACCTCTGTTCAGGCAAAGCCAGATCTTGCTGTGCTGGAAAAAATCTCAGGAAATATCAGAGCAACACCAAGTTAGTGAGTTAATTAAAATAGACATAAGGGATAGCACACATTTCTAGATTTAAGCAGTGCCATTTAGGACACACACATTCTCTCTCTCTCTCTCACATGCACGCACGCACACACGCGCGTGCGCGCACACACACACACACACACACACACACACACACACACAAAGGACACATGGATATGTAGAGTGAAATAAGACAGAGAGAACATGAAACTGTCATATTCCACTGTCTTTATGATGTGTGTGTGTGTGTGTGTGTGTGTGTGTGTGTGTGTGTGTGTGTGTTTTAAATTACATTTTTTCCCAAGGACGTAATTTACAACAAGGTTAAAGCATAAGTCAAGTTTTGAAATGAATGAAAAGAAAAATGTGAGCTGTTTGCTTATTTATCTTCTCTCTTTTTTTTTTGTGGGCATATATATTCATGATATGCAATGTGTGTGCCTATGCATGTGGAGGCCAGAGGTCAATGATACCTTTACCTTGTTTTTAAAGGTAAGATGGCTCACTGGCCAAGAGCTCCACAGGTGGGCTACGTTGATTGGCCTGAGGCACCAGCGTTCTGTATCTCTGCCTCTCCCAGAGCTGGGATTGCAAGCCCGTACAACCACGCCCACTGTCTTCATGGGGCTCTGCTGATCAAAGTCTAGTCAAGCATTCTACTAACTGGGCTGTCTCCCCAATCCCAGCCTTATTTCTCCCTCTTAAAGAATTTTCCTTTGAAAATGAAATGGGAAGATGGCTTACTAACACAAGGTTGCAAACGCTCTGGCCATTAGTAGACACAGTTGGTCTGTTGCTTTGTTTTTAATGAAGTAAAGAGAGACTTATTTTGGCTCATCTTTCTAGAGGCTAAAACTAAGGTCTGAGGTCCAATGGGCTTAAGGAATCTGGTGAATGTGGCACATCGTAGCAGGAATGTGTATTAGAGTAGATGGTCATGTGTCAAGACATCAAGGAAAGACAGAAGGAATGTGTGTGCGAATGTGTGAGAGATCTTCTCATCTGTGTTGAGCACGCACATGCCCAGAATAAATCAAGTACCTTTTACTAGGTCCAACTCCCTTAAAGCTCTGTTAGTCTTAGTAGAGCCATTCTGACAACCATGTCATTAAAATATGGACCTTTTAGGGTACATCCAACATCCAAACAAGTTTGCTGATTTGACACAGGCTTGTTTGAGATGCCTTTAGGAAGATAAGCACCATCTGTGCAGGCAGTTTAGATTCTATCAGTTGTATGGAGTTTCTTGACTCAGCAGCCAGCAGGAAACTCAAACTAGATCCCAGGATGAGGGAGTTTTTGCCCTCTCTCAGTCCTTCAGGTTTTGTTTTTGTTTATCCTGCCTGGCTGGAAGACCCAACACAGCCATGCAGAGCAGATGCAAGCTTCGCTATCAGGAAAGTGTACTGGCTTGTTCAAGTTCTTCTCTATCCAAGGGCATAGCAGACAGCACAGCTAGGGGAGTAGGCGTGGGCCAGGGTTTATTTCTTGCAGCAAGAAATAAACCATTCTCAAGGCAGTGCCCCTCAAACTAGGAAAGCAAGGGTCTATTATTGAGGGGAAACCACACATATTCTCAGAGGAAAGAGTGATTCACAAATGCAGAAGCAGTCACGCAAGCCAGCATGCACAGGTAAAGGCCATGCATGCATGCATGCTCAAATCTCGGTAGATTCTGGAAGGCCTCTGGGTAAAAGATTCAGTCTTAGTAACAGCAAAGTTGACTCTAGGCCATATAAAGAGTGAGTCAGAGTGACTCAGGGATTTGGGCTTGTTTCTTGTTTCTCTGGAGGGCAATAACTGAAGCCAAAACAAGCCCAAAGGAGCTTTGTAAGAAAGTCAACAGTCTTCAGTTAGCAGACCCTCCCTTCCTGCCCTGTCGCTGCAAATATGGGTCATTGTATGCAGCGACTAGCACTTCCAAGAGGATGCTTCATGGGTACATAACTTGTTCTCCTGAGAAAAGTACCAAATCTCAGGGTTCTGCACAGGAATCCTCTAGAATCTACCCCCAATCTGGGCAAAGAAAACAGGGAGACATGAGCCAAGGAAGAGGCAGACCAGAGGCCTTTGGTTACCCCTTATAGAGATGTCCTGAGCCTGGTTAAGACCAGAGTTTGTTAATTCAACAGTTTAATAAAAATTACTACAGGATGGGGAAAATCTTGACGTTCTAATCCAGAACTTTAAATGAGGACTCTATCTGAAGATAGGGTGAAGAAGAAGGCTGTTGAGGTCTCAGGTGTTCTTGAGTCCAATAGGACTTGTATAGAAGAGATTGGAGCACAGGCACACGTAGACTGACCAAGAGTGCACACATAGAGAAGGCAAGAGGCTTCCGAAGAAACCAGATGTACTGACACCTTCATGTTCAAGCTTCCCTGCTTCCAGGATAGTGGAAAGCAAACATCTGTGGTGCAAGTCTTCCAGCCTGTGCCATTTTGTTAGAGCAGGCTCACACTTTATCCCCGTGTGTAAGGGATTTTTAACAACTTCCAAGTTCTTTACAGTGATGCTGAATGCTCCCTGAACTCTCAGGGCCCTGCTGCTCCGGCACTTGCCTTTCCTTTCTGTCCTCTTTGTGTCCTGCTTAGATTCTGCTGGCTGGTGTCTAATAGGTGGACTTGGCTCTGCACCTTTTGGTAACTTACTCTCTTCACAGGAAACAGTTCTCCTTCCCCAGCTCTCCCTTCTGTATCTACTGAAACACATCGGTCCTTCAGACTCACACAGTGAGTGAGATCACCCTTCTGCCTTCCCTGCTTCCCTCAGTAAAACTCCGTGATGGCCTCCAATCTGATGACCGAGATCCCACCCATCTTTTGAATATGCCCAATTGCCTTCTTCTTTACTGCTATTCTTAAGGTCAAGTCTTCCCTCCATCCATTTTCTGGTGTGAAACGGTGGGACAAATATCGTATTTTCACAAATGCGGGTGGAGGAAATGGCAGGTATGCCTGGAATACAGGTTCAAAACTCAGGCCAGAAATGAAGACAGAAGTAGCAAGCATTAATTAAAGTGATACCGAGCTTAGGACAACCCAGGGGGGGAGTGAGAAACTGGGAGGGAGCAGCTCTGGAGAGAAGAAGGGAGTCAGTCCTCCCTGACATCTAACTGTATCTACAGATGCTTAACGTGGGATTTTCGGATGAACTCTGGAAGGAAAACACTTGATGCCCAGAGACAGCCCAACAGAAGCCTCACTTGGAAGCTGGCTGGCTGGAGTCGTTCTGAAGAGGTTTTCCTCTGAGACTTGCTTCTGAGATGTCCTAGTGGAGGTTGAGCACCAGGGATGGGCAAGGAGCAGTACTCTGAGGGCTAGCACAAGCCCGGAAAACAACAGTTCACTGTGCCGATTTACACACTGCCCAGGCCTGCTGTACCTGATCAGAGGCAGAGCAGTGGTGGAACGGCCCTTCTGTTTGTTTGCTGGACTGTTTCACTAGGTGGAAATTTAGAGCCAAAGCATGAGAAAAACCAGCACAAATGCTCTCTCTCTCTCTCTCTTTCAAAATCAGGACAGCAGCCTCTTTCTCACTTCTTCATGAAGAAAGGCTGTGTGAGTTTGTGGAATCTGGTAGGGAGATGGATGGATTTTCTGTCTTAGGAAGCCTTTTGTTTTACATACATCTCCATGTATACATATGTGTGCTCATGTATGTATCAATGGTAGAATCTTGGAGGTCATCTCCTTAGGTAATGTCCACCTCTGGATTTCCTTTTTGTACCTGGGTAGGGGATGTTTCATGGTCTGGAGTTTGCCTTGTAGTCTAGGCCAGTGAGCAGCCAGCCCCAGAGAGCCATCACAGATAGCTTCCGGAGCACTGTGTCACAAACAAGTACTTACAACCACGCCCAGCTTTTATCTGAGATCCGGGATTGAACTGTGAGTCTGTACTTGCTAAGCTAGAGCTTTATCATCTGAGCCATCTCCCCAGCTCCCTTCACCAGTGCATGTTAAACCAGCAAGGCTTTAAGACTCCGCCTTTCTGTCTCCCCTGGCCTGTCACACGAGAGTAAGGACTGCTGAGGGAAAGACAGCTGTCATCAAGGATGTCAAACTAGTCTTGGAGATCGGTATTGTACAGCAACAGGACTAGGCAGACTCCTCCAGGCTGGGAAGCGGCTGTGTACTAAGTCAGGTACTAAAAGGCCTGACTTCACAGGCCAGCTGCTTTGAACTTCATTCCCACGAATATAAGCAGCCAGGGAGCCTGTGCAAGAGATCTTTAAAGGAAGGGCCCTCAGGAGAAGGGAAGATGGATCAGGTGTACACGAAACTGTCCGATCAGCTGCTGCCAGGTCCCAGAGTAGTTCTGCAGCATGAATCAGACCACATATCCCATCCGCGCTGGTCATTTGTCACTGGCAGTGATGCTAGGGGTGGGGTAACTTCCCCCTAGGACAGAAGGAACATGAGTCAGAAAAGGGAACAGTAGGGAGTTCTTGCTGTGTTTTTCTGCCATGACGGTCAGCACAAAGTATATCTGAAGTGCCTGGGACCAAGATGTTGGATATTATTTTAGATTTTGAAATATTTGCATGCATATGCGTACACACACATATTAGGAAATCGTGACGATGTGATCCAAGTTCAAACAAGAAACCCATTTATGTTCATACATACCTTTTAAGCAAAGCTTTAATATAATTTTCTACAGTGTCTTTAAATAAGGTCACAGTTTGAAATCCTGGGGTTTGGGATTCCAACCCACTTAAGACTTGTTGGGGGTAGAGGGAAAATGGCCATTTGCTCTTAACTACAACAAATGCATTCCAACATTGTGTGCATGGGTTGTGTGTTGTGGAAGGAGGCTGCCCTGGATGGCTGCGGCCCCATGTAATGGAAGGTCTAGCTAGAGATACATGGGACGGGGTGAGTGCGTGGCCCAGAGGGTGCACACGTGCACACACAGTCCTCAGAACAGCAACACTTAAGGAGCAGTTGGTGGCTGCAAACAGATGAAGGTCTGTTAGTTATTTTCCCACTGAATTTGTTGCTAGAGATGTGCAGATGGGAATTCCAGCAGCCTCGGTGAGTCCTGCCGCGTGGCTCCGATGTTGACCGGATGCTATTGAGTTCTTGGTTTGCTCACTTTTTGATTTCTAAGGATTGGTTTTGTAAATTAATTTTGTTTTAGGCTATATCCCAAAGTTAAATCTACAAAGTAAGACTTAAGTAAGTCTAGCTTTGTGTATACATGGGCGGGTAGATGACCAAGTGTGTGCACATGCGTGTGGAAGACAGAGGTCAACATTGGCTGCCTTTGTCCATCTTTCTCCACTTGATTTTTTGAGACAGGGTCTCTCACCCAACCTGAAGCCTGGCGATAATGCAAGTCAGGTTGGCCTTGAACCCCCAAGGACCCTCCTGACTTTGCCTCTCCAGTGTTACAAGTGAGCACTGCTGTGGCCAGCTTCCCCACACCCCAACCCCCAACTGTGCAGCAAGCACTTTACTGACTGAACCGTCTTCAGAGACCTTGGCTTCTCTTTCTACCCCTTCAGTTCTGTTACCTATTCTATCCTGTTATCTTTGTCTATAGGTGACTCTTTACAAATGCTTATACTTTTGTGTTTCAAAGAATTTAAGAGAATTCTCCATATATCCTTCCTCATGTCCCCCTCTTCCTTAGCCCACTCTACTCAGCTTTCCTTTGTGTACTTGATCACAGAAATCATCTCATAATGCAAATATACTCACCATTCTGCATAGCGCCTTAGTACCACGTGATGCTACGATTCCCGGATGACTTGCTGAGATCTTGATTGACGTGCAGCTGGGCTGTTCTAAGATTTGTGCGTCAAACCAAAGATGCTGCAATGAATAGCTTAGGAATTTTTATTTCCACATTCTTGTCAGTATCCCATTGGGTTAGACCCTGAAAGCGGGCTAAAGGAACTTCCCTTGGCAATTTGGGTTTCATTAGAGATTGCAAAGGGGTGATGTTTAAACTCAATTTATCTTTATTCATAAACTGGAGACGGTTCCCTGGATCACATCTCTGAGTGCACCCAACAACAGGCATTTAATAAAGTTGGAGTGCTGGGTGAATTTTTCTCTCCGCTTGCTGACTTTACTATAATGACCCGGCTCTCAGGCATCCATCCCAGGTGACTGAAGAAGCTTCTCCTGTGTGGTGATAGCATCTGCATCTACCAGCTGATGCATTTCAAGCTGAAGGAATCTTGGGACAATTTTAATTGGCATTTGTCTTATTATAAGCAAAGCAGAGCATCTTGTTGTCTGTCAGTGAGTCAGCTGCGCTCATGTCTCCACAAATGTTTTGCCGATATTTCTACGGTTGACTGCTGGCGTTGGTCTTCTCTTTCTTTATTAGAACTTCCTTACAAATTAAGTTCTTTGGTCTTTGTGGTTTTCTTAGTGTATGAACTGTCATTTTTACTTTATTCACATGTTTTCTAGTTAGCCATAAAGAAAGAGCAATGTTGAGGAAATGTGATCATAACTGTCAAATGTGTGTGAAATAAAAAGGTTTTAAAAGGTGATTAAATAAATTGATTTTTCATTACTTTTAATTATTTCTTTGAGATTTTGTACAATGTGCTTTGATCATATGCACCCTCCCCTATCTCCTCCCAGTCCTTACCCAACTCTGTAGCTTCTTCTTTTCACCTATAAAGTCCAATTTGTGTTGCACGTGTACTCTTGGGGGTGTGGCCTTCACTGGAGCATGATGGGAGTACAGAATCAATATCCCAATTCTCAAGAGAAAGGGAGGTCTTCCTCCCCCTGCAGATCTGCCCTTTATCTCTTCTAGATTCCAGATCATAATCAGGGAAATAGTCTTTATTCTCAAGTTAAAGAGAAATCTATCCACCTTTTCTTTTACTATATATTTTTGTTTACATTTAAATGCCTATGATTGGACATTTGTTCTGATGTACAGCTTAAGTAAAGATTGCCCCCCCCCCCCCCGCCATGTCACCTGTGAGAAAGATAGTCTTTGCTGGCTCAGTGAGGTGTCGTTGGTTTTTTTTGTGTGTGGTAAGTTCTCAGTCATGTGAGTCTGTCTCTGGATTGTTTCTTCTATGTTGAGTCTGTCTGTCTGTCTGAGTGACAGCTTCGTACTGTGCTTTAGGACCTGAGCTGTCTGAGTGCCCTCAGCTCTTCCCAGTCCTCTTTGTTCTTGATGCCAGGCTTGCTTGTCATTTCAGATGAGCTGTATAATCAGACTCCCTGGCCTGTGGCTTTGCGTTTTTCAAAAACATCGTCTAAGAGATGGGGACTTTCTTGGGACCTCACAGCCAGAGTTAACAACACACTTTGAGGCTTAAGACTGCTGTCCTACTGTGCACTCTGCCTGCTTCTTTAATCCGCCTTTAAGGGAAGAATGATACAATCATTCTTACTTGCCTTGGATCTCACACATAACCAACGTTTACATCCTAAGCCATTGCATAGTTGTAATCTTAAGTTACGTGCTCTTCCATGGCCCGGATCCAAGAGTATGTGTGTATGTATGTGTGTATGTATGTGTGTATGTGTGTGTATGTATGTGTGTCATGATAATCATTTGCTGGCCTTATAAAATGAATATTCATCATAAATACTGAAAGCATCACTCATTGCTTGATAGATAAGAGAGAATGTGTGTGCACGTGTGTGCGTGTGTGTGTGTGTGAGAGAGAGAGAGAGAGAGAGAGAAAGAGAGAGAGCGAGAGAGAGAGAGAGAGAGAGAGAGAGAGAGAGAGAGAGATCAATCTGGGTCATTTGGGGTCAGACTTCAGTTCTTGTAAAATTCTGTTAAGATTTTTGTAAAATACCCCCCCCCCCCCTTTCCTATGTGATACTCTCTCTGCTGCTCAACAAATGAAAGAGGAAAATCACTCTGTTAGGGACAGACACCAGGGACCGATACACACACAGAGACAAGGACAGACAGACTCACAGGACAATATTCAAGCAGGCAGATTCAGATTCATGCAGCAGGCAGGCAGGGTAATGAGACATGGAAGAGTGAAGTAGAGCGCTCAAATCTAGGATACTCTTCCATAACGTGGCACCAACACAGTATTGGGACTCGAGTTTATTATTGACGAGCTCAAACTGACTACGCCCGTGCATGTAAGATCCCTGGTGACTTAAGGTATGAATCACAGTAGCCTTACATATTAACTGAGAATGATTTTTTTTTTTACGCAGTGTTTCTATAGAAGAACACAGACATCTTTGCATTTGTTCAAGGGTACTTTTGTGGTTTTCAGGATGTTTACTGGTTTGTTTCACATAGGCTCCTCCTCCTTCCTGTGAGTTAGAGGGAAAGGGAGAGGGAGGGAGAGGCAGAGGGAGAGGGAGAGGGAGAGGGAGAGGGAGAGGGAGAGGGAGTGGGAGAGGGAGATATGATTGACTCCAGGATCACAAGTTGCCAACAGTGTAGCAGGTTGCTTTCTCGCTGTCATGTCAGGGCCACTATGGACTGCTTAGGAGAGCAGTGTCTCGGTGTGTTCACTGAAGAGCAGAATCTATCAGCTTGGCTTCTCTTTCTATTGATGAAGGTCACCTCATGGGGCGTTGACTCCTCACATCTGCGTTACACTTGCCAGCTTCTCGGTCTGCTGAACGGGTGATGAGGCAAGTGGAGACTAAGACTCAGAAAACAAGGCAGTCAGTGACCCAAAGAGCTGTCACGTGCACAGGAACCGAGACACAACAGACAGAACAACAGACACAACAGGGAGGTCAGCGGTGGGTCATGTGAAAACTTTTAAGTTCTTGTTTTGTTCTGTTGGCCAAGAGCTCGCTCATTTTGTAATCCAGGTGGGCCTTGAACTCACATGCTCAGTCTCCCAAATACTGAGATTACAGACCTGAGGCCCTGTTGCTGACCTTTAAGTTCCTGGTATACCATTGGCTTTTAGTTGCCAGGAGATATGACGCCAATGGAGGGGGTCTTAGAGCAGAGGCATGAGAGCTCCCAGAGTTATTAGCCTGGGTTCATGGAAATGGAGTCACGGCCTGAAGGTGACTGAGCCGGGACTCGAACCCAGTCCTAATCTGAAGTCCCTGCCCTGTCTGCTGCAAGCATTTCTTTCCTAATGCATTAGGTACAAACACTTAATTCCGTATACTACCCATGTCTGTCTTATGCTGACCCTCCTCCTTTTTGTGGAGAATGAGGCCGTGTCTGAGCTGTGGGTTTTTTTTTTTTATTCATTCCAAAAGTAAATATTTATATCTGTTCTCTCTCTCTCTCTCTCTCTCTCTCTCTCTCTCTCTCTCTCTCGCTCTCTCTGTATGTGTGACCATAAATTGTACCTTGGACAATAAAGGAAGTGGACAAACATCCCCCTAGTCTCAGGAAATTTATAGTCTGCCTGTAAAGAGAAGACAGGAGTTGTATTGAAATTATTTATACTCAACGATTTTCACTTTGGGGGGATTCTTGCTTGTCTCATTTAATTACCTCAAACAAAATTGCCACTTCTTTTTTTCAAGAGTCTTCCCAACCGAGAAGTGGAAGCAGGCAAAAAAAGGGGGATTTCCTTTTCGATTTTATGGATTTTGACTTCCAGCTTGACTGATCAGTTAGCACAGTAAAAGACAACTCTGCACACGCCCCTAAGCCTTGCAAACACCACCTGTGATCGGAAAATCCAGCTGTGCACTTCCTATTTCTTGCCTCATTGCCAGGGATAAGGATTCAGCAATCCTGGCTTTAGTGACAGAGCTGCCTGAAACACCTGCGGCAAGACACAGACCAGCTCAGCAGTTCTCAGGAGCTAGTGAGCAGAGAGCTTTAGTCAGGAAGAGAAAATGCATGCACTGGGGGCTTCCCACTCCCCCACTCGAAGCTTCAGCCGCAGCTCTGCTCCTTAAGGTCATAATCTACATCCCACACCTTGATGTGGAGACGTGACATCACCAGTGGAGAACACTGAGTCTAAAGACTCAGCCGTTAAATCCTGTGGCTACTGTAGAGTTATACTCAGGACTCAGACCTGACAGTGAGGCCCTTGGTCTTTCTGCAGCTGTCCTGGAAAGTACCTCAAACAGGAGAACAGAGTCTGGGTACCGATTCCAGACTCATGGGCTTGAGGTTGACCTTGGCCATTATCTTTCCACTGGTTGTGCACTCTCCAAGAACTGAATGGTGAAGTGATCTAGCTCTGTAAGGCATCCTGGGCTTCTATTGGGTCTTGCAAATCTGTAACAGAAGGCCATATATAGACTTGACTTGTATAATTTTTAAAATTCTTGTTAGGAAGTTCATTCCAATTCTGGTTGTTTGCTTCCATGGTCTATGTGAACACTCAGGGTCTTTCAAGCCACTGACCACAGTATCCCAACTGTGACCGTCCCACTGTGACCCTCCCAGAAATAGATGACTTTCATTTTAGCCAGTTTGTTCCCAAGTTCAGTCTTCCCCTTATACCCTTTCTTCTTTTTCTTCTTCTTCTTCTTCTTCTTTTTCTTCTTCTTCTTCTTCTTCTTCTTTCTCCTCCTCCTCCTCTTCCTCTTCCTCTTCTTCTTCCCCCTCCTCCCCTTCCCCCTCCTCTTCCTCCTCTTCTTCCCCCTTCTCCTCTTCCTCCTTGTCCTCCTCCTCCTCCTCCTTTATGGATAGTGTCTTTCTATGTAGACCAGATTGGCTTTGAACTCATGATCCTCCTGCCTCTCTCTGCCTCTTGTGTGCTGGGATTAAAAGTGTTTGCTACTATCCTGGCTCACATAAACATTCTCAAACAGCTACTATTAATACTCTATGGTTTAGGAATGTTGTCCTTTGCTTAACAAAGTAGGTTAGATTCTTGCTCTACAGTATGAGTAGCTTTTCTATTCATTCATTCATTCATTCATTCATTCATTCATTCATTCATTCATTCATTCATCTGTCTAGCCACCAACCCCTTTCATTCATTACATAAATATTAAGAGCACCCATACTGCTGCTGTGTGAGACTGGAGGTTCAGGGGGCGCCATCTTTTTGCCTGTTGCTTCCCTGTCTCAGCGTCTCTGCTGTGATGCTCCTACAAGAGCCTTTCAAGTTTTTATGCCTTAAAAATCGATACGATTCAGCATTAGATGTTTTGATAATTAGGAAGTCTTTGGCATCTGTATGCAAAATCCTTTCCAGGAAAGGTCAACTTCCCCATCTAAGGTACAAAAAAGATAGAAATGAAGTTATTTTCAATTCCTTCTTTCCCTCCTTCCTTCCTCTTTTTCTTTCTTCATTCCCCCCTTATTCTAGATTTTTTTTTTCACTTATCTTGATAATTTCTAGTTCTGCACATGTTTCTTGCTAATGACGTCATTTCCTTCTTCTTGGCGGTTGAACAGCGTGTTTAAAACAGTCATTCTTAATGCTCTCTGTTTTGGGAACTGTTATCCTTTGCTCAACAAAGCAGGGTCTCACGCTACTGCTACTGCACGCACACTCTGCTGTGTGTCCACACCACACCACACTGCTTTTCCTCAGAGATCCTTTGGTGACCCCTGGGACTTGACTGTCTGTCGGGAACTTCACTGGGGTAAACATTCTGAGGACTTGCCAGGAATGTTGAATGCCGCAGATACAGTGCAGATAAATTCATTGTGATGGTGATTGATCCAATGGGAACCTGATCTCTGTGCTTCCCGAGTGCTCACCTACTGTAAGGCTGCAAGTCTGTGCAGCGCCCAGCGCTCGGCAGTGTTAGTTTCCTTTCTTTCCAGGTCAAGACCTCAACCTAGGAATGACAGGGAGGCCCATTGCCCCTTAATCTCAACTGGCTCTCCGGTGCCATAGTATTATTTCCTTGAAAACAAAACTTTTGTGTTGGTCCAGTGGAAAAGACATGAGTTGCTCTCTCGGGAGCCCAGGTGGAAGAAGCCGCGGCAGACGTTTGTACACATTAGAGTCTAAGAAAGTGTTCTCAATCCTTGAAGAAAACCATTACTTGGCTCACTGAAAGCTAATTGCATTTGTTCAGTCAGTGTGAAAATGAATGCAGACGGGATGAACTATGAAACACCCTACTGTTAAATCACAGAATAAAGCCACTTGTTCGGGAGACATGGCCTAGGATGAGGCTTTCACCAGGAAGTGAGAAATTGCTTGATAAATTTCACTTTTATGCTTAAGTAACTCTTTTAATTAATTTCTACTGACCTGCTCCTCCTCCAACATAACAGGTGTGAAGAGCTAATGCTGGGCTGTGGGGATGAGAAGAAGCTGCTTCCGTTTGCCCTGCTCAGAGCTGCAGGAGGTTGGAACCTGCGGCTTTGAGGGCTGGCCTCAGAGGACACAACTCAGTAGTGCATTACCTCCAGCTCTTGTGATAAAAGCTTCCTTTGGGGATTAGAGGCCATGTTGAGACTTAGAAATCACGGAGAATCTAGTTTTAATGGGAAAAAGTACATTAGGGTAAAACTTGGTGAGGGCGCTAAATTTAAAGGGCCATGAGTCAAGACTCCAGTATTACCTCTTCCATCACAGGCGCCATCCCATCTTTGTTCTGATTGGCTGATTCCTTAGGTCAGCTCTTAGTAAGGAAACAGAGAGGTGCTGTGAGTGGAAGGAATCGGGTTGATCCCCGAGTTTTCAGAAAGGTGTTAAGGCACCTGGTGAATAACATCCTCATCTCCATAAAGGTCTGTATTGTTGTTTCATGTTCAATGCTGCAGAGAAATACTTAAGATTATGAAATAGTAATTAGATACTTAATAGAATGAGCAATTTATTTTGCAAGTCATAGTATACTCTAGCACCTTAAATGGCATGGATTTCGATATGGCACTAGTCTATAGTTTGCATAAAATTAAAAAAAATTAGTATCATGTATGATCTCCCCAGTGAATCTGCAGGACACAGATAACTAGGTCATTTAAATAATGTTTGAATATTCTTTGAGCAGCTGCCAGAGGAATCCACAGTTAGGCACTGGAGAGAGTGTTGAGCCTAGTCAGCCGTAGAGGGATCTATTTTTCTCAAGGTCACACAACACCTTAGAGTGGAACCAAGGTAAGAGGCAAGTCACCAGAACCTGTTGGGACTGCTCCCTAAATTTCGAGAGTAGGATGAGGCTTCGTCTTAAACACCCTTAAAGGGTCTGTGGAGAAAGGACAATCTGAAGTCTTGCAAACCTGGGAGATTATATGTGGGACAGGTACATGAACTGTCCCTACTGTTTCTGGTAGTTTGTTCCAGATTCATGAGAAAGAAAAGTAGGCATTAGTGTGCCTGCTAGGCTAGGGAAGAAATATATCTTCATGGCTTCCTCCAGGAAATATACACTACAGTGTTGGTAACACGTGAGGAGATAGAGTCTTAGGGTGGTGAGAAATCTTTCTAATCCTTCCCAACTGAGGTCTCCAGACAACAGACACACTGGAATGAGGTTCTTGTCCTATCTCTAATGGAAAGAAGCTATAGTCTGCATATCATACACACACATGTGCACACACACACACACACACACATATACACAAGTATGTAAATGTATAGGCACATAAATGAGAGAGAAAGAGACGGTTAAGGAAAATGGAGATTCTGACCCTGAAATGTTCGCCATCTTGTTAACCTCATGGACATTCAATTACATAAAGAGAAATGTACTTTAAAAACACTTTAACTAAAATTCTATTCAAAATGTGCATACTTACAAAATCCATTCTATGTATCATATTGTGCAACTGATGGTGGCTTTGTCCTGCAACTAGGTTTGACAAACAGTACCCATGTTTTGGAAGGAATTGGAAACTGTTGTCATTTTTCTTTTCAGTGTTGTGATAACTCAGCAAAGGCTGAAAACAGATGCTTCAGAACACAGTGTGCCTACAACTCCAGAGTGCAGTGTGTCTACAAATCTAGAGCATACACTCCAGAGCACAGTATGTCTACCAACTCCAGAGCATAGTGTGTCTACAACTCCAGAGTGCAGTGTGTCTACAGCCCTAGATCACAGTGTGTCTACAACTCCAGAAACGCATACAGTGTCCCGGCCTGCAGGACCTGCGTCCGCTGAGGAGGGAACTGCCGAATAAAGGAAAGAGACAGGAGACAAGGAATACCTTGGGAGCAAGGCGGTAATCCAATCAAGCTCCAAAAAAAACTTTATTTTGGAGCCGTATATGAAGCAATTAAGGCAGGAAGTAACAGGGGTGGGGAAGTTCCAGAAGGTCAACATTCCTGCCAGATGTCATGTATTGTTGCAAAAATATGATAACAGAATATCACAAGATTTCCCTTAATCTGCAGGCGGGACAAATGGAATGTCTCTAAGACCGCAGGCTGGTCACCTAATTTCTGAGGAGCCTGAGGCACCGGGTCCGGGAAACTAAAACCCAGGCCTACTAGTCAGGCCAAAGCCTGTTGGTTCTCGACAATACAGTGTGTCTACAGCTCCAGAGCACAGTGTGTCTTCAACTTCAGAGGGCAGTGTGTCTATGACTCCTGCTTTGTCCTTGGTGCATTTGCACAGTGAGAGGCTGCTGACACTTTATTAACTGCTGTTTTATTTAAGTTGCTGAGTCTGAAGTGACGCTTCCCCTCTGCTCCCATTCTCTAAGCTACTTATTTGAGAAGCTGCATGTGGTACTACTCCAGTTGATGAATACACGGAGTCGCTATTTTTGTTTTATTTTAAAACATTCTCATACATGGTTATTTTTTCGTTACTTTTTCTTTCTGGCATGAGCGTAAATGTTAAATATTCCATTTCTAGTAAAAGAGAAAAAAACCCTCAGATTTATTTTTTGGGCGTGAATTCATTTATTTATGTTACTCATAGCCTGCATATCATAGGCCACCCTTACTGCTCCTGTTCTCAAAATAACAGTGACCATGAGTGGTCTTGCTAGTTAAAAAAGTAAAACAACACAAACAACAATAACAACAACACCAACCACCACCACCACTACTCAAACTTCCTATATTTATTTCCAACTTTTGATTTTTTTCCCCCTCTTGACCACTCTATCTTGAGCTGTGCTATGAACTTGTACCTTACTGCAAAGACACCCTTCTGATGATTGTGGATAAATAGTTTATGGCTGATCACTGGATTGAAAATGAATATCTTAAGGAACAGTTTCTCAGGAAGCTCTAAGAATCTAGAGCTGGGGTTGAATTCAACGCTCTTCTTAATTATTCATGGGTTTTGATTTACACACTTGCTCAGTTAATTACCACTATTGTACTAAAAAGAAAATGAAAAATGTAAATTAAATGAGATTAGGGGAAAAGCCCAGCAAAAGTCAGAGGGCAGAGCCATGTCCCCAAAGCCTTGGGGTGCCATTTCCTTCCTGTGAGCCACACACTTCCCTCTTGGCCATTTCCTAGCTAAATTCTATACTCGGTGAGCTGGGAAGAGATCCCGTAATGTATCTGGTATAAGAAAATCTCTAGGTAAGTACCCAAGTAGTACATGAGCAGAACTTAGAAGACCCAGCAATGTGAGCAGCAGTGCTTGGCAGCCTAAGGCAGAATATGGAAAATCCTAGAGAGCTCAGGAAGCCGACGTTCTGGGAAAAGAAACTTTACTGCACATGGTTAAATCCTACGAGTATGTTTGGGGGGGGGTATAGACTTGTTTGAATAGGATTCTGAAAATAAATAGTGAAAAATGACAGGAAAATATTCACTGCTGTAACCTGCATGGCTTTAGAGATTGACTTCACCAAACTGATGAGAGAAGAAATGACAGATAATCGGACAGACAGACCTGTAGAAAAGCTGAGATTTGACAGGCCAGGTACTCTGATGGGGATGCACCAGCATCCTGGAGTTATCGTATTTATTATATTTAGCATATACTCCTGAGTAAGGAGACGGGCTTATTATTCCAACCGACAGAGCAAAAGTTCACCGTATACCAGCCCAGCTCCTGTGTAACGTAAAGACAGTTTCTTATATGTGGGGGCCCTAGATGACGAACGTTAGAAACTCAGACTCCAAGGGCAAGAGGATTCTTCACATGTCCTGGTACTCTCTGTATGTATGCTACCATCTCCAGTGTTTCTCTGGGGGACAGATGGGGTCTCAAGAAGTGAAAAACAAGGAAGGCAAAAAAAAAGCACATTTTTCTTTGGCTCCGCCTCAGATTTTCTTAAATGATCCCAGCTAGGTTACCCCCAGGATATGGTTTAGAAAGAGGTAGACAGTAATTCTTGTGCTTGCCCCAACCCCAGTGCACATCACGTTTCTACTCTTAGTCTTGGCTTCATTAATTTGAACGTAGACCCCAGAACTTGCAATATAAACACCCTAGGAGACAGAAGGCTGTCTGTCTATGTTCAGATGCTGCCGCTGGATCCTAGCCTGCTTTAGAGAGGGAATCGTAAGGTGCTGTCTGGACAAAGACTCTGAAAAAGGAAAGCCAGAGCACCTAGGGACCTGAGTAAATCTCAGGGATTTATCTCTGTTCTATTCATCTTTTCTGGTTTAGTGAAGTTCAAAAGTAAAAGTGACCTTAAAGGTCGGCGGGTTCAATCCCATCATTTACAGTGAAGACTGCACCTCTGGAGGCCAACGCAGGCTCCATAGCAGATGTGGGTCCAGGCCGGGCTCCTGATCTGCACAGTTCTTTTCATTGCAATGCGTGTTTCCCACAGGCTGTATTTCAAGATGAAAGCATGGGTGATCTTTCCTGCCTGAGCTGTGTATAGGGATCTGTCAGCGGATATGAAGAAGTAGAGAGCGAGGAATCGGGAAGCCGTGAGGACCCTTGATCCTACAGACCCCTCAGCTGTGCTTTAATGCATCTTTCAAAGATTCCACCCAGGATCCCTTGTATAACTCCTGGAACTTTCTGTGCCCTATCTGTAAATACCCAAGTTCTCAGTGACTTAACCTTGGTCTAAAATTTGATTGATTTGTAGATATTTGCCTAGTTGGAATTTTTAAGAATTATCTGATTTTGTCAAGCAACTGTGCTTTGCTGTTTTTCTTCCCCCCTTCTCCCCGTTTTTCAAGTTCAGACAGAATCTATTGCTTTTGAGATTTTTGCTCCCTGTCTCCCATGTCTGCTGAGCACCAGATTCTCAGGAGGAGTGGAGATTTGATTGTTGGGCATGATGGAGACCTATGCTTCAGCCAAATGCAGTCTTTGTATCGTGATAGACATGTCTGTAATGAGAACCTCAAGGTGGGGTTATATCACCACAGTTTTGTTACCTGATCCGAAGCCATGGGTTTAAGCTCTGAATCTCTTCGTCTAAAAATGAAAATAGCTCAACTAGATCTGTTTAACTCACAGCGCTGTGAAAATCAAGTGTAGGTATCAAAAACACATTTGTAGGTATGAAAATGCTTGGCAAATATTAGATGCAATAGACTTGGACCTTATACGAGTGCAAAAATTCCTGTTAAGTTCGACAGATTTTTTTTTAAAGTTAAAAATACTTTAAAAAGAACTAATGTTTAGAAGGAAAAAAAAGAGCCATGCAGTTTTGAACAAAGGAAAATGGATCTGGTTTAGAATTCTCTAGTCTGTCCCCCTGGGTTCCACAGCTTAGTGCTCTATGCTTCTCAGAGTGCTGTTGGCTGCTGGGGGAGTGCACAAGGGCATGGGGCAGATGGCGGGTTCACCACAGGACTGAGTGAAGAACTGAGAAGCTGCTGTCCTCTCCCCTCCAAGAGCTCCTGCTGGCCGCCTCTGGTATACACGCTTCTAGACCATGGGCTTCACATATCCAAATGCTTCCATGTCATGTGGGAACTGCAGGATTACAGAGCTGACTAAACCCTCCCATGTGAAATGTCCCCAAAGGCCCATGGATTAAAAGGCTTGGTGTTCAGCTTGGTGCCATTCAAAGGCATTAGAAACCATCAGCATCAAGCGACAGTTGAAGCCCTGGCTTTGTGGGTTTAATGCTCCAGAACTCAGGGTATTTGGAGAGAAGAAGTGAGCAACCCTCGTCATCAGAGGGCTAGGGTAGGCCAAAGAGCCAGGGGAATCCCGGGAGTCCAGGGAGGAGCCCGGAAGCCCAGGGAGCCCAGGGAGCCCGGGAAGTCCAGGGAGCCTAGAGAGCCCAGGGGACCCAGGGAACCCAGGAGACCAGGAAACAGACTGAGGAGCAGGAGGATGGACCTGGGAAGAAGTGATGCTAAATTCTGCTGTAAGATTGAGAACCGGGGAAATAATGGTTATTTTACTTAGAAGCACCACAGCCAGTGGTTTAGTTCATGGGGTTTTGTGCACGTGCACGTGCACGTGCGTGCGTGTGTTTCCCAGGCACTAAACCCAAGTCTTTACTGGCTTCTGGTATTTCAGGGAGATGAAGTGGAAGACACCGAACCAGGCTGACTGTGCTTCAGCGGGTAGGTGATGAAGAACTCGCCTAGGTAGTGGCTGATCATCTCTGATTTGACTTCTCTCTGATCTTGCCTTTGTCCACGCCCACCATTCTGCCTACCATCTCAGGCAGCTGGTCCGGGTCCACACCACAGTAGGTGAACTTGCCGAAGGTCCGCTTCTTCTTCTCCACTTCAGCCGTCTTAGCGGCTGCTTGGAAGTGTTGGCTGCATCTGCTGTTTTTTGCACGTATTAATAAGCAGAGTGCATTATCAAGGGTGGAGGAGAGACTTTAGACCTGACTCGTGCTCAGGACATAGGATATGTCTACCAGATTATAAAGAGCATTTCCTTTTGGACTTGTCGTGGTTTGAGTTGTCTACTCTGAGTCTGTTTTTAAAAATACCATCCTTGTTTTTTCAATTTCTTTCTCCCTATTTTTATCCCAGGTGTCTTTCTACCCCTGAACATTCTGCTATGACGTATTATGCCCTGTTATGCTATGCTGGATGTTCTTTCAGTATCTCCAGACTGTTTTGTGATAATAAGCTAAATCTGACTAACTTTCCCACTGATTCCAACATTTTCCGAGGTTCCTTCATGTGTGAAATTCAGCCTAGGATTCTGAATGGGAAAGAGAAGAAATGAAGGATTTCTTTCCTGTCTTTTGTACCATGTGGCAAACATCATCTGGGTGATTTCAGAAGCAATTCTAGGAAGGAGTCTGAGCCAGGATCTTTAGGGACACAGGAGACACCAGGGCTCAACCACTAGCAGGGACCTTTCCATGACCCTAGGAAATGGGAATTCCATTTAAGATGATGTCTCATATCAAATGCAGAGCAGGGAGACATGAAAATAACTTCATTTGGAGTTTCTTGACCAGTGTGCATCTCAGAGAACTGCAGTTTCTAGCTCGTTGTAGCTTTGCTCTCTCTGTTACTTCAGGTTTGTGGGCATGTGCAGCACTTTCAGTGGATACGCAGATACGCCTTGATTTGGACGGAGCTATGTCTCAGTAAAGCCACCGCAAAATATCACAAGTGGCAGATGTGTTCAATCTACCTACAGAACATCTGCCTTAGACACACAGGACACCAGAGCTAGCTGGCTGTCTCCCTTCATGACTTCAGGGCCGATGGGAAGAGACAGCTTGCTGATGGGGTCCAATACCACTAGAAATAGCAATTTATCACACATGTCTAGCCGTGGGGAACATCAAAATTGGGCATTTATCTTCTACTAGATAAATACTGCTTTGGAGACAATCATAATACGGTTGAAAAATCCTAAGTTGAACTTTCACAAGTCAGGGACTGTGTGTGTGTGCGTGTGTGTGTGTGTGTGTGTGTGTTTTGGAGGCTATGTACACATACACATATTTATTTTACATTTTGAGACAGGATCTCAGTATGTATCCTAGGGTGGTTTCACATTTCCAGTCCCACCTTGGTGTCCTCAGTGCAGACAAGTGCCGACACCCTGAAGAAACTCCCCCTCTCTGTGTATGTTCTTTCTTCCCCTACTCTCTTCTTCAGACTGGATATTTTTTCAAATCCAGAGCTCTCCACTGGTTGATCCTCCTCTCTTCAGTTTTTTTGATCTGTCACTTAAGCTGCCCATGGGTATGTCAACGTTTCCAGGCCTATTTTCTCTTCTGGAAGCTGCATTCATTCCGTGGGGGCAGAGTCGGCCTCTTCCTTCCTGTTTTCTTGGTGTTCCATGGTGGTCACATTTGTTTATATCTTTGACCATCTTTTAGGGGATAGACTTTGCCATGTCCACCATGTTTTTCCAGTCCCTCAAGGTCCTGATTATGCTCCAGGCCCCATTCTCCCTTTTCCCTCTTTTAGTGATTGCCGGAGGAGCCCGCTATGGCATCGACCCCCCCTCCGTCTCTCCTTTCTGACATGAGAGCCCATTCACCCTGTTGATAGGAGGGGCTGCACAGCTGTCTCTACTGTGAACCACAGGGAGATGTTGGTGGTGTTTTGCTATATTTTGAGGTCCTGGCACTGTTTTGATAGTATAAATGTAGACTCTACACCTAAGCTATGTACAAAATTACTGCTTTGATTTTTCACCGGAAGATCTTAAAGTTATTTTTTAACCTTAATCCCCAGACAGAGATCAGTACCATCAGGCCAGCTGGAGAAAGTTCCTACTGCCTTTCCTGCTAATTATGAAGGGGCGAGCTCTCGGCTTCAACGTCATTGCCTGCTCTGTGCGTTATGACTCCAGGGTTGCAGTTCTGTAAGCCACATGTACCCTTTGCCACCAGCTCTCTCTTAGCTTTGCCAGCTAGGTACTCAGAGTGAGAATGGAAGAAGGAAAGAACGCACTCTCCACTTGCTGTCCTCATTACTAAGACATCAAATCCAGCCAGAGTGCTCAGCTCAGTCAGCAGATCAGGAGTTCTGATTTCCAGTTCCTTTCTGAGGTATCCAGTTCAGCCCCAGAGACACAGTGTCAGATGGTAGCACCCCTTCTTTGAGGTCTGGATCTTATTGGTGTGGGGACCTTAATCCAGGGTGTTAGTTTTAATAATCTCATCCTTTGTCAAGAACACATGTGGAGAGCAATAGCAGCCTATGGTGGGCAGACCCGCATCCCTCCTGTCTGGTGCTTGCAACTCTTGAAAGTGAGCTGAATGACAAACGATGGGATACCACGCCTGAGAAGAGGCTTCAGGCTCTGCCTTCTTCTATCTTGCTTGATCTTGCCTCTTGTTTGTTCACTGTCAGGGAAACTGGCTACTCTGCTACAAGATTCTCTGTGTTGAAGTTCAATGATGAGGAGCAGAGGGAAGCCTTGGCTAATGTCTGCCAATGGCTTACAGCTGATGAAGAACCGCCCCTACGGATGGGAGTGACCTTGGGGAGAGATCCACGGTCACTTGATATCTTGAAAGGAGCCTTAGAAGAGACCCAGCTAAGCCACGCCAGGATGCACCTCCTACAGAAGCTGTGAGATCATATGTGATCCTGGCTTGAAGCAACTCGACTTCTGATAACAGAACCATATTTTTGTAGAGGCAAATGATCTTTGAACACATTGACTAGGAGGAAAGCTCCAGTTTTCTCTAGCCTCTAAGGACCAGAGAACGGACCAGAACTCATGCTCTCTAAACACAAGCATTTAGGCCCGGTCCTCCACCTTTGGGCCTCAGGATCTGGGGGTGCTTCTTTGGTACCATGTAACCTCTATCTAAGTGTCTAGAAGCATCCAGACACTCCATACTCTCTCTCTCTCTGAGTACATTCATGTTGTACATGTGTATACGAACGTGTGCACATACACGTTCAGGTGGTATGTGTGTGTACGAGGTACATGTGAATATGTGTACATTACACTTACATGTGAAGGTCATGGATCAGTTTCTCCGTGCTGTCTACATTGTTTTTCTGAGGCAGGGTCTCTCGTTGGCCTGGAGCTTCTTGGTTGGAAAAGGCTGACTGGCCAGTGAGCCCTAGAGCTTCTGCCTCCCCAGGAGCTGTAAGTTTATGCCACTATGTTTGTGGTGTGTTAGTGATCATCAGATCCCTGCTTTACATGGATTCTGGGACTATTCTCAGGTCCTATGCTTACACAGTAGGCAGGCACGTCACCAACTAAGTCATCACCCCAGTCTTTCTCGTAACATTTGAACTTCTCTTCTAAATGTTTTGCACATTACCCGGGGTTTCTCTGCATTTTAGGAGGAAGTGGGTGTCCTCAGCATCTTGCTCTCTCCCCATGGTCAGATATCAAAGCCAAGAGAAGGCTCTAGCTGTTCCCACACAGGGTAATTAAGCATCAAGAAGTCTCTGTATTTCAATCCTCAATATTGAAACAGATTGATCTTTACCAGTTTAAAAGGTAATCTCTAGTTCCTCATATAAATGGTCTCCCAGGATGAAGGCTGTTTGGGCAGTCTGGTGGATTAATTGCTTCCTCCCTGATGACTTATGACTTAGAGCAGATAGGAAAGTAGGATATCAAAACAAACACTTGAAGCACAAAGATAAAAAATGTTAATAATTAGTAACAGCTAGAAGCAAAATTAATTCACAGTGGGCCCATAATGCCAGCTATTTAATGCAAATTAACAAATGACATTTTAATGTAAAGGACACGAACGCTAATATTCTAATTTTCCAAGAAGATCAATAACTCAACAAACAATAATGTGTTCTAAAAAGGAACTTAGAACTAGAGCAATAACTTTACTTTAGAGAGAAGTGAAATGCCACACAAGTTTATATTTGTGGTTCCAAAATTAGACTAAATTAGAATTAGGTGCCACAGCCTTGGAAGGAGGGCCTCGTAAAGAAAGAAAGAGCAAGCAACGCTGATCACAAAGTGATGAAACTGGTCGCACAGCGCTGGATAATGAGGCAATCTCTCACTTCTCTGAAGGATTAGCAAGGGCGATTCTGAATTAAATGGTGTTGTCTCGAAGCCTTGGAGTCTTGTGTCTTAAACAGAAGTTTCAGGAATGAATGATGAAACAGCGTTCCCGTTTCTTGTGTTGGGTTGATTGGGATGCATCATTTTAACTTCAAGTTCAAAAACGCACCCCGGCATTCAGACCAGAAGCTCGTTGTGATCACAAGTGACCTGGTTTATTTTTGTCTGGTTTGTACAAAGCACAAAACAAAACCTCTCAAACTGCATACCTTCTGTAGCCTGGCACCTTGTAGTCAAAAGATATACTCTCCCGGTTTATGCCATTTCTTCCTTAAAGCAAGCCTGCATGGTAGGAGCTCTTAGCCTTATACTGAGACAGGTGCACAGGGTCATGTGTTTTGCAGCTTCGCGATCCTCCTGGACTTCAGTAGTGGCCTGCTAAGCTTAGGGAGCTGATGTTGCCTGTGCTCCTTTCCTATAACACTATAGTCCCTCCATCCGTGTGTGTGTGTGTGTGTGTGTGTGTGTGTGTGTGCGCGCGTGTGTGTGTGTGTGCGCGCGCGCACCCTAGATACTTACTCCATCTGAGGGGTGGTTGGTAAAGATGTTTCCCCGTTCTGTTTGCTGCCTCTTTGTTTAAATGAATGGTGTCCTTTGCTCTGAAGCTTCTTAGCTTCACAAGGTCCCAGTTCTTAATTGTTGATCTTAATGCCTACTATGCCTCTTCGGTGTGCTTGCTCTTTCTCCTTCCTTCCTTCCTTCCTTCCTTCCTTCCTTCCTTCCTTCCTTCCTTCCTTTCTTCCTTCCTTCCTTCCCTTTCTTCCTTCCTTTTTTCTTTTTCTAAAGCTTTCAGGTGTACTTTAAATTGCTGGTCTGAGAACTTTCTAATTTCTTTATGGAGGCACTTAGTGCTATGAACTTTCCCCTTAGCACCGATTTCATTGTGTCCCATAAATTTGTGTATGTTGTGCCTTCATTTTCATTGAATTCTAGAAAGTCTTTATATGTCTTTATTTTGTCCCTGACACAGAGATCACTGAGTAGAGAGTTATTCAGTTTCCATGAGTGTGTAAGCTTTCTGTTGTTTCTTTTGTTGGACTCCAGCTTTAACCCATGGTGGTCTGACAAGATACAAGGCATTATTTCAATTTTCTTGTATCTTGAGGCTTGCTTTGAGGCTGACTACATGATCAGTTTTGGAGAAGGATCCATGAGGTGCTGAGAAGGTATATTCTTTTGTGTTTGGGTGAAATATTTTATAGATGTCTGTTAGGTCCATTTGATTTATAATGTTTGTTAGCTTTATTATTTCTCTGTTTAGTTTTTGTCTGGATGACCTGTCAATTGGTGAGAGTGGGAGGAAAGAGTTTATTCAGCTTATACTTCCACATTGCTGTTCATCACCAAAGGAAGTCAGGACTGGAACCTCAAGCAGGTCAGGAAGCAGGAGCTGATGCAGAGGCCATGAAGGGATGTTATTTACTGGCTTGCTTCCCCTGGCTTGCTCAGCTTGCCTTCTTATAGAATCCAAGACTACCAGCCCAGGGATGGTACCACCCACAATGTGCCCTCCCACCCTTGATCACTAATTGAGAAAATGCCTTACAACTGGATCTCATGGAGACGTTTCCTCAAGGGAGGCTCCTTTCTCTGTGACAACTCCAACTGGTGTCAAGCTGATACACAGCCAGCCAGGACAGAGCCCAAGCTTGAGCTAGAATAAAGAGAACCTAATGGGATTGCATTGGATTCAGCTCCTTAGTGGTCTTTTGGGGTTCACAAATGTTTCCTGGCACAACACCCCAAGAGAAGAGGAGAGCAAAACTCAGAGAGCAGGGGAGATGCCTGGGGGAAGGAAAGTTAACCTGTATGGTTCAGGATCCACAGGTCTCATCAAGGTGGGTAGAGAGGTCCCCGGAGAATTGAGACGATATACCTTTAACCTGGATCTTTTGAGGTAGGAAGATCTACCTTTTATCTGGACCACACCTTCTGCTGGCAACCTATATAAAGGACATGGGAGAAGGAAACTTTCATTCTTTGTCTGCTTGTTCTCACTTTCACTGGCTAGTCCACTCCTCCTTCACTGGCGTTAGAGCCTACTTCTCTGGGATTCCAGCACATTCTGAAGACCAGCTGAATATCCAGCCGTGTGGACCAACCAACTACTGGATTCTGGACAGACATTGTTGGACTAACTGGATCACAGCCTGTAAATCATTCTAATAAGCCCCCTTTCTCTTTCTCTGTGTCTCTGACCCTCTCTCTGTCTCTCCCCTGCCCCTGGCTGTGTGTGTGTGTGTGTGTGTGTGTGTTTGTGTGTGTGTGTGTGTGTGTGTTCATTCTGTGAGTTCTGTTCCATTAGAGAACCCTGACTGATATATATTTCTACAAGTAAACATTACCATCTAGACACATTGCGGTACCTGCACAGATGAACTCATGGCACGTGCAACACCATGCACAGAACCTGCTCAAGCCCAAGCCAGACAAATCCAGCTCAAAAGGGGAGTTGACTACACACTCCCACCTAGGCCATAACATTATTGGCAATCATCAGCTGCTGGAGGAGGAGGAGACAATGTTCTCTAGGGATGTTGCTCACTCTCTTCTGAAAGCCGATCTGATCTCTGGTAAGTTGATCCTTCTCCTGTGAAAGACCACACATCCAAGAATGTTTGGGCAGCACAAATTTGTCTCGAAGACTTGAAAAAATAAGGAACACAAAGTTGGGTGTGTAAGGAAGGGGTGAATCGGGGAGGAGGGGCAAGGGGATGAATATGATCAGAACGCATCCTATGAAACTCTCAAAAAACTGATAAAAGTTCTAAAAAGGAAAAGTGTAAAAGAAAAAAAGACAAGTGTAGAACATGTGGTGTCTAGTGTATACATGCAGTCATGGCTGTACCGTGTAGTGTACATACTCTCATGCGCGTGTGCTACCCATTGCCTGGGGTCTGCTTCTTTGAAACCTGGCTGACATAGGTAGCGATTGCCCACACCCCTTTCTCAATGGTGCGGCTTTGTTCTGCCCCACATTCCCCCTCCCATTTCCCACTTTGCTCTGCACAGCCATTTGCCTCTGGTTAATGCTCACAGCATCCTGCACCTGTTTGCTGTTTACATTACAACTGCTGCAATCTTCACTGATTTGCAAAGCTGAATACATTTTGATGATTTAAATAACATTTGAATGCAAGCTGTGTCTGAGGAAAAATTCCCTTAGTATATCAGAATATATTTATATCTAAATTTGACCCTGAAAATACTGACAATAAGAAAAAAATATTCCTTCTTTCCTTTTACCTGGATGATTCTTGAACTTTTCAGAGCAAGAGACTTTGTTTTTTTTTTTTTTTTCCAGACAAAATAATAGAGATCAGGTGATTTAAGCAACTGGCATGTGTTCCTTACAATTCTGAAGGCTAGGTATACGTAATTAGGGGGAGAACATGGCCAGATCCTGAAAAAGGCCTTGTGTTTGGCTTGTAGGTGGCTCACTTGGAGGAGCAAAGAGGTGGGGACAAAGGGACAAGGAGGGAGAGAAAGATAAGAAGGAAGAGGAGGAGGAAGAGAAAGAAGAGGAGGAGGGAGATGAGGAAGAGGAGGGAAGATGAAGAGAAGTAGGGAGATGTGGAAGAGGAAGAGGAGGAGGGGAAATGAGGAAGAGGAAGAGGAAGAGGGGAGTTGAAGAGAAGGAAGAGAAGAGAAATGAGGAAGAGGAAGAGGAAGAGGAAGAAGAAGACATCAATCCCATCATGAAGGGCACAGTCTCATGTCTTCACCTACCTGCAATTGCCCCCCAAAGATTCTCTCTGAACACCGTCTTATTAGCAACCAGAACTTCCGCATGTGGACTGTTTTGGGTAGCAGTAGAATACAAACATTCACTTCATCTCAAGAGATGAGAAACAGATCAAGGGCCCATGAGATGGCTCAGCTAGTATAGCCACTTGCCAGCCTGCCAACTTGAGTCTGATCCCTAGAACCCACATAAAGGAATGGAGGAAACCAGCTCCAGAAAGTTGTACTCTGCCATCCACATGCAGACCGTCATCTGTGTCCTTACACACCTCCAGCACACTGATTATAAATAAAAAAGAGAAGCAGATCCAACTGACCCGTGGAGACTTCTGACGGGTTTACATGCTTCCCCATGGCTGAGTGCATTTGGGGTCTGTGTGGTGCTAGGCATCTCTGCCATATGTGCTGGGCAGGGGGTGGAGCTGAAGGAGAGCACCTCCTGCTCTCCCATGCTTCCTAAGGCTGAGGGAAGTTGTGCACAGTGAGAAACATACCACACCATATCTGGAAAGTGTTTTTATCAAGGATGAGCCACTGCAGCTGGGGACAGCAGTAGAGAATATGCTGACGATGCAGAACAAAACACAGCACCCAGTTCCAAGTTCTCTGCTAGTGGGGGTGACCATGAAGGGAAATGTCTGCTCTCTCTCTCTCTCTCTCTCTCTCTCTCTCTCTCTCTCTCTCTCTCTCACACACACACACACACACACACACACACA